>OU342524.1:13914553-15164553 GCA_910589475.2 Bembecia ichneumoniformis | reverse complement strand
CAATGAGCAATTTAAAAATAGTTTCAATTAATGGAAACTTTATACAGACGACGATATTATCTAGTAGACAATCGATTCTAAAAAATAACAGTCACTATCATACACTTCATTTTACCATTTTTCCCTAATTTAGTTTTTAGAATTTTTGTTTTGTAATCTCAGAAACAGCTTAACCGATTTTCACATGGGAAGCTTCCCGTAACATTTAAGTGTTTGTTTCATTCCAATCGGTTTTGCGGGCTCAGCTAGTGAAAAATATATACAGAAAAACCACTGATGCACAAAATTAAATTTGTTCCAATGATTGTATAAAAGTTCATTTCGATCGCAAGTTGTGTCTCACTTCAAAGTTGGCCACAAAATCTGTTTTCCCGTCCCACTGCTAAACATGAAAATTGCATTTCCTCTACAAGTAAACGATTGAATGTTGCTCCTACGTACGTACGCTCGGTAATTGATTGTTTTAAAATAGGGTCGTGGGTTTGTTTTGTAAGCTCCACACGGACGGACGTCGGCAAACGGGTAAAAGACCGCCTTTCGGTCGTCCATCACTTTTATTCGACCCGATCCGTTTTACATAAACTAGTTGGGGTTCGGTGCATACAATGAGCAGACCAAATAAATGTTTAAGCTCCCGTCAGTCAGCCAAGAATCTTTTAGGCGTTTCATTTTATGAATATCAGTGGGTGGTTTCTAAATATATATGTATCTATTTACAAAATATATATTATATTAAACTTAATTAAATATTATGATACTTGCAAATAACTATTTTATTACATGAAATATAATATACTAACGACCCGCCCCCGGCTTCGCCCGGGGTGCAATTTTTATATATATGAAAATTCCCCGTTTATCCCACTTTCCATTAGTGAAAACCGAATCAAAAACGGTCTACCCATTCACGCGTGATACCGTGACCAAGGGAAATAGGGATTCATTTTTATATATAGAGATAGGCCCCGGTTTCGCACGGATGCAATTTGTTTCTGCAAATTATATACATAAACCTCTTTCTATTAGTGAAAATCGTATCAAAATGTTTTGGGTGGTTTAGAATAATTTAACGGAGAAACAGAAAGAGATAAAAATTATGATCATTGCAGAATAGCGTTTTTTTTTTTTAGATTCGACATAGAGGGCATATAATATGAGGCATATAGACACAATCGGTTTTGAGGAAGTGAAACTAAGTAAATTCTAAATGTTATTCATATAATTTTAATAAAAACGTGTAAGTATTATGCACATCGCATGCAGAAAACTGTTACACAAGCAGCAAATTGATCTCTGGTGACACATTATCGCCCGCCAACATATGGTAGTTCTTTAACATGCGCCAAGTTGCCCTGCTTATGCTTGAAATTCGGGTCGTTCGCTTTGCCGTTGAAGAACGATGTAATGTACGTGTTCTTGGTTTAATATCGTGTAACTATTAACAGTCAATTTAGGAATAAACGACATTAGGCTACACTGTGCACGAGTGTTATAAAATCATATTCACCAAAAAGCAAACGCCATTTCCACATTTCCAGGTCTAGGCCTGTAGAATCTAACAGCAAGCTAACTATTTTTAGCTGCAATCGCCTAAAAGTAACAGTAACAATAGTATAGACCACAAAAGTGCGCTGCCGAACCAGATAACATAAAGAATCAGTCAGTTTGAATATAGGGGAATGGGTTCAGACAATACTTATTAACGCACCGAATCAAAATAAAACATTGTGCTTTTATTTTACGGTAGACTACTAGCATTTAAGAACACAAGCAATACTAGGGTGATACAAATGTGCCGCCGACCCTGATAGGGTAAACGAGTAAGGAACAAGGGTTGGACAGAAGAGTATATGCTTTAGGATTCCTTACCCACGCACCTAAACACTGTAATTCTTCTGTAATTGAGTGGTTTCTGTCGCCAGACAAACTGCTTAGGTTTACGCTCAAAAAGCGGTCTGCCCTGGCACAACATTTTTAATAAATACAGTAAAAGATTTAAATTCCAGTTCTTGGCTAAAGTAAGTATGACCCGTTAAATATGCAAAGGAAGATTGTTAACAATAAGCCGATTAGGCGGTTTTCGATTTCAATGAGCAATACCTCATTGAAAGGAAAGGAAAAAGCCTTTACCTTTATTGTATTTTAAGTGGAATGAATTATTTTAGACTTTGTTAAACAATAAATTCATTCAAATTTGTGTTTTTTTTTTTAAGATTAATGGAAATTATTTCCACAATTAATCGTGAAAGAAAAAGAAAGAAACATCCGAAGAATATCGTTAAGACGCCAGAATGGCATTAAAAAAATTCATGGATGAATTAAAGCCACGGAAGAATTTATTTGATTATAATTGCGTTTTCTCGTTTCATTATACATAATATTTAATTATGCATTCTATGAAAGTGTTCAATATAAGCCCTCAGCCATCAATATTTTGATACACTGAAGGTACTAGCTATATAGTTACTTCATTCAAACCAAGAATAAAAACTAAACGACGACTTCTACAATAATAGTTAAAAAAAGGCCTTTTACTAAATAATAGCAAAATCAAAAACTAAAACATCAATTTTCAATACAAGCCATTCTCTCAATACAAGCGACTCGAAGGGAACATTTATTAAAGAGCAAAGTGTAAACGCATGACTTGCGTATCCCGAATCCCATCGAAAAGAGCGTTCAAACAAGCATCAATCCGAACCTCTGGAAGCGGTGCGGTGGTACTTCATTAAAACTTTCAACGAGCTAAATGATACGGAATTTTATACACAATCCATGCAAAACTAATTTTATAAAACTTACTAACAAAGACTGACCGGCTGTGCTCTCTATTGTAATGTTAAGAAATACAGAACAATGTTATACTACAAAATATTGGGTTTACTCCATTCAGAGTGTGACCAAATTCACTAACAACAAGCTATAATTACAAACAAATCAATCGAACCCGTGGAAGTTAGTGAGAGTTATCCCTTCGTAAACTAGGAAATGGGCTGATGATCTTCACAAACGCCTAAACAGATCCATCCCGATCACGTAAGATTTCAAACAAAAACAAACCAGATCAAAACTGTCCATCCATTTGGGAACTACGATGCCAAAGACAGACACACAGATAAGCAAAAACTCTCTTAGACACGGCAAAAACCTTCTTTAGCGTCAGAAGTCGCGGATTAAAATGTCATTTTTTTTTCTTTATACACCGTTTTAAGTTTGACACTCTATTGGATTTCTGTATTTTTAAATTGGTAAGGTTTCCTCGATTAAAGGATAACTCTTTCAATAGGACATATTCAAAGCGCTACGCTCCTTTCTCTAGCATAGGTTCCCAATCTTTTATAGACACCGCCCCTTTACAAGAAAAAAAAATCCAACGCCCCCTTCTACATAATAGTTAATTATACCAGTTTTATATATCTGTCTTATCTATTATTAATCACAAATTAAAAATTCATTTTCTCTCTCTATCTCTCTCTAATCGTGCTCCTCGTAGTCGTGGCAGTGGCCGTTACCGACAGTCCTAAACCGAACCGTATTTATACTTAATGCTTATATAAGTATTTTAATGTTTATTTACGCCATAATAAAATAAGAGATAAACATTTTAGACGTCTAGATAAAATGTTCTTTCCTGAAAATAGAGGTATTTTCAAAGTATTTTATTATATTATATTTCTAATTAGGCAGGTACGCCGCAACCGGTCCCTTGACTATCATAACGCTCCCCATTTGCCTTTGGACCCGCTACCGTCTCCACGAAAAGCTCCAGCGCCCACTAGGGGGCGGTACCGCCCCAGTTGGGAACGGGGGCTAGAGGAATATTCTGTACAGGAATACACCTTTTTTGCGTTCCTCTAGATTTGTCCATGAGATTATATTATAACCGCAAGTTTGCGAAGACGTATGAATGTTTATTCACGCAAAAACAACAGAGTTTGATGAAATTTTATAGTTATATAATTTGTGAATCAGAATAACATATAGGTTATAAATGTTATAATTCATAAGGAAAAATGGATGAAGTTGAGGTGAGTATACTGAAAACACGAAAGTTTGCGAGGATTGACGTTCGATGTTTGATACTCCTTCGTGTAAATTCTACTGAACAAATTTTGATAAAAAATTACAGTAATTTAGTTTACACATCAGGATAAAAATACGCCTATTTATAAAGATACGCGGATGAATTCGCGACCAAAAAATAGTAGACATTTTTTTAAGTGACTGCAAGTGAAACATTTAATGGTCCCTTTTGTGTTTAGGTAAGTTTTTAAGTCTTTTTATAAGTCTTTATAAGTCTACAAACGAATTTACGCCTTATTGCTTAGCGTTAATTGTCAGAAAATGTTGAGGCTACGTAGTGACATCGCACAAAACCTTTCATTAGCAAATTACAACAGTCAGTCGGTCCTTTTATCAGTGCAACAACAACACGGGAGAGGAAACTAAGTTAAAACAATCAACGTACAAAATCCAGTTGTAAATGTATAATTGACATCAATTAGAATAAAGAGTCGCGTTCGCAAGGGTTCACTGCTTAGTGACTATTTATTATTCATAGTTCCATTCGTACAAAAGTGGACTATATATAAAGTCGGGGCGACGCGACGTCTTAAATGAAAATAATAAAACAACATTACCTTTAACACTCCAACTGGAATTGTGGTGTAAACGTAGTTACCGTCCGAATTGATTTAATCATTATAATATTAACACGCGATGTATTATTTATACTGATTAATGATGGGTAAGTTTAAAGTCATAATTATGTGTTTATATTTATTAACTATTAGAAAAATCTATTCAAATAAAAGCAATTTTACCAAGATCTACCATAATTATACAAATAACCAGAAGATAGAAAAAAAAAACCAGAAACCCCCTAGTCGATGATTCGTTTTTAATAAATAACTGTAACACAATTTTTACTGTTATTTATTATCTGTTTCACAGGGATTTTAAACAAAGTGTGGCTAACTTTAATCCATGCTTTAACTGGTTGTTAGTGAAACAATCTATATTTAAGAGAATACTTAAGTACTAACACATATTTATATGTTTTGTCAAACACGACAACCCTACGATATTCATGATATAAATTAACAGCAATTGTGGTAATGACGAGACCGTAACACGATCACGCGAACTTTGACTCCATTATTCCATATACTCTTCTGTTGTATAACCAAATCATTAGACTTAATAAAAACAATTTGTATTTATCTACATAATACATATTTTATGATAGGATACGTACCTCTGAGGATGTCATTTTATATAATGAAGATGTATTCCAAGAATATTTTCGGTAATTGGTCTAATCTAGTGCGACCTTTGTGAACTACCTACGAAATGCGAAATTAATATATCCCGTACATGCGGTATTATTTCAGTCGTTTTACTTCACTGTTAGGAATATTTTTATTTCACACGAAATTCAAATTTACTCAAACGAGCAGCAAGCCCGACTGGGATACGATCGTCTATGAGGGGATGGTTAACATAATTTCGTTAGTGAATTTATGAGTGAAATTAACAGACCAAAGATTAATCAACTAACCAACCAACCAATATAATAGATAACAAAAATGAGGCCACCCTGTGTTTTAAATCTGAATACAACATTTATACAACATTTATAAACAAAAATTCCATGTCATTCACATACTTACCTGTTAATAAATTAATAACTTTAGACAATTCCTTATTCTAAACAAAGGGTGACTTCATCGAAATAATATAACACCCAGGTTATATTATTTCGATACTTTTTGCAATACTTTTTAAATATTGTTTTAAATCGCCCTAGTATGGAATAGAAATAGAAGAGAGAAAATCCCTTTGTTTACTATTCTATAAACCAAAATGATTTTGAATCTGGAACGTGTATAAATCCTTGAAAACATAATGAAAGCCTTCTTATAAAATAAAAAAACAAACAAATCTTAATACGAAATTATTTTTAACAAGAAAAAAGTGCAGTCGTCAGCACATTTATCTGCGGTAAGTTTCGCAAGTTATTATAACGTAGCTTCCTATTATATGCTACGCCGTAGCACCGCTATCTCACTTACAAATGAATTTAAATTAAGGAAAAATCAGAAACTCTGCAAGTCTGCCTTCATTTTAATTTACGGTTAAACATTAAGCACCTTGAAAAGATATACATAAATGTATAATAAATATACCCTCGTAGTCTCACTTCAAAATGGCTCGGCGGCCGGCGGCAATTTGATATATGAAATGAGGAAATTGGCTCTTATGACTCTAGCCTTTGATTTTTTATTTAAAAAAACTGCGAGTTTCATTACATTTTCATTACATTCTCTTACATTTTCAGATTAGACAAAGGGACTGGTTGTTTCATTTTAGCAATACATTTCTCGGCGACTCTGTCAAGATTTGAACCTGATATCCTTCGGATGCCTAATATTAAATTTAATTCATTAATTTTATTAATGAATACTCGTGCTTTCATTACATTCATTTGTTTGCGTTCTATACAATAATTTATAAACAAATGGCAATTCCAAAACAAAGTTGCCATCCGTCTCAATCTGTCTGTCAGCTTAGCATTTTAAAATATGCAACTGATTTTGATGCGGTTTCCACTATAAATTAAAAAATTGAATAAAAAAAGTTTAATGAGTAATATAATTGTGCTGATGTGAACTTATAACCGACAGAGAAAAGTCTACGTTTTGTAATTATTAGTAAGTGGACAAGAAAAGAATGTAAATAAAAAACCTTTAATGAGTGCGCATGCGAATCGATGCCTTAAAGTTATGACATAGACACGTGAGCCCTAACTCTTGGGTTAGAATACTGATCAAACAAAGAGAAAGGACTTTTATTTCGAGTAGTGTTTTACTAATAAGTAACAAGAACGCCTTTGGTCGAACCGACGTGATGATGCGCTCTCAGAATCGTGCACCTATCTATCATAGATTGTTAATGTGACTGCGACACCCGTCTTGTTTTTGGGGCATAGGGCATTGCACGTAATTTTGTATGATAAACCGGAACATATATTAATTCTGAGGTTCGCGATTTCCCTGCGTGACAGAGTACTGAGAGAATCTGTAGAGCTTGTCACCGACGTAGCTTAATATAATTAGCAAGCTTAAGTTAGCAGTGGGCAGATCACAAAGCTAGTAGAACCAGCGGCATATGACAAAAAACATTTACTAGTGACGGTAACGACGGCGGCGGGACGTTACACTGGATGACCTCCCACTAAATGATCCGACAACATAGTAAATGTCGTGGGATAACAATAGATACTGGCTTCAGTTAGTTACTCACTTTGATGTTCTATGTCGGATTTCGATGAAATGATGATGACGGTCAAGAAAATAAGAACAATTTTCAGACACTCATATTGCATGGCTTAACGCTGGCCAACAACTATATTAGTCTTGAGTGAATTGCGACCGAGCAAAACGAGCACGAGCTGCTAGTTTAAAATAAAATAAAGAAAACTTGCGGTATTTTCTCACACGGTATAGCACAATCTACAGGTGCTGTTCTAGTTTAAACTATTCAAATGCAGATGAAATACGACTGACAAAGAAAGCTTTTCACAACGAGCACGGATTGCAATATGTTGAGAATAAAAGGGTCTTTCCAGTTTCTCTGAGGATACTCGTTTAGTCGCGTTCGTTTTATTCTCTTAAATGTCTATTCCGCTACTATTTTCCGTTAAAATAATAATTACCTTTTGCGAATTCTAAGCCGAGTGGTCCTAAACTTGGAATAAAAAGTATTGTGGGTCTCCTGGGGGTGTCAGTCAGTCAGTCAGTCAGTATCTAGCGAAAGTGGCACATTTTTAGAAAAAATATAAGGTACTTTTTTTACTTTTACCGATTATTGACATGAGAGCATTCTGAGAGTTTCTAGAGATAGCTTTTTGTAACAAAAATAGTTTTAAATAACAATAGGACATTGGAAAAAGGAAATGGAACACTTTTAAAGCATGATTTGTGTCAATGGATTAAACTCGGAGAAAATTTTCGTCGTGGCTTAATTAGGAGAGCATTCATTAATTATATTATATTAGCGATCATCCCAAGCTTCGATGCACAAACCTTCCTCTTTTATCGCTTTCCGTTAGTGAAAACGTATGAAAATCCGTTTGGTGGTTTAGAAGAAGTTAGCGAAGACACATACAAAGGCAGACAGCGACTTTAGTATGTAATATTTGAAGATATTGTGAGAGGGATCGAAACCTGGGTATATATCTTCGAACCGGAAAGACAGAAGCTAGTCAGGGATATGGCAAAAGATTTGACGATGAAAGTTAAGAAAAATTGAAGCACTATAGAGAAAATGGTTATTTTTCTTTTCGGACATTGTATGTTAACGAAAGCTTGTCTTTCGACACGAACTTCGCGATACAATATGGTAAGAACCAGGTGCGTATTTAATTAAATAAAGGTCTGAAAATGAAATTAAAAACAAAAACAGCATGAAGCCAAGACCAACTACTTAAAAAAATTAAACATAAGTTTATTAGAATATGATTCACTATTCCGGTAGCAACGATATAATATAGGCTCAATGAAGCTATCGAAAAGAGGTCCTTGTGACTTACGAGAGACTGGGCTAATTATTGCTTTTTTTAATGATGCCAGCAAATGCTAAAATATGTAAATTGTGAAGACACATACACGATAATTATAAAAATAACACACACATATTATAGTTTTATCAAAATCCAGAAACTTTCAGTACATCCCACGTATAACTTGTAAAACTAGTTTTATGAAGTAAATAATTAAGACAGTTGAATTTCTACAGTAAACTTAATGACTGGACGATATTTTGGAATTTGGTTTATCATACCTTGACTACAATATATGTATTTAAATTCAGATGAAATTACTTGTTTACCAGCATTAGGTGTTTTTGCTTTGTGTTAAGTTATACCATTTGTTACACTTATCTTACTTTACAATAATTTCGTCTGTTTTATCCAATTTAGACAATTATCAAATTTAGATAATTGTCCAATTGGTTTAACACAAATAACTTTGATTTCTAACAATTTATTATTTAAAACTATTCAAAAATTATTATAAAATAAAAAATATAAAACAAGTTGGGGAAAAAGTTTCTTCGCATTTTATATGAAAATTCCAGACATATTTTTTTTTCAAAGTTTTTTTTTTAATTTAATTACAATATATATATGTGCCACCCGGGTGTTGGCACAGTCTGTGAAGCCTGACCGACTTTTAAACATGATATTTTTCGCATATTCTTGTCGTACGTGATCCACTTTTCATCCCCAGTTATCATTCTCTTCAAAAACAGTTCGGTTTAATTACGTCTCAATAAAGAATCGCAAATGAGTACACGACTCATAAGGTTTCTTTCAGTGAGGTCGTGTGACACCCAAATATCGAGCTTTTTTGTGCACCCAGCTTTTTCAGAGGGGTCAAAACTGTTTTGTGGTCAATTCCCAGTTCTTCAACTATGTCGTAACTACTGATATGTCGATCTTGCTCCATCCGTAACAGGGCGACCAGAGCGAGATGCATTTTTGACATTAAACCCGAATTGAAAACGTTTAAACCAACTTTGTGCTACACTTACTGACACCGCATTCGGTCCATAAACGTCACAAATTTTTTTCGCGGCTTGTTTTACATTTTTAAAATGTATCGAATTCTTTCATTACTTGACAGAAAGAAAAACAAATGAAAAATAGCTGAAAAACAACATTTTACTAATTTGCTTCTTTTTTTAAATGTAACCTTTTTAATGTCATCAAAACCAGCCAGATACAAATAGTACAAGCCAAAGAGATTATATTACAAGTTTATACATACACACCATATGTGGAAAGACTTTTGCCCTGACCTAATATGAAAAAAACACCCGCATTTGCATGTAACGATGAGGATAATATCGATTGTTAAAAAAATACTAAAATTCATAACGCCATATTTTAAGCAATTCCTCTAGTACTGTTTGTTTGGGAAGTCAATCTTTGATAAATTAATAATCAATGAAAGCAAACGGGTTGTGTGGTAAGTCAGCTTGAAATGTTGAAATAACGAACGTCAATCAACTCGTAGGCTTTTCTTCTCATTGGGCTATTCTGTGGGTCCACAATGCCGATAATGCTAGTAAATATTATGTATTTTACACCCCAAAAAGATGTGCACTGACAAGGTAAATTGTTTGATTTTTGACATTCGAAATGTTCTCCCAATACGGTTCAATTCAATAATATCTCAAGGAAGGATGTCGTTAAAGGGATTCGCATCATACAGTGCACAATGGAATGAAATACTCGAACGTTATCGACATTACCGGCAGTCGAACGTGTCGTATCAGGTAACAATATCACACATCGGCAATCACCTTTCACCCACAAAGAGATCGTCAGCAGCGTTCAACACTTGCGATTCATTCAGAGCAATTTCATCGCTGGTGTACGCGCTACGCATGATCTTGTGCAAAATTGTTCAGCGTATTGCTTTTTTATTATTATATCAATGTGGATGTAGAAACCTTCTTCTAGTCATAAGATCCAATCACATCATTATATCTAATTTTTTTTAATATATATTTTAAGGGTCACATTATAGTGGGTGTCTAAATGGTCGCCTATAAACACAATACAATATAATTATATAATATCTGAAGGATGTAAGTGTACTGAACCACGATTACAGTATACAAGTAACGAATTATTACGAATTATATAACACACCCGGTAACTGTCGGGGTCAAGAGATGCAAAGCAATATACCTAAATGTTTTCTTCGTAGAAGAACTTCTCTTACGAGAAAAGATAAATTTATCTCGTATGTCATTATTTATTATTAAAAATATCTAGTAGTATTCGGAGATTAATCCACTACGAGCAACGAACAGTTCTCGATATAGTATCATATTTCGCAAAGTCTCTTCCTCAGGGAAATCAGCAAATGCAA
Organism: Bembecia ichneumoniformis; assembly: GCA_910589475.2. Taxonomy (NCBI): domain Eukaryota; kingdom Metazoa; phylum Arthropoda; class Insecta; order Lepidoptera; family Sesiidae; genus Bembecia; species Bembecia ichneumoniformis. The sequence goes on along the minus strand of OU342524.1, from coordinate 15,153,607 downwards.
TAATGAACTTTGTATCCATCTCAGACAATGTCATTTTTATATTATAGTAACTTTTTTCTGCGATTTCGGCCGCACCCCTTTTCTTAGTCGTTGAAATCTTTATTGCTCATATATTTTTGTCAGGTCTTCAATCTCTCGGGAACAACACTTTTTCCTGTATGAAAGGTACCCTACGTCCTTTCGGTATCTACGGTGAGAATAGGGATTGAGCCCTGGCATTTTTTACCCACGTATCGAAGCACAACAGTAAGCAGTACGTAAAGTTATTTCATGATGGATTTCTGTAAGACTGTTACTGTCGCCAGACAGGCTGTGTCTTCGTTTGATTCTGTTTCCAAGCTGAATCTGTGAACGAAATCTGATTAACTAATAATTTGGTAAAGGAAAAAAAATAATATGGACTCTAAAAATACCACAATATAGAGTTTTATATGATTATGCATAATGCCGTTCGATATAAATCGACCACTGCTATGGCATTATGTTCAACTGTATTTGTTGAACTTATGTTCAACTATATCTGAATCAATAGAGGAGATATCAAACTGAGTCGAAAATAACACTAATTAATGTTAACAATATATCGACACGAGTAACAACATATACAATAATAATTAACGAGCATTAAGTATACATTTCGAGCCTTTTTATTACAATAGCAGCCATATAAAATTTTATCGTCAGCTTGTTCGATATAATGACAGCAACGATGGCTTATTCGAGGCAATTTAGGTCGGGTCAATGGCTAATCGTGAGCCGTGACGCTCTTGGTAAGGGCCGACCGTTAGTAGACTGAGTGTAGTGTATATTACCAAGTAAGGGTTAAGTTTGATTTCTTCAAAACTTGCTTGCTGCATTCTCGCGTAACAAAAGTTTTAAATAACGAAAATTTATATTATACACCAACAACGAAAATAGACTTAAAATTAACTCATAATTCACATAATTTTATGTATAAAGTGTATGATGTTATTAAGTTACACGAAACCCATATTTCTTGTAGGGAACGCGAAGCCACTCGGATATAAGGGGAAAAACGGAATGAGGCGGTGGGTGTCTTCGGAAAGGGTGGGGTGCTTTCGTTAATTCGAACTAATCTCGTGTCAAAATCGGCTTCAACAAAGCCAGGTTTCATTACTCATAAAATTGCTGCGAGTGTAGTTGTAGAGTTGGCTACACTATTAAGCACAGACATTTTGTGGACATTTCATAACGGGTAAAAGTGTCAGAGCACACCGAGTTCTGCAGTTTGAAATGGGGATAACAGAGACAATATAATTCTCCTCGTCATTTTGCGTGATATGTTAGAGAATTACTTTTTTTAGCAGATATCGTAACAACTTGAGGAATTGACGTGGTTTCGGAGTAAGGCATCGCTAAGTGGCATTATTGAATTAGGGCCCTGAGGCATCTCAATATGCCCGTTGTTACACACGATCACAACTATGAAAACTCATTACATACGAAGCACAATCGCATAATTGCTGATATTCAATGAGCACAAGACTGAGGTATCTTACAAAACTCCCACTTAAAAATTGGAATGGAAAATTGCTTTTAGAAAGGCTTTTCTTTTAATAACCATAAAGAATAGTTACCAAGGCGATTCGATCTATTTACATTTAAGATTTCCTCTCGCATTGATGAATAATGAAGTCCAAATCGGGAGATATGCGTCATCGGCTTAAGAACGCTGCCTTCGCAACGAGACGACATGACGCCCCCAATAACGCCTACTATGTATTTACGTAAATACGCAGACATATTAATTCTTAGCGTTTCAATGATATTGTTGCATAAATAGAGTTCGCAATTTGTTACTACTAATTTTAGCTGCGAACGATAACATGCTAGTATGGAAAACTTTATCGATCTACCTTCTCCATCGACAGCAATAATAGAGACAATTTTCTCAGTTTTAATGCAATATTACGATGATTTAATCATTAAGAACATATCTACGATTCCTTAACGATTTTAGGTGAGCAAAATATAATGATTCGACACATCTAACCAAAGTATCTGTTAAAATTTTCAATACATTATTATTCACTCGAACTTGTTAACATCAGTTTTCCGAAATACGGTTATAAAGTAATTTAATACATCTACTTTGGTTCCGTCCTAAACTTAACAATAACACAATTAAATTTAAACCAAACACCGACTCCATAGCATCGAAGATTAATTTCACTTCCCGTTCACCACTATAATCGGAAAGTTAATTAGAAAAAGTGATTATTTCCTTGCCATTCAGCTAAATTACCCTATTATAAAGATATTACTAAAGGTTTCTTGTAAATTCTATTAGCCAGAATCACAGTTAAAAGTAATGCTTGTTAAATCTCTATATATAAACTAACATTCGGTACAAGTATCTGACTTAAAACTAGATATTTGGAAGATAGAAAAATACACTTCCAGCAACGCTTTGCGAAATAAGCAACAATATCGTCTTTATATCTCCCGAGGCGAAAATATCAATTTAAGGAATATGTACTAAAAATTCGCCAGAGCTCTAGGCTATAATCTCGAGTGCCGAATAAGAGGAAAGAATTCTTTCGTAGCTATTTTCAACGAAACGGCTTAAATTTGTAAAACTGGCTGGAAGTAAGATTTACTTACTTTCGTCTGACTGAGGCGCTGATAGGATGGCACTGTGCTTCTTCTTCACTTCTTCGACGTTCGCCTGAATCTTATCTATCATCTCTCGTATCTCTTCCACCTGTAGAAAGGCAAATTGAACACATTTATATCAAGTCTTTTGGAAAAAAACTTTATATAATTTTACATTTAAAAGTTTTCTCATCTATTTAACTTTCATGGTTCACCGATTTCTTAACGGTTTTTATTTATAAACTAGCTGAGCCTGCAACTTTGTACGCATGATATACGGTATAACACGTAACTTTTTTCTTTGTACACCGATTGGAATAAAACAAACTCTTAATTAAGTAAAAGTAGGTACAACGTTGTAGTTAAAATAGCACCATCAATACCCGAGTGTTAAAGAGAATTAACGCTCTTTTTTTCTTAATGAGACCTCCAGTTTTCCATCACAGTTAGTTTGTATCCTATATATGTACAATAAAACGAGAAAAAATACGTCAATAGTTTAAAACGGAGACTTAGTCAAATATAATGGTCTGGAAGACCACCAATTATTACACTGTTATTTTCATAATTCTCTAAAGTTAGTCAAGTAGGTATATTAAAAACCAAACAGGAAAACATTGTTTCAAATTCGATATTTTTAATAGAGCAGCGACAAATATGATATTTTTTAAAACTATTTTAAAAGAATTAGTTATTGCTGTAATTATAATTTGCAAAAGGACGTTCGCATTCGCTGATTATAATTTGCAAAAGGACGACATTACTATTTTCAAACTCATTTTTTTAAAGGGACGACGCCGACGACAAAAGTCTGTAGAACATTTTAACGGATACACAACATAAAGAAAATAAAAAATTGAAGCGTTTAAATCGGAGATTTGCGAAGGCAAAATTTACTGACATGTTTAAAACAAACAGCAAGTACCTTATATAAAACAACACATTTCTTGAAATTTTCTCCAAACAAGTCAAATAATAAGACCTTTAGGACATCAGTAAATTCAAAAGATTTATTCGAAAATTCGAAAGCATTGATTCACAAACGTTCATATACTTACTTAAGATACGTACAATCATTAAAAATACTCTATACTGACGCTGTTTATTAATGTAATGAAGTTAAAGGGCTTCAGACATTAGTTGTTTTTAAAAATGAATCACTATTGTGTACACACGCCATGCCTACTTTCCTTCACTGATGACATTTTTTAGCACTTCGTGGTACATATTACATTATAGGTAAAAGCAATGTAGAGCCAATTTATAATACAAATAAAGTAATCCCGGGGATACAGGAAAATTTTATTTACGGCACGTCGTATGTTACAATTTCATTCGTTCTTTATGGACGCTGAAATCTCGTATAGAAATTCAAATGTGGTGGGTGCGAGCTTGCCAAATGGTGTATCGATTATTATACATCAGGTCAAGTATTTTGTAGAAAGTCATTAAATGGAGGAGGCGATTTTATTGTTTTATAATCACAAAGTTAAAGGTCTGTGGCAAAGGAATCGGTTAGGTACTTTGATATTTTTTAAGCTGGAGAACATATAAGTTCATTCAACTTTCTTAAGGCGATTTTTTACTCGCTCCTTGTCTCTGGATCACATATTCGCGACGACTTTCAAATTTATACTTTGTTCTCTCTTTGTCTGGCGTTCAGCCAGCCAAACACAGCCACTCTGACCTCGTGAGTACGTACAAATTTCACAAAAAAAAAAGTCACAATGCTAGTATTAATGCCATTACCAAGCCGTATCACTTAACATTTAAGCAACCAACTGTATGTTTTTCTTAGCGATACAAAGGCAATTCGCAGCGAGTTTTTTAAAGTTAAATTTTCCATTAGACTAGGTTCAAAGGAGTACTGGCAGAAATCCAACGTCAAAATAAAAGGAAACATTTTCATTAAATGTGCATGCCAAAGTTAAGGAGTTCCTCAGTGTCCAGTGAAATATTGTAAATATATTTCAGCAGTCAAGTTCACGGTTGAGATAATATAGGTTGAGTTGATAGGCCAGTCGCAAGGCACTGTACCTCGGTTATGAGTCACCAATTAATCAGATTATGGCGATAACCGCTATCGGCCGACCGCTGTGCGCTGCCTACGCCGTCATCGCTTGCTCATAATTAACAATAGACCGTCCGACTCGTTACAATTTAGCCCTATAAGTTTTTTCAGTTAAGTTAAAATTCCTTCCCATTTCTATGTCCAAACTGTACTATCTTAGATAAAATTACTGTTATGTACAATAACATTGCAAACAAAAAAAAATTACATCAACACAAACATTAATAAATAAAAATATTCACAAAGCGGCGCGGCGTTCGGGTTGTTCGAAAGCCAGTCTTTTATTCAGCGTTTAAAAAGAGGTGTCGTTTTTGCTACAAATTCAGTCATATTTTCAGATACTAGACATTTATAGTATTTTCACTGTATGATGATATGCGTGACAGTTCTCACTTTTTCATGTCACGCATACTTTTTTCAACTAAAAAAAACCGGCACAAAAAAAATAAACAAATACATGTATGAAAAAAAAATATCTATTAGAAAAACACAGAAGGAATTATCACTTTTATTATTAATTTATTATTATAATAGGTAAATGTAATAAAAAACATATATTTTAAAAGTGTCAAAAGCGTGGAACGGAACTTGTGTCAATAGGGATTGACGCTAGGGATATTCACTTATATTCGATATATCGAAAGTACTCTACGTTTGTCATTGGATATTCGGAGATTTAACAAATATTTTTCTATTCCATATATTTTTAAAAACATCGTATTTTGATAATAAAACTAAAGCTGACTAATAATAACAATAAAACAAAAGTAAATTTTGTTCTGAGTCTGATACGAGTTGTCAAGTTTCGATTTGACAGTAATGAATATATAAATTAATATTTTAAACAGACCGCATTGTATTCTATATTTTTTTTAACGTAACCTTTATTTCTAATTACTAGAATTTATTTCGAAATCTGAAAATCTAAAATCGGTAGTTCGATTCCATTTGCTTTGACAACTGATTCGATATTTTCAAACAATCGATTAAATGTCATTAGGTTGTGCATCACTAAAATTGTCAGTTACGAACTGTCAAGCATATCATAATACAATGAAAATACTATAGGTTTCGTTAAGAATTATGATCGATCTGAAATAAGCTACAGATTCGTTGCAAGCGCCTCCTCCATTTAACAAATGATATCTACTATACAAAATACTTGACCTGATGTGTAATAAATCGATACTAGTTGTATTGATTTAGAAACCGTCACTAATCTATTTAATTATCTAGTCAAATAAAATACCTCTGCTTAGATAAAATAAATTACAGCAACGATAAACGCACCACGTGGGATAAATTGTCGGCATGACATGACAGATAACAAACAGTCATCCGTTGTGGTCAGTAAAAATCCAACATTGAGTGAGTCAACAAAGTGACCGCATCGATTTAATAAATATTAGAAATTGAGCAAAATAAAAAGGGTTAAAACTACAACGAATTCATTTACACTGTATTGCGTAGTATGGAATCTTTGTGAGGCTATTGCCTATTCGACATCGTGCCAAGCATTTCTCCTTGTGGTTCAGATAGGTACACGATAACAATACTATATCCGCGTTCAGGCATTGGAAACTCTATTGCGTTTTCATTGCACTAAAGGTGTTTTCTATAGGAATCCAATGAAGTTACCATTTAATATTTAGTATTTAAGTAACTAAAAAATAAGCTGTATATATCTTGAATAGAGATTTTTTTATTAAAAAATGTGGTAGATGTTATGACGTTCCACTTGATGGTAAGAGGCTACTGTCGCCTGAAGACAAGCAACACCGCGACGGATGCAGGAGCGCTGCCGACTGTGTAGAAAATTTACGGCTCGCTTGAAGAAGCCCGTCTAGGCAGAAATACCTTGTACTTCGGATTCTCATTTATTATTGTTTATTTAAAGCATATGTGAACATGGTAGCAAATGTCTAAAAGCGGTATTATGGTGTTATACATGGGGAAGTCCAACGAGCCACCTTATTGAAAATAAATAACTTCACAATACACAACAAAATGAAAAAGACCATATAAATAATGTTTTAACGGACATAACAAATAGTTTTCAGCATAAAAAATACACGAGTTTTTATACATGAAACGACTAAGAAAGATAATAAAGCATTTATGTGCGAATTCCAAAGTAGTGTAGCATAGTAACAGCGTACATGCTACACATGTGTACATTTGCGGTTCTATATTTTCAGCCTTCTTTCTTCGCGAAGGACCACTAAGTTGACACAGACAAATCGTTACTTAGCGACACAAGAGAGGATGAATGTATTACAATGTTTCCCACATTAAAACAATACATAACGCCCCTTATGTGTCACTTCAGTTGGAATATCAAGAAATGTTTTATAAATTGTTGAGGAAATCCCGAGTCTATTCACAATCTCCCTCGGAGCCCAAACACGAGTCACGCCATAAAAATCCATGACGAAGTTTTATTTATAGGGATGACGTAAATAAGGGTACTCGATAAGTAATAGAGTCCTGTAAAAGTAACGCGTAAGAAGTGTTGGGGTGAATTTATTTATCAGCTCGCTTAACTATTTTCATATCTACATTTAATGCGTCAGAGTTAATGAAATTCCTCAACACATCGGATAACAGAAAAGGCAATAAAGAGTTAAGTGGAAATAGTTTTTGCAATTGATATATCTATTAAAGCCGACTAATATGAGCCGTTTCGAATGTGGGATTCGCTGAGCCGGAATTTATAATCTAACCGAGGTAGGGAATAAAATATAAATTCGACGGTTAGGTATTATAGCCAGTGAACATTGCAAAGTCGGTTGGAGTGCGAAGTTGAAAATGGGGCAAACAGTCAAAGCGCCCTGGCATATTCAAATGTGTATGAAGCCGTGACTCGCGTTAGCATATATCTCATAATAATAATAATGTAGATGAATTGCGCGATAAATGCGAACATCACTAGAATATTTATTAATGCAGTGATGTCGTAGAACAGCAGCAACGTATAGACATGAGCATGACGTAATAGAAAGGAAATGGACTTATAACTTATTACTGTTGGGAAAAAAGGAGACGACAATCGAAATCCACTTAATAGATATATATTCGTGACACGTACAGTCGCCATCTTTAAGGACGGTTGCTCTCGCATTGTGTGGGTAAATAATACAAGATTGTACCCTTCTTAAATTCAGCTTGGCGTACCCTCTAAGTATTACGCAAGTACGAGTAGGTACATAGTTTGTTAATTTCTAATATTTAATCAATTTATGAAGAACAATGCGTGAAATATTATCCAGTTTAAATAGGAGCCTTCACTAAATAGACATATAGTACAAATTGACGTTAATAACAACTGAAACTCTACACGAGTTATCGAGATGTAGGATAAAATTACACAATTACTTATACGAAATTCCGATATGGTGGTAAACAGACAAAAAGTATATTGAAAACGTAAAAAGCCAATATCCAAGTTACCAAGTGAAGAGACGAGACTAGGGGTGTTTGACTAGGAGAGAAAATGAGGGCAAAGGGATTCAGTTTTCCCTTTCTTATACATACAAAATAACACGTTTTTTCGCCAAGTCTTAAAAAAGGGATAGTTGCGGCCGATTTGTTGGACGTGTCGATCGATATATGGCCTGTAGAATTTCCCTTCCAGTAAATATATTCCGGTAAGACAAGAAACATAACGAAGAACATAATAATCCATCATTGTTTATAAACGTTGTATATAATACGTTGCATATAATACAACATTGTATATAAACAATGGGATATGAATTAATAAATATAATGAATACTACAAATTAATTGTTTCCTTTCTTTGATCGCTCTAAAAAGGTTCTCCTTCATTAAATTAATTAATTAAAGTATATATAGTTGACTCGAATCATTGGTCTTCTTTTACAAATAAATGGGTAATAAAGATTAATTACTATAAAAGTTAGAAATCAAAGTTGATCGGATAACTACTAAAACATGTAACTTTTTCACAAAACTAAATCTATGTACCTGCGTTTTCCTGTATACATATACAGCCAAAACAAACTTTTATCTTAATCGATATTAAATACTATGTAAATTTGTGATAATTTTCCACAATCCAGATGCAAGCCACTAAAAACTGAAATAACAAACGCGTATTTTTGTTAATTATAGTTAATGCAATGTATAAGATATATTACTGTAAAATTATATTAAAAAAATAGTTCAGAATTTCTTTGCGTGAATTAATTATAAATTTGCAGGAATTACATATCGCTCGAAATGACTTCAATACTGACCTATACCGCGACAGACGACAGTACAAGAGATTTGAAACAAAAAAAGTTACACGAAATATTCAAAGTCTTCATGGATCTTTGTAACTTTTTGTGGTCGATTCAATAAGGATTAGTAGACGCGATGAACTTCAAATCTGCTACCGACCAGAGAAAAATGAACACAGTGAAGTATCAGCAGATATGAACTAATAAAAATAGATACACGAAGCTTTACAAAACACAAAAGACTTTCAGAGCCGCGAAATATGAAACGAGACGACAATAGAAAAATATTCAAACTTAGAGAGGGTGAAAACTTTCTATTATACTTTTACAAGTTCGACAGTTACAAGTCTTTGTCAGAGAATGCCAAGCGTCTTTTTCAGTTATAATAAAAATGAAAGTACTTCTTTAGTAAAGAGAACGCGGAGATTTTAATTTACAATTTCATAATTCATTATAATAATATATAATATTTACTAGGAATTAGTAGGTTTTTTTTGTTTTAATATTGAAACCAACAGCAAGACCTCAATTTTTTTCTTTTTGAAACAACCATCAATATAGAGAATAAAATACCAAAATAAATAATGTTATACTGACATAATTTTATGTGCCTACTAACCATGTTAAACCCCATATATTTCAATCATTTATTATCTCCCCAGTATGTACGTAAGACTCGTCTCTTTGATTTATGAACAGATTCTCTACGAGAAAGGCCCCGACAACCTTCGGGCCTACAAAAAGTGCGAAGTCAATGTATATGTTAAATCATCCGCAAATAACACGTTCAAGGTGACCTACTACGCATCTAAACACATTTTAATTTCATTTTTTTTATAAAGTGTGGCAGACAGATCCCTTTCGTATTCCACATCTATCCAACGGCATCGATGAATTTCTTTCGACGTTAAATAGCCTATGTCTTTTTCCGCTCCACAAACTATGTCTGCGCAAAAAATCATGTCAATCTGTTGTTCAGTTTTGTTGAGTGAAAGGACAAAGCCATTTTCACTGTTATAATATAATAAAATATATGAAGTAAATTGATATAAAAATATTCATAAATAAAGAAAATAATTAAAATATTAATCTCAATAATCTTTATTTAAAAAAGATGCTTTTGTAAGAAAATCCAAATATACAAAAAATATGCTGACTAAAATTCTTAAGACCTTATATGGTAAATACTAGGTGACAACAATCAATGTAAATTCAATTTAATTAAAATCATTAACAGCAGAAAGACGCCCAAGACCGTACACAGGTCTTCCCCCGCATAAAGATAGTCCTAGTGCATTACTAGGCGCAGCCCGTATCTACTGTATTGCAGGACTGTTACTAAGTTCTCGGACAAGCTAATTTGGTACGTCTAGCATAGTATCTTCCTGTACGTAGCCATCGCTTGAGACTATTCTTTTCCATTACACATAATAGCGGTTTAAATATGAAACCATCCATCATCCTGCATACTCGTCGGACTTCGCTCCAGGCGACTACCATTTTTTTTACGCGATTTGGACAATTTTTTGCACCAAAAAAAAAATTCTTCCCAGGAAGCAATACAAAATGCCTTCATACGTGCGCAATTTCATACTGTAACCTCTAATATTATGCAGGAATTTACATACCTATACCTGTGCTTTGACTTATAGGTAGGTAGCAACGTCGCTTCGAACAAAGTTTACAGCAGATAAAACACCGGGAACACGTAACTACAATATGTTTCCAGTTTAGTTATACAATGTATTCCAACTCGTGCAGCAAGCTTTATTCAATTTTCGCCAACTTTTACAAACAACCTGATAATTAATAATGTTATTTAGTATTTATTTATAATACCCCTCGATAGCGCTAGAAGAATAACTTATTTTTTTAATTTAAAAAAAAACCACTTACGTCACTAAAGAATTCATCCATGAAGCCTCCTTCGACAGCGACGTTGACATCGTCAGGCCCAACATCATCGTCGTCGCTTTGCGCCTGAAACAAAATGAGAATAACTTCAACTATTTCAGACATTTTAAAAAGAAAATTTTGAACATTATTCGTAACATTGAGTGGAAAATTTCATTACAGTGATAGCGACGCACGTAAAGCAAAATAGAGTCCACTTAGTCGTGCAAGCCCATTATTCAATTTACGCGGATAGTTACAAAGGCCTCCACTACTTTGGTGCGGTGTGTTGAAGGTTGGAACAGGAAGCAAGCACCTCTCATTTCATGTTTGGCACAAATTTAAAATGTCTCCTTATTGAAATTAAATACTTGCAACGCCGAATTATTTTCTTCATATAATTATAACAAATATTACTAATCTGAATTACTACTCCAAAAATCCAAAAATATTACTAATCCAAAAAAAACATTTTCGTAATCACGACCTAATAAATAATAAATTTATGCAAATTAAAAAAAATCTTTATTAATTATTGTGTTATAAATATGTTTTTCACCATTATTATCATATAAATGATATAATATTCTATTTAATTTATAAGTATTAATATTTTTATTAGTGCGCTGTTGTGTTTCGGTGAGTAAAGGATGCCAGAGCCCATTACACTATACCTTCCTAATCCCTTTTCTTTAATCCAACTACGATAGGCGCGACTTGTAACACCTGTGGCGTTGCTTGTGTTTGTTATGAGCTACAGTAGCCACCTCACCTACCATCAAGTGGACCGTAAACCTGTGTGACGACCTTTAAAAAAAAACATAAATATCGTCTATGTATCGCAGCATGTCATTCCGCAGCAGAATGCCGTAGAAGTGTAGCCAAGATATAAAGAGTTAAAGAAATTCACACAAATGTAATTTCGTAGGAAACGCGTGCACTATCCAACGACCGGTTCTTTGTTTCAGGGAGCGATCGAAGTGGGTCACGGCTACAACGCCTGATGGTAATACGCCGAAACGTTGATTCAAGGGAACAGCGTTCCGAATAAAACACAGTCACCTCCATTAGCAGAGCCGCGTAATTAGAAACACTTCATTGTAATTAGCGCCAACCATTGTAGCAGTTTCGTCCGCAGACGGTGACAAGAAAACAATGGAGTGATCAATCACTTCAAAACAACCCAACCAAGCGCAACGACAACTTCACAAACATTAGGCATTTTAATATTGTCATCAAAATCTATGAATCTCAGTAACATTTTTAAAACGACGCAGTTTATACTTGGATATATTTTCCTAGGAGGAACACGATAGCTTCTGTTTATTTTTAGAGCAGTATTTTTACCTCAACAACATTGACCTTATTGAGGGGAAAGTCAATATGCCAATGCCAACGTTCCGTAATATCAGGTTTAAATTTATCTAAATAAAGTAAGGTTTAAATGAAACAAATCTTCTATTAAGACTTATAACGTTGTCTAATGTTCATCAAAAATTTCAGGTCGTTTAGCATTAAATATTTCGAAGTATAATCCCGCACTCGGGATAAGTAAAGAGTCATAATTATCTGTATCGTAGCATAGTAATTCATAGTATATACATATAATTTACATAATTATTTGGAATAATGTACTCTACCATGCAGTGTTCGCGCAGAATACCTCCTCCACGTTTGAACAAACTTACAAATCCGCTCTCTCTCTCTCTCTCTCTCTCTATAAAATTAGCATTATTTATTAAATATATAATTTTATTATAATGCCCAAGAATATTGAATTTTACGCTACAGTACAAGCCATACTTAGTTCTTAGTCTACATTTTGGTATGAAATATAGAGTCAGCATGTTTCGGCACGCTGGTCACGTATTTCAATCGTACCAGTTTCTGAGACGGTCCGTACACGTCACAAATTCATAAAAATATCAATTGTTAGAGCTCAAGTACCTTGCAATACTTACGATTATTTCGAGTAAGAATATTCATTCCCAAAATTGAAATGGAAATCCATAAACGTCTGCAACTGCATTTTACGCCTACACCGCACACCGCTAAACCAATTTTTATGAAACTTGATATGGGTGATCAATTTCACCCCAGGGGAAGAACGTTGGCAACATTGTCATTTTCAACTCTATTTTCTTAGTTGTCACAAAAGAGAAAAGTATCACAGTTCTGTTTAGTTAAAAAAATATATTGACGACTGGCAATAAAATAAATTAAAAAATGATATATTGTAATAAGCAATTGGTGTGAATATAATCGTTATACGCAACGAACGAACAAAGCGGCCCTCGCCTTAGCAAATGTGCTCGGTAGGGGTTCCTAGGGGAGAGAATTTGCATTGCGCAAATTTATCTGTATTTTAATTTTGATTTAAACATAAATTTCTAAGATAAAAGTTTTACCCTCGACGCCGCCTATAGCTATTTAACTGATTTTCAAATTGTTCAACAAAGATAAATGTAAAATGAAGTTCTATTATTTAAATTTCGATATAAATTTTGCATAAATGCGAGTGCGTACTCAGATGAAATGACGTAAAATCTATGAAAGAGGAAAGCGGAATCGATATTGCAACGCGACCTTCACTAGATTGGCGCTAATATAATTTATTAACGGAGCGATCGAGTTGTACCTTATTGTAATAATTTCGCTCTTATACAGCAATATCTAGTGCCTACCAATCCTTATTAGTCCACACTAACACATATTATAAATGCGACAATATATATGGTTGTTATTAACTAAGAAGCTGAACCGATTTTGATGAAACTTAGTGTGGATGTGGAGATCATAGGATGTCATAGGATCATTGAGTAGAGAAATTTAAAATATATTTAGTTAATTATTTATTTTAAATGATTGGTGTACTTTTTTAATAGAAAATCAATGGGGTTAAAAAAGGATGACTTAACATGAGCTTAACGAAATTTTAAAAAAAATTAAATATTGAGGATTCATTATTTAAACAAGGGAAGGACATCCATGTTTTCTCTTTCAACCCCTTTAATAAAGGTTGAAAATTATTTGCCTACTGATTAAAAATAGAGATGTAAAATAGACATGATTTTGAGCACATAATACAACTACATTACATACATACGATTTGAACAAACCCAAATGAGGTAAAATTGGGTATAAAAATAAGTCAATATGGGGCTTCCGTTTAAAAAAAAAATTAATGTTAATATTTGTTGAGGATATGCGTTTTTTCTGCGCCCCCGAAAATAAATTTTAGTTTCATATCCTGATGGTAGCGGATGAAAGTATGTATGGTCCCATTTGTTTGCGCAAAATGTATTAATTGAATTTATTTACAAATTACAAAAACGGTGCAGTCATTTTGATATTTCTCTCAAAATAGATGAAGTTTTGTGTGTGATTTTCGTAAATTTGCTAGATGGAAATGTATTTATTTGTATGGGGCAAGAGCAGGGTCACTCTGTTTATTAATTGGTATTGACTTTTACAATTATGTATTGGAGACAGAGATTTAAAATTTACCTTTATTTTTTGGAATCAAATAATAAAAAGAATATAATGAGTGTCCATAATTTTGAGAGATAGAAATGTGAAGCTTCATTTATTAAAGGAAAACTATTGATCCAATACTTATACCATTCATCCTAAAAATTTTTTTTATCACAAATCGAATTACAAGCGGTCGAAGCCGCAGGATAATACATTGTAAAGTGGATTATTGTAAAATGCGAACGCCACGTGCGAAGAAAAGCTATAAAAACAAGAGTAAAAGTTCGCTCGATACAAGGAGCGCGAGTGTGACTCGAGAGGATTACGCAGATCTGGGTCAATTTGGTTAGGTTGCAACATCCTAAAGCCTTCCCCCACTCTCGGCATATAATTGCTGGAACTGTAAACCCTCCGCTAGTCTAGATACTTATGCGGCGCTCAGCTTTTTGTCCCGCTCTATTTGCTGCTAGAGAATCTCGACGATTCAAATACATAGTTAAAGGCAACTATTTTCCATTCACTCAAGCAATTTTTAGAGACACACACAACACTTCTGCATTTTTTGTTTCCCGTAGGGTATTCCCCGCGGTTAGTGTGTATGGTTGGCTCTATAGAAATAGTCCACACTGAGGATTAACAGTGTCTTTGAAAATTACTAGTCTCTCGGACATCGTTCTTTAACAATGTTTTTGTACTGTCAAAGCAAGTAAGTGATCCAAATTTGTAATCCATGGAATGAAATCGTTTAAGTACCTACCGGGTTTCGAATCTGCAGTGTCGACAGACTAGCGTTCGTCACGGTCAACTATCGTTGCTGCAATATCAACACTTATATTTTTACTAGCTTTATTGCGCGAGTTGATCCGCGTCCCTAGGGAACAGTACTTTTTTTCTGAATGAAAGGTATTCTATGATCTTGTCTGTGCCTCGGAAAATGTGTATCAGTTAGTTATTAGTTTTTATCGATTTCAGAATTATTCCTCAGAATTATTCTTAAAATTCTACTACGACGCCAAAAGTGTGAACAATGTAAAGGTCTGTTGTTATTGACAAGTATTACCTACATATCAACAGAAATTGAAAGATATAAAGTCTCGAAGTGCATAAACCTTCTTCATAACAAATCACTTTTTTACAGTTACTAAAACGCAAATGGCTGCAGATAATTATTAGAACGGTAGAAATTGCTTGTACGACTTGTGTCCAAATTTAAATCAGTAGAGGTAAGGCAAGTTATCTTTGACCCTTTTTTAGCAGCAAAACTAGCTAGACGCCGACTTTTTTATAGCCCCTCGGGAGTCGTTTGTCCAACCCCAACCAAGGTTAGAATGACTACCTCGGACCTTGGAACCCGAGTTTATGTCGATTAGGCTTGATGAAAATTTTAAATAAGAAACCTACGAGAAATTTAAAACTAGACACTTCACTCAATGACACGTTTTCTAATTAATGCAACTATTAAAAAATGTATAGTTTGTTTTTGTTATTGATTGACATATGTTGCAAAACAATGTAGGTAATTGTGTATTTAGCAATTCATATGTTCGTTTTAAAACATGTGTTTTTGTATAGTCTCGCCATCAGAGCAAATCAAATATTACAACAAAAGTGGTAAACCTTGATCTATATGCGTCTTCTTCCATTACGTTTTTCCTTTCATAATATGATTAAATTTTAAAACATGATACCGATTTAACAATATTATGCAATTTTATTACTTGAGCATCATGTCAAGAGAAATAATTTTCGACGTTTTTCTAATACAATTTTATGCTATTATAAAATAGCTTAAAATTTATATGCTATTATAAAATGCTAATATTTTAGGTTGCACACATAATTTAAAAACATTAATACTACATATCGTCGTTTTTAAAGCAAACTATCTGCACTTTTTTGAGTTTCCAACTTTTTAACCTTAGTGAATATTTCACTGCCTTATCTGTCGTATTGTTACGACTAACTATGGAACGTGCCGACGAACTGGCTCGAGCAGGCGCAAAAGGTAGGTTAATAGGTCCTTAACCTATGTGTGGACTACCAAATAGCCTAGCTCGCAGGATCATATGGAACCAGTGCTTTACTAAATCTTATAAACGCTGGACTAACTTGCCAGGGCTGAACCATTCCAAAGCGCTCATAAAAGCCTATAGTCGAAACGTGACAAACCAGGCTATGTCGCTTAGTAGGAGCAATTTGTGTATGCTAACTAGGGCACTAACGGGGCACTGCCGCCGGTAGTAACTACTTATTAATCTGTGCTGCCGCCTCAATGGGCACCTTAAAGTAATGGGGTTCACTAGCACGGGAGAGTGTCGCTTCTGCCATGAGGCAGAAGAAACACCAATGCATATCCTGTGCGCGTGTGACCCCCTGATGCACAAGCGCAGTCACATCCTAGGAAGCCACAAAATGGCTCGTGAAGATGTGAAGAATGCCTCTATCAAAAAAGTACTACAGTTTCTTAACGTGGTAGGTATAGGTAGAGAGCTTTAGTTTACGTGGCGATCACAATATTTCAGCAATGGACGAAGTGATACTGGTACTCTAGTAGACAGAAATAGCCACTGAGAAGATAAAAAATATATAAATAAAACTATGGAACGTTCTGGAAAAAGCGTTGGCGCCGGCCGAATGTCTCGAACGTTCTACCTTATCGATGGTAGCCTCGCCCCTTCCCGACAAATGTCAAAAGAAATTGGTCCTTATGTTTACAACATAGAGTTTACATTTCAACAGAAATAGCATTCCCGAATTTCAATGGCTTGTTTACGATGTTGTTTAGATTTTTGGAAAACTCTAAATACATCGAGGCGTTTGGCGCCAAGTATAATAAGAGAGCAAGCGGGCGAGATAATTAGTTGTGCGATATCAAGCGATTCGAAAGCGACTCTTCGGAGCTTTGGCGAAGTTACCTGCGACAGTGAACCGGCGACACATTAAGGGAATCATTGACGACTTTTGGCAAGCTTCATCGGACAAGTCTAGTGATTTTGGAAGTCATCTTGGTTTGTGAAAATAAATCGTTCGTTTCTCCCTTACACGGCATTTTGACTCACCCCGCACGTAACAGTATAAAACAACTGCTAAATGCTTACTAGCACTATTTGTCGAACACTACCTCATGCTATCTGCAGCAGCTAGAATCTGTTTGTGCAAAATTTACTTTATTATCAAAATAATAAACAAATTATTAAATGTTCATGTTTAGAAGACCAATAAGTTTAATAATAACCCCTAAGTTTCAAACACATTTTTTTTTGCAAAATAAACCTTCACGTAAAATATTTCAGGAAAAAATTTTTGGTCCATATCTCAAAAGTATACTTTTGTAGCACATAGCAGATTTTGGTTTGACAACGACGTACATAATATACACAAATTGTACGAATCGTTTCAATACGTTCGGTTGATATTAAACAAATTGTTGCACGGGTTTCTAAACTTTATTCCGACAACTTCGATTACGGATACAATAATTTATGACTTTGCCAGCGTAGCGTACCTACATACAAACGATATACTAGACCTTCCGAAAGATTAAAAGAGGAACATTTATGTTATGTATTATTTCGTTAATAGGAGACACGAACGATAATATAAATATAATTATAGGATTTAAACGTAGTTTAGTTTAATTTAGTTGATCTAATAAATTTCTGGTTTTCTACAGCAGCCTATATCAATTACGTATTATTATATCAAGTGCTTTTGCTGGGCATATGTCTCCTTCTCAATGTGAAGACTTATGACTAGTCTAGGATTGTCAGGTTTCCTCATGATAGAAATTAAAAACACTCAAGGCGCCAGCTCTACCGGTATTAGAACCTGCATCTGACGTTTTCGCAGCCGAGCTACATGTTGCATGGACAGTATTAAAAATAGAAATATTATTATTAACTGTTTTATTTTTGCTGGAATAAAATGTATTTTAATCTTCTTTGTTGAATAAAAAAGCAGTAATTAGGGCAAAGAGTTAATCGATGTCCATTTAGTAGACGCAAGTACCTCTTTCAAGAGAAACACGCGTGACCTATTTCATTGCGTGATGCGTTTCGCCAAGTAAGAAAATACAACAAAGACCTGGTTTCGGTTTCACGCGGCGCGTCGCGGGTAGTCGTAGAGGCGGTTCGGCGAAGGGCGGGCGGTAGAAACCGCTGCCTCGCACATACGCTTATTTACGGCCCTTAAAACTAAAGAGTTTGAAACAGATTAGGTAATATCATCCCTCTTCGAGACTTGACATCAAAGTTCTTGAGCTGATAGTACTACAAATTAAATGCGTTTTATGTTATCAACACCATTTCTATTATTAAAGGAACTATATTTTAACGAAAATTTAAAAATTCCAAAAATAACTTATCTGGTTATTTGATGAATCAAAATATAATTTACCCAACAATAACAACCTTTACGGAAAAAGACGTCTGGCTTATGTAATACCGAATTTAATAAATCAACTACCTAAAACATTAAAGAGCGACATAACACCCAAAAACATCACATTAAGCTAAAACAATACTATTTACAATTAAATACAGATAAATATAATTTTAACAACAATACAAAAATAGTTATGAACAAGTAATGTTAATTATTATTGTAAGATATTTCAATTCAGAATATGATAGAAAATAAGATATTATCTTAAAGTAATTGAGTCTGAAGTGTAAGTGGGCGTCAACTGAAGTTTTATTTAAATTTTCTGTAATCGGCACATGGTGTACGGTAAAAATCTAATGAGTGAATGTTAAGTCAATGAAACATTATTGTATAAATAAATAATAAATAAATAAAATAAAATATGACATTTTCTTTTTAGTTGCTTGCGAACAACGGTCACACCGAACGCTACAAAATGTCACAGCCGCGCTATGCGATTCGCCGAAACAGAGAGTATAGTTAGATAACGTAGGTAGACAACCCTTGGCACCTTAAAGTAATGGGGCTCACTAGTACGGGAGAGTGTCGCTTCTGCCATGAGGCAGAAGAAACACCAATGCATATCCTGTGCGAGTGTGGCCCCCTGATGCACAAGCGCAGTCACATTCTAGGAAGCCACACAATGGCTTGTGAAGATGTGAAGAATGCCTCTATCAAAAAAATACTACAGTTCCTTAACGTGGTAGGTATAGGTTAGAGAACTTTAGTTCACGTGGCGATCACAATATTTCAGCAATGGACGAAGTGATACTGGTACTCTAGCAGACAGAAATAGCCACTAAGATAAGATAAGATAGACAACCCCCCTTCCTTCAACAACAATAAAATAAATATTAATATTGTAACAGTCTCAATAGAAGCATTGTAACTTTAAGATGAAAATCGTTTCGCCCCTACAAGACAATCTAAGTCCTGACTGACTATAAACGTACAGCCAAAACTACTAAGTCTAGAAAGCTAAAATTTCCAACTCCGTGGGAAGCTGGGGGCGAAACGCTAGTGTCTTATAAACCTATACCTATAAAAATGGATGTTAATAATATCAACTCCATCAACGTTTGATCTATCACAATGAAAGTTACTGCTGACACGTATCTACATTATAATGTATTTTCAAGAAGATTTTTATGCTCCCTAAATTAGGCAGGCGAAACCGCAGAACACATCTAGTACATTATAAATACGAATGTTTTAAATCATTAGATGTTTGTTACTCAATCACGCGTAAACCACCAATGTATTTAAATGAAAATTGGCAAACATTGGACCATGTTCCGGAATTAAACTTTTGACTTTATCTGTTCGGAATGCTTATAAGGGCTTCACTTGGGCAAATGACATTAATTTACATTGGAACTCGTTGGCGGCGGAGACAATTCAACAGGCCTAAAAATTGTGGTTTTTTTTGTTTTTACCATTAGAATACAAAAAAAAATTTATACAATTTTTCTAACTGACATTAACTTATTAATAGGTACAGGATTCATATACGCGCAATAAGCCGTTTTCGAGAGTCAAATTCTTCTTGTGTTCTAAATTTTTTTGTGGAGTTTCTATTACTTTAACGAAAATTCTAATTAATACAATTAGTTCTTCACATGTTTAAGTATAATACATTATTTTTTTTTCAAAGCAATTGTGTTGTCTATTTCTTGTAACATCTTCATTAAACAATGGATATTTTTAGTATTTAGCGTTTGTCTCCACCTTAAGCCAGTAGGTAAATGTAGATAACATATTATATGGCTCTTTAGAAAGACTAGATAGCATCTTGTATATATTTAGTATTTTGTTGCCTATTATTAAACTAGATGTCGCTTTTCGTTTATTTAGACGCACGGTAGCAGTTTCGCAATTGTATAGATATGTTGTAAGGTGAGATAATCTAAGTTATAAATTAGTCTGATCATTACTCCATGGTACATTATAAGGACTGAACGTCAAAAGAATAACTTAAATGAAAGTTGATCACAAAAACGTGATGACGGGAAGATACTAGGTGGGTCGTCGTTGATTCCTTTGAAGATGGATAGGTCGTAAGTGTCGGACTCCACACACTGGCCCCTTCCCATAGTCCCAGTTTCATAGCTAAAGCTGTTGTCGCGGCAGAGAATGTAGAAGAACGAAAGATTAATAAAAATGAAAACAAAAGTACTTTATACTTCTTTTTTCCTCTTGGTTTTGAGACGCTCTTGGTTTTTAATTACTCTTATTATTTATTACGTAGTTTTAAGTTTTTATATTAACGTTATAATTTAATTATTGTAGCCATTTCTTCAATAAGAGTGATAGAAAAATAAATAGAAAAGCATAATATTGTCTCATTGAAAACTACCGCCATGCTATTCGCTGGAAGCTCGGAAAACGGTAGGCGTAGAATATTGCTGCAGATCTTATATAATCGGTCCCTAGCCGCCTAGATACTTCCGAAGCCGTAGGGCACCCAAACAAGCTAAAAGTAATATCGCAACCACTACAATTGGTACTTACTTTTAGTTCATATAATTCAAAAAATAAAGGAGTATAATTCTTGCAACGGAAGCATAATTTGCAAATTTCCATCTATAAACACTTTAATAAATATACAGACGAGTCCGTTTGATGAACGGTTAGGGTGTTTGCCTTAATGCTCTGTTCTAGGATTCCCGGATTCGATTCCCGGCAGGCTCAACTGTGAAAAAAAAAACTTCTCATTTGGCTCTGGTTTGGATCTGGAAAGTAGTGGCAGGGCACACTGCGTTTCGCAATCATGCGGGCAGCCCGTCTGGCAGCAGTAACCACCCCCTTACAGAAGAGCACCGTGAAATAAAAGCACGTGTGCTGTTGTGTCTCGGTGAGTGAGTAAGAGAAGCCAGAGTCCATTTCCCTAACCCCTTCAACAATACCTTATCCTTAATTGCACTGTAGTCGGCAGTGCACTTGTAGCAGCTGTGGCGTTGCTTGTGTTATAGGCGACGGTAGCCACCTACCACCAAGTGGACCGTCGTCGGCCTGTCTGCCGATCTTAACATAAAATAATAATACCTAATTATTATTATTATAACATGTGCGTTTTCTTATTAAGTAGTTTCATTCTATTTCAAAAATTGACTATTTCTCCACAAAAAGATATAGTCATATAATTTTAAAAGCTTTCAAAAGGCCTGATTGAGTTAAAAATAGCAATCTTGCTGCATGCATATACTTGTACCTTTACCATAATTATTTCTGACACATTTTTTTGCACTTATTTATTTGGAAACTATATGAGACCGTAGATCGGTGTCTTTTCTATGATCGGTCTCTTCTTTTTCTAGCACCTGGCAACCCAAGAGTTGCGGCAGACTAAGAGGTGGCAACCTATTTTTTTTTCCAATTATTTAGATTGGTCTCTTTTCTACGGCAATTTACAATTTAAAAAAAAAGGTATCAAAAATAATTATGATAATTGCGCAAGATTTATCGTATCATATAAACAAAACAGTCCAATGCTAATTTTTCATTTGTGAACCGCATATAGACTAAGTATAGCCTATAGCTATAGACTAGCTGTACGTTATAGCTCTAAGTGCTGTTTAAAAAAAAAACTAAAATTGAAACTAGTGGCAACCACTAGTGCAAATTAAATGAAAAATTATTTAAAAACTTTATATAATGGAGCGTTTAAAATATATTAACCGTCTCAAATAAATCTGCGAATAAAGAAGTATAGCAAGTAAATAAAAAAGTGTGTGTGTCAGCTCCGACGCACGACTGGAGTTTACTCCTTTTTAAACGTATAAAATTAAATGTGTTTATATTTTCCGCGTCTCAATAGATTATTTAGTTACATTCTGCATACTCAGATGTCACGTGTTCCAACAAAAGTTATGTTAGTTACGTTCGGTACCTATACACAGATGTCACTACGTTTTATAAGTTCTAAAACAGTTAATTTTCCGACAGCAGATGTCGCTGCGCCGGCTGGATATAACGCGCTATCGTTTCGTTCTTCAACGCGGATACACTTTTCATACAAGATTTCGACGTTTGCTTTTATAAGCCCATAGAATTAGGGAAGATAAATACATGCGTCACTCAACTGTCGCACAAATGTCAAAATGACAGATAACGTGACACTTTTTAGTTAACGCTTGTATTAATTTTACTCCTCATAAAATTTTCAAACTGGGGCCTTATATGAAAATCGATTCATAAAGAGTAAACTCCAAAAAAGGTGATTTACTCTTTACTTCTATCTTTTCCTAGAAATAGTTACATAAATGCTACTGTAAATATATATGCAATTTTGTGTTGATATAAAAACGTCTGTAAATTTTCTCGCTATAATTCATAATTTCATTTAAAGTCTACGCTAATTAAGTACGAGTCTCATTTAAATAATCCGCTTATCTCTCGTACCTAAATTACCAGCTTATTTATCCGTTCACTGCTTATTTATATAGCTCAATTTAGGCTCATGCGAAATTTTACCGATTCTTTCAATCTTTGAATTTATTAATCAAATGTAAATTAAAATTTTAAATTGAATCTATTCTAAATAAAAATAGTTTTACATTGACTGATAGGCCTAATAAAACTAAAATAATAATGAATAATTATTAAGTAAGTACGAATATTTCCTATTAATTTAATGCCACAATATTATTCATTCTTCGTAATATTAATATAGGAAACGATTACAACGCCAACAAAATATCTTACACGCCTAGAAAGACTAGAAAGATGTCAACGAATGATGCAATCCAATCTGACAAGGGATTCCAGCCGGTTTATCACCTGCGACAAATGATGCGGGCAGGGACCCTCGCTACCCGCCACGCGTCTTCTGAATCCCCAATACTCGACCCTAATAACGGGATTGGCTTTCTGCAGTGAAACGTTGAATTACAAACAACCCACTCTTGATAATATAGAAAACGTTGACGCTATATTTATAAAGAAGGCTGTGAATGCGAATTCGTACCCGTGGTTTTAGAATAGCGCGAATTATTTCAATTTAACTTTTTTGTTTGTGAAGCAAATTGAAATGGATCGAACACTAAATGTTATGGGAAGCTTGCTACAATACATAAGTGAACCCGCATTCAAATCGGTTAGTCCGTTATTGAGATTAACGTGCACAAACGCTCATACAGTTTTTTTAATTCTTTTTAATATTTAATGTACGCTCGTTTATGATTTTATTATAGTATTAGCTGGCGCCCGCGACTTGGTCCGCATTGAAAAATGAAAAATATAAACCTTATATTTTTAGACGATCCCTCGGGAACTTAAAGTTTAAAAAGTATCCTATATATATGTTAATCCTGGTAATAAACTATCTTTGTGCCAAATTTCATCCAAATCCGTTCAGCTGTTTTGGCGTGATTGAGTAACAAACATACAAACTTTCGCATTTATAATATTAGTAGGATAGGGGATTGACTGACGATAGAAGTACATTTTCATCTTCAAAAATTACTAGATAAATTTGGGAAATCTCATACTAATATTTATTAACAGTTTGCTTATATTAAAAAAAATCTCTTTTTATCTTAATATTGATTAAGTTATTTTTTTATTTTAAAAAAATACATTAATATTTTAAACTATGACTTTTTCCCCGACCTAATATACAATCCATAATTATAACAAAATATTCAAATTTGGTAGATTATATTATATAGCTTTATTTTTGTGCTTATTTCTATACAAAATTATGAATATTTTTAGTTAGTTCCTCCTTTGATGCCATTGTTAAAGCGTTAACTAAAAGAGTGCCTTGAGTTTAATCCAACTTAGTATTCGATTTTTTTTGTTGCTACGTGGTTTATAGTGATGTTAACCTCCAGCCATTTCGTGGTTATGTAATGGCATCACGCGGCGAGATCACTTGAGCGATAACAACTTGAACGAACACGGTACAGAATAACACAACAACGAATCCCCATTTGACCAGTAACGTTGCTAATTTATGACCAAGATTCTCGTCTCGTACAACCCTTATTTAACAGTGAATCGCTGTTGAAATACTCGTCAACGTAAATTTACACATCTTTCGTCACAGATTCAATAGCGGCAGAGCACACTGCGGCAGTAATCACCCCCTCACTGTTCATCGTGAAATAACAGCATGTTTTTTTATATATTATTGAAGGTGGCAGACAGGCTAACGGTCCACATGATGGTAGATTGCTACCATCTCCTACGGACACAACTGCAGGTCTCTTGAAGAAGCCCATATTGTAGCTAGATGGAAACACCTTAGAAGAGAGATTGTTCCAAAGTTCACGCGTCCATGGAATAAAGTTTCTACTCATACGAACTGTGCGCAGCGGCACTTTATCCAAGTAATGCGGATGAACTTCGCACATATGGCGCGCAGTGCGGTGGTAAAAGTTTGAGATAGGCATTAATTGGAACAACTCATCCTAGCACACGCCATTGTACAGCCGGTAGAACACACAAAGAGAGGCAACATGATGTCCTGATGAAGTGTCTCGGTGAACAAGGGATGTCGTGTCCTATTTCCCTATCACCTCCAAATCAGAGAACTTTCAGCACCTATGCTGTTGCTTGTATTCATAGGCAACGGTATCCACCTACTATACAAGTGAGCCGTCAGCCTATCTAACGAAAAAATACAGACATAGACTCTCTAATGGGTTTGCCAAATAGCGCTTTTGCTTATGGATGAGTATATATGCCAATAAAAAACTAACATAGCCCTCAGAAGCGATAAGTGAAGACGGCCCGTTGGATGAGTGGCAAGGATGCTTGCCTAACGTCTCAGGGGCGCCGGGTTCGATTCCCGGCGGGGTCAAGTTTGGAAATTTTAATGTAATTTTCAAAATTGACTCTGGTCTAGATTTGAAAAAGTAGTAGTGGTAGGGCACACTGCGTTTCGCAGTCATTTGGGCAGCCCGCCTGGCGGCAGTGACCACCCCCTTACAGAAGACCACCGTGAAATAACAGCATATACGTGCTGTTGTGTTTCGGTGAGTGAGTAAGGGATGCCAGAGCCCATCTCCTTATCCCCTCCTAATCCCTTATCCTTAATCCTACTGTAGTCGGCAGCGCACTTGCAGCACCTGTAGCGTTGCTTGTGTTATAGGCGACGGTAGCCACCTACCATCAAGTGGACCGTCAGCCTGTCTGTCGACATAACATAAAAAAAAAATGTTTTAGAATGGTACTACACCTACCTTTGCCCCTTAAAAAAAGCGGTAATGCATGCGGGCGGATGTTATGGACTGCCGGCCGATTACGATAATGTGTTGTAGAATAAATAATTCCTGATTTTAACATAAAAAAAACGGGACAAGTGCGAGTTGAACTCGCGTGAAGAGGGTTCCGTACGATGTTACCTATCCGCACAATATTGAGGGATTTACCATGTTATTTTAATATCATGGACTTCTTATAGGTTTTCCTATAATCTATAAGTAGAAAACTAATTTCTGTATTTATTTTTTTCAAAATTTTAGGTTCAGTAGTTTCGGAGACGGGGGGGGGGTCCGGAGATGGTCGGACAGACGGACACACGAGTGATCCTATAAGGGTTCCGTTTTCTTATTCGGACGTATGGAACCCTAATTAGTAACATTGTAATCTGTTGAACGGTATTTTTCACACGTAGCTTATAATTTAATGTGAAAAATATAGCGAAAATATCCTAGGTATAATGCCTGGCGGTTGGCGGTTGAAGAGAGTTTAATCGCAATGAAACGGGAAAACCTATTTAAAAAGAGCAATATAAACCTTGCAACTCGTTAGGAAAAAGTGCTCGTTGGTACTGAATTTACCACGAGTTTCCTCGTATGTATGGTAGGTATACAATCCAATATTGTAATCCAATCCACTGTTTATTTGAAAACAGTGTGAGAGTTTGATAAGTGTTATCGCAAAATGTTCTCAGATTCCATTTCCGATAAGAACATCGCGACTATATCAACATCTTTGATAAACAATCACAGTTGACGTTAGGCGTTTTAATGTAGAAATTACATGTAATATTCACAATTAATTTTTAGAAAACCTCCTCCGTCATAACGGCACCAAAAGATTCATATATATAAAATACTTAAATCGTTTGTCCTGACAGACTATCAACGCACAGTCAAAACTGAAATTTGGAATATACCTAGGTTTATTTCTAACGTGAGCGTCGGCTAAGAAAATATTAAAAATTTTAATTTTGTGTGAAGCCGGGGGGCGGGTCGCTAGTTTCGTTATATGAATCCACGGCAGTTAAGCTTAGTAATAAATATGATCCACATTTCAAAATTGCGATGCGTCCATACAGCTAGGCTATATGTCAATGTGAACAATAATTATGTTTGTGCTATATAAACATTATTATTAGTATTAGAGATACATTGGATACCACGAATGATACACATTAAATATTTTTTTATTTTTTCATTTTTAATATTTTTCTCACTTTTTTGTTCTTTGTCGAAAATATTCCCTTATTGATTAGTTTCTTAAAAAGACTTGCTTTAATTTTTAAATCTTGATATTAAACCTCCTTAAGCCTTTCTTCTAAAAGTGAGACAAAGGCTAGTTTTGGGGGCATGTGGAGGTTGAACCTTTTGTTCCATCCTTCAACGGGATTATTTATCGTATAATATTCACCGCTGGAATCGTGTTTATCCTTTTCTTGCCAATATACTGAATATTATATTTATTAATCATGTCGTATTTTCGGAAGCGTCGATATTTCATCACTAAATTATTGGTTTAATATCATCATTATCATCTCGGTTGGACATCTCGGTCTCTCCTATAATTTTCCAGTGGTTCCTGTCAGAAGCAGCGTGGATCCAGATCCAGCTTGTAGCCTGCACTAATCAAATGTATCACGTTGATTTTCACTGTATACTGACTGGACTGTTGGAACATGCTAGAATTAAAAGGTCACAATACACCCTCTTAAATAGTCCGAACATCCGATGCAGTGACCTCATTTTGAAATATTGTACACGTCACGCTAAATGTCAGCCTACATAGACCAATTCGAATGTGGAGCTCTACGGAAATGAATGTAGACATTACAAGATAACTAACTATATATTCCTCGTCTGGCCTTTGAAATTCAAATGTATCGACTATTATTTCGTTTCCATGTAAATTCCTTTACCAAGTCGTAGATTCTTAGTACCTTTTGAAACTAAAGCACTAAGCAGACAGACGTTTGAAATAATATTTTCGCGTGATTGATAATTTCCCTGGTGCAAGCAAATGTCGACTTTAAGGTGACGAACCTTTTCTTACCCTGACTATAGGTACTAATTAGTGAAAAATTATTATGATCACAATAAAAAAAAATTATAATCAATTACATCACATTAAATATTCATCAAGTAGATACTTTTAATATGAGTTCTATTGGGCTTCAATCATGAGATCTATTTGGCAACAGAGAGCACCCTCTCGCAAAAGATCACCATGAAATAAAGGCACATGTGTTATTGTTTCCTTGAGAGAGATAAGACAGAGCTCATTTCCCTATCCATTATCCTGTCAAGGTCGACAGTGCATTTGAAACCCAAGATCAAGTGAACCGTCAGATTGCCTGCCGACCTTTAATAAAAAGTATAAATGGCATGAAATTTTTTTAAAAACTTGGAAATCTAAACTAATACCTATTATAAAGACGTAAATTTTGTATATTTGTTTGTATGTAGGAGGTAATCTTCGAAACTACTCATGCGATTTACAAAATCTTTCACCAATAGAATAGAACTTCAGGATGGACATAGGCTAAATATTCCACGCTGTCTAAAGATAAAGATCCAACGCTTGTCAAAAGTATAATTCAGGCGTCAGTGTATGTCTTTTATTTTTTCAACGCACCAGCTAGTGACATATAAACTACGTACTCTTTAAGACCTCGTGCAGGCAAAGCCGCGGACAAAAGCTAGTGTTAAATAATTTAGTTTAACATGCAGAATCTCGCTCGGATAACAATGGCGGCTGAAAGCATATAATTGAGGGAGAAACAGAGATAGAAGAAAGATATTATTTCCACAAGGTCATTGAGCCATTGCATACTAATGCAGAAAAACAAAAATAAAACTTATTCGGACGTGATAAGTATAATTTGGCAAATATCTAGCAACCTAAAAGGCTAGCTGATTGAAGGTTCGAATTGGACGGTAGCCAGTAACAATATATTTTATCGTGCATGTTAAACTCGTTCGGGGGTTCCCAGATTTAAACTTGACGTAACTAAGTTGGCATAGAATAAATGAAACTTGTTAATCATGTTAAACATGAAGTCACATTGCACAGCTATTTTCACTTCAATGAAGATATGTGTACTGGTTGGTTATATAGTTATAAATTAACTTGTACACAGCATAATATTTTCCTGTACATTATCATCACGAACATGACTGGGTCATTAATTCGATAAGTGCTGATTATTCACTATGTGCGGAAATAATGCTTGTAATAGTTACTTAGAATCATATATTTCCTTAGCATATATTAAGTTGAACCATTTTCCAAAAATACCGAAAGATTTTTTCCCAATTTTATAGCTACTTTACTAATTCAAACAACCAGAGAGTTATTGTGAGTCATTAATACAATCTTTTTGTCATTATACTTATTTTTGAACACTTATATAAAATTGACTAAAGCCTGCGGCTTCACCTTCTCCATGACAAATAGTGCAGTGTCAACTTTCACGGTGATCAGTTAAAACAGCGTCGCTGTTATTATATTAAAAACCATTTTTAATACAGAATGATTACTAAAAAATTAATTTGTTTTATAAATTTTTAAGAATAATAAAAAAAAACGTTGAATTTCCTGTACTCTTTAGGTATATCAGAGAAGAGAATACATAAGTTTGTCCGATAAATACGCGAACTAGGGTCATAAAAACTTATTTTACAAAATTTCGTTTACATTAATTTTGTCTCTTTCAAAATGTTCTCCACTCGTCGCTAGGCGTCGTTAGTTTCCTCGTCGTTTCTTGTTACATTTTTCCGCATTCTCACAGTGGTGTCCCCTCATCACCCTTTTGCATTTTGGAGCAAGTAAAAAGTCAGAGGGGGCAAAATCTGTGCAAATAAGGAGGGTCTGTCTGAAATATGACCTAACAAATTTATTTTATTAACGATGAAAGTTATAAAGTTTTTCAGAAATTGCATTAATGTTCGATAAAATTCTATTATTGAGGTCCAGTGCAGTTTTTATGGTAATAGTACCATACAATTTTTATTGGATTTAACCAACAGATTAAATTTGACCTTGTCTCACCTGGCCGTATAGCAAGCACTCTTTTAACTCTTTTAACAACTTTTAGCGATTTGTGGAAGCGAACTCTTAGCGAACGTTTTAGTTCCTTAAAATAAAATTACATAAAAAATTGTATTTTTGTATTATCAATTGATGCGTGTGTGAAATATATTGGTTTTATGCGTAGAAAGGACATCCTGTTCTCGTAAAGTCCTTCAATTTTTTTAAATCTATTTCTAAATTTTCTAATGCAGCAACTAGCCTCACAACTTACAAGAAAAATCAGTAAAATAACAGTGGTGAGAGAAAAACATTTTCTTATAATAAATTCTGGATTGTAAGCGGCGTAATGAGCAGCAAAAAGAACCATTAACGTCTCTAGAATTTGAGATGAAAAGCGAAAGGATACTTCAACAAAGTTACGTATTGGAACCATTGAATGGAGGCACGTGAAAACATTGCTAAATATAGACACAAACAGCTATTCAAAGTGAATCAGCTGTGTGGTACAAGTCGGTGTGACGTTGGTCATGCCACATTTTACTAAAAACACGCAGTTACTGAAAAATTGGCCAGAGTACATAAGGCCTTTTTTATCAACCAGTAAGTTCGCTGTGAAAAATTAAGTCTTATTTATTAATAAAAAAACAATCATACCAACATGTTAAATTAAATAAATCAAATTCACACTATTTTTATTTTAAACCAAAAATCACATTTTTATATTTCAACAAACTTTGACATTACAATTTATTTTTAACCGACGAAAAACTATCAATTTATTTTTTTAATAAAATTTTTATGACATTCGTAGAAATCTAGTTCATGCCGGTATTTATAAAATGTTGGGCTTGTAACCTTTCAACAATACACATACTATAAGGATAAAAACATTAAAAAATCGATTGCTATTCAAGTCAAAAGAGCGAATTCACTCGGATATTCGTAGCTCGGATATTTCCTTATTTGATTTGGTATAATTTTGCAGGCCATTAGTGAATCAGATAATGTAATTACTTAACTAGTACACTTTGAAATAACACAAAATCCTGTTAAAATTTCATGGCCAAATCTGTAAAATAATGTTTTGATGCAAAATAAAACAGGTTTTTTAATTAATTAATTTGTTTTCAAGGGATGTTTTGTTTTTTATTTAAAACTTTTTAGCATTTGCGAAATATGTAGAAGCATCGCAGACGAGGAATTTTATTCGCGAAGGACAAAAATCCCCAAGTGTGTAAAAATGGCAACCGCAGACGAGACTTGTCCGCGGAAGACAAGAATTCCCGAAGAACTCGCCACGGACTCAAATCAACTCAACTTAAATTTCGGTCATTATATTCTTTTCTTGAAGTATCATATAAAATTTTTGAACTTCGTTTATTAAAATCACACTTCGCGAGATTTTTGTCTTCGGCAAACAGGCTGTTTCCTCTTTATTAGAGACGTTTACCCGGGCGTTATAGCTATTGACTCTTCAGTGGACAGTAAAAAAAAATTATATTAAACTGACAACTACTGTTTAACGTCTGAAGTATTACACTATCAAGATTGATGATGTAAGTATGACGGGTGTTTTTTTTATGAGTCAACTGCAATGAAGGCCGTTCTCCGGACGCCAGCCATCATCGGCCTTTGATAACAGTACTTTAAATAAGTATGCAAATCAACAATTCTTTTAACAAAATAAATGTAAACCATTCTCCATAGAAAAGTCCAGGTATCATCATTAAGTTGCAACTATTTGCAGTATTATAAAAACGCTTGATTTTCTTTGCAAATTAGCTACCTGGGTGGATTGAAAAACACTCCGCCCGAGACAGCTTCATTCAATTCCTCGAATCATAACTACCCATATTATTTTAAATGTGCGAAGTTCAAAACGTATGCAATAATTAGTTGTGATTTTATAAATTTATTTGTCAAGCAATTCAACATAATTCGGTCAGTACATCAGGGGATTCCGCTTTGTCATATTCATCCGTCAAAAAATGGATAGCAGAATTTAAGCGTGGTAGAGAGTGTGGAAGACGGATCCCGCTCTGGAAGGCCTTCGACATCTACTACTAATGAAAATATTAGAAAAAAGTACTTGATTAAATAGAAAAAAGGACTTGATTTATGCCTATAATAGCCGAGATTATATGCATCTCATATGAAAGAATCCAAAACATCACAATCAAGTAATTGGATTCCCACAAGATGTCAGCGAGGTCAGTCCCGTGACTGCTTTGTCGAGCAAAAAAAAACGCGATTGACTATTTCACGCGACTGTTTAAGAATTATTTCAAGCCAATCTAGATGATTTTTTGACTCAGCTTTGTTACTATGGATGAAACATTAAACAGAACAACAATCAAAACAGTTGAGAAGAACCGGTTCACCATCTCCTAAAAAGGTTAAGTCGATTTTGTCGGCAAATAAGGCGATGGCTTTAGTATTCTGGGACTTGAAGTGTGATTATGGTTGATAATTTTGAAAGAGGTCAGACCATAAACACTGATTACTACTGCACCTTACTACGTCGTTTACGTCAGGAAATAAAAGAAAAACTTCCAGGAATCCTAAGAAGAAAAGTCCTGTTTCATCAAGATAATGTTTGTTTTCACACATCTGTGCAATTAATGACTGAAATTCACACGGGCTTTGAACTGTTACCGCATCCGCTTTATTCACCTCATCTGGCACCATCCGATTTCTTTCTGTTCCCTAACCTAAAAAAGCACTTAGGAGGTCAGACATTTTCGACAAACGATGAGGTCAACGCAAATTTTGACTATAAAGAAGATTTTTTTAAGGTCTAAATGCTTCAAAGGGAAGGTGGCAGAAGTGCATTGAACTTGATGTTGATTACGTAGAAAAATGTATTATTTATTTTATGCGTTTATTTTCTTGGTTAGGCTGAGTACTTTTGTATCAAAATTGTTGCAGTTACAGGTTCATTGTGACCCTCTATCAGAGATACAGCCTGGTCAACTTTCAAAAAGTCAAATCAAAATAATAAATATTTTATTATACCTACTTGAAATTTTTGCAACCCTTTATGTCGAGTCCCATTACGTCGAGTCTAAAACGCTATTGTTCTGCGATTATCATAATTTTTACGCTTTCTATGCCCTATGAAATAAGAGTCGGGTGAATGGGTAAATTTTTGTAGGTTTTAATAAAATTAATAAATTCACCCGGGCCAATGGGTCCTAAACCCCCTTTACGTCGAGTTTGGTGTGGTACATACATTGGAGAATAAAATTTAAGATTTTTATTTTGAAAAAATTTTTAAAGTTATAAGATAGCCCTTAGATTTACTGATTCAACTAGGATTTATTATTGATATAATAACCTCGAGCGCGTATATTCTTGGGTTCTTTTTCAAACATTTTCGAGCTTTTTTTTTTATTTAAAACCTGACATTAACTTTATTTACAGATTAATTAACATTAAACTTTACTATATAATATGTTTGTGCAATTTACATTAATTGCTATTATAGCCAAAGAATAGCTGCTTTACCAAATCAGGACTACGAATTTGACTTCAGACTCTATGAAATTGACTTGAATGATGAAGACCGTATTTTTAACAGTTACAAAGTTAGAGCGGTTTATTAGTTGACAAATAGTGCTGGTAGTTGGACATGGCTGTACTGTAAAATTTGAAAGCTGCATAAAAAATCGAAAAAAAAAAATTTTCACTATTTTGATGCACATTTTACAATAAAATTTTTTTTTTACAATAAAAAATAAATATATTAAAAATCGGCATTTGTTTATAACAAATTGTAAAGTTAATAAACAATTAAATTGTAAATAATAAAAAAAATTTTTTTTTTTTTGCTTTCCTATTCAAAAGTGGCAAATTTGATTTTAAACATAATTCTTTAACTAATTGTTTAAATAACTGAAATATGAAAAGAAAACGATAATCAATAATAAGATAACGTTTTTAAGAAAAAAAATTTAAATCATTATTTTTTACAAGAACCTTATGGTAAAAAAAATTCAAAAATATTTTATTAATCAATTTGTTTATAAACAATTTATAACAATTAGGGGAAGAAGTACAAATAAACTTTTATGTGACTCATAGATAGGTGAATACTACCTAATATCATTTTAAAAAAACCTAAAAGAATGTATTAACCTACATGAACAATTTGTAATATGGCCTTCACTCCACCATTGATAACAGTTTTATCAATTTAAAATGAACATTAAAATAAAATTTAAACTGTTAGGGACTATTCAATGTAAGTTCTTTTTATATGTACAGGTTATTATTTATATTAGAGAATGCCTGTTACAACAGTGATGTGTGAATTTTACTAATCTACTCTGCAAGGACAAAGGTGCAAGACCAATTGGTGTTCAAGTTTTGTTATTCAGAATTTTATAATTATAATCAACATGATCATACTAAAATCCATCCTGCATTATTTTCTATTATTAGCCAATGTAAGAAAAACATACTTGATTGGAAAATTGGTGTTAAGACTCAGTTCTATGGTGATTAAATCTGGAAAACATATTTCCCCAGCATCTAACGTTCTCATTGCATGGCTAGTAAGTTTTAGCTTATGTATTAGATACACTCATGTATCAAGTCTTGTTTTTTGAGGACATATAAAGCAAATGAAAAACAATATTTGTATATACTGCATAAACAGGTAAATTAATAGATATAATTTTTGAGTAAGATATTTAAAAAAACATAAAATTAATTGTATAAAATTTTGTGTCAATAAATAACTAGATACCCAATTAATTTATATTATATAGTTACATTCTGGATACTCAGATGTCACGTATTCCAACAAAAGTTATGTTAGTTGTATATACACATATGTTGTTACGATTTATAAGATCAAATAGTTCATTTTTTCAATGACAGATGTTGCTGCACCAGTAGGTTATAAAGCGCTATGTTTCGTTCCTCAATGCGGGGACTACCCTTTTCATATGAGATTTTGACGTTTGTTTTTATAAGCCCAGAGAAACACTCTGGTGTTGCTAGTTATAATACAATAGAATTAGGGAAACATAAATACATGCATCAGCTGCCACGCAAATGTTAAAGTGACAAATAAAGTAAACATAAACAAAAATAACGTAATGCTTTTTAGTTATCGCTTGATGCTTGTATTAATTTTACTCCTCATAAAATTTCCATATAAGAGTCCGGCTCTTATATGAAAATTGATTCTTAAAGAGTAAACTCCAAAAATAATCATTTAATATCATCATATACCTATAATCATTTTTTTCATACATAAAAGTATAGGTAAGGCAGCAGGTAGTTTTTTAGAAAACTTGGCTTACACAATGTTTTTAATTATTTTGGGTTTCAAACATGCTTACATAATAATTGAAACAATGTACAATGCACCTTAATGTATGAATAGAGGTTTATTTAGTAAGAATGACAATCAACAATATTATTATAACTACTAGAGGATAAACAACACCCAAGAAAGAAAAATCTTTTACTCACTTAATACTTAATTAAACAGTGCAACACTATATAGGTATAGATATATGATCAATTCCTATGGTCAGTATTTCTACCAGGTACTAAATTCATGTTTCATAAAACATGTTTTAAAATTGTGTCAACTGGTTTCCAATCTTTAATAGTTCCTCATGCAAATTTGTATAGAGTAGATTGTATGAAATTAGCTTCATATCTCAGCAGCAAAGAGATGTAAGAGCTGGTCTTCATTCCACTTATCTAATTAAAATCTTTGATCAGTGTCTGTTGCCATTGATGACTTTCAACATTGCAATTAATGAGGTTTATGGAACTATAGGAATGATTTCCTGTGTAACAAAGACTGTAATGAGGAAATTCATAAGAAAACTGATGTCACCAACATAGCTCATAGAATTACCAGGAAGAAGTGAAAATGGTTAGGTAACATAGCAGTAGGACTGACAACCGATGGCAGCGGTCACTAGACCACTTTGGTGGTCTAGTGATACTAATAATGGGGTTATATTGACAGCAGATCATGATGATGATAATGGGAAGTGTTACTAATAATATTTAAAAGGTAGGTGTCATAACCATAAGATCTAAAACAAAACAAAAAAATCTGAGCCCGCAACTTCGTACGCGTGGTATTCCATATAGGTCTTTACCTTTTTGTTTGTAAACCGATTGGAATGAAACAAAGACCAAATGTCACGGGAAGCTTGCTAAAATACATCAGTGAAAACCACATTCAAATCGGTTAAGCCGTTTCCGAGATTAGTATGCACAAACGCACAAACAGACAAAAATTCTAAAAATTACTTTTTTAACTTCGGTAACCTAAGTACAATGCGTATAATTTTTTTTTAAAATATACTTAATGTACAGGCAGGGCTCATTTACGATTTTATTATATGTATAGACTTGCTAACCTGACTAGGGTTACCATATCTCAGGATTTGTCCTGAGATTTCAGGATTTTTCGACTCTTCTCAGGATTCCGGCCGGATTTAGCAAATCTAGTGATAGCTCAGGATTTTCAATAAAACACAGGTTACATTTTAAAGATCTGTCTTATTATCAGGGGCGGTGTGGTATTTATTTTGAGAATACTAATTGATCAATTGTGAAATGCATGTTTTATATTGTATCCAAAAAGGAAACCATGGCACTAAAGTTGACTTTTTGCAAGGTGAAATTTAATTAATTGTTTATGATGATTGCGATAATCCAATGACGATGCGTATCCTGCCGACGTGAATTTTTACACTAGGACTGGCATAATATCAGCGCTGTGCTTTGCCTCAGCTTATGTTGAGCCAGATACCTTTTTGCTGTCATGGCGCACACGCAATATCTGAGAAATGTATTAATTTTAAATTAGTTTTTAATTCTTTTTTTTGTTTTGTTAAACAGTTTTATTGTAATTTTTTCTTTCTCTTTGTATGTGTGTCATGTTTGTGCAAATAAATGTTCTATCTATCTATCTATCTATCTATCTATCTAAAAATAATTTTCTTTTGGTAACGATTGAACAGTTCAAATCAATAATTATTTATGAAAGTAAAACAAACTAAAAACAATCTTCTTTTGGTAATAATTGCAATTAATAAAATCAATACTTATGTATTAATTTAAAACAAACTTAAAATAATCTTCTTTTGGTAAAAATTGCAGTTAAAATCAATACTTATTTATCGAAGTAAAATGAACTAAAAATAATCTTCTTTTGGTAACAATTGCAGTTAAAATAAATACTTATTTATCAAAGTGAAACAAGCTTGCAACGCGTCGCGTAAAACGCGTGCGCAAGATAATAATACGTTTTTGAGAGAAAATTCTCAAGCTGTAGAAAATCTCAGGACTTTTCCATGGAAATCAGGCCTTTTCTCCGGACTTTTGATTTTTTCATCTGGTAACTCTAAACCTGACAGACGTCATTCTGTCAAAATCTATTGAACAGTGACAGCTGATGAGTAATTTAAGTAAAAAATTAAATAAAAACTTATTTCAGAGCATATAGGTAATAACTTTATTCATTGACTATATTATGGTGCCATCCTGCATTCATCCCAGACTGTCAATCCAATATTGGTTTGAAAAGTTTAAATTGTCAGCTATAAATTTTAAAGGGGAAAAGAAAAAATGGCACTTTAACATCTTTCTGGATAATTTATCTCTTCATAAGAACCTTTCTGGATATTTCTTACCCAGAAAGAAAGAAAAAAGGATGAATTAGTTCAGCCGTTTTTGTTTATTGCTAAATGAAATGAAATTATACAATGCCATATCTATAGAAGATATATAAACATTTGGTGGATTTCTTTTATAACAATACACATTTTACAAATTTTTTTGAAATCATAATAAAACTGAATATCGTTCAAGGTTGATAATTTGAATAATATAGCTGTCTGACTTCTTTTATTTTTCTTTAAAACAATAAGAAATTTGATAATGGCTCATTGAAAATTATTTATCAGTTATCTTAACAATTAAAAATAAATACTTTTTACATAAAAATAAATAAATTTACATGATAGATATATACTACTTTACTATATATCTATCATTAAATGATATTTTTTTATTATTGACTTAAAATTGGAAATGAAATTTGTAATTAAGCTATATAAACTCCTTGTTATATAAAAATATATAATCTAATAGTTTTAATTTCTGTTACCATAATAGTGACATTCAGTGTAATCTAACAGCTTATCAATTTGTTAACTAACCCTAAAATTAATTCTCTGCAAAATCGTATTGTATATTTGAAAATAGTTAGGTATTACAAATAATAACAGTTAATAATTTATTAAAGTTATAGTAAGGGAGGTTAACTATCTGGCATCCAAGACAAATTAGGCAGTTCAGCCAGCACTAAGTGTAAAGTTAGGGGTGGGGCGACAAAAAGTGTCATAGGATCTGTCCAATGCATTAAAATTTTTAAGAAACTCGCCCAGTAATATGTAGACATGACTTAGAAGTCTCGCTTCTATTCTTAGAGAACTCGAGGTCATCATGAGAGACCTTTGGTTACATTACGAGCTAAGAAGTGAAGGAACTACTTACCGCTTGCAGCGCCGCTAACCTGTCCTTCGTCATCCTTTACGGAAAATCACACACCAAATAAACGTTTTAACTTGTTACACAATCCCATTCACAGAAATT
Organism: Bembecia ichneumoniformis; assembly: GCA_910589475.2. Lineage (NCBI taxonomy): Eukaryota > Metazoa > Arthropoda > Insecta > Lepidoptera > Sesiidae > Bembecia > Bembecia ichneumoniformis. Next base: position 15,115,012 of record OU342524.1, on the reverse strand, counting down.
TTTCTACCAAACGTCACTAAACTAAAAGGACACGAACACTACGTTCATTTCACTCAAAAATCGATACACACGAAAGGAAACTTCACTACCATCCGTCCAACGTCCAACCGAGAACCGAATATAGACAATACAGTACTTATTTTATTTTACTAAATCACATTATAGATGGCGCCTTTGTAGCCGATTCAAATAATATGACGTCATACGGGATCGGTAAAACAATTTATCAATCTATGTACCCATTATTTCTACTGTGTGAAGAAAATCGAAATTTACTGCACTATAATCAAATTTTAAAAATAAAATCAAAATTACTAAATTTAGTTGTAGCCATAGATTTTTTATTATTTCACTTGAATTTTTAAAAAGCAAATAATTGACTATAAAGTGACATTCAAGGACTTTGCGCCAAACAGTTGTCAAAAGTTCTACTTCCGTTTTCAAAGTGACGCCATTGTGAGCCGTAACGACTTCTACGAGCACGAAGTTAAATCCTAATTTTCTTAGGTAATCAGATTAATTTGTTTAATTGTGTTATATTATTTGATTCTATACATCTTCAACTTCGTTTCTATTATTATATTTAGTGAATTGTTTTTGTAGTTTTCCCATATATGTGACTTATGTTCGGTACCACCGAGCTAAATTCCTGTGAGGGTTATTGAGCGCCATTTGACTAAGACTTTAAACAAATGCAAACTGTCCGTTTATAACATTTTGTTGTTTCTTGCGAAAGCATGTGCCTACATTCTTGTGCAATTTTTTTTATTAATTTAACGAAAACTAGTAAACGAATTATCTAAAACAAAGAAACTAAGCTTGCTTCCATTTTCACTGTGATGTCATAGAAAATTTTAATGATAACATCTCGCTTTCTTTCAGATATATTTTTCAAAAAGTACAAGGAACTATAAGGAAAAATGGCAGAGGAGGCTATGCCCACATTCAAGTGCGTCCTTGTTGGAGATGGCGGTACTGGAAAGACTACATTTGTTAAACGTCACTTGACCGGAGAGTTCGAGAAGAAATATGTTGCAACGTTAGGAGTTGAAGTGCATCCTTTAGTTTTCCACACGAACCGTGGCCCCATAAGATTCAATGTTTGGGATACAGCTGGTCAAGAGAAATTTGGAGGTCTCAGGGATGGCTATTACATTCAGGGTCAATGTGCCATCATTATGTTCGATGTAACCTCCCGGGTTACCTACAAAAACGTTCCAAATTGGCACAGAGACTTGGTGAGGGTATGTGAAGGCATACCGATCGTGTTGTGTGGCAACAAAGTGGACATCAAGGACAGGAAAGTTAAAGCTAAAGCTATCGTCTTCCACAGAAAAAAGAACTTACAGGTTAGTTTTTACATTATCACTGTAATTGTCAATTATAGATGAACATTTTGGGTTATGAGCTCAGTACAGTGAAGGATACCGTGCTATATCACAACTAGAGATTCAACACACTCATAAAAACATCGAAGTGTATGAAGGAATATAGATATTTTTATCTTCATAAACATATATTTATATTGTTTTCAGAATTTGTTATTTTTCACTCGTATTTTTTTTTTTAATAGAATTTTAAAATGACAATTTTGACAACCAGTAACCTGGTTTCTCTCCTGGGTGATTGTAGCCCTAGTTTCTGAGAATAACCACTCACTGGGTGCTGAAGTTGCCATGATAGGCAAATAGATCATATTTGGCTATGAAGCCCAGGAAATATACCACATCTCTCTTTATAGGAGTTACATTGTTCATGAAACATTACTCATGAAGAACAATGTATCGTCAATGTTTTGGGTTGCAACATCGATGTTATGAACGATATATCAATGTTTGAAAAAATCAATGTATCCTTTGCATCTCTAATGGTCCCCTTGTTAACGCGATTCATATTGTGATCATATAGATAAAGTGCAGAAAAAGTGTTCGAACATACTTAGTTACAGATATGGCTTTCACTGGAGCATGGCTTTGTATCGAGATAGGCTTACAAAACGAGGACGATCGTAATTATCATAATCTCTTGTGTCTTCAAATAATTACTTCCTACGTAGACTCGCCGTATCTTCGGTCGCTTATTAATTTTAATATAAAACCTAGAAACTGAAATCCTTTTATCAATACTTTTGCCTTACAAAGTATACATAATACCTCATTTTATAACCCCCTCGTCAGGATGTGTCAACAGTACCTACAACGATCTCCTTAAGCACAGTAGTAACGTGGATATATTCGTGAATAGCTTGAGTAAATTCAAAAAGAACATCATGGCCATAGTAAATGCATGTAAACATTGCACAACAGAGTGTCATTAGGAAAACAAGATGTGCCATATTAAGTTATTGTGGTCATCAACATTGTCAATAATACAATAATCTCAATTCATAATATTTAATTGTACTTATGTATATTGCATGTCTATTTTATTGTAGCCTTGTAGGGCCGTGCTTTCATCTCAAGGTAATTTTTATAAAATACAGCTAAGCTTGTTTTTGGATAAAGTGTATCTATCTTCGTTTTAATTTGGACATTCTGTGTGCACATGTTTTGGGTTGCTGTCTAGTTACATTAATTTTTCAATGACTATATGCTCATATAAATAAATAAAATCCCAACTATAATGCAAATTTGACTAAGAAACAAACTGCCTTAATGGCTAAAGTTTGTAATTGTCTAGATATTATTTCATCTATAACTAGAAATGCCTAAAATCAGTTGACCCTTTTAGATATTCTGCTTCTTAGTCATTGAGTGTTTGTCACTGTAGGCAAATTGTCTGTCTGAATTTTTTTGAATGACACATGTTTTTTTCATTGAATTCTCATTCGCATATTATAAAGTATAAGTAAATTATAAGTTATCATATCATACTTATAAAATTGTTTGTCCTGACTATCAACGAACAGCTAAAACTACTTCTAGAAAGCTGAAATTTGGAACATTGGTTTGTTTTATAATATATGCTTCCGCTAAGAAAGAATTTTTGAAAATTTCTACTCCGTGCGAAGCTAGGTATTGGTTGCTAGTTTATAATAAAAAAGCATTGCATTGATATTTATTAACATAAATGAAGAAAATTATAAAACTGGCATTAGAGTGACATGTCAATCATTCCGGTCTCGAGATAATGATTCTATTGATAAAAATATCCTGTTGAGCTACATTTTGTTTCATGACAAATATAGACACAAATTTCAATGTTCTTTCATGTGGATTTGTGACAGAGATACACACAACATTAAAACAATGTAGAAAGATGAGAACAATTATTATTGTAACTGCTCGAGTCAATTACTTAATTTTCGTAGAGATTGCTTCAATTAGGAATTTAGGGGTTGGCAGTACACTTGTACACCCCCTGGAGTTGCTCAAGTCCTTGCAACGATAGCCACCTACCATAAAGTGGGCCGTCAGTCTGTCTGTCACCCTCTGCTGTTCTTGCTGGTCAGTGGCCACTCAAGAATTTTCCAGCCCCAGCGACCAACAACTTAGTTCTCTGTCTCCTTCCCACTGTCACTTCAACTTAGTAATTTGTCGGGTTATGTCCCATAACTTTCGTTCATCTCCAAAACTCTTCATTTCTGATTCAATCTCGCAATGTAACCCTGAGCATAGCCCTCTCCATATCTCATCTAGAGACATTAAGGTTTCTTTGTTAGAGATCAAGTTACAGCGTCATATGTCATCACTGGCAACACACATTCTTGAATACAGGTAACTACTTTGGAAGCTCATCTATCCTCCTCTAAAAAAAGACTGCGTGACATGCAATTTGTGGCATGAAATTTTATTGCTGTCTATGTCTCAGCACCATAGTCAAAACTGGCAATAGACACTGATTGCAAATATTCATTTGGGATTTTGACTGGTATTGAAAAGGCATTTTTAAAGCCCACATGTCTTAGATTTGTTTAGGCTGAATGTTGTATGATGCCGAGGCGTGGCCTCTCACGGCAGCAGGGGGTGGCGGGATACGAAGCGTAGAGGCCCTTGTGTGGTGGAGAACCTTGGGAGAGGCCTATATTTAACAATGGGGTCACAAAGGCTGATAACATCGGATAATGACGATTGTATGATGTGTAAAGGATGTCAAAGCCCATTTCTTATCACCTGAGAACCATTGTCTTTTATCTTTGCTTGAGTAAAGAGGCGACAGCAGAGACCTACTGCAAGTAAGCCTTGCAAGTATGTAACATTAAATTGATTTTACAGATTTTAGTTCAAGTTAACATGCAGGTTAACAAGAGTTGTTTTTTCCTCATTAGTATAACACATAGTTTTTTAATTTCAGTATTACGACATTTCTGCTAAATCAAATTACAACTTTGAGAAGCCTTTTCTGTGGTTAGCGAGGAAGTTAATTGGCGATGGCAACTTAGAATTTGTTGCTATGCCAGCCTTGGTTCCACCAGAAGTCACCATGGACCCACAATGGCAGAACCAAATTGAGAAGGATCTCAAAGAAGCTCAAGACACGGCTCTTCCCGAGGACGACGAAGATCTGTAATCTCGTCTTTAAGTTTTGTTTAATCAATGGAAATAAATGTGATTGGAAGACCATAAAAATTTCATGTACTGTATTAATTCATAACGTCATTCCATTAGGATCCCAATGATCACAATAAGTACATTCACACATATATTAGCTAAATAAACTTTTTTTTTAAATGCATTTCTTAGTTAAATAATATTTTTTGTATGTACAAGTATTTTTGTTTCCAATTGTTCGTTCTGTTTTCAAAGTGTGTGAGATTTTGATAATTATTCTTTGATTACTAAAAGGACTCAAGGTGTTTTTATTATTTAATTAAGAACTGACAATACAATATTACATTGTGGTGATACTACTTTTCAAATAAAATTTTGAAACTGACATTATTTTATTGATTAATAATTCCTAATATTTTTTGTAACTGGATTTAAACGGAAATGTTGAAATTAAAGAAAAGGAGGCCCCAAGTTATTTGGTCTTCCAGAGCATAATTCTGTTTGGTGACAACCAAACATTTAAAATCTAAGGAACTAATTCTTACTATATTAAATTTGTATGATTAAAGACAAATATCTCTGTAATAAATAAACACTTATCAACAGAATGGCGTTGAACTACATCAAAGTGAGTAATTTTAATTGATAAATGAATATAGTTTATTAACTTGCTATGTTACCTTTCAAAGTGCTCCGTATATTTCATTATTTATTAAGCTAAATTTAATACAAATATAATTAGGTCACAAAGAAGTAGCTGTCATGCAAAAATTGTAATAAAAAGCATTTTCTTATAGTTTTTTTTTTCAAGTATCTAAAAACTTCTAATAGGTACCCGTTTCGCTACGACGCGACGCGCGCGGTACTAGAATAATACCACGTACAACGCCATCTGTCGAGCTTTGGTGTTACTTTTTAAATATTTTTTTCTTGCAAGATGAAACTAAGTAGTTTCATCTTCTTGCACCCCACGCCTCCCAAGGGATGATATTGAGACATTTGGCATTTCATTATTTATCATGTTCATTGAAAAAGACTTTTACCAAATTCTCCAAAGTGTTAGTTAAAAAAAGGCCTGGTTTTGATTGATGTCTTCTAGCTAGCATAACAGACTATTTTTGTTTTCAATGTTTCCATCCTATTTCTCGCCTGAGGGAGGAGTGAAATTCCCAAAAACTTTGAAATACATGTTCATAGCTTCAATGCAGAAATACAAATTAGTAAACTTTTTTTTTTTCATTTTTATACAATGTTTCCACCCCATTTTTCCCGTTTGGGGTTGAATTTGCTCCCCATATAAACTTTCATTTTGAATCTGTCCCCTATTTCAGGGACAGATTCAAAAAAAATTTGAAATACGTATTTATTTCTAACCAAATTAAGCTGGCATATCAAATTTCATGCTTCTAACTGAAAATACAACCGATCATCCCTTATTTTACCCCTCTACGGTGGAATTTCCAAAAATTCTTCCCTAGTGAATGTTTGCATAATAAAACGGATCAACTGCCAAGATTTTAAGTATTTAACCCCTGTGGTTTGGGCTGGTTTGTTATATTATATATTTGTGATAGTTCATCATCTCACAGCCGTAGGACGTCCACTGTTGGACAAAGTCCTTCCCTCTAAAAAAGGACCGCAGCCTGTATCCACCGTCGACCCCTATCAGATCGTCTGTACACCTTGTGGGTGGACGTCCGCTGCGCTTACCGGTCCGTGGCTTCCACTCGAGAACCTTCCGGCTCCAGCGGCCGTCAGCTCTCCGTACTGTGTCCTACTCACTGCCACTTTAACTTACTAATATGTACGCCGGATAATGTAGATAACTTTCGTCCGTCTACGAATCACCTTATATTCCTGATTCGATCTCGCATTGTAACCCCGAGCATAGCCCTCTCCATAGCTCGTTGAGCTTTCTTACGAGGCCCATAGTTAGGGACCACGTTTCAGCACTAAATACACACATCGGTCGAAAACTTTTGTTTTAAGGCACGTAGGGATTTCGGACGCTTAATTGCCGTACGCTGCCCATCCGAGCTGGATTCGACGAATTACCTCCTTTTCGAAGTTGGCTCTAGCCAATTGTTTTGGTACTAAAGTTTTTTTTTATGGTAAAGTTAGACAGACTGGAGGCTGCTATATATAAATTGTTCTGACTGATTATCCACACACAGCCAAAACTACTAAGTTTAGAAAGCTGAAATTTGGAACAAGGATTTTTGAAAATTTCAACTCTGCGAAGCGGGGGCATTGTATGAATGTGAGGGCTGACGTAAAGAAAACGTTACAGAGGACCTCAAAAGACGAATAGAAGCTTTCGAAATATGTACGTATAGGCACTCCATTAGCTAGACTCAAAAGGTGACCAACGCATAAATCTTGCGAATGAAAAAACGAAGTTTCCTACCTGAGTCATATTTTTAGATATGAGCTATACAATACAACCTGCTTCGCTTCAGATGGTAATGATAAACAAAGTTGTTAGAAAGAGAAAAGTTGGGCGAAAGAAAAAGTCGTGGCTGTAGAATATCAGGAGTGCGGGATTGAACCCAGATAGCCAATGCAGTAGAGCTGTTCCGACGAACAAAAAACTGGACTGTTCCACGCTGATTGCCAACCTTCACTAGTTGGAGAGGCACCGCAAGAAGAAATTCTAATACTATTATAAGAAATGTCACCTAAGGTATTTCTAACTATTATACGACGGACATAATATTCACAATATAAAACACAGTGACGCTGACGTTCCTATAGTCGCCTGATGAAACAGACTTCAATGGCTAAATTATTATACCTTGGTTATTATTAGATAGATTATTATCTTATCTAATAATAATCTTGAATTAATATCTGCAATCTTTCTGAAACGAATTATCAGTATCGAAATCCAAGTCATTGCGTTGCAATTATGTGATTTCATAGAGTCCTGGGCGATTCATACAAGTAGGCACCACAAGAATACGAGATGACCCTTTAATAAATAGTTACAACAAAACATTTATTTTAGTTTAAAATTCGTTTTTTTTTCTTTCATGCATACCTACAATTATCGACATAAAAGCACGGCTCAGAGAGGCCGCGAGTGTATTCACGTCATTTCGACATCGTTGCTAGAGGGAATATGTGCTAGGTCAATGAAAATGTTTTTTATTGACTAAAGATAAAGTACAATATGCGAATGGGTGCGTCGTGTCATATGAATTGACCCTTACGGACTATACGATGGACCTTTTTGAAAAAACAGTAATATTTCAAAAATATTCCTTCAGGATGCTTTCTTGCTAATAATCGCTTGAAAATAGTCTCTTCGGCTGCAATGTAGAAAATACAAAAATAAATAAAACATTCCTGCTTTATGTAAAGAAATGATTGCTAAAACATCAAAACAAAATTTTTTTTTTTATTAGGTCACGTTTTACATCGTAAATGCATTTAAAACTAAATAAACTACGTAACAAAAAATAATCGTATCTATATTTTTTTGGCAGCAGCTTTTTCTCTGGCTTTCTTTCCCTCCAACAGTTTAATTCTTTCGTCTTCTGATAAGTTTTTGTTTATTTTTGTGACGACACCAGTTCCTAAGGTGAAATTGGTGAGACGCAATGTGAATTTCTGTCCTTGTTCACAGACCATTGGTTTGACTAATTTTAATTTTAACCTGCAAAAGAGAAATTGTAGGTATGTTGTCTACATTTTGGTTTCTTTTATATTATGTTCTTCGCCGTTTTACTAATACACATATGAAATCAAAATCTGCTCAGAAGTGCATAACCCAGTTCAGATTAATACATCCTTATAAAAAGCCATATTTTGATTGATTTTTAATAAAATAATTAATGCTTTAACTTCACTTAATAAACACTTTATATTAATTAATTTTAAGAGACCAAAATTTATGACATCTTAGGATACACCCAATTTCAAATTAGACATCAATGATGGGAACGTACTATACCTGTAGTGGATGTACTTACAGCGCTAACACATTTTAAATTATTAATAACTATCTGGTACCCGCGACTTCATCCGCGTTGAAAAATAAAAAATATAACGCCTGACAAAATATGTGAGCAATAAAATTTATCCAATCTGCTTTAAAAGTTAAAGTTTTGTCGGGCGTTTTGATTTTTAATTTTATGATTCATCAATAACAGTACTTTTTTTGGAAAGAAAGGTCCTAATTTATGGCGCTGTCCTAATTAGCGGCGATCTTACGAACAAACTATGCGTTTTCGTCGTGCGATGGAAATGATCGTAAGATGGTCCAACAAGCTGTCCTAATTGGCCACGATCGTACGAGCCCATCGTACGATGATGTCATCGCGACGGCGCGGCGCCATTTTAACAATGGCTGTTTACAGAGAAGCACATTTTTTGCTGTCGGGCAATATTGATTTCAAGATTACAAATGACATTGAATAAAGAAGACGTAGACCACATAATATATGTACTTTATAGATCCAGAAATCGGCGCGGTGAATTTTTCAAAAAAATTTCGTACAATTTTGATGTACGGAAAAATGAAAAAATAAAAGCTTCTTCGATTTTATTTTGCAATTAATTAATAGAACAATGAGAATAGCCAACGCTTTAACACACCTTACTTTAACACATACAATGACTACTCAACATAAAATGGCGACGGGCCGCGACTCGCGAGGAACGAGCTAATACCATAGAACATAGAAGTAATCAAACAATAAAATAATGGTTCTGAAAGTGACCAGAATGGCGCTAGTGTAGCATATTTTCTATATACTACTAGTGCCATTTTAATATACTCTTATTCTGGGACCACTTTTTAATACATAGAGTTGGTATTTGACATTGACATTTGACTTTATCGCACGACCATTTCCATCGTACGATCGTTTTAAGCATTTTCTGTGGTCGCACGATGACTTTCGAGCTTCAATTAGGACACTCTTGAGATCTGTGTGTTTAATTTCGTCGTGCGACGAAAACGCATCATTTGCTCGTACGATCGTGGCCAATTAGGACGCCCTATGTCCTCTGTATCCCTGACAATGTGTATCCAATATTTCATATTGATCAGTTGAGCAGTTAAGGCGTGAAGAGGTTTCATACAGATAGTGTTACTTTCATGTTTATTAGTATGGATTTGTGAGATTTAGCTAATAACTTATGACTTGTAATATGCCAATAACTTGTAATTTTTACAAGATAAAGAGGACTGAATAGATTCGCAATGGATCTATAAAATGATACAAGACAAAACATTAAATTGGATAACTCACGTGACATCTTCGCCGGGCATCGCCATTTCTTTGTCCGGAATAATCACTTGTGCCGTACAATCCCAAGTCATGGAGAACATTTTCAATTGGATAAAGGATGTGAAAGGCCTCGATCTGCCTCCTTCCTCCTTGCTGAGGATATATACTGCAGCTTCGATGTTGTCGTGGGCCTTAACTGTGCCCGGTTTTGCCAACACCATTCCTCGTTTTATCTGCTCCCTCTTAATGGACCTGACCAAAGCTCCCATTTGGTCGCCGGCGCGTGCCTCTTCCAATGTTTTGTGGTACATCTCTACTCCAGTTACAGTGGTCTTCATGGTTTTACCGTAACCAACTATTTCGCATTCGGTCCCTTTCTTTAGTACACCTTAAAACAACAAAATTTTATTAACATTTTTAAAAGGTTCGTATTTTATATATTTTCAGAACATTAAATACATAATGCAGCAATAAACATATTAACATACAAAACAAGGTTTATTAAAAATAATTTACGAGGTCTTTTACCGATATATACAGTTGCGCTCAAAAATATTTTGACAACATAAAATTCGATATAATTTCCTTTTAAATAAAACTATATCACTAACAACCTTGAATATAGTGGGGAGCGGGCTAACTGCAATCATTTAAACGCATCAGGTTTCAACTTGTTTGTTTACATTACGCAGAAATAAGTTAATTGTGAGCTCAAAAGTATTTTGACACGCAGTTTGCTTCGGAAATTCGCGGACGTTAGATGACCCTGAGTTTTTATTTTCGCTTATATTTACTTGTTATAATTATTTCAACATGCCAAAATCTAAGGAATATTCTAGTGACTTTAAAAAAGCCGTTATAAATGCATTAAAACAAGGATTGAAACAATCGGAAGTTGCTCGCATTTTTAAAGTGTCTCGACAACTTGTTAGTGTATGGAATAAAATATATAGTAAACGAAAGACTGTAGAAAGTAAACCTCGAAGTGGCCGTTCAAAAAAAACATCTTCTAGAGTCGATTATATTATCAAAAAGTTATCAACTAGTGATTGTCGAAAGTCAGCTGTGATGATAAGAAATGAATTAAAAGAAAATTACAACATAGATATTCATGTTTCTACTGTCAAACGACGCTTGAAACTCTTCGGATTGCATAGTCGTAGGCCAACGAAAAAACCTTTAATATCTAAGAAAAATAAAAGGTCTCGACTTGCATTTGCAAAACAGTATAGATCGTGGTCAAGTTTAGACTGGTCTAAAGTTTTGTGGAGTGACGAAAGCAAATTTAATTTAATGTCAGCTGATAGTGTTAAATATGTTCGACGTCCTAAAAATAAAAGATATGATTTTCGTTATCAAGTACCCACTGTTAAATATGGAGGTGGTAGTGTGATGGTTTGGGGGTGTTTCTCGCGTTCTGGAGTTGGACCATTAGTGCGAATTGAAGAAAATATGGACCGGTTCGTGTACAAAAATATATTGAGAACTCAAATGCTGCCATACGCTAAGCAGCATATGCCAGCTGGGTGGTGTTTTCAACATGATAATGATCCCAAACACAGATCCAAGTACATTAGTGATTTTATGAAACGCGAAAAAATCAACGTTCTAGACTGGCCAAGTCAAAGTCCCGATTTGAATCCTATAGAACATCTGTGGGAGGAGTTGGATCGTAGGATAAGAACGCGAAATTATTCGGATAAGGATGCTTTATATGAAGCTCTAAAAAATGAGTGGGGGAAAATTCCGTTGAACCGATTAGAGAAGTTGGTTGACTCGATGCCGGCGAGATGTGAGGCTGTGATAAAGGCCAAGGGATATGCTACTAGATATTAACTTTCTCATTATTAAAGGTGTGAATTCTATGGTAGAATTTTTTTTTTTCAATGATGTCAAAATACTTAAGATCCACCATGTTTTTTATTTTTTTAAATTTAAACTTTATTTTGTTGCAAGCTAAGGTTATTTCCTCACTATTTTGTAAAACGTTATGTATCTTTCATTAATGTAACTTATTGATGTTTGTATTGTTTGTTTGCTCTTAATAAATGTAATAAATATGTTTGTCAAAATATTTTTGAGCGCTACTGTATATATCTTACCAAAACACAACAGCACGCGTGCTTCTGTATTCCGTAAGCGGGTGGTTACTGCTGTCTAAATGTCTGCGAAACGCAATGAGTCCTGCCACTATTAAATGGTGACACAATTTAAATTATACTTGTTGACCAATTAAAATTTACGTTTATAGTTGGTGACCAAAGTTTGTGTGTTTTATTTGCTACACCATTTTAACCCTTGACACTTCATGGCTCACTGTCTAGGCTATACATTATCGATATAACAATACATTGAATAAAATTACCTCTGTGCAAACAACCAGTGATAACTGTGCCTCGGCCAGGTATTGCGTGGGTACTTTCAATGGGCAACAGGAAAGGCTTGTCCAGCTCTCGGACAGGGGTAGGAATGAAGGCATCCACTTCTTTCAGCAGCTGAGTGATAGCTTCAGAGCCTATTTCAGGATTCTTCCCGTCCAGGGCACTCAGTGCTGATCCTATAAAATGCATGTAAAATAAATTAAACCTCCACAACATGCAGGTACAATGGAAATCTCCTGGGAAATATTTAGATACTTTTTCATCATAAGTGAAAAATGCTCATGATGAAAAAAAAATTCAAGAATACAGCAGAAAAAGAATAATTCAGTATCTGGCCATGCATGCCGTATGTCATCAAATATCCCGCATCATAAGGGCGGCGGACTCACGGCCCGTTGATTGACAGATTGCGCCGCACTTGTGGAGTAATGTCGCGCCCTGTGCCGACCGTTCTCACGGCGTGTGTCAGCCCGGCGCTGTCTGTTCGCCAAAATTAAAATTAACACGGAGCGTTTAATTTATACGGAATTGGTTTTATCACCGCGCCTTTGAACTTAACAACTTCCTAAGGATCGCGACGGGTGATACCAGTGATAACAGGCCACCGCAAACCACTTGCTATGCTGAGGTAAAGTAAACACTACTCAGATGTACCTTTAACAACAGGAATTTTGTCGCCATCGTATCCCATTTCCGTCAAAAGCTCACGAATCTCCATCTCCACCAATTCGATCATCTCCGCATCAGCAGCATCCACCTTGTTGATGAACACCACAATGTGCCCGATGCCAATCTGTTTGGCCAAAAGTAAATGTTCTCGGGTCTGAGGCATCACTCCATCCGTAGCTGCCACTACAAGGATTGCGCCATCCATCTGAGTCGTGCCCGTGATCATGTTCTAAACAGAGATACAAAGCAGGACCTTAAGTAAACACTACCTGATAAATGAATGGTGATTTTAAGTATTACATGGCAAAGAAGACATTTGTTTTTAGACAATCCTAGGCATAAGATCTAATAAGATGAAACTTGGGACAAATCTATTATATAATAATTGGCAATACAGTTGATTGCAGTCATCTGAGAGCAATGCTATAAAGATTTAGTTAATTATAATTGGGGAATATTTAATTGCACACTAAAATGGCCCTTGCATTTATTGTCTCCACCCTAAAATATTATTCACAATTTCACATATTAAATTTACTAATCTTTCAATAGATTTACCACCTCTCAAAGACAACTTGACTAATATTGATAATAACATACCTTAATATAATCGGCGTGTCCTGGACAATCTGTGTGACTGTAATGTCTATTTTCCGTTTGATATTCCACATGAGCCACATTAATGGTGATTCCCCGTGCTTTCTCCTCTGGAGCATTATCAATATCTGTGTATTTCCTCAATTGTGCCAAGTTGGCTTCAGATAATACTGGAAAGCATAAAAAGCCTTTCATTCATTTTATCAATAAAATACAATACCAATAAAATGCTAGAGTGGTTTAAATTTTAAAACTGAAACATTCATATATCCATGATGGATTGATTATATTGAAAATACTGGGATACAATAAAATTGACTTGAATAGAAATTACTTTGCAACATATTTTCTTTCACTTTCTTGGAAATGGGGCTTCATTATTTAAAAAAAGTATACATCTAATGACTCTTCTGTCTGCATTATGCCAATATTCAAGTGAAAAGACAGTTTTAAAGAGTGACCAACTATATCAGAAAACCACAATTTTATTTTATGCCTACTGTCAATTCTATTCTGAATTAACAAATATTTTCAATGTTTTTACATTTAGAAGTTGCATCTTTGTACACATCCATGATCTTTTCTGTATCCATGACGTGTATTCCATAATGATAAGATGTTGATATTTAAGGTGTGAAAGCATAACAAATAAACTCACTATCGCATTTACAATATTAGTTAAGATGACTACTTCATCGGAAGGAATGGATTTTACCTAACATAACTTAGCTATCATTGTCAAACTGTACATATTGTAATATAACTTGCAATTTTGCCAATTACTTCCTCATAAGTTAGAGAAAAGTACTATACAAATCTCGGCCGAAATAGCAACTGACAGCCTCATTAAAAAGGGGCTAGCACCACCTTATACTTCCAATACTATTGGGAACAATTGCGTTATTTCCATGCTGGGCAGTATTGTACTATTTTCAATATATCTATATACAATAATCATAAGTACACATTAGTCAACTGTCACAAGGCATTTGCAAAAGTAAAATGCAATACTTAATTGCATACATATGCATGTAAATAACTAAAATAGGAAGATTTATTTTTCCTGTTGTTTATGTTTAATTTGATTATTGATATTAGAAGTATAAATTTTATTAATAACTCAAAATTTATATTAACATAAATTTTCCATTATGATTTACCAAAATGGAATCATTTTAACAGTAAACCAGTTTCGTATTTGCTATTTCTGTCTTGTGTAGGATTTAAATTGCCCTATATTGTACAGTAAAAAATTATTTTGTGGCAGTAGTTTTACATTCTGTCAGTAATGTTTCAGTTATAAATTTTCATTCAAATTACCTTTTGTAATGGCAGCTGTTAAAGTGGTCTTTCCATGGTCCACATGTCCAATAGTACCAACATTACAATGGGGCTTTGTTCTCTCAAACACTTGTTTTTCTGAATAATTCCTTTGTAGTATGATGTTCAATGGGACTAAATGAGGAAAAGTAGTTCTTCTACTAACAGGCGAGTGATGATTTTGTTTTAACACCAATTTTATTACTGAAAAATAAAAAAAAGGTAAATAGACCTTAAACACTCTCCTGTGATTTAATAAAAAAAGATATGTCCACCTCCCCAATATTAAAAATATCAACCATGGCATATGGCCGACAGATTGTTTCCGAAGACAGTGTTCTGGAGATATATTGCATTTTATTGCATCTACACACACCGGCATATTTAGAGGAACATAAAATAAAGGTTTGATATCAGTATCATATAAGGTTGATATCAGTATCATAAAAGAAATATTTTCAAATTAAGAAAACAACTGAACATCACATTTTATGCAATTGTTTTAATTTTATTCAAATACACCTTATCTGGAGCGAACTTCGAGTATTTCTTCCTTCTGAGTTTGATTTAAAATTTCATTGAAATACTGTTTTTTGTTATTTTTTTTTTAATCGCGTATCTTTCTGGAGTTGAGGACTGAATTATGCCTGACTTAGCCCCAACGGAGATTGCCAGGGCACTCTAAATGCGAAGAAATGGTCAAACCTACAGAGTGATATCTAGAGATCTTCGTCGACCAGTTTCAACGATCCATCGCAGTATCCAACGGTTCAGGGAGACCGGTACTTATGTGAGAAGAGCAGGACAAGGTAGAAAAAGACGCACTTCGAGTAGGGATGATCGTTTCATTCGGCTTCGTGTACGTAGGAACCCCCGTTTGACGGCCGTCCAAGCCCGACATGAGTTAGAAGCAGTGCGGGGTTTAACTGTAAGTGAGCGTACGGTACGAAGAAGGTTCGAAGAAGCTGGTTTGGGTTCATTTGTGCCCGCCAAAGCTCCAAGGCTCGAGGTAAATCATGGTAAAAACAGGTTAACTTTTGCTCAGGAACATCGACTTTGAAACGCGGACCAATGGAGTAAGGTATTGTTTAGTGATGAGTGCAGAATTCTCTTAAATCAAATTGACGGCAGGCAAAGAATATACAGACGCAAAGGAGAACGATACATTCAGACAAATTTTGAAACTACAGTTGCATACGGTGGTGGATCAATAATGGTTTGGGCGGTCATTTGTTTGGGAGCTCGCACAGACTTGGTAGTGATTGACAGAGGGAGTCTGACTGCAGAGCGCTATATCAGAGAAGTTTTAGAAGAAAATGTCGTACCGTTTGCCCCATATATCGGTGACGATTTTGTTTTTATGCAGGATAATGCTCGGCCGCATACCGCTCGGGTAACTCAAGCTTATCTTAATGATATGAATATCACTGTTATGGAGTAGCCGGCGAGATCACCGGATATGAACCCAATAGAGCACGTTTGGGACTTGCTGAAAAGAAAAGTTAAGTCCAGAATTCCAGCTCCTGCCAACGTGGGTGAACTGCGAATCGCCGTAGTTGAGGAATAGCGGAGACTATCCCAGGAGACCATCGATAACATCATTCTCAGTATGCCTAGACGGGTAGAAACTTTAATAAGGGCACGTGGAGGAAATACGCGATATTAATCACCATTTTTCTAATTTAATTAATTGTTATTTTAATATTAATTTTCACTTTTCCCGGTTACATGAAAAGTTCAAAAATGTACCATTTTTCACAAATAGCCTTTACTCGCAAAATCTGTTCTTAATGTGATCTCATTTTAAGTAAAACAAATGAAACTTTAAATAACAAAAGAAGTGTAGTAAGTAGATTTTAAAATAAAACCATATTTTTTTAATTAAGGACCTTTTTTTGTGTTCCGCTAAATATGCCGGTGTGTTTATTAATGTATTAAGTATTCCAAAGCATGCCCAACATTAGAGAGTGGTCTTAGTTTTGAAGACAACATAATCAATTATTTTGTCAGTTATACTATGCTTTCCAGCCCCAGTGGTCATTGGCTTTCCATACTCTGTGTCCTGCCTACTACCATTTCAACTTAGCCTTGGGAGTGGTTGGTGATTTTGTTTATCTCCACATTTGTTTCAATCTTGCAAAGTATACTTGGGTTATACACCCAAGTATAACCCTAGCTCCCCATAGCTTTTTTTGTAAGAATGCTCAACAGGGTTCAGAAGAAGGGTTATTTACAACAGATTAAATTTTAACTAACATTTTTTCAATTTCCGTTTCTACTCTCACTATTTAGTATACACCAGCGTTGCCAGTTTTTTTTTTGGCAGAGCGGGATTTTGAAACTGTTTCAGTAAAAAAAGCGGGATTTTTTCGTCGAAAGCGGGACATAGTTGAAAACGTATATAAACAGTAGTTTTTAAATATTTATCTTTTCATTTGAGTTTTAAATTATGTTTACATGAGAATAGTTAGCAAAAAATAGCTATGGAAAATGTATTTTAACGAAAGTTACTTTAACAATGTCTGATTTACCCTATGGTTAGGCAGTTGAGTCTTCAGGAAAATAACCATATTATGTAATATAACTAAGTAAGAATTATTTATAAGAATTCTGTGAAGATTTGGCTTCTTTTAAAGTTTCCTTTTTTTTTTAATATAAAGAACTCTGCACAGATTAGCTCT
This sequence comes from Bembecia ichneumoniformis, assembly GCA_910589475.2. NCBI lineage: Eukaryota > Metazoa > Arthropoda > Insecta > Lepidoptera > Sesiidae > Bembecia > Bembecia ichneumoniformis. The sequence goes on along the minus strand of OU342524.1, from coordinate 15,097,637 downwards.
AGATTAAACTGGATGAATAATTCTGCTTTCATTAAATTTACACGGAGCATTTATTTCTGGCATCCGCCCATTTTAAATTGGGGAAAAACGAGTTCAGGAAAGAACTTTGAGGTTGGGTTACCGTCGAGTAATCCCCAAAAAGCGGGACTGAGCCTGTCCCGCGCGGAACTTTAAATTTTGATTTCAAAATCGGGACGTCCCGCCAAAATCGGGACGTCTGGCAACGCTGGTATCCACTTGCTACAAATGTTTGTTTTTGTTGTGATAATAGACAACAGTATACTGATTTGATGTTCACAATTTCCACCGATCCGTAGTAATGATTTACAGTAAGAATAAGTTTCAAGCGAGAGAAGGATCATACTAGAACCGTAAAAGAAATTGAACATAACCAAAAGAACCATTACAGGATAAATAATTGCATTGTGACTACAAGTTTTTTTTATTTTAGATATTATGTCTTTGTTAAAACATATATTTGTAATGTTTTAATGACATTCTGATTTCCCAAAAATAAAAATAAAAATTATTGTGTAGACTTACCGGGGTTAACTAAACTTTTAGCATACGAAATTGTAGCCATTCTTGCAAAAGCAAACAATAAAATTCGTGCTGAACAATTTTATTTACCAAAAACACAGCAATAAGCAAGTCTACGATTTATAACATAATAGTCTAATGATAATGATTCAACTAATATTTATAAAATAAGAATCAATTCGCAATCCTAATTATGTTATGAGTTATGATTGTGATGTGAATGTGAAACAACATAGTCTATTATAATCTGTGGTTATTATTATGACTTCCATACGCCAACACCACCAAGCATCTATGATAGTCTGTAATCACCACAGTCTATAGTCATCATAGTGCTCAGTCAATCACTGGAGTACAGAGTAGTATATTCCTTTGAAAAGATTAAACTCAAAAACCGCATTGCGCTCTGTGTGACGCGGCACGCGGCATCATTACATATATTAATTTGTGTTGATTCATATGAACGTAACCAATTAACAGGCAACTTTGCCGCGCAGTGCAGCGTCGCGCGGCGCAGCGCTTCTCAACTAGTATAGTATCTTCTATGTAGTTTGTGTTCTCAAGTGCGTGATAGCTTCGGAAGGGAAGATACACAGCGTGGCCATATTTCTTTCTATTCTAGTCTGTTTTTCACAAGTAATCGCACGTCGAGGCACGTTCAATGACGTGAAATTAATTTTTCTGGTTAGCAATTACCCGGAATTATATGATTTAAAAAATATATTATAATAACACAGAACAATATACTATGAGTCCTTGTGAGTATCAATGTTCCATCAATGTTCTGTATTATAAAGATCTCTGTGGTTGCTACTGAGATAAGTAGCGTTGTCTCAGAACAATAACTAAAGGCATAGAAGCCGCCATAGTGCAAGCTAGGCCCGTCATACTCAACCTTTTTTTTATTTAGGGGCCACAAACACGTTTCAGTCATGGTGTCGAGGGCCGCAAACAAAAATTATTTAGGTTTTAATTAAAACGTAATCCCAAGGTAACGATGTATTTACTTTATTAATGAAAAAAAGAAGTTTTAACAAAGATGTTTATAAGTTTTAATGCATTTTTTTCCGATCCAGTCATTGAAAGACAACCATGTGTACACAGACACCCGATTTTTTTGTACGTCAATTTTATTCTGCTCTAAAAAATTGCAAGGAGTATCAAGGTAATCTGTGCCTCGGGTTTGACCTTTCATTGGTAGGAATTTCAAAAACTTTTCTTGTATTACATTGTTTTCTGTACAATATCTAACAAACACCAAGCATTGCGATGTTGCTGAAATGTCGGTGCTGGAATCGAATGCCAAGATAAAAAAATTGCATTTTCTTAGGTTATCTAATAAATCGTCGCGAATGAATTTAGAAATGTCTTCAATACGCCTCATACAGGTTGAATCTGAGAGCTGTAGTTTTTTTATATCAGATAGTATTTGCTTTCTGTTACTGAATGTATCGAAAAGTATATTGGCAGCACTAACAAAGCATTCCTTTACAATTTCTGCATCGGTAAATGGTTTCATATGCTTACCAAGAATGTAACAAATTTCATATGATGCCTTAGTTACCGCGGAGTCTTGTGATAATGCCACAGACATAATATTTTGTTGTTGATGCAATGATCTCTTAAAAAAACTCAATTTCTCATTTCTCAAGGACGATTCAAGAGGAAAAGTTTGGTCGAAAGATTTATGTTTTGTAGTAAAATGACGCGAAATATTGTATTTCTTCAATATAATACTTTCACGACATATCAAACAAGTAGCGGCATTGTTTTTGTTTGGCACAACAAAATAATTCGTTTCCCACTCATCTTGAAACAATCTATTTTCACCAGATATTTTTCTTTTATATTTAGAAGACACTCCTGACATTATTTTGAAAACAAAATTATAATTTTATACTAAAAGAACACAATTAACTGCAATTACTGGGTGAGATAAGCTTTCTTTATTTGTTATCTGTTACGACAGTAGCGTAGCGTAGGTATGTAAACAAATGCAAAACAAGTTACAACCGGCACACAAAGCGCGACGCACCGGTTCGTGGATGGAAAGGGGATTCCCCCCGCGCTTTCCGTCTCCCTCTTGCAACCACAGATAATTAATAATAGGCTGCGTTCCGATTCACGCCAAAATCCCTGATAGCACTCGGCTCACATTCCCATTCCGAATTATCCGTTCTCTGATGGGCGCGAAATTTAATTTTTTTTTTTACAATAAATTTAGATGGGCCAATGACAAAGGCCCGGCGGGCCGCATGCGGCCCGCGGGCCGCAGTTTGAGTATAGCTGAGCTAGGCGTACCCGGTCAGTTGTCAAAACTGAAGCCCTTGGCTTCATGTTATGCGACAAAATTAGAGAGTCCCTAATCTAGAGAGCTTCCAAATTGACAAATGTCATATTTAATTAAATCGTATTATGATTGCCCTAACTGTTTGTGTGCTTGTTAAGATTGTGAAAACATATTTTTTGTAATATCCTGTGATTTTGAGATAAATATTGCAGTATAACATCTTAGTAATAAATAAGCTATGTCGTGAGTTACAAAAAAGTGTAAATCTCGCATGGAGAGAAAAGAGAAACAAACCCGAAGTTATCAGCTTTCACAGGTAAGCAGTGTTTTAGTGTTTTCAGTACATTTTTCATCTTAGAGATAGAAATCTATAATCCAAAACTACACCATATGTTATTGCAAAAGTAATTAAAAGTATTAATTGTGTTTACCTTATGTATTTTCATTAGATTTAGCCAATTTTGTAATTTTACCAAAAAGTTTATAATAGGGTTGCAAAAATTAGTCGATAGAATTATCGATAATGCATTTGACTTGCGAATGTGTTGTTTTAACAATCTAAATGACCCTTTGATTTCATTTTTATTTCAGATTTCCTAACGATGAACTATTAAGAAAAAAAGTGAATTGATGACAAAAAAGCGTCCGTGGACAATCAGTGGATGCCAAAAAAACATCTAGTTTGCTCCAGACACTTTACACCAGAGTGTTTTGTACCAACCGACCTTAATATCGAAGAGTAAAAGATAATGTTGTACCTACATTGTTTTTGTCATCAGGAAAAGTGAGTGATTTTTTTTAAGTAAAAGATGTAGCAGAAATGTTTTTATTTTTTATAATGAAGATAAATATAAATATAGTTGTGTACATTGTTATAAATAAAGTCACAGATCCATTGATATTGTGATATTATTTCTTATAAAAAGTATATAAAATAATTATTTTTTTCAGTGTTTTTCGCTACGGATCTATGTCCATTCACATCGGGCCCCAAATTATTGTCAGAATCAATCGCTGCAAAGTTAATGCGGACTTACCCATGAAATTTTTTTGGGCTTTTGGCGATGAAGCTCCATGCGAAAAGACTATTTACAGCTGTTAGCAAATATAAACGCGGTCGTTTCTAAGCAGATCGTTATTTCTTTTTCTAATAAAACTGGATAGGTGGCTACTGTTACTCCCAAAAATTAAGAAACAGTTACGCGGTTAACGATTTTCAACGGAGGAGAACAATAAATTCATTTTAAACCATTCATAGCAACTTTTTCTTATTAATTCCGAAAACTTTTAGTGCGCCCCACGTACAATTCAAATGAAACATCGGTATTTTCGTATTTATAATACATGAGTGCGATAAAAAGTAGTGATGATATTATTACTTGTAATAATTTTTTTGTTTCCAAACAAGGTTTTTTTCATTTTTAATGCTAGGTGAAAAAAAAAAACAACCTGAAGTGTTTTAATAATATCTTCTGTTAAACGTTGAACTACTTCGAATGTAGGCACTTAAATGAATGTAAATAATATTAATGTCGATATTTTGTATGTAGACCCCAACTCTAGTTTTATAAAACAGGCTACGCACTTGAAATCCGCAGTCCTGTCAAAAAGAGTGTTATCTCATTCTGACAACAGCAAAGCTGCCATAAAGAGTAACAAGGATAGGTATTTTTCTGGCCCTTGATCCTTCAACGCTACTTCTATGCCTTTAGTTATTGTTCTGAGTAGCGTTGTGTAGGTGCAGCGCGGTCTTATATTTAATTCTCCTATATTGCTAGTCCCAGTAAGTGGCAGCGTTGCCGAGCAAGAGAGATATTTTCTCTCACTCGTTGATACTTGACGAGTTATGCGCATGCGTGGGAGAAGCCCTCAGCTCTCGCAGCTTATTGTTAATGTATTTTGAACTTAAATACTGGCTGACTTAAAAAGGTTTGACATTCAAACATGAAAAAAGAAAAAGTGAAGAATATGATTTTGACGTGAAAAGAAAATAGAGTGTGTTTTTGTACATTAGATTGATATGGTAAAATAGATATTATAAGTTATTGTGAATATTTTAATGTATTGAAGTAGTAAATAAACAAGATGTGTGCGCTGTCAAATAAGTTATTTGAATTAGATCCCATAAGAGAATTAATAAAATAGAAGTAAAGTTTAGAAGAAGTAAATTGAAAAGAAAATCTACAATACTTATAATATGCTTTATAAGGTAGTTCTCGGACATGCGCACAATGTTCGAAGTCTTCATGAAGGAGACAGAGTCTGCACCGTTAGTCGTCATCACAAACTAAATTGGTCGTCATCTTTTTCAAGACCCCTACTATATATATAGGAGTATATGAGTGCGGTGCAGTGTTTAATGTTATGCCATAGACCACTTCAAAAAGGATATTATAATCATTCAGCCTCGACCCATCATATTTGGTCCGAGCATTCACTTTTAGTTAGTTAGACTCACAGATTATAAAGTAATAAGTCTATAATGTCTAAAGACTACTCACATGGTCATGGATGGACTACTCTATTCTATTCTATTATTTAATTTACTATTATTATAAGACGTCATGTGTGTATATTGTGTTTGTGTATTTTTTAAAGGAAATTAAATTATTATTCGGTTGGATTCCAAAATATATTATTACTGATTTAGAGCTACAACATGAATGCACCACCTACCTTTGAATCTTTTCTTTTATATGATGGAGAGAAAAAGTAAATAGTTTTCTTTAAGTTTTGCAATGTGTACCCATATAACAATGTGAATGTTTTATAAGTGTTTATTTTATAGGGTTCAAAAGGAGGAAGATACTAAAGTAACTAATGCAGCAATATTTACAGTTAACAAAGAAGATCACACACTTGGAAATATGATTAGACAGTATGTAAATTTCGTAAATTTTATCTTAACTAAATGCAGATTCATATATTTATATGTTTTATTTTCTGTTTTAGCCAACTTCTAAAAGACCCAAAAGTGCTATTCGCTGGCTACAAAGTACCTCATCCATTAGAACACAAATTTGTTCTCCGCATACAAACTACATCAGATTACACACCTCAAGAAGCGTTTATGAATGCAATTACGGATTTAACATCAGAGTTATCTTTGTTTGAAGAAAGATTCAAAGTGAGTTTATTTCCCATGCATATTAATTGACTTTTAACGCTTTTTTGCAATCTTTTAATTATGCAAAAAATGCTAGTGGCACAGTGCTGTTAATTTTTGTTAAAACTTATTTTATTTTTATAATTGATTAAAAAAATTAAAAGATGAATAATTGTTTTATAAAATAAATTGTTAAGCTCCATCAATTTATTATCTACTTTGCTAAAACTGTTGTAGTGTCCATAAGTCAAAAAACAGCAATTTTTACAGGCCATTACTACGAACTTGTTTTCATGATTAGATTTTTATAGTGGAATAATTTATTTGAATAAACAATATGTTTTGTAAAGCCCATGGCCGAGTTTGTGTGGTTTGTAAAACTTTTTAATTATAGTCACTATAAAACTACACATATTTTTTGAAAACTAAACTTTTAACCATGTTTATATGAGAACAGTGTTAGTATACAACGTCGGTACTTGACAGACAGGCTGACTATCCACTTGATCCACAAGCAACGCCACAAATGCAAGTACACATCTGTGACACCATAGGATTAAGGATAAGAGGTTGGAAAGAGATAAGGTAATGGGCTCTGGTACCCCTTATTGACATAACAGCACACATGCTGTTATTTCACAATGGTCTTCTGTAAGGGGGTGCTTGCTACTACTAAAATCCATAATCTATTAATTAATTTGATAGGCTAATGCTACATTTCCTGTCTTAAAAATAATGCATTTATTTTATTTTTATTTATTTGTTTATTACTTTTTCATGACTATTTTTGTATTGTTGTTAAAATTATATTTATCTGTAGTTAATTGTAAATAGTATTGTTTTAGCTTATATGTGATGTTTTTGGATGTTATGTGTTATGTTATTATTTTACAATGTGGGTGTTAAGACTATTCCTACTTGTCAGATACTTGAATACAATGCTGACTAATAATGATAAGTTAAAGGATATCTCTTCGTAGTTTGTTTGTGTTGTTGAAGTTTAACAAACATGTATACTTATTGAGAATAAGTCTACTGAAGCATCTATGAAAACAGAGCTAGTTTTTCCTTCTACAATATAATTTACTGCTATTGATTCCACGGACTGGCAAGCACAGCATAGGATCTCCACCCACAAGGTAGACAGACAACCTGATAAGGAGCGCATGTCGACAGTGGATCCAGGCTGCTTTTGACTGGTCCTTTTAGAAATTTAGGAGGCAGGCCTTTGTCCAGCAGTGGATGTCCAAAGAATAACATTCAAAATTAATTCTTTGTTTAGCCAGTTTGTCTTTGTGGCAAGGCCTCCCTCATATTCAACTATTCTTGTCTTTACTCTTACATTTGATGTTTTTCCTATGTCCTTTAAAGATATGCCATTTGTTCTTTTAATACCAAATTGTTTACAACTTGTATCTAATGTATCTTAAGGCACCTTCTAGTAATCTAGTCTAAATACATTTTTAAATTATTTATTTATTGTTAGGACTATTTTTCTGATAAAGAGGCTGGACAAATATTATTTTTTTGTTTAATTTGGGCATATAGCAAATTGGTGTAACATCAAATTGAATTTTTGAAGTGTTATGACAACAGTTATCAAAACAAGAATAAACTTTTGCATTTAGTAAAAAATCCACTAATTGTATTTATGTACTTGTATTTCTATTGCATTTTTTTATATTTATTTGTTCAAAAATGCACAAATAAAACTGGGTGTCCAAATCAGAATAATCAAATTAATTTGTATTTTGTTTTTGTTACAGGAAGCAATCAAGGAGAAGAAAGATGGTTTAGATTAAGTCCAAATGTAATAATTGTAACTTATTTTTATAATTCATAATAAAACAATTCAATGAATGAGTTTTTTTTTTCGAAAATTAATTGTAAATGAAGGAATGGTAAAAATTAATAGTAAAACTTACTGGCTGAACAGTGGATATTTTAAAAATATTTACAACTGGACTTCTGACTAGTTTTTGAAATTAAACATATAACACTATTTAAGTTACTTGCCCTAAAATTATACACCATTTAAACCGCTCCATAAAAAATCACGTAAATCCGCCATGTGAAATGTGTTCCCAGTTTATCATCTTTGGAATAGATTAGATAATATACCAACAGTTTTACTTTTAATTTTATTCAGTTTCACTGAATTTTTAGTTACTATCCATTTTATTGATGAAAATAAAAATATTGTTAATAGATATTTATGATATCTACAGAATATATGGATTGCTCCTAAGTTATTTTTATTTTGCTATTTTTTTTTTGTTGGATAGTGGCTACAAATTAACCTGTACAGTACACTACATATGTGAATAAATTTTGGCTACATATGTGTCATAATAAATATTTTTATTTTTCTCTTAATACTATAAATGATATACAATATAAATGAGCAATTAAAAATGAGGGAAAGAAAACAAAAAACAAAATATTCAAATACTTTATTACTTAGGTGTATAAAATGTTGTTTTGGTGTTCATTAATTATTTAGTTTACCCATAATTTTATCGCCATAAATTACTTAAAATTAAAACTTGTAAATAGACCATTAAAATTGTGATCAAAAGTGATTACAACATTTGTGTCCGTTAATTTCTCAATGTCCATTATATCCAGACAATGCACATGACAAATAAAGGAACCGTTTTTAGTTGTAGATGCTAGAACAACATTAAAAGACATTCAAACAATTGAAAAGATCAAATTCCTATTTACATATAAAAAATAATTATGTTCTACATGATGACGAACAACATTTTCTACCGTACAATGGTAAACAATAAATAACATACCCAAGTAAAAATGAGAAACATCAACAATGTTAACATTAAAACTAAACCTTTAACAAATAGTTATTATTAAAACGTTTCTTCTTCATCACAGTTCTCTGTTGCGTGCCCAAACACTGAAAAGCATAAAAATGTTTTATATTTATAATGAAAAAAAAAAAAAAAACTAGCACAATATTGGAAATATAATGGAGTAAAATCGCACATTAATAGTATATATTTTTTTAACGTACATACAAGTCGGCAGGCTGGTTGATGGTAGGTGGTTTCCGTCGCTTATTTGCGCAAGCAACACCAGAGGTGCTGCAAGTGTACTGCCGGCTTTAGTAGGATTTAGTTAGATTGAAGGATTACTAGAGAAATGCGCTCTGATATACCGTATTCTCCCTCATTTAAACACAACAGCTTAAATGCTGTTATTTCACTTTGATCTTCTGTGGGGGTACTACCACCACAGAAGTGGCTCATTTTATGGCTGCAAACATAGTGTACACTTGATTAACTGAAATGTATATGTAGAGTACCAATATTCTGGTAAAATTCGCATTCCCAAACAATAGAATGTAAGAGAATTGCAAATTAGTAGTTATTTAGTTATTGAAATGGCAATGATTAATATGTTTTTTCAACTGTTTTTGGTGTGACTAAGGTGGGTTGTCAACTTGATATCGAGAAGTAAAGTTTATGTTTGGTGAAAACAGAGTTTTATTATATAAAATACTATCTCACAAGTTAATAAGTGTTAATCAGCAGTTGCTAAATCGTTGGAGAAAGTGAAAAAGTTTATAATGTTCAAATCCATAGCATAGATACATATGCATGGAAACGAAGTTTTCAAATTTGGCTCCGGTCTGCGTATGCAGGGTTTCGCCCCCTGTTTGTTGTATGGTTATCCCACAAGACAAGCATTTTTGCTTTTTGACCATACATCTTGCAAAAAAAAAAAAATTGCGGCTTTGCACAGCTGCTGCAAGTGCGCTGCCGACTACGTAGGATTAAGGATAAGGGATTGGATATGGGGAAAATGGGCTCTAGAATCCCTTACTCACTCACCGAAACACAACAGCACACGTGCTGTTGTGGTTTTCTGTAAAGGGGTGGTTACTGCCGCCAGACGGGCTGCCCAAATGACTGCGAAACGCAGTGTGTCCTACCACTACTTTCCAGATCCCTGATCAGAGCCAAACTTGAAAAGTTTATTTTTCAAAGTTGACCCTGCCGGAAATGGTACCCGGAAACCCTAGAACAGAGCGTTAAGGCAAGCACCCTAACCACTCATCCAACGGGCCCATTAGCTAAGTATCACCATAGATAAAATACTACTTAACCAGTATAGATGGTCAACCTCCATACAGCGATCTGAAGCCAATTTCATATTGGCATTTCCACTCACTAGATGTCACTAACAGTCTCGAATTTAACATTAATATGTATTTAATTGTTAAAAATTATAAATATCAAATTCAATCACGAAGTTAGTTCCTTATTATCGTGGTAATAACTAGAGGGCGACGTTGCTGGGAGTACTTTTATGTATGATATTATTCCATTTCATGCATATTTTAATGAAAATGATAGAAAATGTTTGTTTAGACATTTAATATTATTATATATCAGAAAACATTATGTTATTAATTTGTTTGACAATTATAATGCATAACGACCATAGTACAAAAATAACAAATAAAAATGTACGAGTTTTAATTTTTTTCTTCGTAGCACAATGGATAAAAGCTGGTTAATTTTATCTATGTTATAACTAACTGAACCTGGCCACGCTTTGTTGTAAGCTCATTTTTATTTTCCTTTCCGCTGAAACTTCGGAATAAAAAGTATATTTATATAAACACTCTTGTGATAAAATGCATCGTTGTGTAAAAAATTTAAGTTAATCCATAGCCCAGTTTTTCAGCTTTCTGAACACAAACAACAACAACCTAAGCAAAATTATATCTATATAGGTATGTAAAGATTATGAATACAAATAACCCAAAACATAATTAATAATATTTTATCGATTGACAAGACGTTTTTTTTTATTTATTATAGGATATAATCGGTCAGTAATTAACGTTTTAGTTCCTTGTTGGCCTATTTTTTAGAATATAACCTATACCGTTCACACGGCCCTTTTATCGTTTTTCGTGCCCACTTCCTTTTTACCCATATTTTAAATAAATTTTAGTAGTGCCATCTCTTGTACATGAGAATTGACTGAATGGTCGATTGCAGCGACTCTAGCGGATTTTTAATGACAACAAATAAGCGACAAACTACACAGGCGGCATCTAGATATAAGCGAAATTGGATAGGGTACGGATTCAATGTACGTGAGTGACCATCTATACTGGTTAAGTAGTATTTTATCTATGGTATCACTGAACTTCTCGACTCACTGCTAAAGCCTGATGCCGCTTAGGCGTTGGATTATTCTCTAACTCCTAGGAGGGTGCCATGATTATTCATAAGGAAAAGGCACCAGGTGAAGATGTGTTGGTGTATGAGGTTGAGTGTGAGTACCTTCGCAGATGTCGCAGTAGGGTCGCGGGGGCGGGGGAGGTCGGCGCGGCGTTGCTGGAGGGGGGTCGTCATCCACCCCCGCTGCCTGGCGAGGGCAGTCCTCGGTGTCGTGCGCGTCGAACACGTCGCAGATGTCACAGAACAGCCGCGGGAGCGGAACGCGTGCGCGTCTTCCGTTGCTGCATTTAAGAGAGTACACATCAACGAGATTTCGCAATAGTTAGTCTTGCGTGTGTGAGATTTTTCTCTGACTTCCTAGAAGGGTGCTACTGTTTACTATGACTATGCAGGGAAAGGGTATCGGTAAAAACGCATATCAGTCGGTCATCGGAGTAGAATACTCAGACATACTATGTTTTCCTTCACCGATAGAACAAAGGAAAATTGTTTTGAATCCTATCTTCTTTCTTATATATAAAAGTGGATGTATGTATGAATGGTCCCTATGAACTCCAACCAATTTTGACGAAATTTTCGGGCAATCTTTAGATTAGCCCCGTGGGTGATCCTGTGAAGTTTAGTAGTAGATTTTTTTGGCAATACAAGATTACAAATTAATACAAAATTATATTTTTTCTATTTAAAAATTAAATATTTAATGCCTGACAAAAATATATGAGCAATAAAGACTGAATAAAATGTTTTTAACACCTAAAAGGGGCAAAGACAAAGTCGCGGGCAACAGCTAGTGTACAACGGTATTATTATATTATTAATATTTTTCAAGTTCACTAGATGGCGCCAGTAATTTGTTATGTGGAACGGGCCATCTGTAGGGGAAGTTGTGACTAGATGTCACTTTATATGGTGTGAATCCGATATAATTAGCTGTGTTTAGCATATATCCTTGTAAAGTGATAAATTTATTGAGTTCCGTCACCAGATATGAGTTTTTTTTTGTTGTTATAGTCCCGTCGCTGGTTTTAGTATCATTTTGCGAGTACACGCGCATTTGTACAGCTAGTTTACACATAAAAATCGAAATACTCAGAGGACGGAAGCGAGACAGCAAATAGTTTGTCTATCGCAGTTCAATTTCATATTTTGGTTCTTTCAATGTCTTATATTTGTCGCGACCTCACCATTCAACATGTTTAATGAGTCGGGCTTTTTGAAGCGCGCGCTTTAATACACAACGATTTAAAGATCTCAATGTGCAAATATTTTTAAATCATGTCGAAATAGTTTAGTGAGCGTTAGTTTAGCAATCATCACTTGATAATTTGAACGCAAGACGAGAATCGAAATTGGGAGGCACAAAGATGACACGATAGTTACAAGATGACGTTGGAATCGGTCGTCACGTGGGCCCCTTCGAGCGCCTGCAGTCGCGCCAGCAGCTGTTCGTTCTTCCGTTGCATGTCCACTATCACCGAGTTCAGGAAGCTCACCTGGCCTTCAACCATTTCCTTCTCTTCGGCCGCACTGAAACACGTTTGGACAATTTCAGTGTAATGCTTCTTAAAGAACTAATTACGATACTACAACAGTACTGAACACTACAATACGCATGATAACTGATTTTGAAAACTTCTCCACAGTGTTTCCACACAAAATAAATTTCATTTCTAAAAAAAAAATAGAGGTTTTGAAGGAAAATTTGATATTTTAAATTATACAATTTAAACTTTGCGCCAAAACGCAAGAATAGCAATGGCGTCTATTGTGACGTCACGCTTTCTTAACTCAGGAACAGCTTGACAGTTTACACAATTCAAGGGACACTCTGATATTTACGAAAGCGTAACGTCATTCTGATCGATGTTTCAGTTAATACGGCGGATTGCAGTATTTTATGCTTTTATTTTATAGAAAATCTTATTAATCTTAGTGTTTATATTAAAATTATTTTTAGAAATTATTTATTCTTTAATAACATGTCTATTTGAGGACTTATGGCCAGATCAGACCAAAACGCGACGCTACGTAAATATGCTTGAAGAGGTAAGATGCTTCATGATGAGTACGTGATATGTAGCGAAGGCGCATCGAGAAGCTATGTAAAGTAGCGTTCGCGCGGCATCTCGTGTCGCTGGGCATCAAGATGCCGCGAGAGCGCGCAACGTCGCGTTTCGGTGTGAGCTGACGCTTAGTATTGCTTATATCCATCTAGAATAAAGTTTCTTTCAAATAGTATCTTATTTTAAAAAGATCCGAAGATGACTCCATGTAAACGTATACACTCACAAAATTCGGACTCTGTTTATAATAGTGATTGTGTTGATTGCAAAATTACCTTAGTTCGAACCACACCGTTTTACAGCTTGTGCTAGTTTTTGTCTGCAGTTTCGCACGCATGAAAATAGCTTGTTTGTTATACTCAAATTCATCAAAACAGGATCAACAGACAATGTCCACTTTAGCCAGAGCAAGATCCAAATGAAAAAAACTATGTGGACGTTGATACTCAGTGAATCGTTACTACGATAATGATTCTTCAATTATTTGTATTAGTAGCAACATTTTTACTTACTTGCTGGATGGTATGTCGCCCTGCCCCAATACGCCCATAGCATTATCGTTTTTATCTTTGCTATCTTTTGGTCTAGAGACCAGTTCTTTTTCAAGTAACGTCTTTTCTCTTTGTGCTATTTCCAATTTAACTTTTAAATTCTAAAATAAAAATATACAAATTACATAAAGATTTAAATAATGTAAAAGTAAAATAAACCAAGAATCACATTTTTATAACCTACTAAAGCGGTTAAAGTGAGGGAGTTATAATAATAATAATAGTCTATATCCATCTGCAATAATATACCTTTCTAATGATTTTTTTTCACAACAATTCAGTTTCCGGAACTTATCCTCAAATATAATCAAATTATAGGTAATCTCTCTCTCTCTCTCTTTAATATTTACTATAGATATTACAAGTTAATGCATGTATTAAAAATGTCTGTTTGCTATCAATTTGTCTATTTGTTATTATATATTTGTGTATAAAAATATGAAATAGATCTTTTCAAATCATTTCACTTATGGCGGTTACGAACGCTGTTCTTAAAGCATTATAACGATGTCAATATCCATAATTTATAGGTATTACCCTCATAAATTATATGGGCTGCCTTTAAAGTAACTATTTTACTGACCATACGATACAAACGTATATGGTTGTCATTGTCTCGAAATTCAAGGCCTAACAATTACGAACACAAGATTAAGAATCAGACAAATCGGTAGAGCCGTTCTAAGCTTCTATTAACTTTCAAACTTGCGGCAATACATTTTTTTTGATTAATTTTATTTACCTTTATTTCTTCTTGGGTCTTCGTTATGAATTCATCCTTCTGTTTTAAATCCTTCAATTTATTATCTAAATCTGCTTTCAAATTTCTAACAACAGTCTCATTATTCGCCAACAAGTCAGCGTTTGATTTTCGTTGATTTTGCAATTCTCTTGTCAATTTCTCTAATTTATCATCTTTGTCTACATCGCTACTCTGTTGTACCGTTAATAATTCCAACTTGTTTGACAACTCCAATACTTTGCCTTCAGCTTCTGTAAGTTTATTGTGTAAGTCAGTATGTTTTTCTGTTTCTACTCTAACTTTGTCCTTGGTTTCACTTAATTCCTTTTCATATTGTTCTATCTTAGCTTTAAGTTCATGCTTAACTCGCTTGTTATCCCTTTTATATTCGTCATATCTTTCCTGTAACTGCTTATTCAAATCTTCATAATTAGATTTCTGCCCCTCATTAATATTCGTCAGTTGTTTGATATCGCTCTCTGATTTAGCCAACAGTTGCTGTAATTCGGACACTTTTTCTTTGTTTTGTTGTAAATCCTCTAAAAGTTTCTCTTGTTCTGAAATGCGACTCTGCAACACTTTTTCCTTATTGTTTAAATTATCAACTTCTTCTTTATATTGTTTCTTTAGTACGTCATTTTCAGCACGGAGTTTTTCGACTACTTCTTGTACTTCATTGTTGCCCGTTTGTAGTGACTCATTTAGCTTGGTCAATTGTGATTCTTTCCCCAATAACGCGGCATCCTTGTCTAATACTTCTTGTTTAAGCTTCTTAATCTCTTCTTCCATTATAACCATCTTATTTATTTCAGTTTCATATTTTTCGCTTTGGGATTTTACAATATTTTCTTTTTCTGCTAATGTCTTATTTAATAGAATGTTCTCATTCTCTATTTCCTTCATTTTTTTAACATTGTCTTTATAATCATTGTCTAACTTTTCCAAATTATTTGAGCTTTCTTTATATTTTATTTCCAGGTTGTTATTGTTTTGAACTAGCAAGGCCATTTCTTTTTTCAAAGTCTCCAATTGTTCTAACTGTTGTTTTAAAATAGATTCTTCTGCCGATGAATTGGTTATAAGAGCCTCATATTGTTGTTTTAATGAAGACGTCTCCAAAGTTACGCAATTTAGTCTTTCCTCTAACTGTTTTTTACTGTCTGACGTCTTATTTAGTTCTTCGTTGATCTGAGTTAGTTGCCTATCTTTTTCCGTCATTATTTCTAAATTAGATTTCAAATCTACTTCTATCATTTCCAATTTTAACGTTAAGTCCTTAATATTATTTTCTTTTTCAAGTAAAAGATCTTTCAATTTCTTTTCTTCAGATTTACTTGTTGTTAGTTCTTCCTTTATAGTTGATAACTGCGATTGCACTTGTACTACTTCTTTATTATATTGTCCTTTTTGATTGTTTAACTGAGCAGTCATATCATCAACAATCTTTTGAAGTGAATCTTCATGTTTTCTTGCTTCCTCAAGTTTGTTGTTCAAGTCGTTCTGTGCTTCTGTTAATTGATCTACTTTTTCCATTAACTTAACTTCAGAAGTCGCACCTTCAGCCCTTAGAATTGATATTTCTTCTCTGTATTTATCTATATCTACTTCAAATTTCTTCCGTATTGTGTCATATTCGGCCATTATTTCTAATTCCTTCGTTTTGAGAGCCTCAATTTCGCTCTTCAATATGGAATTCTCATCTACTAACTTATCGTTACTGGTTTCTAGTTCATTTAATCTATTACTAAGCCCCGTTGCATGCGCCTCTATTTCAAAGAGTTTGATTTGTGATAATTTTAGTTTCTCAATGTTTTCGTTTGCGGTGTGTGTTAATTGGGTGCGTTCTAAGGAGAAATCTTCTTGCAATTTGAATAATTTTTGTTTTAACTCTTGCTCTGTTCTACCGTGATTGTTAGCTGCTTCTCTATATCTATCCTTCAACTCCTGGAGTTCTGTTTCTGTATCTTTCAGATGTTGAGATAATTTATTGAATTGTTCATTCGAATCTGTTGCTTGTCCATTAAGATTCAAATATTCAGTTTCGATCTTATTTTTCGCCTTCTCCAACTCATTACACTTTTCCGAGGTGCTATCGTATTGGCGTTTTAATTCACCTATTTCCAACTCCATGGTTGATATTTTCGTCTTAAGTTCACCATTCATATGTGTCAACTCGCTTATTGATAACTTCAACTTCTCGTTTTCTTCTTTTAATGCTTTCAATTCATCCACATTTACTATATACTGAGAATTAAGTGTGTCAAACTCTATTTTACTTTTATCTAAAGTCTGCTTGTGGTTTTCTATTTCTTGTATTAGTTGTTCTATTCTAGTGTTGCGATTATCAATTTCCTTTTTGTGCTCTTCTGCTATTTTGCTATGTTTAATATTGAAGTTAGCTGTTGCCTGTTCAAAATCGTCTTTGAGCTTTATAATTTCTTTATCTCTTTCATGAATTGTTTCTTTATATTCATTTATCAATTTCTCAGTAGAGTCAGAGGCAAAAGATTTTTCGCTCAATAATTTCTCGTAGTCTTTAGTTTTAGCTGTTAAACTCTGTTGAAGTTCAAGTATTTCTGCCTTATTATTTTCATTCTCTTGCGATACTTCATTCAACAGGCTTTCGTATTCATTCATTTTAAGAGAATAATCTTCTTTAACTTTAGTGATTTCTTCTTGTAAATTCTTGCATGTGGTTTCCTGTTTTTTAGAGGACTCTTGCTCTTGTTCTAAATCTAATATTTTTGCGCTGAGTTCCATTTTCAATTTCGTAATTTCTTTATTAAGATTAACATCGTGTTCTTTGCTCGAGCCCATTACTGAAAAAAGTGAGCAAATAATGAGCAAATAATATCAGACAAATTATTGGTTCATTTTTAACAAATTATTGGTTCATATAAGTTGTTTACTTACCTTTGTTCAATTCATGCGTTTTATCATCAACAGCGGCTTGTAGTTGTGCTACCTTTGTGTTAAGGTCTAAAATAGTTTGACTGTTTTCTTTATTTAGCTTTTCGACATTCTGTTTTTCAGTCTCTAGCTTTGACTCTGCCATTTGTAACTTGGTTGTCAGTACAGAAAGTTGAGCCTCATATTCAGTTTGAGAAATTGCAATTTTAGTTTTAGCTTCATTTAAAGCTTTTTCATATTCTACCTTGACCTTAGCCAATTCTTCTGACATACTTTTGCCCAACGAGTCCTTTTCGCTTTCCTTTTCCTTAAGAAGGGCATATGCTTCATTTAACAGTTTTTGTAATTCTGCCGTGTAAGCTGAAATTAAAGAAAATAAGTATATTATAATATATATGCATAATAATATTATATGTATATTTTATATAATTATATATGTATAATATATAATTTGCACCGGACTAATAACCGAAATACTGAGACTGCAAAGTAAATATGGTCCAAACTCATTAAAATATGGGGAATACTGCAGCTAACTTGAGTTTAATAAAGCGAACTGAATTTGAGTAGCCTAGAAGAATTTTCAGTTGAGTAGAGTTTCTTTCCGAATTAGCATAGAGTGGATGATACAAGATGATGGGAAGTAAGTGGTATCTTACTTTGAGCCAACACTAGCTCTTCCTTATGCTGTTCGCTGATGGCGTTCATGTCGCTAACGCGTTGTTCCTCGATCGCCCGCAAAGCAGCCGCCGTTGTATTTGCCCTTTCCGCTTGCAGCGCCGCCTCGGCTTCCAACTCGCGAATACGTTGTTCCCGTGCTGTCTTTTCATTCTATATTCAAATTTAAAAGAAAATATAGAAAACTGAATTCGTATGTTGTAAATATAAAATTTTCTTCGTGAAGGGTTCGCGGTTGGATAAGTTGACTTATGATGACCACGTCATCAAGGATTTAATCTACAAAATGTTTTAATGTATTTATTAAATTTAAATTATCTCTGTAAGAATATATTAAAAATCAGAGATATCGTGATATATTATTATTGCTAAAACTACGACACGACGCGTTTTAATCCAGGAACTTTGACGTAGAAAATGCACCTCGCTCTGGTCACCCTGTTACAGATAAAATGGACGCCATTTTTTAAAAAGTGGAGCAAGATCGGCATATCAGCAGTTAGAACATAGGTGAAGAACTGGAAATTGACCACAAAACAGTTTTGACCCATTTGAAAAAGCTGAGTACACAAAAAAGCTCGATATTTGGGTACCACACGAGCTCACTGAAAAAAACCTAATGAATCGTGTACTCATTTGCGATTCTTTATTGAGACGTAAAGAAACCGAACTGAATTTTTGAAAATATTGATAACTGGTGATGAAAGTGGTTCACGTACGACAAGAACGTGCAAAAAATATCGTGATCAAAGGTCGGTCAGGTTTCACAGACTGTGCCAAAACTTAACTTGCAATAAGGTGATTCTGTGTGTATGGTGGGATTTTAAGAGTATTGTTCATTATGAGCTTTTACCGCCGGCTCGAACCATTGATTCTGATTTTTACTGATGAGATTAAAGCAAGAAGTTGAAAGAAAACGGCCGGAATTGATCAATAGAAAGGGTGTGGTCTTTCATGACAACGCTAGACCACACACATTTAGCCACTCAGCAAGAATTAAGAGTTTGGCTGGGAGGGGTTTATGCATCCGCCATATAGCCCTGACCTTGCATCTTCAGAATTCCACCTGTTTCAGTCTCTTCAGAATTCTTTAGGCAGTGTTAATTAACATCAAGAGAAGACTGCTAAAACTACTTGTCGCGTTTTTTTGATCAGGAGTCCAAAAATATCTACAGAAACGGGATCATGTTACAAGAAGGCAAACAGTCATCGAACAAATGTAAATGTAATTAAATGTAAATAAAACTTTGAAAAAAAAAAAGTCTTGAGTTTTATATAAAATGCGAAGAAACTTTTTCCCCGATCTATGTATTATAAAGGAAATTGGCCAGAGTTCTCACAATAAGTCGTTTTAAATGCGTCCTTTATTGATCTAAGGTTTTGATGCAAAAAACAATTTCATTTTCCACAAGATCCAAAATTAACTTAGACTTTTTAGTAATAAATGAATATACCTCCATTGTTTCCTTGTATTTCTGTAAAAGGAAAAACATATCATTAGATAAAAAGCGTAACAATTTCTTAAAAAATAATACCCTTATTTATGGTATCAAATGATCGTCCACACTTACATTGTAATCCTCTCTGTTGATATTGTCTTCCTCACTTCTAAACATAAGATCTTCCACCTTCTGTTTCTCATCTTCCAGTAATTTGTTGAGCTTGTCCAACTCCAATTTGAGTTTTGCATTTTCCACGTTCCTCTAAAAATTAGAGCAGTGTTGAAATAGACTTGAATAAAAACATTCTGCTGTTATTTTTACCCATTATAATCTAACTCTCGTAAAGCTACCCTGGGAATTAGTGTATGGTGACAAGTAGAAAGTTTAATAAACATGGTACCACCGTGTGACGTCATTAACAATTATACTAGTATCGGATAAGATGGCGCGACTTTAAAATAAAATTTTCTCGAAGGATTAGCTCTAGCATGCCTTAAGATGCGGATAGACATGTAGGTTATAAAAGCATTCTCGTAGAAAGTACTTCGCATGCTAATTACTACTAGCACGAGGTATGGACCAGCAGACATTTTGTTTTTGTTCTAGGTCAGTGGTGCTCAGACTTGAACTGCTGGCGATCGAACGATGCTTATACATACATACATAAATATATGATTTAGTAACTTATTGAAATAACCGATATAACTTGAGTACAGATAATACCTGTTCAGCCTCTTTCTTGGCCTGCGAAAGCGCGTTCTCAGCTCTGTCAGCTTGTAAGGACACTTTGGCTACTTCGGCTCGCTCTAATTCACGTTCCCGCATCAATCGCTCCAAATGATGTTGCTTCTCGCGGAGCAATTCCTTTAATTATTAAAATATAAATATTGAAATAAATTCACTGATATAATATGGTCTTTTGTTTGTAGTCACTATCAATAAGTTTATAAATCAATATATGACGAAGACAAAAAAAAATAAGTATATTTCTTTCTGAACTCGGTACTAAAATAAAAAGGCATTCGCAACAGAATTGTTATAACATTAATGCTTAATTAATCTTAAGCTACGAGTCAGCGAATTAAGTCTCCGAGATACTCTCGGCTAAATTACGTGAATGTATGTATATTGATGTTCACACAATATTGTAAATCTGACGGTCAATTAATACCATCACTAGCGGCGATTAATGTCATCAATTTTAATTTTTTTTTTCATTTTTTCGTCAAAAAAATGATAGTGAAGGCAAACTTACTCTGTAAAATACTAGATTTAGCCGGAGTTATCGATCACTTCAGTTTTTTTAAATTACTGCTAAGAATTTTTATAAAGTAAGTTGAGTGTCTCAGTTGTGAAAACTAACAGACAGATGGAGTGAGTAATTTTCATATTGTTTCATTTCACCTATATGTATAAACACTTCCTAATTTAATTTAGTTTGTTCATTTCTAGTCCATTTTAAAATTATCTAACTTCATATCTATAAAAAAAAAAACTTAATATAAACAATACTAACATAAGCTAAGTATTAAGACAATTAAGTTAGAAATACATGTTCCACAATTATATTACCAAATTTATTTATTTTTACTTATTTAATTAGATAACATTGCAGTAATTTCTATATTAAAAACGAATGTATATAGTAATTATTGCATCTGAAACAAATAAATAGAAACAATAATAATTAAAAAGCATTTTCCAAAAATATATAGGTTTCTTTTGTTTATTGGTGATCTAGTCTGTGGGTTGACATTTATGCAATGATATGACGTCTTCTGAAGACAGCTTATATGGAACTTGGACCTGAAAGAAAACATAAAAAGCAGGATTATAATAGAGAAAACACGTATACCTAACATAAAATCCATGAAAACACTGACATCAAGAAAAGTACATTCAAATATAAAAACTCATCAAGAGTATTTTTATTTATATGCTTAGTTAATAAAAAAATGACTGTAATCAGTGAAAATTGTAAAATATATTTTGTTGATATTTATTAAGTAAGTGCAGTGTAATAAAATGGTATTTTTTATTTTTATTGAGAAAGATGAAAGGTGTACTTACCTCATCGTATTACTTGTAAAAACAACTTCATGTATAAAAAAGGTCTATGTCCAGTAGTGGACGTCCTACGGCTGAGATGCTGAGTATAAAAAGTCACTATGTACAATCAGGCCCGGCGACAGGGAGGGGAAGAGACTAGGGGTACAGGTATACCGGCCCCTGGACTACGTATAATAATAAATTTTATTACGAAATATCACAAACTAGATAAGTTTAACAATATTGATCTCTTTTACGCGTATATTCGCTATTCGCCGCCACTCTAGTCGCAACCTTCTGCCGAATTAACAGATAGCACCAGATTTAATGTTCCAAAGATATGAGAACCCAGAAACTAAATTGAAAAGAAATGTTTCCCTAACAATTATGGACTGTCTGATAAAAGAACTCAAGTATCGATTTGAGCAAGTGAGTCATATCTGCTCTGTGTTTTTCACCGATTCTTAATTTTCACAATATGAATATAGATGATATAAAAATCTAAAATGCTGATGTACTCGGAGAGCCTGACACCAAGCTTGGATTGTGAAAATATTCACCTCAAAAATATTTACAATCCGACATTTAAAGAAATTACAGGTCCTTTAGAATTATTGGATTAAATAGTTGGAAAATTGCACTGCGCATTTTCTACAGTCTGCCAATCACAGTCGCAGAAGATGAGCGAGCATTTAGTAGCAAGCTTAATAAAAAACTACATGCATTGTACACCCAGGTGAACTTGCAAGGTGGACTACGGGTAGGTAGCGGTGCGGAACAATGCTTCAAGAACGATTGAATAAATAGTTCGGCCTTGCTATCTTTCGAGCATGAAACAGCACGAGAAATAAATTTCAGTGGCATTATAAAGGATTTTGCGACATTAAAAGTGACAAGGCTCATTTAAAGCTTTGTTTTTTTTTGTTTCTAGAAATGAATAATAATTTAAAAATTATTTTATATTTTTATACCTACCCAAATATACACAAAGCTATAGCACAGACTGTTACTAACTACGATAGGCCAAAACTGGGGGCCAGAAGCGCTAGAATTTCTGGGCCTGTGTACAAATGCCTGACCTTTTAGTTCTTCTAAGTATGCAGCTGGACTCTGATGCGGCTAAGAGAGAATTTCTACAGAACTTAGTTACTACTCCATTCACTCTGTGAACTTATTTAATATCAAATTAATAATCTTGCGTAGGTTGTCTTTTCAACGCAAACATGACACCTGCTTGTATTCATAGTTTTTTATAAAGATGACGCAAACCATATGGTAACAATTAAGCTGTTGAATTTCTACTCAACATAACTTATTCAATCTATTCATATAAAATATGATTTCTATAAGAGTTTTCCAAATATCTGAGAACGGAGTCTTGATTAACAAAGCACTTTATAGATCAGATCCCGATAAAAAATATATTATTTTCTAATTATAAACTTTAAAATCTTCTCTTCTCTGACGATCCTAAAGATTTTGGATGTCAGGAATGGTTTCACTGATTTATATAATTTGTCAAATTGTATTCGTGATAACTATTTATTTGAAGAGTTACGTAGGTATTTGGAAATTTTAAGACCTCGGTCTGGGATCGGAGCCGCGTTGTTTGACCTAATTTTAAATAGGATCTTTAAATAGTTCTTTTAAACCCTGGGGTTGAACTTGTCAAATAAAATTATATCATCATTCTAAAATTTAAAAGGATAATAAGATACACTCCTTTCTCAAACATTAATAGCCAGTTTAGTGAATTAAATCGCGTTTCAAACGTTGTAGTACTTTTAATTCAAATTCTATTATATATTTAGTATCCTTGGTTACTCACACCCATCTCGAGAGGTGTTTTAGTGCGGTAAAAGTCTTACACAACCTCTATGCACATTTGCATTGCATGCGGCATTTGTTTATATGAATTATGACGGTAAAGATATTCAGGGGGCGGAAAGTATTTTTTACTTTTTTCATATAAATAATTTACGTCATTACTGTGTGTTGAGATTTTAGATGTGATTATCTTGTAATATTCGAGTTTTTGCGGCTACTACTCAATTTTTAAACATATGTTAACTAGGCATATTTTATCATTAAAAAATATATCATATAAATAAAAAATCATATATCCGATTGCCTGCACTTGTGACTTTCTCGACCTATCCAAGTTTATACCGCAAAATGACTGCGGAGAAACTGTTGGGAATTCGCCAAACACGACGTCTAGACAACTCCATAGTGGCTTGATTTTTTAAAAGTTCGAGAGCCTCGTTTTAGTAGAATTTAGGCTAAAAAAAAATTAATTATTTATGGTCTTTCTTGTGAATTAAGCAATTCTAACTGAACATAATCTGATAAGCAACGTGTATTTTATGACTGTTCAGAAAACGTTATCTTATCAGACATCACTTTGTTTGTATGAAGCTAAAAAGCAACAATATTTTGTGGTACATTTTAGAAAATATAAATACCATAACAGAGATAAGAAGTGATATAATGACAATTACTAAAACGAAGTAGAAACTGGGAAGCTTTTACGTTAGAGTGATTTTTACAAAATATCTATACTTTAGCAGGGGAAACTATTTTCACAAAGTTTGAGAATAGTTTCTCAGTTTTAAACACAAACGCAATGGAGTTTACAATAAAGATGATTATGACTATATTTTTATGAATATTTTTTTTAATTAATTAATTTGTTTTTATAATCGCACGCAAACAACGCCACGGCTGCTGCAAGTGTGCATTGCCGACTACAGTAGGATTAAGGATGAGGAATTTGATAGGAAAATGGGCTCTGGCATGCCTCACTCACTCGCCGAAATACAACAGCACACGTGCTGTTATTTCACGGTGGTCTTCTGTAAGGGGGTGGTAACTGCCGCTAGACGGGCTACCCAAATGACTTCAAAAAGCAATGATCCCGCCGCTACTTTCAGATCCAGACCAGAGCCAAATTTGAAAAGATCCATTTTCAAAGTTGACCCTGCCGGGAATCGAGCCCGTGAACCCTAGAAGAGAGCAAGCAAAGTTAAAGCAAACACCCTAACCACTCATCCAACGGGGTCGGTTATAGGGGAAAGTTTCAGAAACACTGAAAAAAGAAAGCTTCTATTTAGGCTACGCCTGTTTCGCTACAGACATTCATTATATCAGAATAAATATATTTACAATTTAAAAAAAAAGACAAGGAAAATGGAAAAAATATATACTTCTCAGATCTATAAAACAAAACATTAAAAAAAATCTAAATAAATCTGAATATGTTTTCAGATTTGTTTATGTGTATTAGAATATTTGTAACGGGAACCAATTTGTTTTTATGTAATAATAGGTATTTAATTTGTTTTTTTTTCCTAGATATAAAAAAAAGGAATTTTCAGGGGTAGTCTGTTAAACTTATTTACTTCATTAACGCGGTGAAGAGTCATCCCTACCCCACGACACTAAAGAAATGATTAAGAAATTTTGATAGATTATTTGATTATAGACTAGCTGAGCCCGCAAATTCGTATGCGTGGTATTCGGTGTAGCGCCTAACTTCCAATCGGTTTGTAAACAGATTGGAATGAAACAAACACTAATGTTACGCGAAGCTTGCTGCAACGCATCAGTGAAAAGATGCGTGCACAAACAGACAAAAATTCTAAAAACGATTTTATGACCTCGGTAACATACGTACGTTAAAATTAAATAAAATTAATTAATTAAATAAAAGTTTTTTTTTTTGAAAAAATATTTAATGTACAGACACGGTTCGTTTACGATTTTATTATATGTAGGTATAGATATTTAATTTGCTTTCTTTCTATCAAAAAAGGAGTTTTCAGGGGTAGTTTGTTAAATTCATTTATTTTATTAGCGTGGGCAAGGGTTATCCCTAAGCGACGATACTAAAGTAATGATTATGAATTTTCAATTTTGATAGATTATTTTATTATAGACTAGCGACCCGCCCCCGGCTTCGTCCGGCGTGCAACATCTCCGTTTATCCCTCTTTCCATTAGTGAAAACCGAATTAAAATCCGTCTACCCGTTCATGCGTGATGGCGTGACCAAGGGAAATGGGGATTTATTTTTATATATAGAGACTAGCGTCCCGCCCCCGGCTTCTCCCGTGGTGCAATTTTTATATACTAAAACATTCCCCGTTTATCCCTCCTTCCATTAGTGAAAACCGAATTAATATCGGTCTACCCGTTCACGCGTGATGCCGTGACCAAGGGAAATGGGGATTCATTTTTATATATAGAGATTAACTTACATAGCTTTACAGATAACAACTTTTGCAGGAACGAAAAAATCCATTTCTTGTTTTTTTTTTAACTAACGCGGAATCACCTTCCGCTTAAGTCCAAAGGGGTTACTTTGGACAAAATTGGATATATGTATTATAGGAAGGTACATGCTAAACACAGTAAAAAGGGTTTATTAATCTAAATTTCAATCGCAAGCAGTATGTACAGCTGCATTAAAACAAAACAAATCCACAAACCATTATATTTTATTCAACAATTTACACGAGATGGGTTTCAACAGGGAATGCGGGAGAGGGTAATAAATACACGATGCGTATAATAAATTTTATTAAAACTAACTTGTCATTCACTTTATTATTAAATATTATCAACCATACACGCTTAAGTTATAATTAACAACTAATCTACAGTACGTTTTAGCGTAGAAATATTAATAAGTTACAAGAAAAATTATAATTAAAAATGGAAAAAAATCTACATACCTAACAGCAAGATAACGCTTAAAGCCTGGGCACACTGCAAGCGTTTAAAACGATTTCTAAAACATAAAAACGCTCGACGGGCTTTGTAAGTTTTGGCTGTGTACGCAAACACACTGCGGTCTATCGCTACGAAATCGCCACGCTTACAGTGCACCAAAGCCTTAATTCAAAGTGAGTACTTAACAATTCATGAATATCATTGTAACTTACAGGCACTGGTAGATGGTTTAGACTAAGTAACAATATCTATGTTATTAATAAATACATAATTTAATTAATCATTGCATCGAACATTAAATAAAACAACGTTGATTGTAATAATATTTAAATATATTTAAAAAAATGAAATGAAAAAAAAAATTATCACAGTTATTTTTATTGCAAAAGCGGAAGGCGTCTGCGCTTATTGTGTAAACCATTAAATTTAATTAAAAAAGAAAGAGAAAAAACATTTTAGGCTTAAGTCTTTATTCCCTTTTTCTTTCTTACTACACTGGAAAAAAGTGACAGGGCTATAAAGATATGGAAAGCGAAGAATGTTATCTCTCTGTGATAATAACCTCGGGTTACTGTGATAGGAATGCATTGAATTTGTACTTATTATGGAACATGTATTTTCAGGCAACTGAATTTTTGTACTTTAATGTGCGCGGAGACTAACCTCTTTACCTAGCATTAACATATGGTAGAAACATTCATAAAATAATATACAAAGGTCGAGTTAGAATTTTAGTTTCGTCGATTGTTACAAACAATTAGTTCGAAAATTACATGCTTCTTAAAAATCAAACATATGAAGAAAAAAAATCGATCTTAAACTAAGCGTTCGGAATTATCGAAGAGAAAATGTAAGCCCCCGGTGTTGTCGACGCGATAGATTTAACTTCCAAGCGTGTACAGTACGTCAGAATGGTATAATCGCATTATTAACGCAATACGCTCACCCACTACGCAATTCGAACCTTGGCATTCAAAGACAGTTAGTTTTTTTTTTTTATCTTCACTTAAAGAGTTACTTTGGAATTGCGAAAAAAAGGGAAACTTGCTTTACGATTCAACTTAAATGTATTTTAAAAAAGCAAACAGAGAACTGTAATAATTAGACAAATAAATTAAAAATAGTCTAGTTTTTAAAAACCCTTCATAATATGGGACAAAGGGACTATACCTACGTGCAAAAGTAAATACTTTGCGAACAATGGAAGAGTGTGCACGCACGCTTGTAAAAAGTACTTTTGAATATTCAATTCGAAAATTCAAAAGAAAATTACAATGATTCCAAACGATAAGTCAATCTGTTCGAATGTTTTTTTTTTTTTTCAAAAACAATTAAAGAAATTCATATAATCAGGTAGAGCGATTGTTGTAAATCTAAAAATAGTTCCAAGATTAAAAGTTCCGGCACGGAAGCGTAGACGTTCGAATGGCGAGTGGCGTGACGTTGTGACGTGCGACACACGGCAGACGGCCAGTAGTCTACCGCGCGACAACGCCGCTGGTGGGGTAGTACCGTACCTGGAGCGCGTTCTTGGCGGAGAGGGGCGTAGAAGAGGCACGGGGCCCACGCTGCCGATTAGTCACAGACCACACATGGGGAAAACAACAGGCGTTAATGCAAACACACGGCCATCCCGACACGTATACCTCCCAGCAGATAAAAAGAACGCCAGGAATTGTAGCGCTCTTTTTATCTGCCAGGATCTATACTCTCAAAAGTGGTTAGAGACAACTATCGAACACAAGTCAGAGCGAGCATCCACGGATGGCTTTTTCTATGCTCCCTTGTCACTTGTATGGAGATGCGACTCGTACTGTGGCACCTCCATATTTAAGGTCACGATAGAGTGACAAAAGGCATCCCTACACGTAGGTTCAGCTCAATAAAGAAAAATTCGGTGACAAAATACGATGTACACTGTACAGCCTCAGAATGTATTTCTCATATTCTCATATTTCATTGCCAAGACTATAAGATTATATGTTATTATTATTATTAAGTATACAAATAAAATGAAAATTTAAAGTGACGGACTTTTGTCCGTGGGGATGGAAATGTCCGTTTCCCTTCATGTTGTTGTCCATGTTGACGTTCAACTCAACTAATATACCGGACATTTAATCCGCCAAGCGCTAAGATAAGCACAGACAAATCGAGTTATAGTCAAGTCCGCCGTTCTGCCCGACGAATTTGGGTCAGCAAGTGTAAAATAGTTCGTTTCATTCACAACAGGCTTTTATCCGCGGCCTTTTTTTTTGCTGCATGCATTTTAGAATTACATAATATTTTATTACACTAGCTGGAGTCCGCGACTTCATCCGCGTTGAAAAATAAAAAATATAACGCCTGATATTGACTTTTGACAAGCGTTGAATCTTTATTTTTAGATAGCTATTGTGCCCACGGCTTCGCCAGCGTGGAATATTTGGGTTATGTCCATCCTGAAATTCTATTGTAACTATTGGTGAAAGATTTTTTTTAAATCGGATGAGTAGTTTCAAGATTACCTGCTACATACAAACTATACCTCTTTATAATATTAGTATAGCTGTATAGATTATATACTCTGACTTCTTGTTCATGGACAAAAGTCCACCGTTTACGGTGACTGTGGCCTTTATTCGTTTGAAATAAAATTAATGAAATCATTTCATTAGTACCATGTACATTTTTAGTCGTCTCAAAACACATTTTCATCCCAACAGCGTATCATATTTCGTCGTTTTAAAATATAATACAATGGAGGGACAAAACAAAACAGAGTGTAGGGATAGCCAAATTAACTTACTATGCATTTCCGACTAACGAAACAATTTGTGTATTTTAACATATCAGTTGGTTCGGAAGTACAGAGCAAATTAACCGGTGAACAGTATATCCGACTAGATAAAGTGTCCACCGGGATATATACAGCAAAATATTAAAAGCTCAAAAAAATAAATAAAATAAACTAATATAAAGTTGAATGGATTTCATGTTTTGATATAATTTACATTTCAATAAGTAATATATATATTTGGAAATAAGAGATCATAATTAAAATATCTTTGGAGCTTTTGGCAATATTGACAACGTGCGATAATAAAATACTTTCAAAGCTTTCCTGTTAGTAGCCAAATTTATTAGTTATCTACAAACAAACATACGTTGTGTATATCAATATATGTATACATGTGGAAACAGTCTTCAAGTGGACATCTTAATAATATCACAGATGAAAAAAATATTATGTACAATGGTACATATTGAGTCTTTTAATCAAACCTAATATGAATTCAATGAGTGAGACTCTGAAAATAACTCGCTTAACCATCGAAATGTAATTAAAACAAAATGATAAAAATGAAAATGTATGATAAAAAGGGCCAAACCAAGGGGTGCCAGCTACAGATAAAAAAAAAACACAAATTTGATGCTCATGCAAACGACAAGCGCTCACTACATAGTAACCATTCTTCCGGCGAATCCTTCTTCCGTTCTACTTTTAAAGCTCACTTGAAGGTACTTGTGCAAGTGATATTCTATGGAACCATGAGTGCTATTGTATTTCTATTGAAACTGGTACGGAATTTTAATTGGGAATTGGTGATTCTATCAGTGTGACCACTTAATTGTATGAATTTTATGTGTTTTCCGTTTATTTAGTGGAAACAACCAATTTAAATGTTGAGCTAAAATATTTATAACGTAAGAGATTTTGAATACGTATTAACGCATAGGATACTCTTTATCCTCGCAATGAATTTAGACGATATTATATAGATAAACTTAAACTTACATAAAGGATAACGCAAGCGAAGCTGCTTGAAAGTGTTGTAAAATGCTGAAGTAAAAAAACTATTCAATGAAATAGGCCAAATAAAAATTACTTGCGTAGAAGGGTGAAAAAAATAAAATAAGAAAGAGTCTCGTCTTACAACTCGTTCACGATATGGAGGTGAATTTATGAATTTTCTATTCCACAGAACGATAGTGTAAAATATAATTATGTTCCACTGCTAGCTAGGCAGGCAGCTCTGTATTATCCATCAAGATAGCTTAAAAAGGGCTGACAAATTTACATATGTGAGATATCTTTAAAAATTGGCTAATCTGCTCGGACACGCAGGTTTGTCAGGATGTTTTCCTTCAGGGTTTCAATGCAGTACTATTATAAGGTAGTCACACTGGTTATCAATGTAGTGTGCAGTGAACTAAAATGAGATGTTCGTAATTAATCCAGACGATAGTCGACTGGTATGCGATAGGAATTTGGTGTTTTGAGATGCCAAACTGAATCATATGTAGACGACATACGGATATGTAAATTGGAAGGGGGATACGCAGGAGAAATGGTAACTTTTGCCGAAGCCCGAGAAGTGTGTGCGCGGCGGCGGCATCTCAACATATATCTCCGTAGCTGCGGCGACCCCGCGGCTGGCCCTCGTCACGGCGGCCGGCCGCCCCGCCCACCGCACCACCTCACCCCCTCGCTTCGACTCGCTGCGGAACGAATCACTCGACGAGCGAATGCTCACTGTGCTCTCCGAGCACCGCCACGATTTGGGAAGAGTTTCACTAGTCGAGCGCCGCGGGATCATAAGCGCCTCGCGCGTGTGACTCTGCGGCGTTATGTCATAGTAGACGCGTGGTTGAGGCAGAGCTAAAATGGCGCAGCGGTCGTATTCCACATGCTTGATGAGAAGAGTCTTGTCGAAGAGGCTAGGGGCGCTGGTGTGAACCCTTCCCCGCTGAGGTAAGGGCGAATGCGGGGAGCGGGGCGGGGCGGAACGCGCGCGGGGCTAGCCTACCTGAGCGCCGAGCGACGTGACCCCGAGCCTCACCCCCGCGCGCGAGGACGCTATCGAGGTGCCGAGTGAGGTGAGTGACTCGCGCGAGTTAGAGCGACGTAGAGGAGTCGCACGTCCGTTGCTGTGAATAGCGCAAGCACCCGGCTTGCGATTCGATGGTGACCGCGACACTTTAGCGATCGGAGCGAACAGGCCGAAACGCGGCGCACACTCGAAGTATCTGCACATACAATCAAAACACAACTATTAAAGCCCAGTATAAAACTAGCTACGAGTATTAGTGCCATTAGTGCTTATTAAATTTCCCTATCTTTCAGAACAAGCAAATTCAAAAAGAAGTGTAGTTTCTTGTACTTATTTTGCAAGTGTGATAATAGTACATCATATGAAAAAGCTCCAGGGATAACGGTCTAACAAAAAATTTATGTTACTTGCCTCTGACTTTGCAAGAGATACTACACTTTTAAGCACTGTCTACTGGCGATTTCTTTTAGAAATCTTTTAGATTTAGAAATTCTACAAACCGATTAACTAACAACCAAATTTGCATTTGGTGCGATAATATAGAAAAGAAAAGAAATCAGAATCCATGATTCAGCGTGACCATAAACTTATTCTATTAATACAAAATACAGGGAGCAGTCACTATAACCAGCATTTTAAAAATGAATAAATCGACGTCAGTTGCAGTTGTCTGCTATGCCCCTTGGTCGATTGTGCCATTATGTTATACTGTTAGTTAGTTCTGCTAACCTCTTTCCGTCGACGGAGCCGTCGTTTTTGCCAAGTGGATCGTCCAACTCAACACCTCCCCACACCCCAGGCGCGAAGTCTGTCACACCAACGTATTTCAAAGTGCCAGCTTTACTGCCGCGACTGCTCGACACTATCACGCGGTCGCCGAGGCGGAGCTCACCGCTGGTCATCGTCACCACAGATGCGTCTACCATAAAAGGAACAAAAAAAAATTTGTATTCTACAGCTACAAATAACAATAATAACAGACAAGCAAGTTTCTGTGTTTCAATTACACGATGCGTATACAAATTGTTTTTTTTTAACGTATTTAATGTACAGACTATATTTACGATTTTATTTATACGTATATGTATAGACATAGATTAGGTAATAAAGTAAGACTTACTCATCTTGCTGCTGACGACGCTACGTACACTGCCATTGGGCGACAGGGTACGCCTGGGGCGAGCGGAGCCTGAGGGTGGTCTCTCGAACACGCTGCCGGCGTCCGAGACCGGCGACGCGTCGTGAGTCGCATGCGAAATCAGCGGAGTGCGAGTCAGACGTGTCAACCGCGAGAAAACGCCGCGTTTCTCTGAACATTGGAAGTAACGCACGCCGGCCACTGATCCGTCGTTTTTACCTGAACAGTTGATCTTAGTATCAGTGGAAATAAAGTTCACTTCGCCCCTTATCCTTTATCCTATCAGAACACCTTGTTTCCCTTGGTTTTACTCGTGTAAAGCAACAGTTACCATCTACCATCTATGTAGTTGGCAGCCTGTCTATAGAATTTTAACACAAAAAAGTGTAGATTGAAATCAAAATTTAGACATAGCTTAAAGTTCTCAAGTTAACAAACCTTTAGTGCCACAATTAACTTTGCCGAGATTCAAAAGAGCACTCTCCAAAATTAGAATATCTGATCTGATAATTTGTAACATAATAGTGTACATAATTCCCAAAGGAATTTCCTTATCCTTAGGATGAGTAGTTAGGGTGCTTGACTTAACGCACTGTTCTAGGGTTCCCGGGTTCGATTCCCGACAGGGTCAACTTTGGTAATGAACTTTTCAAAGTTGACTCTGGTCTGCAAAGTAGTGGAAGGGCACACTGTGTTTCGCAGTCATTTGGGCAGCCCGTCTGGCGGCAGTAACCACCCTCTTACAGAAGATCACCATGAAAAAATAGCACTTTTGCTGTTTGTTTGTGTTTCGGTGAGTGAGTAAGGGATGCTAGAGCCCATTTCCCTAGCCCTTCCCAATCCCTTATCCTTAATCCTACAGTAGTCGACAGCACACTTGCAGCACCTGTGGCGTTGCTTGTGTTATAGGCGACGGTAGCCACTTACCATCAAGGGGACCGTCAGCCTGCCTGTCAAGCTTAAAGCTTAAATTAAAAAATAAATAAATATAAATACAAGAGTTCTATAACACAAATGGGATCTCACCTATGGGTTCGTCGAGGACAATTCCAGCCCAATCTCCTGGAGCGAACTGTGTTTCGCCAATATAAGCAATCTGTCCAGGCTTGGTCCCCCCGACCCATACTCGTTCGCCGATAATGAAGCTATCAGTATCCTCTGTTAATACTACGCTGTGATCTGCAATATATGAATTCAATTAAATCAGGAAGAGCGTCGAGATTACCTTCATTGGAAAGCAAACAGAAAGTGTGTCTCCTTGATGACGTGCAAGTCTTGATAATGCAACATCACCTATTCTGAACACATTTATGATGCGTTCACGTCTCGAATACCGTTGTATGCAAGTGCACCGGCCACCGCCGACAACAATTTGCATTCCATTACAAGCTACATACATAATTTTTATTACCTTGACCTTCTTACTACCAAATAGTTCAAACTGCATTTGACTTCAATGGATTACATCTAAGTACAATAAAAACATGCTATTCGTGTAACAGTGCATAGCAATCACCAACAAACACAAGCTCTAATGTCTACGATGCATGTATTGGCTACCAGGTGTGAACGTTGCAAGTATTGCAACCTTATTATTGCAACACAAATACTAAACATAACCAAGTGAATCGGGTGTATGTAAACGCTTAAATATATTTCCACGTACGTAACGATAGCAAATATTTCTCGGTTAGAATTTGATGATAACATTTTCTTGTACTAAACGATTTCATGAGAGTTACTCAAGAGCCTTTCACAAAAAGGAAATTCGTCACAAGCAATTAAAATTGAGAAAAATGCCATACAAAGTATTGTCAAAATGGCCAATTTCAATTTGAGAGTGGTTTTTAGCAAAGTAATTTAAAGAAAATATTTCGCCAAGAAAGTGAAATAAATATTAATCATTGTCATTTGCATCTAGCTATATTTGTGACATTTATATGAAGTAAACATTAGCCTTTCTTAAAAAAAATCCTTCTTTTTTTTCTTCAGGGAGCAATATGAATCCGCTCTTAAATAGCACCCAACAACGACGTGGAATATATTTAACCATTTAATGAAGATTTATGAGGAAAGTTACCTGAGGACCTTCTGAGGCCGGCCTCGCTGAGGCGACGCGGATGTCTCTCCCAGAGCGCCTCCATCGATGTGATGCTGTAAGTGCTGCTGGCTGTGACCACATATAAGCGACACGCACACACATTAGCACCACTAACACAAACATGCAAGTATTGGCTCTGACGTTTATTTTTCACGATGACTTTGTATAACAAAAACAATTATTGGACTTTTCGTCAAAATACTTTGATATGTTGCAAGTAGTTCGCCAACTCTCATACATTGATTAAATCTATCATTCGTTGCTTTTATTTCTTATTATATTTACTCATTGGCCTTGTTATTTATTCACATTAACTTTTAAGGCTATTAATCAATCAGTACGTTATAATTTAATTAATCATGCAACAAGTCCAGCGTCCAGTCCACTGTAAAGACTTCACTTGAAAATAGTCTCGATGAATCATTTGGTTCTGTTAAACGAGATCATTGTAAAATGACAGCAAAACTAATTGTAACATTATAATGAAACAGTCATTCATAATTTTGTGTTGTCAAACAATGGGGCTAATTGCGGAGGTTAAGATTTGATGGCGTTCGTAGGCGAGCCGGTCGATTGACGCGCAGTTAAAACAGTGGACCGGAATTGAGGCGTTTAGAACACTATTAAAATATTTGTTATCAATTATAACTTCTGTTAATTAAAATTATATAAGCGCCGATTATACGCGACTACTCACATTCTCAGTTATGCATTTTATCGTCGACACATACCATAAGAGTTAATTTATCGTTTCTAAAATACGCAATAAACCGGACATGCTCTCTGTTACAAGTTTTAATTTCCTCTATAAACTTTTTATACTTTACAAATCAATTTACATTCTACAAATATACCTATTAATTTTCTACAGGCACATGCAATCCGCCACCGTTCACAAATTATCTACCAGAACTGCCACCTAAAGATTATGCTTTTTACACACAGCCATCACCTGATTTAAAGCGAATGTTTTTTTTTAATTTTCATTTTATGAGTAAGAAGATGGTAATTGGCCAAGACTTACTAGATGCCTTGCGGTTAGCACGTGGTCTATCCGGCAAGTAGCTCGAAACACCGTCTTCGTCAGCTTCGATGAGGTCTGCTTGGTAAAGCGTCGCGTGCGATACAAGCGTGTCGTGAACAAGTGAACATTTATAAACAATATATACAGAAAATACTGTGAAGTATGATTATAAGACTTTGGAATGCGCATGCCACTCCATATATCATGCTACACAAGAATAACGCTATCTTCGTATCCATGCGTGTACGGTTTTTCCATCGACTTTTGTGTGACCAAACAAAGACAAAACGGAACTCACCTGATAAATGTTTTCTGGACGAGTCGTCGCTCAATTTCCTCAAAGTGTCCGAGGAACTGCCGTCTATGACAACAAAAAACAAATACACATAAAGCTAAAAGAAACGTGCCAAAAAAAATGAAACTAGATGATAAGTAAAACATTTTGGAATCTATAGCCGTTTGAAATACACTGAACATTTTATAAGTACCATATTATATTCCTAATTATTCATATTGATATTCAAATATGACAGAATTTGATAAAATCACATATGTAAGTGGTTAGTGTGGGAGACTCCCACTGGAAACACGAGGCCCTACTTATACACCTTTGAGTAGGCACACAAATTGCTGTGAGAGATAACGTTATGGCTTTGAGAATGACTATATTAATATTGACTTAAATTTTATCTATTTTGATTGATTTTATTAATATAGATACATTGTTGATATATTACCCGACAGAAGTATGGAGAGAAACAAATTTACTCAGAGGGAATATTCGATCCCCGTTTGAAAATTTCCGTTAAAAAATATCGATTTCGTGCTACGAATTTGTTGAGCGGAGCCGGTCGGTCGGTTTTCGCGTGTGTCCGGCAGTGAGCGTCCAAAGACTGATTAATCATCAAAGACAACTGCGCAACGTACCGGCCTTGCTGACGCGCGTGGGTTATAGAAACATAATTCACATGATATAATGACTGAGAGGACTCATCAAAAGCCCTACTACACCCACCTAGAAGAAGGATGCGGAAATTGAAAGAGAAAGAAGCAATCAGTTAATTTAATCAAAGCATATCAGTTAATTTAATTGTACACCTATACTTTAAGACATTTTAACTCTGACGAGAATAACTCGTGTAAACATAATATGACCAAAATTTACTATACCTACACATAAATTCAGAATTAATTTTCTAGGTCTAACGTGACAAAATATATTGATGATATTTAACTTCACCTACAACGAATGTTTTAATTAAAAATAATTCTGGCATTTAAATATCAAGTATAGAAAGAAAGAGAAAAGAAATATGTATTACATGGATTGAAAAGTCCCGGGCCTAACACATAGATGGCTCTAGCTTTATTGCATTCTCTTTTTCACTCTCTTTCAGTTAGTACTAACCTTCCAAAGACAGCTGTTAAAATTCCATGATATTCTATTCATTAGTTTGTCAGTTATTGTGAGAGTATCGCTACTTTTGTTATTTCCAAAACAATGGATCAAAAACAATTTCGTGTTTTAATTTTACACTGCTTCTTGATGGGAAACCAGAACATCAGAAAACATCAAAAAAAAAACCACAAAATCATTTTCAATGATAGAAAAGTGAAGTTGCGTGAGTTAGCTGACATCGTAAAGATTGGCTTTATATTGCATGAGCATTAGATTATGAGAAAGCTCTGTTCAAAGTGGGTGCCGCGTTTGCTCACTGTTGACTAAAAACAAGAACGTATTGATGATTCTGAGCAGTGTTTGGCCAAGTTTAAACGTAACAAACCGGAATTTTTGCGTCGATATGTGACAATAGATGAAACATGGATCTATCACTTCTCTCCGGAATCAAAACGATCGTCATCTAAATGGACACCAACTGGTGAACTGGTGAAAGGTTATGGCCTTAGTATTTTGGGATGTGCGTGGTGTAATATTCATCGACTATCTTGAGAAGGGAAATATTGTCAACAATGAATATTATATAACGTTATTGGAGCGTTTGAAGCCCGAAATTGCAAAGAAACGACCGCATTGCAAAGAAGAAAGGCCGAAATGCAAAGAAATTTGTTTCATCAAGACAAGGCACCGTGTCACAAGTCAATCAAAACAATGGCAAAACTAAATGAATTGAACGTCGAATTGCACCCACAACCACCGTATTCGCCAGATTTGGCTCCCAGCGACTACTGGCTGTTCGCAGACCTCAAGTTTTTTGCTCGCCGATAAGAAATTTCACAAGAATGAAGAGGTTATCGCTGAAACTGAGGCCTATTTTGAGGCAAAAGATAAATCGTTCTACAAAAGCGGTATTGAAATGATAGAGTGGCGCTGGAATGATTGCGTTGCTCTTGATGGAGATTATGTTGATGAATAAAGCTAATTTTGAACAAAAAAAAAAACGGTGTTTTCTTAAAATGTGATCTATCAAAATAAGATCTTAATTATAACATATTATGATAGCCTATAATTAAGATACCATTAATACTACCATCTACCATTAATAGTGGCGTACAAATATTATTTATTTGTTATAAATAACAATTAATATTTTACATTACTAATATATGAGTATGTTATAATAATATCTATCTTAAACTGAAATATATGAAATTACTCCCATTGTATACTTACCACTTTTCCGGGAAAAAATACTAGACACCTAACAAAACAATAGCTACAATTCTACAATGATATGCATTTATAAATTATTACAAATAACTATTATTACCAAAGAAGCACATTATATCCGCGTGACGTAGATTCTAATCTGATGATCGTCGATAAAGATTAAAGACATTGTCTGCACTTTGCATGGAAAATCAATCTTGTTTACTTGAAACCTTTATTAAACTTAATTAAACATGACATGAGTTGCAACAAACTACTTGAATAAAAGTAATAGTCTGCAGTGTTCTATTGCGGTAGGTAATCAATTATTTAACCTTCAATGTAGAACGTCATTGTCTGGTGTCGGCAGTTGCCAGTATTCCCATGAATACTACAACGCAAGGCTTACATTCTAACGGCAAGTTAATGCTACTAAAATTCTTATCTTCATTAGGTCTTTTTTTAGTTGATATAGTGTATATTTCAGATAAAATTTAAGATTGCAGTTTTAATCATTATTAAATTATTATTATTATTAGTAGTCATTTAAAGTACAATCGAAGTCATTTTTTGTGTTTATATGCGATGGTAGCCAAGTACCACAAAGGTTTCAAACCTGTCGAACATTACATAAAAAAATCGCGACCCTTCTAGGAGACTAGACAACTTTATCTTTTGACTTTATCGTCTTCTCGCGATAGATAGCAATCTTCGATTGTTATTTTATCCAAAGTGTATTTTTCTTTGATTTGTTATTTTTCTTTGATCAATAAACAAGAAGTCGTCCGCGAACTGAGTTAAGATCGAGCCTAAAAAGAAAGAACACATCGGGCCTTTCGAGTCGCGAAAGAGGAAAACGAATCCGTTGGATGAGTGGTTAGGGTGCTTGCTTTAACGCTCTGTTCTAGGGTTTCCGGGTTCGATTCCCGGCAGGGTCAACTTTGAAAATGAACTTTTCAGATTTGGCTCTGGTCTGGATCTGGAAAGTAGTTGCAGGGTACACTGCGTTTCGCAGTCATTTGGGCAGCCCGTCTGGCGGCAGTAACCACCCCCTTACAGAAGAACATCGTGAAATAACAGCATATGTGCTGTTGCGTTTCGGTGAGTGAGTAAGGGATGCCAGAGCCCATTTCCCTATCCCCTCCTAATGTCTTATCCTTAATCCTACTATAGTCGACAGCCCACTTGCAGCACCTGTGACGTTGCTTGTGTTATAGGCGATGGTAGCCACCTACCATCAAGTGGACCATCTGCCTGTCTGAACATGAAGAAGTTAAAATGTTTAAATAAAAGAATTCAGCAAAAAAATTTATTACCATAGGCACTTGCTATAAAGATATTGTGATTTGATTTCAATGACAATTTGCAAAAATTTAAATATCACACGTCATTCGCTACACGGAAAAAACAGTTCGAAATTTTCGACGGAATTAAATTTAATTGACAACATTAACATAACAAGACGGCATTTTTTCACGTACCAGGTTACTGATGACTTCTATTGTCATGTAAAGAGGACATATGTCATACTCTAGGAACTAAGATAATGTTTGGTTGTATTATATACTCATCAAACTTCATAATCAATGCGAAGCACTCTTGACATACAGACCGGACACAAAGTTAAAAGTAACCTACAATTTTAGTTTCAATTTACAGCTTTTTATGCGTTTCAATATCATTATCAAATATATCATCAATTTTAATTTCTTTAGCCTTTATAATAGCAATGTTATCATTTGTTACGGTTTAAAGGTCGATTGTTTGAAACTAAATAATGATAACCTTTCTGATAGTTGTGTAGAACATTATGCATACGCGTATTGTCTCGTACAGGTGCTAAACAATAAAAACAACGTGTGAGCCCACGCAAACATTCGTGCTCTCCTTCCTCTCGTCATAATTATTATGATTCTAATATGCGGGGGCGACCTAACAGCCATGGAGACGAACTTATCTATGAGATGGCAACATCTCATGACGCAATGAGTGAGGAAAAATTACTTTGTAATTTAAAATTTAAAGCGCATTTAATCCGACTCAGGCCACGGCTAATCTATGTTTACTTACGAAGTTCCTACCTACTTAAAATCGACGTTCTTATACATAAGCTAAGCGGTTTACAAAATATGATGTAATGCCTATAAAGGAACAGACATTATTTGCTCATTTTATTATGACCACCTATCTATACCTACACTTGTGGCTTAACAACGCACCGTGTCCGAAATGTTTATGTTCATGACATTGTTATTGTGGTCAAGTTCAAGTTGAACATTATTAGCTTTTTTATAATATTTTTCAACTAGATTTTCAAGTCCGTCAAGAAACATTCCAATTAAATCCAACATCACACTTTCAGTCAAGTAGACACTAATTCTTCAATTAAGGACAATTTCGCGGTCCACTCTCGAGTCAGTCAGGCGGCAACTAACA
The DNA here is from genome assembly GCA_910589475.2 of Bembecia ichneumoniformis. Taxonomy (NCBI): domain Eukaryota; kingdom Metazoa; phylum Arthropoda; class Insecta; order Lepidoptera; family Sesiidae; genus Bembecia; species Bembecia ichneumoniformis. The sequence continues at coordinate 15,057,193 of OU342524.1, read as the reverse complement.
AATTGATGCAGCCGACACATGTTGCAAGACAAGATGCAATTTTCAATGGCAATTATACAGTTTATCTAATCGCCAAAGTGAATCCGGCTTCGTTAAAGATTTTCCGCTTATTTTAACTCCATTTTTATTAATTTGATCACGTAAATTGCGTGGCTCCTTAACATTTTGTAGGCTTGTAAATTCAATGTTATCCTTACGTATGTGTATCGGAGTATGAGGAAGTTTACTATGCAGTGAACGAAAATAATTTAATTTGACCGAGTTGGCCGCCTTGTGATACCGCAATCTTCACTTTGAAGCTCAATGCAGAGGAGTAGATTGCATTAAGGCCATATAAATAAACAATAATGATTCATCAAACTCATATTTCAAGCGTATCGACACATTATCATACCTGAAATATTGCTAAGAGAGAATGTAGGTAATTATTGTATAAGCCGGTTACTTATCAGTTTCTTGATACGAGGTGATTCATGCGAATGATACTCGACGAGTAAGGAGACTCTGGTCAGACCTTCACATAATAAGACGCCGAGTAAACAAAAATACCCCTTATGTCAACACACATGCCCTAGCGATTGATAATAATGTTCGACCGATGGCCGTATTCGGCAATGTTTTTAAATTAAAAGAAAATCTCAGTGTAAATAGCAGTCGACAGCAATTGTCTTGCCAAAATCGAATTCATGTATTGGCTGTGGTAACGAAAGGAATTATTCATTTTATTGCTCTTTGGTTGGACGCCGAAAGATTTACTGACTTATTGTATTCGCTTCGTGCACTAATAATGTTAATAACATGCGATAATTTGTAATTGCAATGAATAAATTATGTAACTGGTCTATAAGTCTCAATATGACGTCAAAATATATTAAAAGAATTAGTAAGTATAGCATAAATTATTTTCGCATTGACAATGGACGCAGTTCACGCAGTGATTGATGTCGCGGCTTATTTGGAATAAAAAGTATCAACAATCCGAGCACGTTCGCCCTCAGAACGATGCAGGGCTATAATCAGCCACATTAACATCAACCTCGCATACAAATGTGGATCGACACTTACGCTAAATGATACTAATTAAGCCTAAATGAGCCAATGAATACCAATGTACTCAAAGGGTCTGAACAACACTTTCGCCAATTCGTTAACTGGCCGCGGTAATAAAATGAACAAACTGGTTTTGTTAGCTGTACTATCGGATATCGTGATGAAACTAGATAATTGCTAGAATTAGAACGGAATAAAACATGAGGCAATGATGATTCCTGATATATGAGAAATAATTCCTTGGTAATTGATAATTTTTGTTGGAAAAAAAAGAAAGAAAGGTATTTAAAGAAAGAAATACCGTCGAAATTAACTTAAAATTCTTTCATTTAATCGAATCAAAATTCATTTTTTGTATATAAATATTTAGCGAAGAAAGCCGTTAAAAATGCAAATGATTAAAAAACCTGTTAAAGATTCTCTGGATATATACGAGACTGACTTGAAATTACACAATAATAAAAATAAACTGTTTTGAGATAAGCCCCTATTTTACGGATGTTTTTGAACGTAGCTGAGATCTGTCTTATTAATTCTATGCCCGTTCCGTCTAAAATACTGATGGCATTATCACAGGAGATAAATGTAGGCAGTGTCAGTAGTTAAAAGCGAAGCTAGTCACGAAGTGCGGCGCGTGCGTGAAATAGTCCTCTTTGTTTCTCACGCCTGCAAGAAATACCGCCTAGATTGTAATCAAGACAATGATAAATGCAGTCAATAACAAGAAACCTGCAAGGCTTTCGATAAATACCAATTTGTGTACTATTCTCTTTTACATTACTCGTATAGCTAGCACGAATTTTTTATAGGTACACTTACGTCTACGATAATATTGTCTGACGAGGTAAATTGATGTGAATCAAATAGTGTATTTATCTTGAGTGTAGAGAATGAAAAACTGAGCGAACTTTGGAACAAACAAGCCAACTGTGTACACTCTTATGCTACATCTAACGTGACTCAACCTTGGTGTGACAATGTGATTGTTTACATTTTTATTCTAGAAAAAGAAAACTAAGTTAAAATATAAAATCACAAACATTCTAAAGTAAATATTTTATTGAGAAATGTAAAATGCCAAGGAAATAGATAATGCCATTGCTAATAGAATCAAACATTAGGCAATGGACCTTGATAATATTAAGATTGTATTGATTATAAAATGATTTGCGGATGATCTTGTGAGCACATTTGTTCAGCTACATAGGTAATCTCCTCATTAAATATAAATATTTCGAGACACAAATAAGATGGAGTTTCCCAACAAGAGGTTGCCTTGAACTTGTAAGTGAGTTTTGAACTAACACTGACGTAAGTGTCGGTCAATAAAGCAATTCACACCGTCGTAATACCCCACCTGCCTGACAGTTGCCGCCTCCGAAGCGATCACATAAAAATTTAAACAATAATTTCCTATTACTTTATAAAGTTCTTAGAAGATTCAACATGAGACCAAAGTGATATGTATATATACAATACATCAATAAGCAGTTCTTCAATTTATTTATTATTTTCATTGACGAATGATGAGCTATAATGTAAACAAAAAAATATCACCAGTAATCAAGAGCGACTCATCAGTATAAGTACTAGATGGTTTGAAGACAGACAATGTAAGCACGACTAGATGTTTGGACGTTGAAACTTCAAGAAGGAAACGAAATGGAATATGCAAATGTATTCATATTAGTTTTGCCCGATAATAACAAAAATTTGCGAAGGCGGTTTGTCACCGCTATAAATGGCCGTTAATTCATGTTAAGGTGAACGTGTGTATTAAACGGTTGTTGACGGAATATTAAAGGGTTCACGCCTCTGCATAATATCAACATCTAAAGAAGTATGTTTTACCTTAGATTAACCATGCATTGAACTAATGTAATATATGCAACCGAAAAAGAAAAAAATCACCTTTTCGTTCGTTCTAGACAAAAAATGACACTCTTCTGCTATATCTATAGTCATATTAAAATTTGTATTATGATGGTGAGAATTCAATTTTATTTGTAATATATTTTACAGTATTTTATCTGTTTGAATAAAGCGTAACGCCCTATTTTGCTCTATAATTGCAAAATTTTCATTTATAATCTTCTCTTCATGTAATCTACGAAAACTCTATAAATTGCGTCAGATATAATACATTTTACTTCTATTCCTATGTTATCGGCTGTAGAAGATAGAACACAATTTAGAAAGCAATTCCGTCGCAAATTGTAAGATGAAAGCGTCCCTTGCCAATTTGTATTCCAATGGGATGTTTCATTTAATGGGTTTCCAATTTGTATAATCTACAACCAAATATTTAGTTAATTTTCCATATTGCGTCCTAAGCATATATAAATATATATAGTTTAAATCAATGATAGCGTCAAACATTATCGTTTAAACTTTTTTTTATTTTTATTAAAGATAGTTTGCTCTTGACCAGCATCTATCCGTGTAGGAAAGATCAGGCCGACGATGAAGCGAGCTCACCCAGAAGATGCCTATTCACTCGAACTTTGAAAAGATTCCACTTTGAACCTTGAAAACTTTCCACCTCTTTTAGCTTAAGGAAGTAATCATCTAAATACAAACAAGCATTCCTCGGAACTAAACTAAACTAAGGCAATAGATTTTGATTTTGCGCCTATCATTCGGTCGGAGTTATATATTTCTTCCTGAAAAGGCATCATATTATAATTAGCATGAATATTTTCGAGCGCTTACTTGGCGTTATACTTTACGATCTTGGAAAATTGGTGTGCGAAATAGGTACGGTACGGGTCAATAGATTATTTATGAAGGGTTACTCAAGTCTGCCTTGGAAATAGGTCGGTCTAGACTAAGCGGCGTCGGTACCACTTTCAATGCATATAAATAATCAAATCGAACACATTCAACCCCCTACGGAGCATTGTACTGTTATGCAAAACTGTAACAAACTGGATCGTTGCTTTTGGCGAAAATCCAGTTAAAAGATAGATCGTGTTTCTACAAAATTCAAAGTGACAAACACTTGCACATAGGTGTTATAGAAGTAATAAACAGAGTCAGTCATAAAAGTAAAAAAAAAAAAAAAAACAAAAAAAAACTTTAACGAAAACACAATGCACATCATTCATCTACAAGGAAACTGTCGTTGTTCAAAGATTACTTGCAAAGAAGCTTGTCAACTGAAAGAGCATACACCACAAATCATTTGCAAATTGTGTATTGTGTCGATTACTGCGCAAAAACTTGTTTTTGCCGTCTCACTTACGTAACTGAAGATTGTACATTCATACATATGGATTTATGTATAGAGAATATGAAACAGTGAGGTGACGCTTGAGTATTTTCTAATATATATTCCAAGAATTACCATACCTACGAGCTGAACTACAATACCAAAAACTGTGACCAAAAGGGACGATGAATAACAAAAACTAAACGTGACCCCAACGTCAACGACAAGACCTACGTTGAAAACGTGCTCGGGGTGTAAACATTTAAAAGAGTCGAGTTTGTTTAATTTTCAATAATTTTACTTAGTACTATTATTATTCAACGGGACGTGTGATTTAAGACTGCCGGAAGTCTGCTATGGTCAGACCATTTCACCGATTCAAATATGTTGAATTTCATTTAAACCTACTCCAAGCTTGAATGAAAGCTATATTTTGAAAAGAAATGATTGCCATACAGAAAAATTATAAAACATTGCGTTTATCGCGAGTTGTTAAACAACTTATTCTAGCTGATGTGCGCAGCGCCCCTATTTTTCATAGGGTTTCTGACGTTCCCTTGTGGCGTAAAATCAAAGTACAATTTTAGGAGTAAAGGATCAATTTATTTTGTGACCAGTTTTCAATCTGCCAATTTGTTTCTTGTAGCAACAGAGCAACAGGATAGAGGACTTAATCCGCAGGTACTTTCCCCGAAACGATGTTGTGCATCCAGCTAGGATGTAAGTGTTATTGTCTTGCGTCACATATTCAACGTATAGGTATCATCCGCCAACCATTTGTCATGCGCAGATCAGGCGTAGGCGCAGCGTGTACCTCCGGACATGGTCATCCGCGATAAAACTTACATCTCAATTTCGCAACAAAAATTCTATGCGAATATTGAGCCGTCAAGCGGGCAGATTGATCGCCGAGCCATGTTAGTTCGTATCGATACGCTTGAAAAGAACAATCAATGTGAAATCAAAACCGTGGTTCAAGGTGGATAAGTATTGATTTGCCGTCGTCGTAACAAAAACAATAAAATATGAGGCGTAAAATATTTTTAGCGCATACATTAAAATGTCACAATAAAAACTACTCGCACGAAATAAAACAAAATCAAGTCATGCAATGGGCGTTGTGGCATTCGATTCATTGGCAATGTTTAGAAGGAAGTTGGTGTTCTTCATGCAGGTCACACTTGTTCTATGATGTTACTATGGTTGGCTGACGGAGTGACGACAATGTCGGTCGCGTAATTGAGCAATTCTAACGCAAAGAGTTCATCTCCGATAAGGACAAGACGGGAAGTTGTCATGTACAGCATAATCCTTTACTTTAATGAGTCTTTTCTGTAGTCACTAACAATGTAAAGCAATTTAACGCTAGTGAAATACTATAAAATTACTTGGCCTTGGTATATATTTTAGAACTAACTAAATAATAAATCCACTGTAATTTTTGTAGTAGAACTTCACAAATTCGTGGTTAGAGATACAAGGTATGAAACTGGCTGGAATTAAATTTTCATGTTGTTATCAGGACAAGTGGGTTTTAAAATTTTAAAAACAGATAAAGCATGAGTAAGTGTTGTTAGGTATCCAATGATTGGGTACGGCTGTGTTAAAAATATGACGTGTCGGTACGATATGTAGTTGTGGGCTGTGGACGAATGTGGTGCAAAATCATGTCACACTGAATCAATTAATTACGTACCTACTCTTTGTACGTGTTGAGAATAATCAATATTATTGCGATCAATATTCATTTCCTTTTCAATTAAATCATCAACTTGTAAAAATTACAGTTAAAAAGAAATACTCCTACAAAACGTAAAAATAAAACTTTTAAACAGCATTCGAACAAGGCAAAAAGATGTCGTTGCGATGGTTATGCCATGTCATGGCAGGTAAATCAAACAAGGTTATGTCCTACCAGTCGCAAGTAGAAAACATTACACATTACGAATATAGAATTATAAGTGCAGCGAACTGGAGGTCATGGTGAACCTCTGTTAATAAATAAAGCATTTGCTTAAGCCGCTAAGACGTTAAAAAAAAAGAAACAGTGTTACTAAGATCAATATGTAGTTAACGAGAATGGTTTATTAATTCAATTCACAAGTGTAGAAATAGCGATCAATACGCTTCGTACAGGTATTGCAGTCAAAAGCGGCTAAAGGTATTCGTGAATCCTTATATACATAAGACAAAAATAACGTGTTGTTCTAGTCTAGTGATTAAAGTATTTGTTAATATCTCTTGCAAGAACGGCCTCCTTCGTCTATTATGTATAATGTGATATAATCTTTATTAAACAATTGTGTCCTTTTTTGGTGTGGATTTTAAGTCTAGTCTAGATTGAGGACAACTATAACTACATTTTCATTCAATATTTTAATTTTGTTGCTTATTAATGTAGTAATATAATTTGAAAAACCATTTGAAAAACCAGTTTTAATGCATTTGATGAGTAACTATTGTTTTTAATTTTCTTTCAGTAATGAATCGAAACGTGAATTTTTTCTATTGTCAATAGACAATAGAATAAGTTTTTAATTAAGTTTAGCTCTAATAAGAGCACGTGACTAAAGATATCCCTTGACTGTGTGAGAATTAACAATGTTGAAATTTTTTTATCGATTAATAATTGTTCATGTAAACTTTGATGATTTATTAGGTAGGTAGTAGGTATCCAATTCTTGTGAAAAGTACATAAAAACGAATCTATGGTAGTATCATAAAACACCGTAATATAACAAATATCATTAATATACACTAATTTATACATTTAATGGAATCGTAAACGAGCTGTATCCGTAAATTTAAGATAAAAAAAAACAATTTGTACTAGTTGTACTTATGTTATCGAGGCGAAAAAAATAATTTTCAGAAATTTTTGACTGTCCGTGCGTTCGTGCAGAAACGGCTTAACCGATTTGAATGCGGTTTTCACTGATGTATTGTAGCAAGCTTCCCGTAACATTTAGTGTTTGTTTCATTTCAATCGGTTTACAAACAAAAAAGTTACGCGCTATACCGAATACCACGCGTACGAAGTTGCGGGCTCAGCTATGTAATATAATAAATATAAAGGAAATATTTAATTTTTTGTATGTTTGTTATGGATTAACTCAAAAACTACTTAACCGATTTTAAAAAATCATACAAAACCACATTATTAGAGTAACGTATAGATTCTACCTTATTAAAAAAAAATATTCCCCACGAAAATCACACTTTTTTTTATTTCATTTTCTAAGGAACTGGTTACTGTTGCCACTCAGTCTTACCCAGCCGAACGCAGCGTTCCTTGTCACTGTGTTCCCTTACATAAGTGGTCATAATGAACTTGTTTAACATTAACTAAAACCTTAAAAAAAAGAATAATTTTAGGTACTACATATAATATGTAAAAGTTGGATAGGTAGCTACAATTTGCGACGTTTCGAGGACAAGGTCAAAGGGGGAGACCCGCCAGGGAGTCCTACCACTGTTTTACAATACCTCTACCACAGCCACGTTCAGCTTCGCAGTAATAAAATATCCAAACGGTTACGTAACCTTAGACTACATGTAGACATTGATAAACGAGGCCGATACGACACAGCTTACAAAGAAATCACTCTTAATAAGTGATTTAAGTCACGCTATTAATAAAATTGTTAAGGTAAAAACAATGAAATGGTTTCATTTTATCAAATTAACAATAAATAACATTTTTACAGCAAAGAATGAAATCAACTATAGTAGGTAACCGATGATAAAGCGACACTTGATAAAAATGATAAAAATAACTCCTGCAAATGTAATATTTACAAATAAGTAACATTATTTGTATGTAATGGTATGGTAACTTTAATTTTTTCAATTGAAACTACTAATTAACTGCAATGACATGAAAATTCGACATTATCCTATAAGAAGATAAATATTCTCTCTGAACACTTTTTGGAAAGAAAAATAACAGAGGTTACTTCCTGTGTGATTAGCTTTCTAGATGTCTTTTTATAGATATTTAACAGTAGATAAAATGATATTGGGGATACCTTAGTAGGATAGCTGGAACGGGGGAGAAATTCAACATAAAATTTAATATTTGATAAATTATAGTAATAAATTCCTTAGGCCACCGTACTGTTAAAACCACAAACGAAAAAACTACTGAACGGATTTCGATGAAACTTTACAGTAATAATAGGTTATAAATAAACACATTTTAATAATATTATAAATCGAAAAGTTTGTATGTTTGTTCGTCTGTAACACAAAAACGACTCAACGGATTTGAATGAAATTTGGCACAATGATAGTTTATTCCCTAGCTTAACATGTAGGCACTAGTCTAAAATCTAAAAAAATTGGGAGCCACCGTCGTCTCAGCGATAAAGATGTGGCTTTACAACTCATATATTTTAATTTTTTAACGGGTACGAGGGCGCAGCTAGTAGGTAGACTATAAATTTATAAAGACATGCGGACGAAGTCGCACGTGAAAGATAGTCATATATATAGTCATATTATATTTAAATTCCAATTTTTTTCTATCTATAGCATCAAATAGACCAGCATATATTGTAACATTTTAATGCATGGTATAAAATTATTTTTAGTAAACTTTTTAGCTCATAAGGAGATACCTATGTAAATTTTGAAGGCATTTCAGTTAGAAAGATTCAGGAATACCTATTTATAAAATTGTTCCCTTCTTAGTCTTTCTTAAAATAAAGATAGAAAGAAAATCTTTGTACATTAAGGTTTTCATTTCCAGTATAAATCGTCAAACTTTTCCTTTGTGGTTTTCAAATACCTCATACAACTCAATGTGGTTTACGATTACGCACTCCCAACTCTGCTCATATTAGTAATTGAAACTAACAAATCGATCACAATAGTCACTATAGACTAGTCTTTGCACTATTCATATTATCTAATAATAATGAAGACCACTAGGATTTCGTCATACCTTATTTGTATTTTAAATAGACTTTGTTACAGTTGCTAAGCACATAGTACTTACGTCTCATTAGCGCCTTTACTGAGATTTACCTTGTTAGCAGTTAGCCTATGAAACCGAAGACAATTATTTAAATATTTTAATAATTTCTAAGAATATACAAATTTAAAAGGTATTGAATCACTTAATAGCTGGGAATAAAATAAGAAATTTTTACTGAGATTTAGCTTACAATTAAATATTACTTAAGTTTGACTTTATAAAGAATTTTAAGAACCAAAACAGCCAATTTTAAACAAATTTTAATTGCTTTGTTTGCAAAAATTATATATAGATAAAAAATGACACATTTTGAATGCTCGCGGAAATGAAAATGGGAAAACTCACCAGAAAAGCTAATTCTCGTTTCGACCGGCATCTTTAGAATCTTCAACGAAACTCAAACGAAAAAAAAATCACAACAGTCCCTTAATGTTTCACTGCTTCTTTTTTTTTTTTTTTTTCGTTTCTATGCTGGTGTTTCAGGAGGTCCTACGTATTTTCAGTGTTGCGTGTCTTGACGGAACGCGTATGTCGTCTGCTCGCCGAGTGTGCACTGCTGTGCGAACTGTCGACCCGAGACCGGCGCGTTCTACGCCCGCTCGCCCGCCCTCACGTCTCTGGCTGACATTATCGTGTTTGTTTTCATTGCCGACCGACCCCACGTAGGGAAGATTTTCGCCAAATTTTAAATTTGAAATTCTGACCACATAAACATTATAATACAACAGTTAAGTGACCATATGCAACGAGATGCTAAGAAAAAAAATAAAGTTACGCCAACATTTTAAAATATATAGTAGAGCTAGATTGAGTCTGGCTACGACGGCGGAAAGAGCTATTGATCCTGTTTATCAGTGTATTATCAGTGTCGTAATAATTACGTAAATTAGGTGACTTGTTATTTATAAAGTGAAGATTTCATATAATAAACATATTGTAACATTTTTCGTTATTGCTTAGGACCAAAATTTGGCTTCTTTACTTACAGTTAACATATTTTATGTCAATACTATTAGCACAGGTGCGGAATGACGATTCTATGAGTAACAACAATAAGTAATATGTACAAGAAACTTTTAATGAGGTCTATGAGGAATAAGCCCTTCTATTAATAAATTCGTGATGCAATCACTATGCAATTATAACAATGCTATTCACTTATCAATCTCGTGTAATGTTTTTAAAAACCTATTTTTAAAAAAGATATTTTATGTGGAACTAATTAAAATTTATTTTAGCACGAGATTTTGTTACAGAAATATACTCGTATGAATTGATATTTATAAGATGTTTTGGGATTACTTGGCCAATTGATTCTAAATATTTGAACAATGCCAGATACTATAGAATTTTTTTTTTATGTGTTGTGTTAAAATCAATGGCAATTAAGTAATATTTTGTAAATTATACGAAAAATCATGGTAGCAAAAATATTTTAAATTTTTACAGCCTCATTAATAGCCCAAATTTTTTTATATAGGGTCTACTAACTAGATGGTGGTAGGTGGCGCCTAATAACACGAGCTACGCCACAGGTGCTGCAAGTGGGCTACCGTTCTTAGTAGAATTAAGGAAGGGATAGAGTATAGAGAAATGGACTCTGTTATTCCTTACCCACTGTCCGAAACACAACAGCACGTCATGCTGTGGTCCTGGACGGCAGTAACTACCCCCCTTAGGGGTGGTCAGACGGACTGCCCAATTTATACCTAACTGTGAAAAGCAGTACCCCTGCCCCTACTTGCCAGACCCAGACCAGTGCCAACATTGAAAAGTTCATTTCCAAAGTTGACCTGCCGAGAATCGAAATGCCTTGGCCAGAGCGCCAAGGCAAGCTTAAGGGATTCACTGAGGCAAATGACATTTACTATAGAACTCGCTGGCGGCGGATCCAATTTAACAGGCCTAGAAATTGTGTTTTTTTGTTTTTACCATTAGAACATTACACAAAAACAATTTTTTATTAATACAATTTTTTAATCTGATATTAACTTATTAATAGGCACAGGATTCATATGCGTGCAATAAGCCGTTTTCGAGAGAATTTTCAATAAAAGTCAACTTGTATTCTAACTTTTTTTGTGGGGTTTCTATTACTTTAATGAAAATTCTAATTAATATAATTGGTTCTTCACATGTTTAAGTATAATATATATTTTTTTCAAAGCAATTGTCTTGTCTATTTCTTGTAACATCTTCATTAAACAATGGATATTTTTAGTATTTAGCGTTTGTCTCCCCCTTAACCGCTCGACTAATGGGCTCGTCAAAATTACAATGCTTTATAATATATATATACAAGGTGTCCGGAAAGTCAAAGTCAAGCCGTAAATGGGCGATAGGCCAGGTATTGCCAGTTATCAGAAAAATAAAATAAAAAATCTTAGTTACGTATTTTTCAAGTTATGTGCATTAGAAAAAAAAACAAAAAACTGACACCCTGTCATGGTCTTTCAACTACTGTGACTACAACTCTTCACTTTTTTGAAATATTTTTATCGTGAGATAACCCTGAATAACCCTTCTGTAACTTAGAGTAAAAAATAAAAACACATCTGCCTCCATTTTTAAGAAAATGAGACTTTTTAGCCCAATCATGTACTCAAAATTATTGCAACGCCCAACTTCAACTGCCCGTACTGAAAAAAAAATGCACTGTACCATTTCGGCAAGTTACTCTAAAAGATGGCGCATTTGATCCAAATTCCAAAATGATATAACACTTGCTAAAATAATCTACAAAAAGAGGTAAAAAATTTATTAAAATTCAATTATAGCAAATGTTCAAAATGTTTGCCTTCAACACGGATACAAGCCCTACATCTTCTTAAAAATGATCTGTTTATTAAACGGGCATATAATTTCGAGAGTTTATCTCCTCAGCTGCCTCCGCTATTTTTTGGTGTAGTTCAGCTAAGTTTTGTGGTGGTTTTGAGTACACTTTTTCTTTTAGTGTTCCCCAGTAAAAGAAGTCTAAGTCTAATCCATCTTTGCGGATATTCTTAATCAAGAATATCCGCAAAGATGGATTGGACGAGGTGGTACAATTTCGTGGCCAGCCCGTTCACCAGACCTAAATCCCTTAGACTTCTTTTACTGGGGAACACTAAAAGAAAAAGTGTACTCAAAACCACCACAAAACTTAGCTGAACTACGCCAAAAAATAGCGGAGGCAGCTGAGGAGATAAACTCTCGAAATTATGCCCGTTTAATAAACAGATCATTTTTAAGAAGATGTAGGGCTTGTATCCGTGTTGAAGGCAAACATTTTGAACATTTGCTATAATTGAATTTTAATAAATTTTTTACCTCTTTTTGTAGATTATTTTAGCAAGTGTTATATCATTTTGGAATTTGGACTAAATGCGCCATCTTTTAGAGTAACTTGCCGAAATGGTACAGTGCATTTTTTTTTTCAGTACGGTTAGTTGAAGTTGGGCGTTGCAATAATTTTGAGTAAATGATTGGGCTAAAAAGTGTCATTTTCTTAAAAATGAAAGCAGATGTGTTTTTATTTTTTACTCTAAGTTACAGAAGGGTTATTCAGGGTTATCTCACGATAAAAATATTTCAAAAAAATGAAGAGTTGTAGTCACAGTAGTTGAAAGACCATGACAAGGCGTCAGTTTTTTGTTTTTTTTTCTAATGCACATAATTTGAAAAATACGTAACTAAGATTTTTTATTTTATTTTTCTGATAACTGGCAATACCTGGCCTATCGCCCAATTACGGCTTGACTTTGACTTTCCGGACACCTTGTATATATATATATATAATTTTTTAATACATAATATATTTTTTTATCATTTATTCACAAAGCATTTATTTACAAATCCTTTGTGTATTCAAAACCCACTTGAGAGACATAAAAATGTTCGTGTGTACTTTGCGTAAAGATAATTTTCTTATCATTGGTATCAGTGGCGTCGCTTACGATATGGAATTCCGCAAATTCAATAAATAAGTAGAATTGTTTACTTAGTAATAGCTGATCCGCTACAGACGACTTTCTGTCAACTTGTGATTAGACTGTGGTAGTTAATGTGTAATTTAATTATGTGTTTATCGTAAATATTACATTGAAATGTTTGAATTGAACGTTGGATGGGAAAAAAATGGGTTATTTACGTTTTATTTTTGGAGTTTACTCTTTAAGAATCGATTTTTCATATTAGGTCGCGGAAAAAGTCTTTTTGCATTTATTATAAACTTGTAATAAAATATCTTTGGCTGTACTATTATTGTATCTGGCTGGTTTTGATCACATTAAAAAGGTTACATTTCAAAGAAAGAAACAAATTAGTAAAATGTTGTTTTCAGCTATTTTTCATTTGTTTTTCTTACTGTCAAAATGAGTGAATTCAATGAAGAAATTCGATACATTTTAAAATTTTATTACAAAAAAGGAAAAAATGCAACGCAAGCCGCGAAAAAAATTGTGACGTTTATGGACATCTCATGTAGTGTCAGTAAGGATAGCACAAAGTTGGTTTAAGCATTTTCAATCCGGAAATTTTGATGTCAAAGATGCACCTCGCTCTGATCGCCTTGTTACGGATAAAATGGACGCCATTTTTTTTTTAAAAAAAAAGGGAGCAAGATCGGCATATCAGTAATTATGACATAGCTGAAGAACTGGGAATTGACCACAAAACAGTTTTGACCCATTTGAAGAAAGCTGGGTATACAAAAAATCTCGATATTTGGGTGCCACACGAGCTCACTGAAGGAATCGTATACTCATTTGCGATTCTTTATTAAGACGTAATGAAAACGAACCGTTTTTGAAGAGATTGATAACTGGTGATGAAAAGTGGATCACGTACCACAAGAAAGTGCGAAAAAGGTTGTGGTCAAAGGTCGGTCAGGCTTCACAGACTGTGCTAAAGGCCAAAACCCGAGTTAACTCCGCAATAAGGTGATGCTGTGTGTATGGTGGGATTGGAAGGGCATTGTTCATTATGACCTGTTACCGCCGGCCAGAACCATCGATTCGGATCTCTACTGCCAACAACTGATGAGATTAAATCAAGAAGTTGAGAGAAGCCGCCAGAATTGATCAATAGAAAGAGTGTGGTTTTTCATCACGACAACGCTAGACCACACACATCTTTAGCCACTCAGCAAAAATTAAGAGAGTTTGGCAGCATCCGCTAATAGCTCTGACCTTGCACCTTCAGATTTTCACCTGTTTCGGTCTCTTCAGAATTCTTTAGGCAATGTCAGGTTAACATGAAGAGAGGACTGCCAAAACTGCTTGTCGCGTTTTTTTGATCAGAATTCTAAAAATTTTCACAGCAACGGGATTATGTCTTGAGTTTTCATATAAAATGCGAAGGAACTTTTTCTCCCTACAGCCCTCGGTATGGAAATTTTATGAGGAGTAAATACTAGCTTAAATAAAAAGCGTTACTTTATATGTCTCTTTGATATTTGTGCGACAGCTTACGCATGTATGTATTTATGTTCCCTAATTCTATTCTCTGGGTTTATAAAAGCGTTGAGGAACGAAACGAACTGTAGTCGAAAAAATGAACTATTTCAACTTATAAAACGTAGTAATATCTGTGTATACCGTAAATATCCTAATTGATCTAGCCGTTCTCGAGTTTTGAGCTTAGTAATACATTTAGCAATTCAGATAGATAGATAGATTATACCCCCCATTATTTTGTCGCATCTTTATAACGCTCTATCCATTGAATGCGGTATATTGAGTGCTTATTTAAAAGCAGTCAAATGAGTTTAACTAAGCATTAACGTGACAATGCACAGTCATGGTTAAACTGGACACGTTTTCTAACGGGTCAAAGAAAGCGAGTTAGCGAGGTCGGCCCGTATAGAGCAAATGATTCACGCCGTTCGCATCCTGATTCACAAATGACTTCAGTCAGTGCCATTTGTCTCATGACAGAGACGATTGTGGGGAGTTTAGTGAACACCTTTCACTTAATAGTAACAAAAGTTGCCAGTTGAAAGTGAGTCTCTACTTGGCTGAGGGTACGAAGAACGCTATGGTTATAGAACGGTCAGCAGAGCTTACGCAATTAAGTTGAATAAAGCTCAGGCTTCCTTTCACTGCAAAGTGTCTAATTCAATTTGCATTGCATGTAATGCCAATGTGTAGCTTATGTTTCTTTGTCTAGACGAGGAGCCTTCACTATCCCTTTTCTGCGTATCGGTAAAGAGATTACATAGAGTACATGCAGTAACAATTTAAAAAAATGGTCAGTAGTAACCGGATATAACGACCTCGTTTGTAACAACTAACCGTTTCTAAAGACAAAAAGGCGAACGCAATTTAAGGTTTCATATAGACAACCAGAAAATTATATCCGTACAGTACGAGTCCGGTTAAAGCGGCCAACTGCTTAAAACAACAAAAAATCCAGTTATCCGGTTAGAGCGACGCACAGAGTTTTTTTTACAATACCAAAGACTTTACCCTTCTATGTATTTTAATTTTGATATAATCACAGTCAGTGTTTTTGTGATAAGATGGAAACAGTGTGCAAAATATCATCGCCACCGATTACACCAATAGCAAAGATTAGTGAAGATCGTTATATCCGGATTCTACTGTATTAAGGCCAGGATATTTGAACGCAGTAGGCATATCGCGCTTCCTCACCTCGCACGCACTCTAGTCTCTGAAACTAATATTTACAGTTATTAATACAACCTGCAACAATATTTGCAGACTTCCATAAAATATTCTTCTAAACATCATTACCTACTTATTTTTTGACATATTTTTCGTGAGTAAAAGTGTGATATATTTTAATTAAGACTCGAAAAACGATCATTTATTAATCGATTTATCGGTTTATTGCGATTTATCCGTTGAACCGTAAAATCATCAAGGATTTTTATTAAACTATAATTTTTTTTTCAGGGCAATATTAAATTTTTTTAATTGTTTACCACTGAATCAAAAATAGGTTGACTTCGAATTTATATGAAAAATTCTATAAACTTATTTTATAAAGTGAACGAAGTCAGGAGCCTAAATTTTCCATCATAAAAATATAATTGCCCTTACTTTAAATAAGGTTGATTTTACTTAAACAAATTAAAAATGGTGGAATAAATAAAAATTAATTATATAAAATTACTCGTGTATTATTCGAATGGATTTATTTACTTATTATTTTAAAGAAAACTTATTTTAATATATTTTTAAAGTATATTACTTAAAACATTTTTACAAAGGCTATTTTATCAGCACATGAAAATATGTTAAAAAAAAGAGGAAATAATAATAATAATAATGCTCTTTTTTAAGTAAAGGAAGTCTGCTCAGTTGAAGGATCAAGGTAGATTATTTCTCATCATGAAGCAGTTTCTCCAGTACCCTACACACCTAAAACATACTGTTATAGTATTTTCACTGTATGATGATATGCGTGACAGTTCTCACTTTTTCATGTCACGCATACTGTTTTCAACTAAAAAAAACTGACACAAAAAAAAATAACATTTTAACAAAAAATGTATGAAAATTTATCTATTCGAAAAACACAAAAGTAATTATCACTTTTATTATTAATTTATTATTATAATAGGTAAATGTAATAAAAAACATATATTTTGAAAGTGTCAAACGCGTGGAACGGAACTTGTGTCAATAGGGATTGGCACTAGGGATATTCACTTATATTCGATATATCGAAAGTACTCTATGTTTGTTATTGGATATTCGGAGATTTAAGAAATATTTTTTCTATTCTATATATTTTTAAAAATATCGTATTTTGATAATAAAACTAAAACTGACTAATAATAACAATAAAACAAAAGTAAATTTTGTTCTGAGTCTGATACGAGTTGTCAAGTTTCGAGTTCTGACAGTAATGAATAAATAAATTAATATTTTAAACAGACTGCATTGTATTCTATAATTTATTTAACATAACCTGTTCATTAAGATTTAAGAATTTATTTCTAAATCTGAAAATCTAAAACCGTTGGTTCGATTCCATTTCCTTCGCCAACTGATTCCATATTTTCAAACAATCGATTAAATGTCGTTAGGTTGCATCACTAAAATTGTCAGTTACGAACTGTCAAGTGAAAATACTATTATATCTTATATATCTTATATCTCATACGTCTCGTGCGAATCTTTAAGAGAGTTATAATGAGTTCATTATTAAGTGTATTATTGTCACCTTTTTTTAAACGTATAGGTGCTCAGACAAGCTGATGGTCCTCTTCCATCAAAGAAAAACTTTATATAAATTTTTATCCAAGAACTATCACTCAAATAAATGTGATAAAAATAAATATACCTATTTTATTGTTTAATTCCCAGAAATAATTTTCTTTAAAATTAAAACTTACCTACGTAAGTAACAGGATACAAAGTTCTAACTAAATAAATTTGGTCTAGCTCTAACGGATAGGTGCGACAGGGTTTAGGATCTTATCAATTATGCTGGTCACGACTTAAGGCATTATAAGGCTTGCCTTATGATTGGATGAATAACTTGCTTGTGATAAATTCCAGCATACACAATGGTGACCTATTGGATTTTATTGAAAGTGCAGTACAGGTTTACTAGGTGTCGGGTCGGTGGCCTCAGTTCTAAATTTATACTGTTGGAAATTGTTCCACAATATTCAATTGGTCCCAATTGTTAGTCCTATTTAAAATCGGTTTTAGCAAATCATACAGTTTGATGATGGGAGAAGATTTTTATTTATTTATAAACGTTTGAAAACACCTACAAAAAAAAGGTAATTACTGATCTGTTTTGGTTTTACCTATTTATCTATCTATATTATATTTAATCTGTTTACATATATTTGTTCAAACACAAATATATGTTAGCGAATTTCCGTAACGAAATTTAGAATACTCGTCCGGGTTACATACAGGGTACGTTTTCAGCCAGAAAAAAGTACTGTTCCCGAGGAATCATCTAAAAATACAATAAAAAATTCAATGTAGGTTACAATATATGAGTAATAAATATTGAACAAACTTTTCCAACGCCTAAAAAATGGAGCACAGACGGCACAGATATAGAAACTTAATTTTATTGTAGTAGATAACAAAAGATATCCTGGTTGAAGAATTTAAGAAAGTGGTTTGGTTTAAGCATTTGTTCCTTCTTTCGGCGCAGCAGCTTTGTAGAGAAAGGGGCACGTTAAGACGAAGAATATCGAATATAGGTTTATTTTCTGAGCCAGCAACTTTTTTGTTTGTAAACTGATTGGAATAAAACAAAAACTGAATGTTACGGGAAGCTTGCTACAATATATCAGTGAAAACCCCATTCAAATCAGTTAAGCCGTTTCTGAAATTAGCGTGCACTCGCGCAGACAAACTAAGACAAACAGATAAACAGACAAAATTTCTAAAAACTATTTTTTGACCTTTGTAACATTAGTAAAACGTGTATGAACAATTATTGTTTTAAAAAAAATCTTTAATGTACAGACACGGTTCGTTTACTATTTTATTATATGTATAGATATAGATAATATGCTAAGCATTGAAGCCGTGTAGCATAAGCTAATATTAATTTTGTTAATTAGCCATTACCTAACAGAGCGTTGACCGATAGTTTCAATTGTAAACAAATAATTGAGTCATAGATATACAAATTTAATTAAAACAACACTTCTTATAAATCCATATTTTTCTTCTTTTCTTTACGTTACATTCTTTACGTATACAGAGAAATAAAAACAGGAATCGTCTTTCATGACTAAAAATCAATTTAAGTTTCTTTGTTTCAAACATATTTCCAAGTGTGGATTAAAAATACATGTAATTAGCAAAATAAAATTTCGGGATCCTTTTAAGAAACGACACTGTAGGTAGAGTATCCTGTAAAGTTATCTGGGTCTGTAATGTGAGTTGCTTTAAGAATTAGTTTAAGCAGTATAATTATATTGTTTCAGAGATTAGTACAAAGAAATAAAAAACAAATTTTAACTCTGTATAATATGAAAGAAATTTAAAGGATATTAGACCTAGTAAAGATTATTATGTACTAAAGACGTTATCTTTCGCAGTTTCATTTTGACTTTTAGTGAAAAGCATAAAATAAAGCTCTTAAGTATTAAAAGTATTAAAATAAATATTAAAATTGAACGCAAATAGTAATGAAATGTTACTTTAGAAAAAAAAGCTGCTTAAGAGACAATGATTTCTTGAATACTATTCCATAGTAATTAGACTTCACTTAAGACAAGATCGTTGTTCAAATGGAGACGATAGCTCTCGGATTCATGGATCCTGAGCAAAATTGTTGACAAGAAAAACTACTCAAAGTTGAACTTGGTTTGGATGTGTGTAGTATCTATTGTGTGGGTACTACCACAAGCCTAAGTGCATTTAGAGTTTCATTTGGAACTAAATAACATGTATGTTTGTTATGTTTAGGTTCACAACGACCAACGTTGAGTTACCTTAAATAATGGGGACTTCAAAAAATTAGGATTGCTCGAGTTAATACAAAATGTCTTTTGTATGTACTTGAATGTGGTGAATTCTTTTTAGTTTATTGCTTCGCAAAAAATAACTGCAAACGGAAAACCGAGACAAAAGTACTGGTTGCGGCAAAACATTTGTTTTGACTGCTGTTCAGTGAGGTGTGACTTCCAGGCACGTACAAAAACTGTTTAACATCCATACTCAATTCTGCAAACATGCTAACCGGTATTGCACAAATAAATAAAGTATCCATTTTTATGAGTACCAAGTCCTTAAACTGAGCGACTTTTTTGTGGATACAAACTAAATACCTCATTACAGAAAACCATACCAACTGACATCGCATGTTTGTCGCAACGGCATATGCAGGTTCGAATCCCAGTAGTTTTCAATTTTTTTTTAAGTTTTATAATTTACAAATAGTTTTCAAAGTTTATTTCTTCAAGAGTTTTTTAAATTCATTACATGTTAGATATTCTCCTACCTGGTGTTGCACAGATATCGGTACACTGGTCTTCTACCTGTTTGTATCACAATCTCTGTTCAGAGTTTCTGTGTTTTGATGTAGATATCTGACCTAAAATGTAATTGTACCTAGTAGACAGTGTTTGACGAGCAGGCAGACCGTGACACTTTCAATTATTTCAATTCAACACACTCGAATTACGGGAATATCAAATCACATCTGGCAAAACCCAAGTACGAGTGAAAGAACAGGATTTGAGTAATTCTACGGCAGATAAATTTACAAATTAGGCAATTAACATCGTATTTTTTACGATACACTTACCGATAGTTCATAATGAAATCTTCAGCGTACATATATCGGTGGAATACTTAATGCGGTCTACCTACTTGGAGTACTTATGCAGAATGTTGGTACTCACTGAAGTTATTCGATTGTTGTAACAAAATACTATTTTGGTTTTGATCGGTTTTGTCGCTGCCCGCGACACTCTTTGTTTGTACACGGATACTTAATTATGTATCAAAAGGTAATTAAGGAAATTTTCCGACGGACATTGATGACAAACAGTAATTTAATATTACTTGCAGCGTAGGCAACGCGAAATCTACTCTAGGATTTCAGTAAGTACAATTTAGAATTAACTAACTGGCGTTCGCGACATCGTCCCCATCATTAGACAGTTCGGCAATAAGCATTGACTCATATTTATTACTCATTTATTTTTTTAAGGAGTTGCTAACTTAAATCTCGTGAACAGTAATGAGAAGCAGCATCAAAGGGTGAGCGGCACTCTTATGACCTTTTCAGTATCGTCTGATCGGTTGAGTAGTTAAGTCGTGAAAGCGTAACAGAACAAACTAACTGTTGCATTTCTAATATTATTCTACTAATATTATAAATGCGAAAGTTTGATACTCTTTGACGTAAAAATTATTGAACGGATTTGGATCAAATTTGGCGCATAAATAGATTATTACCTGGATTAACATATAGGAAACTTTTTTTTCTGGAAAAATGTTAGATCCCCGAGGGGTAGTCTAATAATAAGAAATTAGGCGCCACTGTCGCCGTGGCGATGCCACCGTCGTCGTCGTGCGTCGTCACAGCGATAAAGATGTCATATATTTTCTCAGGTGTTATATTTTTCATTTTTCAACGCCGACGTAGTCGCCAAATTATATACACAAAACATTCTCGTTCATCGCTCTGTCCATTATCCATTAGCGTAAACCGTATCAAAATCTGTTGGGTGGATTGGAAGTAAGCGGAGGAATTATATACTATGATTATTACTATATATTATTTTATACTAATTATATTATTAGTAGGGATTAGATACTCTTTATTAAAGTTATGTTTCTATTTGATGCCAATTGAAACCACGCGTTGGTAAATTCCAATAGAAAATATTATGAACGGTTATAATTAAGATATTATTACGATCGCCTTGTTATCTTGTCTCGTGTAATTTACGCGAAAGAGCGTACAGAAATAGCTTGAAATTGTACCCGAGTTGGTTGGACTTAGCACAAATTCTATTTATGCAAGAGAATGATATCACTAGTTGTGGATACGTAATAAAATAAAGCAGTATGTAGCCTTGAACTACGACAAAACATTAAATTATATTTAAACACTGGTAGTGAATTTTATATTTTACGGAGTAAACGATTATTGCAATTATCATTAGTGTTTTTAGCATGTCAAAAATAACTAAATCTTCTTTTGGCTTGTATTGCTTTCTCTTCTTAGTAGGTTTCTATGTTAAAACTAGGTTTTGTAAACTAAGATTTTGTCTAGGATGCGCTACAGAAGAATCATTCAAATAATAGTTTTACCAATTAATAAGTCTTAAATTATGAAAGGTAAATAGTTAATGGTGCCGAATTTAGTGAAAGAAAAAAAAACGCGGCTTTTTTTATAACCATTTTAAGGAATATGATCGATATATTTGCTTTCTAAAAATTCAAATTTAAATTAGAAATATTGTTTGTTGCTGTTTCGCTTTTTGTGTTACGAATACGAATGTTGCGTGGTAGTAAAATTAATGAAGCTTGTCTGAATCCGTGCTGGAGATTTTAGACTTTCTAAAGAGCCATAAAAGACGTTGAAAACCATAGAAAAAGATTGACCATCTCAAAATTTGTGTTAATTAGAAACAATATTTAAAAGTCTCTGTACCTACAATATTAATAAAATAATTTCGCATAAATTAATAAAATATGAACGATAGATAAATGAGTATTACAAGAAAAAACCAATTTAAATTATAACCGATGGGATAGAAGAGTTCTCGAATGGAGGTCACGAATTGGAAAGCGCAGCGTGGTACGCCCTGCGGCCAGATCTGAAAGTCTTCAAAGCGGCTGGTGATGATGATGAAGTGGATATTATACGGTAATAGTATAAGATCTTATCAATGGTTGAATTCAAACAAACCACCACAGCATCACGTCAAACCAAATATGAGGCGGAGCAGCAGAACTACTTATTCTCCAGACATGACTCCTACTGATTATCTACCATTTTGTCCTCATCCTTGACAAAATTTTCACATCTAAGTGGTCACTATGATTAAAATACTTAATCGGTTCGGTTTTCGACTTCTACTCAATTTTACCAAACAGTTATTTCAAAGGGATAATCTTTTATGTCCTTGTGGTCTACAAATATTTACATGCTTCATTGTAAATGTTTTATCTGTTGAAAATTAAATAAGGTTTCTTATTGTTAGCACGGATTAAGCAAGCTGTTCCATTTGTTTCACACGAAAACATTGAGCAATAATAAAAACAATGCGTCATCATCGCATTGGTTATTGTCCCCGTATTGTGTTGATTCCGAAATATTAACTTCCCAAGAAATAATTTGTAACACTCAATTTGATATTATCATAATGTTTGCTTAATTAGTTTAAGAAAAAGTTCTTATTTACTGCATGATATAATAAATCATCAAAAGCCAAAATTTAGGCTTATGTTACAAAAAACGATCTCTGTCAGTTCAACCCAAAACTATACTGCGAAAAGTACTTGGAATAAAATCAAAATACTATTCTAAATACTAGTTTCTTGCTAATACCACTTATACATGACCAGTAGTGCAACAAGGATTTTGAAAATGACCCTCATTCCTCGCCTCAAGGCCTTTTAATAGTTCAATTGGTTGATATTTCGAGAGAATATCAATTCAATTGTGTACATTCTGATTGTAGAATGCACTTATCCAAGGTTAACAAGTTGATATAGAGGATTAGTTCTATTTTGTATTTTAAGTAACTGCACCTCGGTTTTTAGCAAAGTAAATACCACTGTTAAAATGTGAAAATGCACTTTAACCCGCCTTTACTTAACCGGCAGAAAGGTGAAATGTTAAAACATGTACCTACTTAACTTGACAAGTAAAGACTTAACAAAGAGATTTAACAAAGAATGAATTTAGAAAGCGTAAAGTTGAACAACTTCTTGTACTTTTTCAGTTAGTGGAGAATTTTTGGATAATTTCGGGACTTTTATAGGGTTCAACAACTATACACACATAACTTATATACCTTTATAAGCTTATAACGGTATAATTATATTGTTTGTGAGCTTCGACTAATGAATAAGGTCATCGTTGAACGGTGCGCCTGGACTAAATCTAAAGTAGGCAATTGCTACAGGCTGATTTCACTTGCCAAAACAAAATTATTTCTAAAAAGTTCTTTTGAACTGATAAACAAACACATGATTATGTTTGCACCTTACATTAAAATGAATATATGCGTAATAATGCAATTAATACATACAAGAAATTTAGATTATCCATGTGATTTAGCAGTGCTATAAAAAATATTTATAAACTATTAGCGACCCATCCCCGGCTTCACCCGGAGTGTAATTTTTTTATATATAGAAACATTCCCCGTTTATCCCTCTTTCCATTGGTCAAAACCGAATTAAAATCGGTCTACCCGTGATACCGTGACCAAGGGAAATAGGGATTCATTTTTATATTAAAAGAAGAAGGTTGAAAAACTATTAATTGCATTGTTTATTATTTTCGCGGTTAAATCGGCTGTGGATAATTTTAATGGAATTTTAGAATAGGTATACATGGTACGTTGACTCGCAAAACATTTTACGGTAAAGTATAGCAGACAGACTACTTGATGTAAATGTGGTTGCCGTCGTCTATAAACACAAGAAAATCAGGGGAATGCACTTGGCAAAACAAAAATGGACTACGGGAATGAGCTGTTACATTCGCTCTTATTTCGCGGTTGTTTTCTGTAAATGAATGCCGCTAGGTCAGACTGTTCAGTTTATGACTGCGAAACGATACTTACTAATGACTAAATCAACTAAATGCTTAAATACTTACTAAGCCTAAAAAGCTCTTGATACAAACGTCACGCAACCAAAGCTGCGATAGAATTACAGCTTGAAAATCCTAATATTATAAATGGGAAAGTCTGTATGTTTGGATATTTGTTACTCAATCACGCAAAACCGGTTAAACCGATTTGGATGAAATTTGGCACATAAATAGTTTATTACCTGGATACTTTTTATCATCGAAAAATGTTGGGTTCCCAAATGTTACGAAATATAAAAAATTCGTGGCCACTGCCGTCAATAATGGCGGCGGGCGCCACCGTAATACTCATATATTTTCTAAGGTGTTATATTTTCATTTTTCAACGCCGGTACCAGCTAGTATGTTTTGATGTTTATTACCTTTAGAGACTATATCTCTAAGTAATTTTAGTTTAATTGTTATTTAATTATTATTAGGGACCTCATGCATCCCTTCGCAGTACCTACCAAAGTGGGTATTTGACCTGGAGACCCTACACATCACCTAGTCAATTAAATCGCGTTCTAGTTTTGCTGTGCTAATAACTACTTTGAAATGTATAAATTGGAACTTGTTATTGGTGACTTTCTGCCAAGTTTTCTGCGGCGCATTCTTCTTGGCTATGATGGTCCTTCCGAAGCGCTGGTAGACTCAAGACATGTAAAAGAGCCCCCTGCGGCATATTTTCAGAATAAACTTTTGAATTTGAATCAAAAACGACTGAACGGATTTGGGTGAAAGTTGGCACCCAGATAGTTGACACAGGTAGTCACCTTGATTAACATATAGGTTACTTTTATCCTGGAAAAATTTTAAATTACTGAGATTTTCAAAAAGCGAACTATAGCGCGTACAAAGTCGCTGGCACAGCTAGTATACAATAAAAGCATTACACCTACAACGTATCCGATGTATGTTATTATTGAAATTCCTTAGACATTATTATGAAGGATTCTTACCTTCATGAAGTTATCGTGCGGTACAATTCACAAGCATATGCAATAACCAATTAACTGCTTATTGTGTTTCAATTTTTACAATCGAGAAACTAAAAGAATACCTACTGGCTGTAAAAAAACACGGCGCTAGAATTCGGCGCAAGCGCAAGTCACGCTCGTCTTACGGAGAAAGTGAATTACGGGAGTTACCAACAATAGAATGCCAAATTTTATTCGGTGTAAGCAAATGCTTTTGCTCTGAAGATTTTTGAGGAAATGCAAATGATTTAATGCAAATTAAATCATGTGTTTGTAGTTTCCATACAAACTTGGGCTCAGGTGCAAATTGGACGTCAAATTATCTTTGGAGGGCTTCACGGGGGCAATCTAAGTTTTTCTCCAGTGCCGCGTGTTACACATGGTTAGCTGCATTTTATGTAAAAATAGGTTGCAAGTAAATTTTTTTATTGGTAAACCTATCGAGAAGTAACTTCAATTGTTACGGGACTTTTTTAAATTCGAAATGTATATTTTATTAATAGGATTTATGTCACCTTGTACTGGCTCCAGGGCCAAGCTTTCTCTGAACAAAATTACATCAAAATCAGAACTATAATATAGTTTAGCTTTGAGAATACTGAGGTAGTATGAATGCAATTTAAAAAAAAAGATTAATGACAAAACCAATACATTCCTTAAAGAAGTCTTTTTTTCTATAGGGATGTATGAAAATTTTTAAAATAAATAACTGAAGTGTATTTATAAAGAAAATTAACGAATGAGAAAGTATGGAAAAAACACAAAATTTATGTTATTTTTTTCATTTCCCATTGCTGGTTAAATTGGGATAACCAAGTATCTATAATTTTTTTTAGTAAAGGTATATAGAGTATTCTGAAATGGCATACCTAATTCCAG
This sequence comes from Bembecia ichneumoniformis, assembly GCA_910589475.2. Taxonomy (NCBI): domain Eukaryota; kingdom Metazoa; phylum Arthropoda; class Insecta; order Lepidoptera; family Sesiidae; genus Bembecia; species Bembecia ichneumoniformis. Next base: position 15,030,843 of record OU342524.1, on the reverse strand, counting down.
AATCGGAGCTCAATTTCTACGTTAAAATCACCGAATAATTGGTGATCTATACATTTAATTATAATAAAATTCATAAACGAGCCCTGTCTGTACATTAAATATTAAAAAAAAAAACAATTTGTACATGATGTACTAATGTTACCGACGTTAAAAAATATTTTTTAGAATTTTTATCCGTTTGTCTATGCGCTTGTCTATGCACGCTAATCTCAGAAACGGCTTATAACCGATTTTAATGCGGTTTTCACTGATATATTATAGCAAGCTTTAGTGTTTGTTTCATTCCAATCGGTTTACAAACAAAAAGTTACGCGCTATACCAAATACCACGCGTACGAAGTTGAGGGCTCTGCTAATAAGAAATAAATCTATTAATATTTACGAAACATCACGTTCTTGATTTAAACACAAGCAATCAATTAGTGCCACGCGAGTGTGCAACTTATTGCTATGCAAGTCATTAAAGTTAATGTGAGTTAGCAAAAACGTAAACTCAAGTAATAAGCACAATAAGCAAGCACATCGCAACTTCCTGATATATAGCAGTTATAAAATGTAACTGTAATATTAAAAGCTTATAATACAAATCGTTAACTGTTATGTGAAGGTCATGACGAGAACCGGTATTTCCTATAACTATAACAGGATCGGATTTTTTATCTAGAGATCGGTAAGCGAGCCATTGTAAAAACAATTTACTCTTTCTTTCTATATAATCACTACGTACGTCACTACGTAACATGTCACATTACTTCGTATAAAAGAGTAAAAACGAATTTTATTACAGATAGCTAACAAGATTACAAACAAGATCCAATGACTCGAGGATTTCACTTCCAACTTTGTCAACTTACACTAATATTATAAAGAGGAAAGATTTAATTTATGTATGTTTCTTTTTCTTTGTAATGGATAAACTCAAAAACTACCTACTTAACTGATTTTAAAAATTCTTTCACCTTTGGAAAGCTAAAATATCAGCGAGTGACTGTATTAAATAGATTTCCCTACGAATTCAACGTATCTAATGTAATCCAAAAAGTATCAAAAATACGCTGCAAAAACTATTGATGTACATAAAATCTATTATTATGTTTATAGTCAACATTATCCACAAAAAAATTCGTGAGGCTATAATGTCTAACTTTTATAATTAAATCACAAAACTGTATTTTTTTTTTCAAATTAGACAATCAAATTGAAAGATGACATTTGTATCTTGAATTAAATCTATAAACTGTTATAAAATTGTTATATATTCATTTCTTAAGGTGAAGACCATGCGAACGTAGTCGGGGGAATTGGCTATATACCTAGAATATTTTATCAAATGTCACCTTATTGCAGGCGCTCGCGATGAAGCTGTTTGCAGATATAATCGGACTTTTCTGTTTTAAAAATAAACAATACACTCAATAAGCAGACAATTATTTTATAAATACAATACTAATGTGTCCTCAATGAGTCATTTTCAAGGTAATTTAGCCCCAACTTAACGGTTTAAGTAGTGGAACTTTGAAATTTATTAATAGAGTAATGAATATTACAAGGAAATTCAAAACAATACAAATTAACCATAACAAGTTTATGTAGAACTTATACCTATTTTTTTTTGGTGGGAATTGCATTAGAAAGAATCAGTAATACCTAGGAGCCTTACGAATAAAATAAAGCTGAACAGGTTGTTCGTGTTTTTGGTTGAACGCGTTAAACTCTAGAACTACCACTAATATTTTAAAAAATATTTTTGCATTTAATAGCCAAACCTTTGAGAATGGTTATAGGGCATGTATCACCACGCAGCAATGCGGATTGCGGCGGCGGTTACTGCCGCCAGACGGCTTGCCCAATTTGTGGTCATTTATTAGGTAATTACGTAAGGACGATTTTTGACAATTTGTCCCCCTTTGCCATAAATTGACCCTGTAAAGAGCACATAGGATTTCTCAGACGCCCTCCCTTACTACGTAAGATTTTATCTGGTTGTATAAAATTTATGAAACTCGATAGTTTGAAGTAAAGATTTTTTTTAAAAGATTTATACTTTTTATGTTATTGATAGGATTAAATTACGATTTTCAAAATAAAAACATATATAAGTACTTGAATAAAATTGTACATTACAAAAGAAAAAAATATATTTCATTCTTGTTATCCCCAACGCTTAGGTCTCAAATATCCATCAATCTATGTCAGAAATTGCACATTTCGACTTATAAAATAATACGTAAGAATGGCTTTTAAGCCACCTCCTCCCGAGATATGGCAGAGATTTCAAGAATCCCTCTCCCCCTCTGGACCCTTACGCAATTAATGAATGGCCCCTTTACCTATAAGGTAATTGCGAAATGCAGTGTGTATTTCCTACCACAACAGTTGTGACAGTTATAAGAAAATTTGGAGGTATATATTGACACTGATGAGCATAATGTGGTATAAATATTAAATTATATTTATACTTACGGTAAGGTACTCTTAACGTGTGAGCCTAGAGGTGAAAACATCTAAGTATTTTAGATATGACAGTCTATAATTTGAACTAAAGAAATACTCACGCACGCCGAAGAGAAATCGTTCGTTATTACGGCATATAATTTGATGTAGATTGGAGCGCACTCACTGTCCGACACAAATCAACCATCGGACTTTGTTTCAGGCGAAGAGAAATTCCTTAACTATGCCATAGCGCAAACAAAAACATAAGTAAAGTAGGCGGGTACTGACTTTCTTTCGAAACAATTTCGCTAGTATTGTTGTACTGTTTGAAAATGGAAAAAAAATCTGCTCTCGTACCCACGAACTTTTGGAATTGAATCTAAAAGAATCTCAAAGTTATTTATAAAAAACAAACTAAGATGTCCTTCAACTTGCTTCGCTTTTGAGTTCATAGAAATATTTCGTGGAATTTGTGGACTCGACAATTAGGTAATTAGCCATTGTTTGAAGTGTTTTTTCATGTTTTGAAAAAAATATATATATATTAAGAGTTGACTTTAATTTTATATAAAAAATCCATTAAACAAAAGATTCAAGGAGGAATATGTTGCAATAAAATGTCTTACTGTTAAGATGTATTAGTTAAAGAAGTAGGTAAGTATTTTCGTTCATCCTATGAGTACCCACCTGAAATAATGAAGAAGAAATCAAGAAGGTACCTAGTTTGATGCCAAATATTAATCAAAAAATTTTGATTAATATTTTAATAAATATTCTTATTATTTTAGCATGTCTATTTAAAAGGCAATCATATTTTAAGTTAACTTAGGGTTTCTCTTATAGTACTTAAATTAAATTTGGATCTATTTCCAATGATCAGCAGCAATTTCACTATTAGTTACTTCCCTATTCATAAATTAAGTGAATATTGCAATCTTCTATACATATAATAAAATCGTAAACAATCTGTGTCTGTACATTAAAAATTTTTTTCAAAAAAAAAAAATTTTGTACTTATGTTACCAAGGTCAAAAAAATAGTTTTTAAAATTTTGGTCTGTTTGTCTGTGCGTTTGTGCACACTAATCTCTGAAACGGTTTAATCGATTTGAATGCGATTTTCACTGATATATTGTAGCAAGCTTCCCGTAACATTTAGTATTTGATTCATTCCAATCAGTTTACAAACAAAAAAGTAACGCGCTATACTGAATACCACGCGTACAATGTTGCGGGCTCAGCTAGTTCAGAAAAAACATTAATTGGTAACTCATTGTGACTTAGTACAAGTGCATTGCCTAAAAGCTAATTTTAATCTTTATTCAATGTCCCAGGTAATTAAGATTTAGCCAACATCTGTCACGTAAGATCCTTTACCATTTAAAATTTAATTAGACTAGGATACTTTTAAACTACCTATTATATTATATACCTATTATATTTTCCTTTATACAAAACTCTTTAAAGGAATAGACAGATGTGGATAGTTAATATGTCTTTAATTACTTAAAAGTGGCTCAATAAAAAAATAATGATAACAATATTAGCATTCAGCAAAACAAATAGTAAATATAAGGAACTGGTTTTTTATAATTTTGCACAAGGTTATTTTAGTGAGGAATCTTGCTTTTACAATTCAATGATAACATGGAAGAGATCTTTGGTTTACTTCATCTATATTAATACGAGATGACGACATATTTGTGATGAATAAGATAGGCATTAGACCTGTATTTATGATAGAATCAAGAATTGTAGTTTATGAATTTTTCATTTTAAATTTATCACGGCTGTAATTAATATTTTGGAGTTTAGGAGTGGATATTATTGAGATACCAAGGGCCATTAATAAAATTGCACCACAGTAATAAATGATTTTTGCAGACAGAAATGCAGATTTTCTTTCATTTAGAAAATCTATGGAATAATCTGCAAATTTCACATAAGTAGGTATGTTTTTTTATATTGTAATCACAAAATATTAAATTTGGTGATGGTTCACTCTCTTATTGAAAAGACAATTGAATAGATCAACTTTAAAATTGGACCTACTCTAGCAAACATAAATCTAATTAAGTAACTACCTACATAATGTTCTTGTTAACAATATATAAATTATGTTAAAGTACACATCATTATTAATGCAACAAGCATCTGTTGAAACTGGGACACAATATGGCAACATATATATAATTAAATTAGTATGCTTCAATGAAACTTAATTGAGATGAAATATTCAGAACATTTCTATAATAAGATCATCATATGCAATAAATATAATAATAACTATTGATAAGGAAATTACAAGAAATGGATTAGTAAGCAAATTGATCAGAAGAGATATTTTGGAAACATTTAGAAAGAAACTTGTAAGAAATTTACATAAAAATTACCTGAAATCAAAAAGATGAAATATAGATATATATATAGAGAGGGCACTGGGAAATTTTTCCTACAAAAATATTGATCCTGATCATCGTAATCATGATGACCATGGTCTTGTAAATTTGGTGATGGACTGAGCGATTTTGTACCACGTGGTTCTAAATGTCACATTGCGGATTCTTTCGTCTTGCCCGATCTATACAGTTGAAAATCTTTGCCAAAAAAGGAAATTCTTAAACACCTGTTCAGTATGAGAGTATGAATTAAAAGCAAGATACTTAGTGATTTAGAAATTTATGTATTTATTTGATTAACTTCTGATTTATTAATGTTAGGTATCAAATGTTACACTAAAATTATTAATAACACCATTATATTGAGATGAGGATTAATTTGAATTTTTTTCATAAAGAATGATCGAAAGTATGGCATGTTTCATATAAATATAAATTTAATTTAACTCAACAAAAAGTTATAATACCTGGTCTATTATAAAACCTACAGATCAGAAATTCAGTATTTATGTGTTTTCAATCTGTCATTATGGAATATCAATTTAAATAAATATCTACTTCTTATGAAGATGACAGATAAAGAAACATAGGTAAGCACAAATGGCAATGAGAAATTCAACAAAAAATTTGTCAAGTGCAGTTTGTCAAGTGCAGTTTATAAAATGTCAGCATATTTTTGGACACTTATTAATTTATTTGTTTATTATGCTACCTTTTAATGTCACCCATAGTAGAAAAATAAATAAACAAACTCACAGTACTCACCGGTTCTTGGAGAGATGGGCACAGCTGGTTTGGGAGCAGTGTTGGAACATAATCTTCCTATCTTTGTAGGTGGTTTTAGTCCAGAAGGCTTCGGTAAACATGATGGTCTTATGGGGTCCGCAGATTTTATTTGGCTTGTTGGGTGTGCTATGTTATTAGATTCTTGGTCTGGTGATGTTGACTGATGTTGTGATGGACACGAAAGCTGTTCTGGTATTGTGGCGGTATCCACAGGTATTTCTTCTTGCACTTCACTCATTTTTTATTTTTTGTTTTAAGATGTCATGATTTCAACGATGTTTTATATAGCTAGTAGACGATTGTTTAATATTTTGCGACTGATGAACTAAAAATAACACACGTTCCCGCGTAAAATGAGGACACGTAATCTGGATCACGGCCAAGATTAAATAATGTAAATAAACGCAAGTAATGTCTTTTTGTGTACATGTGAGAAAAATGAATTAAAAACGCATTATTTCACGTGTACAAGAATAATTATTGGAAATTTACTATTATAAAATTCAATCAGTTTTGTGCAAGAAATATAATTAAATTAACATGTAGAAAAAAAACAAATGTAACGGCATACCTTGAGTAAATGGAGCACAAAAAGTGCTATGTATTCCTAACAATCGGTACAAAAACTCAAGATTTTTTTACCGTTCGTGTGGACTCAGCTGAGCTTGACAGGGCTATCACTTACTTTCGAACACTGTACCCTATTACTTTATTACACTGATTCAAAAACTTACAGCTTTGGCACCATTTAAACTCTGAATAAAATAAAACCTATAAGCCACCGGACGCGAAAGGAATCCACAAACATTTAACGATATTCATCGTTACAAATTACAAAGTTTTTCTTCCACAACACAACATAGATAATGTTTCTGTGTTTCACAGTCATCACTTCACTTTATTTTGAAATTTGAAAGATTTGTATGTACTCTGTGCCGTTCTTACTCGAATGGATAATATGGATATACTGTTCTATGTAAATCACCACACCATGTCGTATAATAGTTTGTTATCGTAACTTGTATGTAGTTGTAGTAGCAAAGATAATATAATGTGGTACTTTTAATTAGTTAGATGTCTCTGTAGGAAAGTAGGAAGAGGAGAGACTCAAGTAGTTTAATTTTACAACTTATTAGTGGCAGGCAGTTTGACAGAACATTTGATTGTAGGTGCCTACCACAAACTAAATAGTAGATACTAACGTATGTCCCTCTGCCTAAAGCAGGTAAGTAGTTGACTAGTTTATGACTGCGGAAAGCCATTTTCTTTACCTTGCCGCTACTAAATTTTCAAGGTTTCCTAAAATTCTCAAGTAAGTACCTATCTAAACATAGATTTTTACATATTAGGTAAATATAAATTTAGAAATTACACATTTCAAAAGAAAATTTAATAATATAAGTACTTAGCACACTGTGTACGAGTATACGATGGCCGCAGGAGTTATTGTTGTGGATAAAACGAATAAAAATATAGTGGATGAAACGGCGCGAAATAACTAGTATAAAAAAAGTAAATATAAAACCATCTGTCTAATGATAATGACTTTTGTTGTCACTGTCACTTTACTGTCATCAAAGTGTTTTGGTTTGGTCACGGACGTATATGGTTTTGGTTTCATGGTGGAGTACTGTGTTGCCAATTTAGGGTATTTTTGGTAGATCTGGCATATTTTATGTTATTTAACATATTTTTTTAGTACGCATATGAAAGGTAAACCATGAAACGAAGGATCCTTTTTGCTGCCGCTATGGGTATGTAATTCATTAACATTTCATTTGGAGTAAATTCCAAGTAAGATCACACAGTTTATCCGCAACGTACATACTACTACGTACGTACTGTATTTTATAGGTACCAGGCGGTGTGTTAAAGCAGTCCTTCGTCTAAGGCTAATTTTGCTGTAACCGCGGATACACGCTGTTCCTTTACTCCATTCGAGCATAATTTGATCCGGACAAGATTTGATCATACCCTTTCCGGGAGACCTGTCAGAGTTATTATGCTCTGGGGCTGGCCTGTGTTCCAGCAGTCAGTTGGACAAATATTGCATGAGCTAGATTTGTTGATTGTGTTGGAACGAGCTACGTAGCTATGGGAATTTGAGTTTGACAGCAGTGTTTTTTGGGCAGTAAAATTAATTTATTTCGGAATAGTTCTGTTTTGGTCGTTGTTAACAACATTTTATACTAATCTTTATTTCGATTATTTGATTTTGCTGAGTATTCTCCATGGGCTTGACAATGAGGCTTCCACGTTCACATGCACATCAGCTGTCGATAAAAACCACAATATTAATATTTTGTTCGATAAAATAGTCGATTAAAACATAGTATTAATCTAAACCTTCTTGATTAATATTTAATATTAAATGACGTTTTATTTGACATTGAAAAATGTTAGCATCACTTTTAGCTTTATTATAAAGCAATTAGCATAATTTTATCAGTAGTTTAACATAATTTATAATCGTTTTGTTGGCAATGTTAATGAATTTTTGAACTTAAATTCTGGCTACAACTAAATAGGTTTGATTTTCAAAAAATATCGAATTAGAAAAGAATAAGTTGTTTTTGATTTGACGTAAAAATAAAATTAAGAGAATGAATTGTGAGACCGTAAGAGGAAGTTATGTTTGATAGTTTTATTTTAATATAGAAAATATATTGTTATTTATATTAGTTATTATGGTTTGTTATTGAAGAGAATATATATGTGCACATGTATCATGGAAAGATTACAGTATTTCATTTTTAAAGAAATAAACAGATCCCAGACTTTTGAAGATATAGAAGTAGATATGGCAAAATTTTACCCAATAACAGGCAACACTGATGGGAAATATGCTATTTTTCCAAATGTACTAAATAAGTATGAATGTTATATATATTATTTCGTGGCAATACTATCGTGTCATTCAGATATCTATCATCCCTCCAATGACTAAAATATACATCCCTCTACCTCGCATGTACCTCGCTCTGATTCTCCTCTCCTCACATCTCATCGCTGCGCTGGGTGGATGGTTTTCAATTTTCGTCCGTTAGTAATCTGTGGTTTTCCATTTTTTTTTCAGGCTGTCAGTCTGTCTGTTTTGACTTTTGACCTTGATTGTCGATCGATTTGTCGCTTTGTCGTGTGTTTGTAATGTTTCTTATGGATTTACTCGTACTATCAGATATATTGTAACTGTAGAAATGCAAAAATTAGAGGTTTAATATTCAAAATAAAAAAAAAACAGAAATGAAGTTAATAAATAAAAACATCGAAAAAGATGGTTGTGGGTAAGTGTTTGCAATAGTGAAGTCAACGTCAATATATTTTTGGACAAGAAATAATTGAATGCTTACTTTTAGGAGTATTGCCCTCGTTCCCGAGGAGCCGGAGGACATGTGGCATGCATACAATTTGATTGCGGAAGGAGATGCAGTAACAGCGTCCACCGTACGGAAAGTACAAACCGAATCTTCGACGGGGTCTTCAACTAGCAATCGTGTGAGGACTACACTTACCGTCAATGTTGAAAACATCGACTTTGACACACAAGCGTGTGTTTTACGATTAAAAGGCCGAAATATAGTAGAGAATCAATATGTTAAGGTAAATATTTTATGTAATATGTTCAGTAATATTGCCCATTTCATCAATTTGTGGCTCACTGTAATCTCTTGGTTCAAACCAGTTCCGTTAACACCTTTGACCCACGGTAATCCGGCAGAGGGTTTACTTTGTGGTGTAGGTTTTTCGAATTTGTCAGACTATAATATGTTTCCACTGACCATATAAGTGTCCATTGGCTAGATACACTTGTAATTTGGAACTGGCAAAAAGTTCACAAAAAAAAACACTTGTGTCAATATAGTAGATTGGGTTGTTAGTAGTCCAAAAAAGAGCTTTTTGTCTGGCTGACAGTGTAGTTCTTCTAAACTAGAAATAGCAGATCATTAGAAAATTTCTTCTGAATGTTTCAGAAAAACAGTTGCACACATCTATCGTTTAATTGTGAATTATTATTTTATAAAAATTCTTTTATTTGTCCCAAATTTCATTTACTTGGGTTTTCCATTTTTTCTTCCTCTGAAAACTCCCTGTTTTGTGTAAACATTAGCTAGGCCCTTGATGGTAGGTGGCTATTATCTCCTTATTAAAACAAGTAACCCCATAGGAGTTGCAAATGAGGATTGCAAAGAGCATTCTTATGCAAACCCCATAGGAGTGCTCCTTATTCTACTTTGATAGGATAAGGAGAGAATATAGGAATGGGCTTGGAAAAAGATGTAAGACAAATTCACCCAATAATTATTTATTATTGGATAAATATCTTAAAATCATCACATCTCACAATGATCACACAAACACAAATGATTAAAAAAGATAAATAAAATATTATTTCAGATGGGCGCATATCATACATTAGATTTAGAACTGAATAGAAAATTTACATTGAAGAAGATACATTGGGATTCGGTAGCTCTAGAGAGGGTGGACATGGCATGTGATCCGGCAACTAATGCTGACGTAGCGGCAGTTGTCATGCAGGAAGGTCTAGCGCATGTTTGTCTTATTACACCATCCATGACCCTTGTAAGATCAAAAATTGACATCACAATACCTAGGAAACGAAAAGGATTTGTACAGCAACATGAAAAGGTAAGTCACAACGAAATTAAAATTATTTTCCCTTTGTGATCCCTATGTTTCCCCAAAAAATATGACACATCCTTACATAATTATAAGACAAAGTCCCCTCCCGAGAATGTTGATATGTATGTATGTTTGCGATAATTTTAAAAACTACTGGAAAGAAAGGCTCTTTCCAATCACTAATGGAAAGAGCGGTCAATGAGGAAAGTTTTTGTATATGATTTGCAGATCAAAATCTGTGCCGGGGCGGACCACTAGTGATACATAAAACATAAACAAGGCATGGCAAAGTTTTGGCACAACTTAATTTTTTTCCTTAAGATTGCTCTTCTTGTTTATATTATTTGTAATCTTATTTTACTGTTTAGACAAAAATTTCTGAACAGTTTTCATCTACTGCTATTAAATACTTTAATTAAGTACTTTAATTTAATTTTTATTAGTAACTAGTGAATCAGCCTTGGCTTCACATGTAGGTAGGTAGGGAGGGTGTTTAGAGCATAGGTGTAGGTCGCTGCCCCAATTTTTTAAAAGAATCACAGCTTTTCTTTGACAAGTACTGCTTGCGTTCCTTTGATAAAACCATCTGTCGCCGTTAGTATTTATTCAGACATAAAAAAGTAATAATTCTGGCTTAACTATGAATCATGTCAATATTTCCAGTATATCCCGAGATTGTGGCGATCCCAATCAACCTTTGAACAGTGAAGTTCAGCAGAACAGAGCACTGCACAATGCAATTAAATCCCGTGTAGTTACATGTTTTTCCTCCAATAATTACTTTCCTGTAGCAATTTTATTACAATGTTATGTTTTATATGTATTTCAGGGATTGAACAAATTCTATGAAGCAGTAATGCAAGGGATTCTACGGCATGTTGATTTTAATGTAGTGAAATGTGTTATATTGGCTTCACCCGGATTTGTGAAGGATCAGTTCTTCGAGTACATGATGCAGCAAGCCATAAAAACTGATAATAAACTGTTGATTGAAAATAGAAATAAATTTCTTCTCGTTAAAGCTTCATCGGGATTTAAACATTCTTTGAAAGGTAAACCAACTCTTAAATTATTAATTATTAAGTACATTTTTCGCTTTAAGACACTATTTTATTATTTTTAATAAAATAAAAAATGGTTTTAAATGAAAATATTTAAATACATTATTTCACTGATTTTAGCACTAGTATTTGTTCAAAGATTTCATCTTTCATGAGCCGTCTATGTGGCTTCATTAATTGTTCACTACCAAACCATTATATAAGAAAATTGTATCTATACATACATATTATGTCCATCTCTGTCTGTTTCTCTGCTAACTTCTAAACCACCCAACCGATTTTGATACAGTTTTCACTGATGGAAAAGTGATGAACGAGAAAGATTTGCAGAATAAAGTTGCATCCATGCAAAGTCGGAGACTGCATGGTCGCAAGTGATTCAAAAAAGTAAAATAACTTAAATAATTCTTTTTAAAATAAGAATAATCTAAATGATATTTCAATGTTATTGCAGTTTTATGTGATTTCTTATTGCAGAGGTTCTACAGGAGCCGGCTGTAATGGCGAAAATATCGGACACCAAAGCAGCGAGTGAGGTGAAACTCTTGGAAAGTTTTTACACAATGCTTCAGATGGAGCCTTTTAAAGCGTTCTATGGAAAAAAACATGTTGAAAGAGCAAACGAGGCTCAAGCTGTTGAAACTCTAATGATATCTGACAAACAGTTCAGGTGAGTTAAATAATTACAATTTTTAATGCGTTTCTAGGATCCAAACAAACTCTACCACCTAATCTACACTGTAATATTTTTAATGTTGGTTTTATTTTAGTTTTTTTTTAATTGGATTTTTTAAAGATATTTCTTTCTGTACGTTTTTTTATCATGTTAAGCTCGACAGACAGGCTGGCGGTCCACTTAATGGTAAGTATGCAAGTACAAGTAATGCCACAGGTGCTGCAAGTGCGCTGCCGACCATAGTAAGATTAAGGATAGGGATTAGGAAGGGATAGAGAGATGGGCTCTGGCATCCCTTACTCACTCACTGAAACGTAACAGCTATTATTCCACAGTGATCTTCTGTACGGGAAAAATGACTGCAAAATGCATTGTGCGTATTAAAAGCCTTACTGAGTGGTTTCTAACCATACTTATACGGTGTCTTTATTTATTTCGTTACTATTTGATTTTTTTAAATTTACGTTCATGTTCATGGCCCATTTGATACTAATATCAAATGGGCCATTGGCCTGTCATTCGCGTTGAACATAAATTTAAAAAAATATAGTCGCTTATTCACACAAGCATCGTCATAGGGATTGCAAGTGCGGTGTATGCCGTGATAGGATAAGGAAGAGATTGCGATATAGCATCTCTTATACAGGAAGGCGCCAGATGGTCTGCTCACTTTATAACTAGAGTGCAGTGTTTCTAGCCACTTGAACATGACAATGACCACCTCCTTACAAGGGCTTCGAAAAATGATAGCATATGTGTTTCGGTGAGTGAATAAGGAGTTGCTTGTGTTGATAGACAATTGTAGCCTTCAACTATCAAGTGGGCCGTCAGCCTGTCTGACGACCTTTACTTGAAAAAAAAAAAAATAGAACGCTTAAACCATTTGTTTAATGATTTTTTAATGTGAAAGTTTGACAGACGACATAAGCTTCTTAGATTAAATGCCCATTATAAATTTAAGCAACACTAGGAGGCTCGCAGAGACGCCATAATTAGGCACCAAAACAAAGATTTGTTGCGAAAATAATAAAATGGGTATGAGAGACAAAGATAAAGAATGAACGCGTATGGAGCTTGTTAAAAAGTGCGTCCGCAATTTAATTGTTCCTCTATATTGTATATTCGCTGTAATTGTAAAGCGTTTTTGTGTTATTCTCTCAGGTGTCAGGACATACAAAAACGGAAAGAGTACGTGGCATTAGTTGATTCGGTGCGAGAGTATGGTGGTGACGTCAGGATATTTTCTAGCATGCATGTGTCCGGTGAACGTGAGTATTTATTATCTGATTCATTTATGCTGTCCTCGAGGCGTGTTAATTTACCTTTGTCATGACGATTGCGTATATTGTAACGTCTCATATTTTGCAAAACAACTGTCCATTCATTTTTTTTATGAAAATAGCCGATTCGTAAATATAAAATTATACCTAACGCAGCATACATTATGTATATGATAGGGCTGACATCGAATTATAGTTTCCTGTACTACTGACGGTGTTTATGGTTGCTATGCTATATTATATGGCCCGTCTGGCGGCAGTTGACACCGCCTTATAGAAGGACGCCCTGAAATAACAGCACATGTGCTGTTGTGTATCGGTGAATGAGTGAGAGATGCCAGAGCGCACTTTCCTAACCGTCTTGTCGCACATGCAGCACCCGTGTCGTTGCTTATTGTTATAGGATTTACCATCAAGTGTTTCGTCAGCCTATCTCTAGATAATCACATAAAAAATTTGTATTATCATTGAAAACTAAAGCTTATAAATTTATTGCCATTTCTAAAATTATTCCTGAAATATTTTTAAATTACCATTGAAAACGGAATAAATCGTTTAAAGTACGCCAATGGCAAAGTCCGTATGAAGTTTTTGGCTGATCCATTTTTGAAGTAGACTTAATTTCAATCAGGTATTGGGGACAACAGTACACCAAAACCCAGATCAACTGAATTTTTTTCCATAGATGACAATGATATTGCCAAGTGTTACATAGGCTACATGTAAATATAAAATATTCATGGTAATATTTTTACAGAACTGGACCAACTAACTGGCGTCGCAGCTATTCTGCGATTTCCGATGCCCGAACTCGAAGACAGTGACGAGGAAGACAGCGATTCGGGATCTGATTGAATTTGTTATGATGACGTATTTTGTGTATTCACCTGTTAACTTTTTTCCTGTACATACAATATGTTAAAAAATTAATGTTGAAAGAGTTTTATTATAGAAGCATACACCATATTTAAGGGTGTAAAATTAGATACTTCGAAAATTAAACCATGTGGGTGCTTTGTTTTCTGAAACTGAACTGAAAAGTGCAAAATTTGGAGCATTGTACCCCAATAAATCAATCGGAGGGGCAAATTTTGATATTAGGAAAACAGCCATCGACAGAAATTATGTTAAGCATTATAATATCAAATAAATAAAAACAGTGTTTCATACAGATCCATTTTAATAACATTTTTACACAAATTGTTTCAACACAGTCTGAGAAACTAATTTATTTTATTAATTCATATTTGTCTTTTTGGTGAATTTGCACCATGAACATTTATGATACAAGTAGATGTTCATATATTTTAAGGTACAATAGACTGCATGAAATTTTCGGAAACATAATTGTATTGATTATTTCTGAAGTTGATTGTACAACGAATTAAATTCTTTTATATTTAAAGATGCGATTTGAAAACAGTTTTATATAATTTGTGCTGGATGTTTTCCCCAAAACAGAAAATTTATCGGCTGTGTAAGTTTGTTTTGAATAAAATTATAAATCTCTACGTATTTTGACTGTATGTAGCTATGTACATAATATTTTTAAGTTAGTGGGAACAAGCGGTCCTCTTATTATAAAAGTATCTATTATTATTTTGGAGTTCCTCTCGCTCTATATGTGATCAAGACTTCATATGCAGCATAATCTCATTTGTATTTGAACTAGTACTGAGTAGTCTAGAGTACTATAGTCACTGAATTAATTTTGTAAAATATCAGAAAATGTGAATTTATCTTGGAAACTTATGTAAAACAAAGTTGTGACACAGCTTGTTAAATAATTAAGTTATTTGATAACAATAATTTGTGTTTATCAACAAATTTTGCTTAAAAATAATTTACATACTTGGTTGATACAACCTAATCTTTGTAACAATGAAAAAAGGAAAGAATGGAGAACTTGTCAGCTTAAATAACCTTGACCTTAACATGCCTAGTATTTTTTGCCTAGTACCTTAAAGCTATGTTGCCTAGTATTTTGGTTATAGTGGCGATCCCATATATTTTTTGTGCACTTTGACCAAACTTTATAATAATTATTATAAGAATATTGTGTTAATTTTTAATAAAGTCTGTTTTGTTATTCATATATATAATATGTATTTTATTTGAAATACTTTTTGAGACGTATTTTCTATTTGTAAAACAGAAAATACCTTATTAAATCTCGCCAACATAACCACTTAAATTTCCATATAGTAGGTCGGCGACTCGACAAATAGCCACTATAGGCGTTGCAAGCAAGCCTTGCGACATTCGAGTTTGCCTATTGAAGTGACAATACGAACAGTGCTGCCAACGACGGGGAATGAGAGGGTGCTCCGGGTAACGCGCAGGAATTGTGTCGAATAGGGGAAATGATAATTAAAATATTATTTCATCAAAAGAGTGTTCCTTAAATACAACACCTGCCTATCAAGTTCTGCATCAGTGGAGAGTGTTTCACATGGTGGTATGATCATTCGTTCATACAGACGGAACGTATCTGATGCTCTTTTTGAACAGTTTGTAATATTAAAATCTCTAATATAAAGAAAACTAATAGTCCAGACTCTAGTTTTATGCTTATTTTGTTATACAAAATAAACATAACATATAATTTTTATTTGTGGACTATATCGATGGCTGAAAGCAACAGTGGGATATTTCGTCAAAAATGCGTTTTTGACATTTTAACAGAAAATTAATCTAAATAGTTCATTCTACCAAAGCAATTAGTTCAAACACAAGTTTTAGTTCAAGTAAACAAAGAATTTTAGATTTGATTGATGATTCACTGAATCATATTTACAAAGGTTAGTTGATAAACCATTTATTTATAACTATTAAATATCTTTGTATTTATTTACTGTGCTGTATGTCATGTCGAAAATGATCCCTATTGTGTGCCAGAAACAGATGAAGACACTTGATCTGATTGTAACAGGCCAAATATTATTATCCCATCCACTCCTGACCCAGACGACCACGGTGGACACAAAAGTAAGCAGCTTTCTTTCATTTGGTATAATCATCATCATCGTGGCATCTGTACTGGCTTCTCCCAAGGTCCGCTTTTTTGGAAAGACTGTGTCTTGGAATATTTCTTTTGGCGTTGTGACACATTACTGTGACTATCATAATTTATTATTTTTGTTAAATATTTTTATAATAATATCTTTCAGGCAGCCTTGTATCTTTTGTAGAAGATTTTTGAACCCTCTTGACTCGGGCCTAGATTACATACCGGACACATACGAAGAATCAAGCACTGCTAGCTAAAAACTGTTCCATCTTCTAGCTAGTGGTATTAAACCTGGGGCCTTAGTCAAAGTAACATAACGATAACGAAGTTCGCAAGAATAAAATGTATGGGATGTATCACGTGTATGTCAATCCCATACATTTTATTGCTTTCGAACTTCGTTATCGTTATGTTACTTTGACTAAGGCTCCTGAACCTTTATTTAATAAGAAACTGAGAAAGAGATAATCTCACCAATAAGAAATAGCAAGAGGCAACGTCATGAAAATGAATGGAAGAGAAACATCAAGAAACTAAAAATAAATTCAGGCCAAGAATATGTATCTCGCCTTGGAAAGTTACATCGCTCAAAATCTCTGTGGGCACCCTATACACTGTACTGAATGCAAACTGAAATGCATAGAGAAAATTTCAGATAACAAACGCCTGGCTTTATTCAACACTTTTTATGGTTTAGTTAGTGGATAAAGTTAGACGAGATTATTTAACTCATTGTTTGATGAAAGTAGAGCCTAGGAAACGACGTTTAAATGATGTAAAGAGAAAGGAAAACTGGTTATTATTTTTGAAAAAGATAAGAGTTTGTAAGCATTATTTTTATGCTACATTAGATTTCTATCTAATAATGCTCTAACAACTGGTCTTAAAAAATCGAATGATGGCTTTGTAGAAGGAGAAAAGAGAGGCTGCTCAGCAAGTGGAAACAAAACAAGTAATGAAGCTTTAAGTGTGGTTAAAAGTCATATTAACAGCTTTCCTCTGATGCCTTCACACTATTGTAGAGCTGACAGTGTCGGGGAATATTTGGAACAGAAGAATGCAATAAACAAAACATTCAGCCAGTCAAAAAAGCAATATACACACAAGTACTTAACACATAATTTAAGTTTCTTTAGATCTAAAAAATATTTATGCTATTTTTGTACAGAACATCAAAATATGAATACTGAACATCGTTTACAGAAAAAGATGATTGTGATCGTCACATTGCAGATAATAAATTGGCAAGACAGAAAAAAAAATTGACAAAATTCCGGAACCAATAACGTTATGGCTATTATTGATTTGCAGGCTGTATTCCAATTTCCTTGTGGAAACTCTGCTGCTTTCTTTTACAAATCAAAATTAAACGCTTATAATTCTACAATTTTGGATGCTATAAATCATCGGGGCTTTTGCTACTTTTGGCATGATGGTGTGGCAAAGAGAGGTGCCTATGAAATTGCTACATGTTTATGTAACTATTTAAAAAACCATTGGAAAAGATGTAATTTTCTGGAGTAATAATTGTACAGCCCAGAACAAGAATAAATATCTTTGAATTTGAAGTATGTATATCTTTGCAGTGTGTACCTTAGGGGTAAAAAGTAGAACAATTACTGCGTGTACACAAAACGAAGGACCTATTAAAACAAACTAGAATATTAGTCCCAGCTGAATTAGTTTCTGTAATTAAATTAGGAAAGAAAACAGGTTCACCATTTAACGTTAACGAGTACAAAGGAGACAAAGGACTTTTTCCATTGGAAATTATTATCTGAAAATATTGGGAAAAACTATAATATAGATAACGAAGGTACAAAATGTGTATGGAATAACATGTTTTGAGAATAACAGCAGAAGACCCCTTCTACATTTATTATAAAAACTTATCTGAAACACACTTTGAAACATTCATTAATGTGACATAAAATGAGGGGTCGCAAATTAGATTGCAATAGTTTAACTATCCAGCAAGCCTACATAGAGGCTCCCGCAAAACAAAAAAATTGATTTCATGCAATTCTGTGAATCAGTAGCTATCCCTGAACATCACCAATTTTTTCAAGAACATAAAGTAACGATATTTTTTTTAAATGATCATTACTATTTGTATATAATTTTTAATAAAAAAAATCGTTACTTTATATTCTAAAAAAGTAGGCGTTTTAGGTGAGGATTTTAATGTATATCAATTACATAATTATTTGTTACTTTATATTCTCAAAAAGATGTACTAATGTTTGTTTTATACATTAATTTGAAATTAAGGTAAGCAGTTATCTAGTATATAGATATTTTAATTAAAACAAAAAATGTGTGTTTATTTTAACAAAGGCACCTTAGTTGTGTGAAGCTGAGATAATTCGAATATGAGAATAAAATGAATCTTCACGGTAATGCAACAGTGAGATATGTTACAAAAGTAAATTTTTTAAAATGTCGCTATTAAAATAAAAGCAAATTTTAATTATCATATTATTTTATAATAATAAAACAATAAAATTTAATAAACTGCACTGCTGGATTACTTCTATTAGACTTTAAATGTATGTTTCAATTTTACTAAAGTAAAACCTAGTAACTTTAAAACACATGATGTTTTATGACGATGCTTCTACAGCTTGCATTTTTCTTTGACGCTTAACGGCTTTCTTCTCTGCTTTGACCTTCTCGTCGTGAAGGCGTCTCTTCTTCCTGAGAAGCCAAATCTCTTTCTTGCGTTCCTTCTCGCCCTCTCTCATACTCCTGTACAGCTTCCTGTGTTTCTTGGGGACCAGTTTCTCGCGCAATCTGAATGCTTGTTTGTCCTCTATTTCTTTTTGATACGGATGTTCTTTGTGTGTCGCGCCGGCTGTCACCGTCATTGCTTTTTTCTGTAATGATAAAACATTTATTTTTTTCATTATACCTACTTATACAGAGAAAAGGACACAGTGGAATACTTAAATGAGACATTTATATTGACTCATTTTACGTTCTCTCATATTGTTACTTATTCTCTCCATTTATTACAAACAATAAAGATAGCAAGACAAATAACTTAATCTGAGAAAATGTTGATTGGTTTGTGATGTCTACAACACTGATTATTCTTTCATGAGTTGTGTTTGTGTACAATGTGGGTGGAAAACTGTGAGTTTAATAGACAAATATAAACAAAGTGTTTAAATAAATAAAACTCAACACAATGAATTGACTTTACTTCTTTAGCTATTACTTTTCCAGCTAATATGACGACTGGGAAATAGAAACGATGGGAAAACAAAAATTTACAACATGCAAATTTTCTTGAGGAAAATTTGTTCCAACATTTTTTCCTCCCAAAAGTGATAGACATTATTAGTCTCTAAAATAAGGTTCAATTTAAAGCTGTACCAAAAAATATCCGGGATGTTGTGTGGTCGATGTGTTTTAAGAAGTAAAAAATAATATAAGGCATATATAATTATGTCTACAGTAGCTATGTACAAAAACTGTAATACATATTGGATATTATTTTAGTCAACCCTGTGGGTTTGAGTTGTATGTGGTAGGTATTAGCTCCTTTTCATTGAGCTCTACTGCTTGACATGACAATGAAATGAGCTTTTAAAAGTTGACTGGTGTGGAATGTGGAAATATTAATGTATCCCACAAATTTTCATGTATTTTCAATAGAGCAAACCTAATACCTAATTTGGGGCCATACAATTCCTAGTTTGATAATTGTTATAATTAAAATAATCTTTTTAAAAGTAGTCTTTAAATACGATTATTTAATTACATACAACAAAACCACAAATCAACCTATGAAATATTTATAAGATTAGATTTGACAGAGAAAGCCAACAAGTTTTTTAATGGCCATACCTTCTCTTTTGCCAGTTTCTTTTTCTCTGAATCAACATTGTCCTCTTTGTCTTCATCTGAGGAGGAGTCCTCTTGTATTTCTTGTTGGTACTGTTTTGTGAGAGCTTCTTCTCCATCAGTTTCGGAATTTTCTTCCTTGGAATCCTCATCCTCTTCATCAGTTGCTTCCTCAATATCAGTATCGGAAGATTCACCTTCACCTAAAAACACATAAAATTTAATTAAATATTTTCATATACAATTTCATTTCATGTATTTATACATATATGAAAAAATGCAGGAATTAAAAAAAAAATTCAGTGCTATAAAAAAGATATTCTTGAATAAATTGTGTCAACTATTTACTTCTTTTACAAAATATAGTAGGTAGACAGTCTGCTCATTTTTCATTTCCGATATTTCTATCATACCTTTTAAATGTAAAGAAAAAGCACTTTATTTTCGTTTATGTGATAATCTTTTAGAAGGCTAATAATCCCAAAGTAATGACAATAATAATAGACACTTCTGTAAAATGCAGTAGTAACCAACCTCTTAATGATAACCTAAAATAGCAGCATTTTTTTTGCAATCTACAATCCATCTTTAACTTGCAATAATTTCGTTCTTCTCTTGATGCCATTTCTCTAACCCATCCTAATTCCTTATCCATAGTCCTACTATTGTCGGCAACGATCTGCAGCACCAGTGGCGTCGCTTGTGTTATAGGGGACGTTAGGAAGCCACCTACCATCAAGTGGTCCTTTACATAAAAAATAATAATTAAGGATTCCCTATATTTACAATTAGCCTTAGTTTAGGGTGTTCAGGCCTAGTTTATAACATCTTTTCTGTCATTTTACATAATCAGGTGTCATTAGCCACGTTGCAAGCCAATTGGGATGGATATCAAGCCTGTCTCTCTGTAAGGCAGTCAGAGCTTATGGACTTGAGAGATTCTAATGAACCCTATAATGTTAGTAGAAGCCTTTATGTAATATTGTGCATATTTGTCTGAAGGTGATGTTCTTTCTAAAATCCACCACATCTTCTCATATAAAAATAACACTTACTCGGTTTACAATTAGGATCATTGAGAACTCGTTCTTCTGGAGGTATATAAACTTGGTCTTTAGTTTTATCAGTGAACGGTGATAAGTGGGGCGGCAGAACTTCTCCCATCAGATACTTGTTTATGGGCAGCAGTGTTCTTGAATTAACACTGTCAAACACCCATTGCGGCTGTATGTAGTATCTTGACAGATACTGTTTGTCCATACTCGGTCTGTCTACAATTTGGTAAGAGATGGACTCATCAGTCTCATCAAAAGTGGCTCCAACAAAATGATCCTTATCCCACGAAACTTCACCTCCAAAACAACGAATAATAAACACAAGTGGCTCCCGGGGCACCTCTCTGTTTATGAAGAATTTTATACCTTTGAACATTGTCTTTAACTTTTTAATCTTCTCCGCTTCAACCTTGGCTTCTTCAAGTTTTTGTGGGTTTTCCTCATCTGTTTGGAAAACATCAATTTCTGGCAGTTCTTCTGCTTCATTAGAACCAACAACTCTAGCCAAAGACAAATTCATAGCGGCTATTCTTTCAGCTACATATGCATTTTCATCAACCAAGTCTTTTTCATCAGTATTCAAGCCAATAGTGAGCTTAGGTGGGTATACTAAATTCGAAGAGTGGAACAATTTGAAATTAACAAAACCCAACATAGTTATGTAGAACTCTACGAAGGTCGACATTATTTTGAAATCAACTTCATCTTTGCTTTGCGGCTGAAACAATGTAATTTTTGAAAATCAACACAAAAACAATTTAATAGCAATGAGTAAACAATGTAATATAGATTTGAAAGAGGCATACTGCCTCTACATAAAATATGCTACAATAGGATATTTACTTTAATAAATAAACAAAAACAACTGTTTCAAATGAATTGGAATCAAATTTACTTTAAGGGCTTATTTGTATATCTAGCATTTTAATCCAGTCCAGCAATTTAGCAGCACTGGAAAGGAAAGGTACAGGCACTGGATCACGCTATTTACATTAGTCTAGTAGCCATTCTTACTTTGTTGAGATTTGTTCATGCAAATGATTAGTATTTCGCATCTTGAACAGAGATGGATACTAAAAATGTAAAAAAAACCTCTGTGCATTAATATTGTGAGGTAGAACTGAAGAAAAGCGAATTTTGGTGAGCAAATAGATTATGGCTGAGACTTACTCGAGGTTCTGTTTTACTTTAGAAACAACTAAGGTCAGAAGAGTACAGATATGAGGATGACACCAGAAAATTTTTGACGAATTGCTATACTAAATTGCAAGCTCCATTGAAGATCAATGATACGTGAGAGATTCACTGCCAGCTAAATTAAATTATCTATATAATTGCACAAATTTCATGTTTTCTTCCTCAGAGTTCTTTTAGGAGGAAATGGACTGGGTTACTGAACAAATCGATGTGTGATCACTATACAATTAAGCAGTGGGACTGGGCGCTTAGCGTTTATACAGTTACAGTGCCATTGTAACGGGTGCCGGTGGTGGTTACTGGATTGAAAAATAGGAATGTGCCCTATTCCGATCCAGTGCTGGTTACTGAAAGCTCCACTGGATGAAGTGCCAATCCAGCACCCCTAGCTTTATTTACTGGATCAATGTAAAACAGCAGTTATATGCATAAATTATCAAAGCAATCAACTAACATTTTATTAATCTTTATTTGGTTTCATTATAGAGAAAATCAGAGGTATGTGCTAATGTGTAAAACAATATTTATGCTTAGATCTGTTTAAAAGTTGTAAATAAATAAAAATGTTTTAGTTGACAAAGACTTACCTGGAAAGAAAAGTGATGTGGAACAATCCATGTTATAGTTTGCCCTTCAAGTTCAGCCTGATAATAATATCCTTTGACTGATACAAATACTTTTCTTAGCGCTTTTGCAGCGATAACAGCATGCATGAACTCAACCGTTAACCTTCTGCAGAGCAGTGACTGATCTCTAGGTACCCTATTCAAAGATGGGAAAGTACTAAACAAAAAGCATAGTGTCAGACAATCGTCCAAATCTCTCAAAGCATCTACAAATGTAGGATATCTTTCTTTAACAATATGATCAATATTAATTTCCGGGTAGTCACGTAGGTATTTCCTCATCTGTCGATATTCTTTCATTGATCTTGCTCGACGGATCTTTTGTTGGTAAACCTTTAAAAATTCAAAATAAATTTATTATTCTTCATCTATTTATTAGTTTTTAATTTAATTTAAAGTAACCTAAATAATTTAAGTACTCACTTTTAAATCTCTGAGCTTCCATATTATAGGTTCATGCAATAAAAATTTAATATCCTTGGTGTGATACAGTGTTTTGATGCCACCAGCCCCCTTTTGGGCCCTTTTACGATTTCGGGGTTCACGAGGATAGATGCCTTTCAGAATGCAAATGCGTCGAAAATCTTTGAGCGACAATTGCAGCTTCTTCAATGCGGCTTTCCTTGTCATAAACTGTGCTCCTTCTCCAGATGAATACTATTTTGATAACAATTAGAAAATATTAACACGTGTTTAATTTGAATAAAACATGGTTAGAATTAAGGAATCAAGAATAGCATACAGTACCTTCTTTTTTTTCTTTGAAACCATTTTGTTCAAATATCTCAAATTGAGAGTTTCTTTCTAAATAATGTGTTTTAATATTTTTGAAGATTAATTAATTGATCACACTTTACAAGTACAACTTGTAAATCTTGAAAGAAAGATGGCTGTCCTACCTCTCTGACTGATAACTGCCAGTGTCACCTAAGTGTCAATGTCACTTTAAGTCAGACTTAACACAGAATACAAAATCAGACTGTTATTCTAAACTGTTATTTATAGTTTTATTCGCTTACTACGTATTTACATACACTAAATCAGAAACGAGAGAGCAAGTTAATTTTCATACAAATACATGCGACATATATGTATACTACAAACATACAGCGCCTCAGTGGCTCCGCACACGAACTAAAATTTAATGGCGGGAAATTTAATCGCCTATTGCAGAAAACTGACACATGGATAGATTGCAAGGAAAGCTCGCACTTTCAAATGCCCAACTTATGTCAATAAGCTTTTTGGATGGATGGCTTGTATACTATTACCACAGTGTAATAGACTGTGCTATTACTTATTTTAGTTATTTTAGACGTGCGAATTTCACTTACATATTTTATCTTTAGTAGGTTATGTGACGAGAAAAAAAACATTAGTTGTTAAAAATACAAAGGATTAAAAATACAAAAATATTAAAAATACAAAAAGATTGTATTAATTGTTCAAAGTTCACCTTTATTGCTCTCCCGTCTTCAGAATTCTATTATTGAGTCATATACAAAAAGATTAAATATATAGAATATATAGAGAGGGCCTTGGGAAAATTTTCCTACAAAAATATGGTTCCTGATCGCCATGGCCTTGTAAATTTGGTGATGGACTGAGCGATTTTGTACCACGTGGTTCTTATAACATACCTTTTATTATAAGGACAAATTGTAACATAAGTGTTCATAAGTCGATACCTAAATATGGTCGCGTGTACTTTAAAAGGAAGTTCACCTGTAGTTTAAAAATTATTATTATAACAAAAATTTATTATTAAAACAAATGTTTAAAATTTATCTCTCCCTGATTAAAGTACATATTTATTATTTATTAATTAATAGGGCAATTTATTACCTGATACAATTTTAACAGTATTCTAGCTATTAAAATTGGCTTAAATTTGGGCAGATAATTTCACTCTAACTTCCTGTTAACCATTAGGTTTCAATGTTTTTTTAAGTAATAAAATTTTGATTTAAAGAAGCTCCTACATAGGTAATATGCATTTTCTTAATTGTCTAGGCGATATAATTACAGTTATAACCTTCAGTTATTCCTATGTACTAATCCGATCTGATATCGTTAATGAAATCAGTCTCCAGCGCCTTTAATTATATAAATATACGAAAATTATTATTGACGTTTTATGATTTTTACATCAGGAGTTTTATAATTTTTCCATTTTGACTTTTAATTTCAGTTAAGCATTTGCTTAATGTTGATGAGGGCGTAGGTTCTGTCTATAATTATGCAGCATGGCTTACATCAACGTAAAATACCTAATTTGAGTTGATCGGCCCAGTTTAAAATGTAGTCTCTCAATCTTCGAATCGGCTGAACTGATTTTTACTGCACACTAGCTGAAACAGCAACTTCGTACGCGTGGTACGAAGTTGCGGTATAGCGCGTAACTTTTTTGTTTGTAACCCGATTGGAATGAAACAAACACTAAATATTATGGCAAGCTTACTACAATGCAGCAATGAAAACCGCATTCAAGTCGGTCGAGCCGTTTCTGAGATTAGCGTGCACAAACTCAGTGACAAGCAGACAAAAAT
The DNA here is from genome assembly GCA_910589475.2 of Bembecia ichneumoniformis. Taxonomy (NCBI): domain Eukaryota; kingdom Metazoa; phylum Arthropoda; class Insecta; order Lepidoptera; family Sesiidae; genus Bembecia; species Bembecia ichneumoniformis. Next base: position 15,005,276 of record OU342524.1, on the reverse strand, counting down.
TGTAAAAACTGTTTTTTTCACCTCCGTAATATAATAAAGTACAATTATATTGATGTACAAACACGGCTCGTTTACGATTTTATTAAGTACCTGTAGATTAAATTAGGAAGTATTCTGTTTAAAAAAATGTTAAAGAAGCTTTTAACAACTAGAAAATAACCATTCAAGCATTCCAAAGGTTATTTTGAACTATCATCTTGGTAATTTATTTTACTATTTTTTTGCATTCGTATTGTTAATCATTGAATCACCTTGTCGAAATCCCTCTAATTCGGACCAAGCGCTTTAAAACATCTTTTGTGATGCGCACTGCTAAGGATTGGAACTCCCTGCCGGCGTCTGTATTTCCGAGCTCATATAACCCAAATCTTTTCAAGGTTCGAGTGAATAGGCATCTTCTGGGTGAGCTCGCTCCATCGTCGGCCTCATCCTTCCTACATGGATAGATGCTGGTCAAGAGCAAACCCATCTTTAATAAAAAAATAATAAAAAATTGAATAACGACTCCATAAAGTTTATATCGGTGTGCTACTAATAAACAACTATAATAAATAATAACTATTTGAACAAATAGAAATTCTAATTAGGTAGAGTCAACTTCGAGAAGGAGGTCAATCGTCGAATCCAGCTCGGATGGGCAGCGTTCGGAAAGCTCCGAGACATCTTCTCGTCCAAAATTCCTCAGTGTCTTAAAACAAAAGTTTTCGACAAATGTGTGTTGCCAGTTATCACATATGGCGCTTAAACGTGGTCTCTGACTACAAGCCTCGTAAGAAAGCTCAATATCGCTCCGCGGGCTATGCTATGCTCGGGGTTACAGTGCGAGATCGAATTAGGAATGAGGAGATCCGTAGACGAACGAAAGTTACCGATATAACCCGGCGGATTAGTAAGTTGAAATGCCAGTGGGCAGGACACATGTTATGGAGAGCCGACGGCAACAGCCGGAAGGTTCTTGAATGGAGGCCAGGGACCGACAAGTGCAGCATAGAACGTCCACTCACAAGGTGGACAGACGACCTGTTAAGGGCCGCAGGTCGACGGTGGATCCAGGCTGCTTCTGACCGGTCCTTTTTCAAGATTAGGGGGAAGGCCTTATTTCAGCAGTGGACGTTGGATGGCCAGATAAAATAGTGCGCATCTTGTTTTTACAGTGACCTCTTTTTCATAAATTACATTTATTTATATATGCAGGAATTCTATTATCATTTACATAAATAATTCTGCATTTATGTATTTGAACTGTACTAAAGCTACTCACAACGCCATCTAGACAATTCGTGCGTAACCAATTTCGGTTTTTTTAAAAGTGTTTTAGTATCTTTCAAATTACCCTATAAAAGTAATGAGAAAATGTGGGCATAGTTTGAGTATTTGTTCTTTTTAAAAATGAGTTCTTAAAAATATTTGTTTTTCTTTTTTGACGAGCCCATTAAATGAGTGGTTATAGGGTGCTTGCCTTAACGCTCTGTTCTGAGGTTCCCGGTTTCGATTCCCGGCAGGGTTAACTTTGAAAATGAACTTTTCAAAATTGGCACTGGTTTGGACCTAGAAAGTAGTGGCAGGGCACACTGCGTTTCGCAGTGATTTGGGCAGCCCGTCTGGCGGCAGTAACCATCTCTTTACAAAAGTATACCATGAAATAATTGCACGTGTGCTGTTGTATTTCGGTGAGTGAGTAAGGGATGCCAGAACTATTCAAGTATAATTCATTATACTTCAATGGCCAGAGTCCATTACCATTCCTTAATCCTACTGTAGTCGGTAGCGCACTTGCAGCACCTGTGACTTGTGTTATAGGCGACGGTAGCCACCTACCATCAAGTGGACCGTCAGCCTGTCTGTCGATCTTAGTATATAAAGAAAAATTATTAAAAAATAATAAGAAGCCTTAGATTAGTTTAACTTTATTAAATAACATGATTAAACACTACTTAAATTAAGTTACGAATTCAATTCTTTTATTTTTAACTATCGAGATTTATCGTTTTCATTGACTGTTGCACTACTTGTGACAGATTGCGTATTTCCCATGTTGGTGGGATCCATCATTACATATTGCATGGGATAAGCGTATTGGGTCGCAGGCCACATTTGATGCATCGCAGATATTAAACTTGTAGGTGCTTCGCTTTCCTTAATTATATTAGTGCTGGCAATTTTGGCAGGTATCATTGGCGAATAAACGAACTGGTACGGGTAAGTTTGAGGGATAATTGTATTTGATGGGACTTTATCGGCGCATTGATGTTCTTGTGTCACAATTGGATACATGTATGCATTTTCGTTGAATAAACCCGTGTATTGTTTGTTATTTGAAAAAATTGCGCGTTTTTTTTGTGGCGAAAAGTATGGAACGCTTGACGCTAAGGCTACTGATGAAATCTCTTGCTGAGGCTGGTTTTGAGTAGCGACAGTGAAGAAGTTTACCGGTTGTTCGCTCAAATACTGTCTAATCGCGTTGTCCTCGCTCGCTGCCACAAACAAATCGCCTGTCGTTCCATCCGCTGACGGTTTCACGTATAACCCTTGCACTGGTTGAAGCTGGCTGTGAGAATTCAATAAAGGTTGTCCTTTAACTTGGCAATAAATTGAAACTAGTATGGATATTATAAGAGTTTTTTTCATTTTGAATATCACTTAACAGACTGGCAGATGCTCTTGAAATGATTTACAAACTACATATTGCCTGTTTAAATATATTTCTAGGTGCAATAAGATGTGTCAAATGAGTTAATTTAATGAGATAAAGATATCTTTAATCAGTAGATAAAAAGATAACACATCAATTAGATATGTATGTATAAACATTAAAAATTCTCTTTTAACACGTATTAACGTAACCGCATGTAATGTTATTAAGTATTTTCACGTTTCGTAGAAATCAATTCATGTTACGACGTGACAAAACCAGCTGATGTAGCTTTTCATTCAACCTAAATAAGTTGTTATGCATTAAGAATGAATGCAAATATTATTGCAAAATTCAATAATGGAATCCATGTCAAACTATGTCAGAAGAAAAACATATTAGCTTAGTAAAATGCAAAATAATATATTAAAAAAAAAATCTAACCAGGTACTCCTTTTAATGAGTAAGGCTGGGTAAAAAGATCGCTACTAAAATAAATTATTGTAGGATATTAAAATGTCTAAGCAGTTTCTATTTTTGGGGTAAACAGCCTACAAAATTTAAAACACTAGCCTGATTATTTATTAGTTACTAGCGACACGCCCCGGCTTCGCCCGGTGTGCAATTTTTATATATATATATGAACATTCTCCGTTTATCCCTCTTTCCATTAGAGAAAACCGAATTAAAATCAGTCTACCTGTTCACGCGTGATGCTGTGACCAAGGGAAATGGGGATTCATTTTTATATATAGAAACTAACGACCCGCCCCCGGCTTCGCCCGGGGTGCAATTTTTATATATATGAACATTCCCCGTTTATCCCTCTTTCTATAAGTGAAAACCGAATTAAAATCGGTCTACCTGTTCACACGTGATGCCGTGACCAAGGGAAATGGGGATTCATTTTTATATATAGAGACTAGCGACCCGCCCCCGGTTTCGCCCGGCGGCGTGCAATTTTTATATATATGAACATTCCCCGTTTATCCCTCTTTCCTCAGTCTACCCGTTCACGCGTGATGCCGTGACCAGGGGAAATGGGGATTCATTTTTATATTAGAGACTAGCTGACCCAGCAGACGTTGTCCTGCCCGAACCCGAAAATAATTCAGTAATCCGTTGTGGGTCCTATCAGGTCCAATTTTATTTTCAAACCATATGTCAAAGTGACGCGACAATGAAAGTCATTTATCGACGGTTAAATTATTTGGTTATTGTTTAAACAAAAATACTAAAATTGTGATTAAAAAATGGGGTGGGGGTAGGAGGGTGGAAAATACTTTACGACTTCTTCTCATACCTACCAAAAATACAAAAAAAAAATTTAATAAAAATCGGTACAGCCGTTTCGGAGGAGTTTTGTTACAAACACTGTGACACGAGAATTTTATGTATTAGAAGATATAGATTATTAGTTATTAGTCTGACTGCCGACCTGAAGATAACAATTTTCTTTTACAAAATATAGTTAGTTTGAGCTGATGAGTATTGAGTTGGTTTTTAATGTTCGTGTTTTTTTTTCTTTTTCGAGTAGGTAAATATTTTATTACGATTTGCAGTCATGAACTATAAAACTCAGACCGATAAAAAATTTAAATCAATGTTTTCACTTCAGTACAGTTATGGTAGGACATTGCTTTTTCACATTACTTTTGATAAAAGACGTGGAAATGTTTAGGACTTCTGCATGCATAAATCCACACGAAGAATTTTCCTTGTGCGCCTGGATGTGTCCGCCGACTTGTGTTAATTTGAGATTGCTTAGCCGGGGTGAAATTGCTTGCCCCTCCATTTGGGAATGCAAAATTGGTTGTCAATGCTCTGTTGGCTATGTCAAAGACGAATATAGTAAGAAGTGCATAATACCGGATAAGTGTCCAAGTAAGAAAAGTTAAGCTTAATTTGTAGTATGCAGTTTATTATAATAAAAGGGAATAATGTTGATATGATAGATGAAAGAAAAAGTAACAATTTCCTTTACTTACTTTACTTAACTATTTTAGTAGTTTAGCGTCGATAGATAGTAGAGATTTATTATATAGGTAACTAGCTGAGCCCGAACTTCGTACGCGTGGTATTCGGTATAGTGCCTCACTTTTTTGTTTGTAAACCGATTAGAATGAAACAAAACTAAATGTTACGGGGAAGCTTTTTACAATACATCAGCGAAAACCGCATTCAAATCTGTTAAGCCATTTTATCTGTGCACAAACGCATAGATAAACAGACAAACAGATAAAAATTTTAAAACTTATTTTTTTGATCTCTGTAACATAAGTACAACGTGTACAAATTGTTTTTTTGAAAAAATATTTGATGTACAGACATGACTAGTTTACGATTTTATTATATGTATAGAAGATATAGATTGAATCCTTGAAATATTCCTATATATTCTGCATTCATGTCCCACTGCTGGGAAACAATTCTTGCCATTGTGTGCGAAAGTACGGTATGACCAGCTTTAGCCAACTGTGAACGGCGGGACATGATATACCCATCCTTGAAAATTGTTAGATTTCTCGGACACGAAAGTTTCTTTTTAATTTTCCCTTTTTTAACATACGAGCAAATGGTCTCATTAGCTCTACCGGAATACAAACCTGTATGAGCCGTTTGAATCCGAGCGATAAAATTTAACAGTTAACGATATAAAGTAACGATTTAATTAGAATCTATCTTAAAATATGTTACAATTTTAATAGGCATATACTAACAAAAGCCCAGTAAGGATGCAATTTTTTTTTGAAAATTGTATACACAAGATTCCCTCATTTATTGCTCTTTTCGTATCAAAATCCATTGGGTGGTTTAGGAGTAGTTAGCGGAGAAACAGAAAGAAGCGAAGTTATTTTTACAACTATTAATAATATTTAAACTTTCATTGCATAAGAAGAAAAAGAAAATCCTTAATATGGCTATATTTCATAATAATTTGAGTAATGTATGACGGAGAGGCAGACGCCATATTAGAAGAGACGTTTCCTATAGACTGCGGCTATATTTGGTAAAAAGAGAGCGAAACATGCGAAAAATAATTAATTATAGCTTTTTAGGGTTCCGTACGTCCGAATAAAAATACGGAACCCTTATAGGATCACTCTGTCCGTCATTCACATTCAATTATCTCGGAATCTACTAGACCAATTAAGTTGAAATTTCCGTGACCCAAACGCAGAGTTGTGACGTGAATAGATGAAATCTGTATATGGGAGGTCATTTTTGGGGGAAAGTGGAAAATTAAAAAAAAATTTTTTTTTGAAAACTGCATCGTGTGATGCATATCAAATGGAAGGTCTTGTTGTGAAGATCTTAAAAAATGAATAGTTTCCAAGTTATTCAAGAAAATAGACGAAAAGGGGGTCACCCCTTACCTCCGAAACTATTGAACCTAAAATTTTGAAAAAAATACAGAAATTAGTTTTCTACTTATAGATTAAGTATAGGAAAACCTATAAGAAGTCCATCATATTAAAATAACATGGTAAATCACTCAATATTGTGCGGATAGGTAACATCGTAAGGAACCCTCTTCACCCGAGTTCAACTCGCATTTTTCCCCTTTTTTTTAAATTAGTATCCATCAGCATATTTTATTAGGCAACACAATCGCCGCGATTTATTTTGTCATAGATAATAATTGATACACTATACTTTTCGTTTGGTATTCACTAACGCCACTTAGCGATTCTACGCGATTCCTTACTTCGAAACCACGTCATATCCTCAAATTATTACGATATCTGCTAAAAGTCCATTCTCTTACATATGTATGCCATGACAAGACATTACGTGTTTTGATAAGGCAAGACAAAAGCGTGAAATCATAATTGCCATACAGAATCGAGGCCCAGGTGGGTGAAGGACGATCTCTGGTACGGATCTTAGACTTGTCTTGATTTGATTGAATCACGGAAACTCAACTCCCACTAAAGTGTGTGTTATGGTATAATAGTCTACGTTGTAGCTAAAATTATGGAAACAGTGCCAACCTTTCAGCCATTACTGAAATTTCATTAACTGCTCGATAATGATCATTATTGATTCATTATTTAACGAGCGAATAAACTGCCATTAGCATTATTCGCGAATGCCAAACGTGTTTCTTCTAATCAGAAGAATTCATAATATTTCACTTATACTTAATAACAAAATTATAAACGTGCTACGATTGTAATAATAAAGAAATTTTTATGCAAATATTTTAGGTAATTGCGTGTAAATATTCAATATAATTTTTGTTATTTTTGCGAAACATAATGGTTAACTAACACGTACATCACGTACTTGGTTAAACAATTCTTAGGTATCAAAGTTCATAGTGGAAATAGCCAGAATATATAGAACGCAAACAACTATACAATATGACATGAGGAGCTCAAACTCAAATTTCAGATTTATTGCATTTCTAACTTATTCCTGAATTATTGTAATTTTTGATTTTGCGTTCACGGTGGGTCCAGGTTGATTCTGACCGGCCCTATTGAAAATTTATAGGGCAGGCCTATGTTCAGCAGTGATATTGTATGATTTAAAAATATTTACTTTGAATCTCGAATCCTACATTATCGAATAATCGTCTTATTGTTTCCTTATTGTTACCACAAATTAGGTTTACCACAAAATTGAAATAATTACTGAGTGTTTTATGCAAATAGGGTGACGGTTCACTTGATGGTAGGTGGCTACCGTCGTCTATGACACGAGCAACACCACAAGTACTCTGCCGACCATAGTAGGATTAACAATAAGGGTTAAGGAAGGGATAACTAACTGGGAAAGGGATAGATGGGGGGAGGGTGAGTAGCCTATGTTACTCGCTGATAATGTAGCTTTCTAAAGGTGAAAGAATTTTTAAAATCGGTCCAGTATTTTTGAGTTTATTCATTACAAACATACAAAAATACATACATACATACATACATACGTATACATACATACATACAAATCTTTTCTCTCTATAATATTACTAGTATAGATAAGTTTTCGTGTAAGACCTTATTTTTTCATGTACGATTTTTTTTATAAATTATGTATGATGTATAATAGTTTTAAAAGTAGGTATATTTTGTGTCTTAAATAAAATTTCTAATTATTTCAGGCTTCCCCATACTGTCCCCCAATTGAAGAATCATTTGCTATTAATTGTCGTTAAAACAGGCCTATTAAAGTCTATGACTATTTTTTTACAAATTAATTTATTTTGAACTAGCTGGTGACCGCGACTTTGTCAGCGTTTAAACAGTAGAGCCCAATTTTTTATAATAGTTACCCTTTCAGGCAAAAAAGGCTGAACATATTTGGATGAAATTTGGCACACAAATAGTTTATTACCTGAATTTACCTGGAACTTACCTATTGTTAAGTTAAAATCGCGCCACTTTTTATATTTTCAGATATCCCTCAGGAATCTAATACGTTTCCAGGATAAAGAGTACAATATATGTTAATCGAGGTAATAAACTATCTGTATACCAAATTTCATCCAAATCCGTAAAGTTATTCTTGAGTTATTGAGGAACAAATATCCATACATCCTCACAAAAAATCACTTTATGATATTAGTAGGAATAGTAAAAAAATTTGAGAGATTCCATTTTGGTAAATACCACCCCCTTACGGAAAACCACCGTGAAATAACAGCATATGTGCTGTCATGTTTTGGTGAGTGAGTAAGGGATGCCAGAACCCACTTCGTTATTCCTCCTAATTGACGAGCCCATTGGATGAGCGGTTAGGGTGCTTGCCTTAACGCTCTGTTCGAGGTTACGAGTCCCAGCAGGGTCAATTTTGAAATTTTCTGGATTTTCAAAATTGGTCTGGATCTGGAAAATAGTGGCAGGGCACACTGCGTTTCGCAGTCATTTGGGCAACCCGTCTGGCGGCAGTAACCACCCCCTTACAGAAGACCATCGTGAAATAACAGCATGTATGCTGTTGTGTTTCAGTGAGTGAGTAAGGGATGCCAGAACCCATTTCCCTAACCCCTCCTAATCCCTTATCCTTAATCCTACTGTAGTCGGTTGCGCAATTGCAGTACATGTGGCATTGCTTGCGTTATAGGCCACCTACTATCAAGTGGACCGTCAGCCTGACTGTCAACATTTAGTTAAAAAAAAAACAGACCAAGTAATACTTCAAAGTTGGCGCAGTGTCTACGTAATAATATACAATTCTGCATTAACTACTCGATAAAAGTGTTGATGCGATATTTTGTAAAATGTACTTAGTTGCAACCTCATTTTGAATATTACGAAAACATGTTATAAATATGAGTTCATCGATTATCGTCATTGCATTTACAATTTGTCCACAAAAATGAAGGCTGTCTTTTTGTGTTTTTTTATGGCGGTCGCGGCTGGGCTAGCAGCGCCGTCTGCCAAACTCAATATTAAAGAAAAGTCGACAAGGGTAAAAAGATCAAACTATCAAGCGCCTTATATATCGCCGTGTGCTGCAGCCTCGGCCCCTGTCTCCTACTACGCACCACACCCTGGCTACGGATATCCACAGTACGGCGTACCGAATGGCATCAACCAACAACATTACAGGACAACAGAATTTGGTGAAGACAACGAAATGCTGAGCTTCTCCGACGACGGTCACATGCATTTGGCCAGATACGCGTACCCACATGGACAAATCCTGCCTCCAGTATCATCTCCAGCGATTGGTGTGTTCCCCAATGCGAATGTTGGCGGATGCGGTGTACCGCTTCTGTTCAGCTGTACGCCACACATTACACATGGAAAAATAGCGAAGGCTCATCCACAATATTCTTACGGAAGTATGGAACATACCGCCGCGGTACACCCGTACCGTGATGCCGAAGAACAAGCGGAAGATGAAAATCACCACGATGAAAAGTTAATGGAAAGTGAGGATTTCCCTCATCATGAGACGAATCACGTCAGCGCTCGTTCCTAGTGTTCATAATGTAGCCTAAATTGTGTGTAATTAGATTTAATATTTTAATAAATTCATACTTTTATGTGTCACGTGTATCATTAAAGTTATTTTGGAATTATTAAGCGTTTAAATACTGAATATCTTTGATAAATAGTTACACTAAAAAGTATAACCTATGAAATACAATTCAGAGATAGCAAAGCATAGCAAACAAGTTGGGTGCCTTGCCACATGCAAACAATTTCTTTACATACATCAAAGGTAATTTTTAAGTCGCTTCCCGAGTCTGTATGCTGTTTGTATGTTCTTTAACTCTTAAACCACCCAACGAATTTGATGGGGTTTTCAGTAATGGAAAGAGCGGTAAACGAGAAAGGTTTTTATATATAAACTAGCGACCCGCCCCCAGCTTCGCCCGGGGTGCAATTTTAATATATATATCATTCCCCGTTTATCCCCCTTTCCATTAGTGAAAACCGAATTAAAATCGGTCTACCCGTTCACGCGTGATGCCGTGACCAAGGGAAATAGGGATTCATTTTTATATATAGAGATTTTCAGAAAAAAATGCACCCATGCAAAGCCGGGAACGGGTCTCTAATTTTACATAAACACTAAAATTAATTTTATTGTAAAATTCTACAATAACAATAAGGGCCGGGAGGCGACGCTGGATTCAGCCTGCGTCTGATCGGTCCTATACTAGAATATTATGGGGGAAGCCCTGGTCGTTCTATGGCTAAGACGATGATGGTAACATAAATAATTTAATTGTGGATGTTATATAACCTATATACTTCCATAAAAATATTGTAAACCGGAAATAAGTAAATACTCAAATATAAAATCTACAATATATCATTAATCACTAGCGACCTGCCCCGGTTTCGCACGGATGAATGTCCTTTTGAATGTCGGACATAGTGTGCCCTTCTTATATGTATAAAAAAATAAGATTGCTAAACATTAGGTAGGTACTTATTTCTTTGTTTTAAAGATTGGACTCTTCAAAAAAATAGATATGGAAATCTCGTTCAAATATACTATACATAGTATTTTTTAAAAGTTACAAAACTAGCTGAGCCTGCAACTTCGTACGTGTGGTTTCGTATAGCGCGTAACCTTTTTACTTGTAAACCGATTGAAATGAAATAAACAGTAAATGTTAAGGGAAGCTTGCTACAATACTTCAGTGAAGACTGCATCCAAATCGGTTAAGCCGTTTCTCAGATTAGTGTGCACAATAGCACATACAAACAAACAAAAAATCTAAAAACTTTTTGTTGACCTCAGTAATATAAATATAGGTATGTAACATAACATAAATAAATACAACGTGCACAAATTGTTTTTTTTTTTTGAAAAATCTGATGTACAGACACAGCTCGTTTACGATTTTATTATATGTATAGTTAAAGTCGCTGTATGTCTCTTTCTCCGCTAACTTCCTCTAAACCAACCAACAAATCTTGATATGGTTTTCACTAATGGAAATAGTGATAAACGAGGAAGGTTGTACGAAGCTGGGGACTGGTCTCTAATTTTAGTAAAAGAAAAATTGAATATAAAAAATAAATAAATTCAAGAATATCCATTTTAGATTGGATTAAGATTAATAATATATGAATAACGTTCATATCGTTATTTTTAACTATAGATAAAATTTATTGTAACGAGACATTCTCGTACGTGCTTTTTCTCTTCGTTAAAAGTATAAATACCAGTTTGCGATTGAAATATATTGTACAATTGAATCAGAATTGCTTACACACAGAGAACGCAATGAAGTTTTTAATTGCTGCAACTATTCTGGGGGTGGCCTCGGCGGGCCCCTTGGGTGATCTGGAACTCTTACAACGGGCAAAGTCTGCGTCGTACGGTCCTTATGGACCTCCTTGCGCTGGTGGAGGCCAAGCCCAACCTATATCTCTGTACCTATCTCCGCAGCCAAATCCACCGCCTATGTACCGTGAGACAAATTTGGAAGAATCCGCACGTTCTTATTACGATTCCGGAGTGGGATCAGCTTCTTCAGGATCGGCTTCGACGAGCACCTCAAGCGGGTCGACTGTAATAGGGTTGTTTCCTGATACGAAGATAGATAGGTGCGCGCTACCTCTACTACTCAACTGCGCGCCTAATGTGGTCTCAGGACACATCGAGAAGCCTAAGACTCCATACGCAGCGTACAGGACAGAAGAAGATGAGCACAGTGTACAAAGAAGGGGCGCTATAGTCGTCAAAGTTTCTACTGAAAAGCAAACGAAGGCTGATAAATTAAAAGATAAAAATGATAAAATTACTCCCATGTCACCTATAGTAAAAAGTAAAGATGATTTGAAGAAAGAATTGTATCCTAAAAAAGAATAGTATAAGTTATATTTTAGATACTTTTTTACTTATTTATTTATCATGTTGAAATAAATTTGAACTTTTGTAACTTGTGATGACTTTTGAACTTTTATTTTAAATTAGCTGAGCCCGCAACTTCGTACCTACGTGTGGTATTCGGTATAGCGCATAACTTTTTTGTTTATTAACCGATTCAAACACTAAATGTTACGGGAAGCTTGCTACAATACATTAGTGAAAACCGCATTTAAATCGGTGAACAAGTTTCTGAGATTAGCGTGTACAAACGCACAGACAAACAGGCAAACCGACAAAAATTCTAAAAACTATATTTTTGACCTCGGTAACATAAGTACAACGTGTACAAATTGTTTCTTGATAAAATATTAAATGTACAGACTCGGCTCGTTTACGATTTTATAGATGTATAGATTTGAATTTTTTTATGTAAATATAGTTTCATCTCATAGTGGAAGGAAACACGCTGTGTTTTGTTGTTGACGTTATTCATTACTAAGTTGCTAAATCGTGGTTTATGTATTATCTATGCTCCCCTATAACTTATAGGATATGCCGATCTATGCCGAACGGGCTTATAGCCTATAATCGACATGGATCAATAGTTTTATGAGCGATTGAATAACAACATACACTTTCAAATTTATCATACAGATGGCCATGATCAATATTATTCTTTTGTTAACAAGCAGAAAATTATGCGTACACATAAAATGTGTACGCATAGTTCTTAAACTAAACGAGGAAAGCAGAAAATTTATCTTATTTTTAAACTTAAATTAGCAATTTATCTTTAAATTAGCGACCAGCCTCCAGCTTCGCACGGATGCATTTTTTTTTGCAAATTGTGTACGCAAGCCTTTCTCATTGATCGCTCTTTGTATTATTGAAAACTGTATCAAAATCTGTTGAATGGTTTAGAAGAAGTTAACTGAGAAATCGACAGACCCGGAGAGCGAATATAATTTAATGAAAGAAATAGTTACTGTGAGTCATCGACGCAATGAGTAAACCGTAACAGATTAGAGATACGCCACAGCTGAGTTTTCTTTAGGATTTTAGAAGAACTACAATTCTCTCTCGTATATCATTTTTGGATTATGTCAGGCCTCTGTCACTCCGTGTGTGCCGTGATATAATTGCCTACCGTTCGCTCACATTGAATGTGAAAAGAGTACAATTTCTGTACGCTTATTTATTCTGTGCCTACGTTAGCCATGTAAATTTATTTTTCGGCGACTCGGTTGCAAAATATTGTTTTTCTTTCTACTTATATAAAAATTTAATTAGGTTTTCGTAAAATAATATCTAACTGATGTTGAAAACGGCATCAATATCCATTGCGTGGTTTAGGAGAAGTTTTTTTTAATGTTAAGGTCAGCAGACAGGCTGATGGTAGGTGGCTACCGTCGCCTATAAAACAAGCAACGCCACAGGTGCTGCAAGTGCGCTGCAGACGACAGTAAGATTAAGGAAAAGGGATTGAATAGGAAAATGGGCTCTGGATATACAAACAAACAGATAGACGCCGGCAGCGACTTCAATTTATAATATGTTTGTATACATATGTATAGATATAGACATAGACAAAAGTAATTGTTTATTTTTGATTATATATATTTTATTAAAATTGAAGTTTTAAATTTAATAAAATATTTTTTTCCATCAGCAACGCGACTTCTTGATTAATTTGAATTTTGTGTGGAAAAACTTTTAAGTATCTTGAATTATGAGTCACAGACAGTGTACTTCGACTCATGCTAAACCGAGAGGAACGGGATATTAACGGGATATAGGTGTAGGTGAAACAAAAATACATGATGTGAAAAATAGTCTAATGTAATTTCTTATTCAAAAATTGTTCTCTTTTACTGGAATCTTTTGAAAATAAAAGAAATACAAGGTTAATTATGAAAACCACCTCGATTGCTGAATGTCTTCAACTAAATTAATCTAATAATATTGTATTAAAAACATTTTTCTTGTGATTCTACATTGTGTGCGACCCTTTGATTCTATTTGTCAATTTTTTTAATGATAGGATCGTGAGACTGGTTGACGGGTCACTTGATGGTAGGTGGCTATCGTCGCCTATAACACAAGCAAAGCTATACGTGCAGCAAGACTAAGGATAACGGATTAAGGAATGCATAGGAAAATGGTCTCTGGTATCCCTTACTGACTCCCCGGAACACAACAGCAAGGGGTAAAGGTAAGGTGGTTACTGCCGCCAGAAATACTGCCCAAATTGATTGTGACGTGCAGTGTGCTCTGCCACTACTTGCTATATTCAGACCAGAGCCGACTTTCCAAAGTTGGCCCAACCGGAAATCGAACCCAGGACCCCTGAGACAGAGCTTTAAGGCAAGCATTTTAACCACTCAACCAATGGGCTCGTTAAAATATAAAAAAATTAAATTTATAAAAAATCGTTTTTATTTTTATTGTTAGTTTATTTATTTTAACGTCGTATATCTGAAATATCCTTATTCTACGAAAGCACATAGGACTAGGTAATTATTTATGACAAATCTACAACGCTATGACCGAAAAATTCGTAGAACGCTAATTAATAAGCGACATCAATAATTAGCTAAAGCGACGCTCTTTTATTTGGGATTACGTAGTAAAATGACATTATATTATTGGTGATTAAATATTGAAGCCGTGGCCCACATAGATACATTTTTTACGATAAAGGTCGCCAGACAGGTTGCCACTCCCCTAGTTGATAGTGGTCACAGTCGCGTATGAACACGTACAGTATCAGTGTTGCCTATTCTGTTGGGATAAAGGATAAAAGACAAGGGGTAAGGATAGGCGAATGGTTCTGGCATTCCTTATCTCAAACACAAAAGCATCAAATTTTCATATTTAATTGTGAATTCCATATACCTATTTAATAATAATTGAAATTAATATCTATCTATTTTTCCAATCATTTAAATTGTAAACTAATTTTCAATTATTAATCAAAAAATTTAATATCTTTAAAAATGGAAAACAAACACTTTGCAAAAGCTGTCCAAGGCAAGCTTAGGATGTTAATTTTGATAGCGTACTTCGTGTTCAGAAATTTCACAAGTTTCTAATATTAATTATAATTATATTGTTGCTATATAATAACCTACTAATATAATAAAATTGAAGTTTTTGACACTGGAATTACCCTTAGATTATTTTTTTTTTAAATCTACGGGAAATTCCAGTGCTTTTGATAGCTTAATTCTTGAGAAAGGTTATAGGCTACCGAGAACTACCGGTCGACCTGAGCATACCTTTGGCAATATAAATTAAACGGAGGACGAAACCGCGGGTCATAGCTAGTTCTGTATACTAAATCGGAATATTGTGTTTATATTCACGCTAATTATTCGATTGTTTAGGGTATCACAATTTTAGAAATAATAATTAAAAACGAAGTCGCCGGCAAAACTTGTTTTATAAAAATATCGTGTAAGCAGAAAATATACCTATCCAATATAAGAATGCAAGTTGAACGTGAGAAATTATAAAACAATATACATATCAACACTCTCACTGCCATGCGATCCGCCGGTGGACTCCAACCATTTTACTACTGGAGGCCAGTTCAATTTTCGAGAAATTTTATTAGAATCCTAATTTTAACAGATTTGTTCATACGTCGGCGCCAAAAATAATAGTTCCATCTACACGACAGCCATACTAATCGACAGTTTTCTGCTGACCGACAATTACGCTTTCAACAGTCGGCATGAATTCCCACTTGCTTTTAGTTCTGGTTTAAGAATATTCCCATCACGAGTAAGAAAGATCTAAATTAAAAGTGAAGGAACTTTCACTTAAATACTAAAAAGCATTTTCTTCTTTTGTATTCAGAAAATTTAAAATTATAAATTTTCATCATCATCATCATCATCATCATCTCAGCCGCAGGACGTCCACTGCTGGACAAAGGCCTCCTCTCTAATCTTCCAAAAGGACCCATGATCCGCCATCGACACGCGGCCCTTATCAGATTGACTGTCCACCTTGTGGGCGGACGTCCTACACTGCGCTTGCTGGTCCGTGGCCTCCACTCGAAGACCTTCCGGCCCCAGGGTCCTCGGCTCTCTGTACTACGTGTCCTGCACACTGCCACTTCAACTTACTAATCCGCCGGGTTATGCCGGTAACTTTCGTTCGTCTACGGATCTCCTCATTCCTGATTCGATCTCGCAGTGTAACCCCTCTCCATAGCTTGCTTCCGAGACGTTTCAGCACTTTATATCATCACTGGCAACATAAATTGGGTGAAAACTTTTGTTTTAAGGGACTGAGGAATTTTTGTCTCGGATGTCTCTAAACTTACCTACGTTGCACATCATAGCTGGATTCTTCTCGAAGTTGGCTCTACCTAATTGGACTGTTTGTCTCAAGTAGATGTACTCGTCAACGACGTCGAGATTTGAATTCCCCATTCCCCTGGGATGGGCACAACATGAACATTAGACATAACTGGCCCATCCTTTTTTAAATTTGTACGCTAAGGTATGAAGCAATTTTCTTTACGTGACGCTAGTAGACATAAAAAAGGTGGGAATTTAGGGGTTCACTGCGGATCCCTTGGCATACTAAAAGCATTTTTATTTTTTGTCGTGGCATTGCTGTAGGTTTACAAATGGGAGTCGCCGGCGGACCCCATGGTCTGGTGAACATCAATAGTCTTATATTTTGTTGGCAGTGAGAGTGTTAAAACCTACTTTTGATATTTGTGAAATTGTCACGCGAACCGGAACGTGTCTACTCAGCAAAAGCGTTAACAAGCACGTTTCATGTGTTCTGAAGACAATATTGAGCATCTCAACGACTAGATTTCAGTATAAATACCAGTGTAGAATCCGAGTAACTTCACATATCACAGAAACATCACAAAATGAAGACATTAGTGGTGTTTTCCACTTTAACAGCCTTAGCTGTGGCTATCCCGACTCTATCGGGTAAGCAATTAGAAAAATTATCGTTGATTCAAAATAAGCAAACTGCGAAGCGAAACACTGAATCCTTCAACAGCGAATTGAAGACTCCCAACATGGGATTCGTTTCAGAATCAAACGAGAATCAAGAACGCACTTTCTTGAAGAAGAAATTGTTACTCAAGAAATCAAGAAAGTTCCGCGACACCGAGGAAGAAGCGAAATCTGAATCTCAAGAAAAAACAACGATGAAGTCTGAAGGAACGCAATGCCACGAACAGAAAAGTCACGAATGGGAATTATCTGAATTGCATCAACCTGTAAAAGCAATTTCGGAAGCTTTAAAGCATCTACAAGGCGTTATAAATAAACAGGAAGAGGAAAATAAAATGTCCGAACTAAAAACAGGTAAGTCTCGAAACGCAGAAGATGAATCAGAAGGAGAATTGGACGAGACAGTTAAAAAGGCAAAGGAAGCTTTAGAACAAATTGAAAGTAAAATCGGTAATTTGGAGGAATTACACTTCCGAACAGCATCCTTAAATAATGCAGCATCGGCACATGAACAATTAAAAGAAGAAGAAAGGTTAGCTCAATGGAAAGAAGCCATGGAAAACATTCACAGGAATGTGGAAATTGCAAGAAATTTAGAAGATAAAAATTTTAAATCCGAGAGTCTGTTGTCGGGACCTATGGTAGCGAAAAGTGATGTAGCTGATCAAAAGTTTGAAAAGAGTAATAACATGCAGTTTGGTAGTGATGATGAAAAAATGAAATCTGGAAAACATTTTCAAGAGGTAAAGTCCAGTTGGCATCATGACGAATTAAAGACTGACATGAAGGCAGCGGTTGAGGGGGCCATGGAGCCTGCGCTAATGAAGAGCGATGAACATATGGATATTAAAGGTTGCACAGTTCAGGATAAAGATTTCATAGGTCCACATACACACCGCAAGCACTCCGCACCAGCAAAAAACTCTGCTGAAACTATGGAAAAAAAATCAAATCAGCTAAATGAACCAAAAAATAAGAGTGATGAAAACAAATCAGATTCCAGTTCTCAAGAAAGTGAGAAATTAGAACAGCAAATGAGTAATAATAAAGAAAATCAATTGAAAGGGGATGAAGAAAATAAAAAAGGAAGTTCTCTCGATAAAGAAAATAAACCCACGATGGAAATGGGACATAATAAAACGAAATCTGATTCAGAGAAGAAACTGGATGACCACATGATGAAAATTGAAGGCGATTCACATGTGGCTCCATCTAATCAAATGGTAAATGTTTTAAAACCTGAAACCAAAGCCGAAAGCGGAACTCAAAATTTAAATAAAACTACGGAAGCTAAAGCTGAAAATATCCAACCGCCCGAATCACAAACGAATTCCATGTCGCAGCAATCCAGATTTTCTCAACAAGAGTCGATGAGATCAAGCGATGGTCACGAATCACAATCGCAAACAGAACACGGTCAAGACTTCAATTCTTTTATGAAAGCATCTGACGAACACAATCAACGTTTCCACTCAATGAAACAAAATATTCATCACGAGAATCCACTGGGTTCACATGGGATGATGCCGCAGGGAAGATCTGCTGAAATGGCGAATTCGATGTGGGATAGTACATCCGATATGAGATCGGCGCCTATTCACAACAGATGGCAAGAGCTGCACAGGTCTAGAGGCGCTTATGGGCCAAGTCTTGGTTACGGCACACCGCCACCAATATCGGGGAGTGCCAGCAGCAGCTCGGCAACAACTAGTGGCGGTAGCGGTAGCGGTACCGTCGGCGTTTTCCCCAACGCCAAGGTCGGGGAATGCGGTATTCCATTGTTACTGAGTTGCTCACCTTCCGTGGTGTCCGGCACATTGAGTAAAGCAAGCTCGTACTCTGCTCCCGCCTACAGAGGCGAAAGTAAGCACTTCAACTTCCATAACAAACGAGACACGAAGAAAGTCGACCGTTTTCCGTCGCACGTCAAGAAAGGAACAACTACAATTTTAGAGTCTTTACACTAGAGCTTATTTGAATTCTTTTATTTTATTTAATTTTATTTATTACACTGTAAATATATTTATAACGATTTGCAATTTTGATACTTGAATTTTTTATATGTTAAACTAATGGCAAGAAATAAAGAAATGAAAAAATTAAATAAGTATGTTTCAATTTTCTAAGCCTACATAGATGTAATATTAATCCGCCCAATTTTTTTAATATTTTCAAATCAATAGAAAGAATAAAATCTGTGTGCAACTGAATATAAAAACTATGTCACAAATATATCCAGAGAATGTTTGATTGTATTTACAAAATGTATACAAAACTTATGCCTTCTTTTGATTTACCTATTTATTTTCTTAATACCTCAAAAACATATCCTATTCATCGCCAATTCCATTCATAAAAGATATATTTGTAAATTCTCTTCTCAAAATAAAAAATATGCTTTATTTGTTTAGCGTCTCTTGAAAATTCAGCTAAAGTATGTCTTATTTAAAAGATATACAAAAATACTAGCTATACCTGCTACTTCGTACGCCTTAGTTTGTTTATTGAAAATTCCAACGGGAACCTAATATTTTTTCAAGACAAAAAGTATGCTATATGTTAATCTAGGTAATAAACTATATGTTTGCCAAATTTCATCCAAATCTGTTCAGTCGTTTTAGCGTGATTTATAGTAACAAACTTTCGCGTTTATAAATCTTATTAGAATTAGGATTTAAAACGATTGGCGAAGACCTAATTGTGTTTAGGGATGACGTATTCGAAATGAAACATAATATATTCTTGAGACTTGTTAATTACGAAGATAGTTGAAGAAAAAACTTTTTATTGGTTCTTAGTGCTATGTTAAATATATTATTAAAATTGAGCAGTTAATAATATCTTAATTGTTATGTTTCGCAGACATAAACGTAGATGCTACGAATCTATTATAAAAAAAATAACACCCCCTTATTGTGATAGTGATAGCACTCTGTATTGTAGATATACAAATCTTTTAAAAATTTATAACTAACATTTTCAGTTCAGCATGGTTTTAATTAACTACTTACTAACTATTATGTAGGTTTTCATAGTAATTACATATTATTATTTTTTTAACCAATATCACTGAAACAAATATCTACTTAAATATAACTATGCATTTGACAGTTTTATAGTAACGCAGTGAGACTACTGTACGGCAGTCCGGATGGAGGACCCAGAAACGTAGTGATATACTCACTATATACTCTTTGGACCCAGGTATGAATCTCGGTCGGGCCTGCATTTCTATATTTTAATTTTTTTTTAAATTAAAGATGAGTTTGCTTTTGGCCAGCATCTAGCCGTGTAGGAAAGATGAGGCCGACGATGGAGCAAGCTCATCCAGAAGATGCCTATTCACTCGAACCTTGACAAGATTTGGGTTTTACGAGCTCGGAAATACAGACGCCGCCTTCAGGGAGTTCCAATCCTTAGCAGTGCGCAATCATAAAAGATGTTTTAAATCGCTTGTCCGAATTAAGGATGATTTATATTACACCGGCCCGTGCCCCGTCCGTGCTTCGGCGGGAGCCCGGTAAAGATATTGTTAGTATGCTTTTGTATGAACCAATTCATATTACACCGGGCCGTGTCCGTGCCTCGGCCGGGGGTAGCGCTCCAATCGCGAAATTTCGTAAAATGTTTGTTTTCACCGTGCGCTCGGAGACAGCTTCGTGAGGCCCGCTCGGGGTATAGTATTAACACGAGGCTGACTGCCTCGAGGTACATTTTTTCAATAACATATATTAATATATTTCTGGTAGGTATATTTTCTGCTTAAATATTTTTTTCAAAAAAGAATTTCAAAAATATCTCGGGAGCGGTGCGTCGCAGACCCTCAGTGTTGGTACTCATTGAAGAGGTCTCGGGGAGAGCAATTTTTCGGTGAAGACGAAATTTCGAAATTCGCATTTTTGGACTTTTTCAAAAATATCTCGGGAGCGATACGTCGCAGACCCCCCGTGTTGGTACTCATTTAAGAGGTCTTCGTGAATTTTTCGTTCACGACGAAATTTCGAAATTAACATTTTCATTGAAAAACAAAAAAAAACATCTGTTTAAAAACAAAAAAGTTACGCGTTATTCCGAAAACCACGTATACGAAGTTTCGGGCACAGCTAGCATGGTAATATTAATACAAAATAGTATAATAGTACTTGGAAATGACAAGGCATGGGCAAGGCTTGGTGGCGGTACGGTGACGAATGGCAAACCCGGCCGGAGCACGTTGAGGAAAACACGGTGAGCGCCCGGACGGGGCACGGCCCGGTGTAATATAAATCATCCTTTAGTACGTCTGAATGTCCGATAGAAGAAAGGGGAAGGCGGTATAATCTCATGTAGCTCCCGAGCACACTCCCCGAAGTACATCTTATAGAATACACATTCAGACAAGCGATTTTGCGTCTTGCGTTCTATGCCGATTTCTTGTGTTATTTAGAAACGACGAATTCATTGGCTTATGTGAAGAAAAATATAATGTAAAAATTATATGTTATAAGGGGACTTTTAGCGTTTTGTACTAAAACTAGCATGTTCGAAGATATTTGAGAAAACGTTCTTTTCCTATTCAATTCCTTATCCTTAATCCTACTATAGTCGGCAGTGCACTTGCAGCAGCTTAGGTGTTGCTTGTGTTATAGGCGACGGTAGCCACCTACCATCAAGTGGACCGTCAGGCTGTCTGCCGATCTTAACATTAAAAAAAGTAAGTATGTTTAATTAATATCTCCTTGTGTTTAGAGCAGATGTTTGGGTTCTACAGTGGTATTTCTTGCCTTTTATGTAATGTTTCGTAGTAGTAATCATCAAGTATTGCTACTCATCGCAATTTGATATTCTATGTACAAACAATTCGTAAAGTGCACAATTTTAATAAAATGCATATTTATAAAATATGTATTCGCAATTCGAGTTCATTTAGTGTGTGACAATGGCTCGCTTTGTAACATACATAATATTTATTCTGGCATTACCTTTTGTCTACAATAAATCATTTAAAGAAATTTACCTTGAAGAGAATAAAAGTATTACGCTTGAAGATGTTACGTCTATAAAAACTGACCTGGCCGATGGACACAATGTTGTAAAGAAACCTTCCCCTGTACCCAAAACACTTGAATTGCCATCAAGTGATCTGAAGAACAACGAAGAAGAAGGTTACATTAGCAACGAAATAGCAGAACAGCAGTTTCAGCGTGACTCTTTTGCTAATTACGGGAGCCCATTGCAACCTTACAGTTATGTACCACAAAAATATCTTTTACCATATCAATCGTGGCCGCAGATGAGCTACATGCCTTATTACGGTAACTATGGAGATGTTAATCAATTTTATCGAAACTTATTTCAAATTCGTTCTCTGCCGCCAGTGTATCATCCTACTTATATTAACGAGGAACATGAGGCAATTACTGATCATGAAGAAGAAATCCAACAAAATCAATTTTATCTACCGCCATCTCCGTGGGCCGTACGACGCCAGAGAGAAGACGATTTTATGAATCAACTCACGCATGATGCTATATTGAATAATATCATACCAACAATGCCCGATCCGTTTTTGATAGGTTTTGAAAGATCTTCACCCAACTATCAAATGTCTTATCAAACTCCAAGTGCCGTATTTCCGAGCAGTGCTGTGAATGACTGTGTTAAACCCATTTTGTTTACGTGTTTGCCAAGAATTTCGCAAGGTATTATACCAAAGAAGTGTAATAATCACTCTGAGTACAACAAAAGAAAGGAAGTGAACGAGCCAGTTTATATTAAATCAGAATAGCAACAGCGAACAAAAACTTTGTTTGGAAAATACATTTCTAGATTTTTATAATCCTTTTTTGTAATATTTAGTAAATAGTTTTTATAATTAAATTTTCAAGCAAAAATCTGTTCTTACATTTTAAACCTCCTTGACGAATGTATAATAAAAATAAAAACTAAAATTCAAATGTATGTGACTTTGAGGTAACCGGTCAAATAGCACGTGCAATAAGAAATGACTGAACCAATTTTGATGAGACTTTCACCTGTAAGTAGATTGACTTGACAAATTCAGTTATATTTAGTATACATATAAATTATTTCTTATTTAATAAATTAATTACTCGGAGCAAACTAAGTTGCGATTGTTAATTTTAATTAATTAAAAGTCATTATTAAACATCAGTTTTGTTCTTCCTGAGCGTATCCTTTGTCTCTAACTGTCAATAAACTTAAAAGGACTCTATTTTTTAACTTCCTGCTTAGCCGTTACCCCTTATATTTTATATTTGTGATAAGATAAAAGTTTCCCAATCCTTAGAGTCGATATAGTCAATAACTCGTACGACTTATTTTGATATTCTAATATTTGCAAGCGAACACAAGTTGTACCTATATTACACGAGTCAGGAATCTATTTAAAACAAACATGTTTTTAAAGTAAAAACGATTGCAACGATAACTCTAATCTTTATATACTCGTAAAGATTTATAAATGTAATTGTCATTCGTAAATTAAACACTGTCTTTTAATAATAAGTAATTCAAAACATACCAGGAACTTTGACCTCAGTATGTAACATAATTACAACATGTAGCTACATTTTTCTTTGAAAAAATATTTATTGTTCAAACACGTTTACGATTATATTATATGTATAGATAGATATGTAGGTATTATATAGATAAAGAAAAGTTGGACCTTACCGGATTAACTTACTGACTTATATTTATTGTACAGAATACGACACATGTCCTCCTGAAGAGTCAATGGGAGCAAATTTACAATGTGATCATCTGTGAATTACCTCCGGTCTGTTGGTGGATTCCATAAGATATTTTGACACAAAACATTGGGGAGAAATATGTTCAATTAAATTTTAATCTAAATTTTTTTGTTGTTTTCTTTTCTTTACTGTAAGATAGTCAGACAATCCTTTGTAAGGCCGCAAATTATTGGAAATTGATTATAACTGATAACTTCATGTGAAAAGCCGTAGGTATATGCAAAAGCCACAGGTTGTACGGTCGAAAAATTTCCTATAGAAGCAAACAAGACTCAAGCGTTTGTACCTAATGGAATTTCAAAGAAGAACAAAAACAGAGCTTCGTCTAGGTACTGAATATAGTGAATAGGTACTGGAATTTTTAACAAAAGTGTCTATGAGAATATAAAGAAGACAAAATTATGTACATTTTTATTCTGTAGGTACTTACCTCTAACACATAAACAGTTAGAAGGGGTTGAAAAAGTAGGTTTAATTATTAATAAAAAAAGTAGCGTAGGGCGTTTAATTTATTCTCGGTATCGAGGTGATTTACTAAAGATGTGGGTAATTTGATTAATTCAATATTTAATGATATTATCTGAGGATATATAAGTTGAAATTCTAATTCTTTCTATTGTAAATAGCAATAAACATTAATTCAATGTTTATATTGCTTATTACTTTTTAATTTTATTTATACTGGAACCTCGGGATAGTACCTTTTTCTGGATGAAAATAATTCTATGTTCTTTTCTGTTCCCTTGAGAACGGGTAATGATCGATTGAGTATAGATACTAAACAAAATACTCACTTTCGCGTTTATAATATTACATATAATAGGGAAGACAAGAATCAGCTCAATCTTACTTCTTAATTAAAATAATCTTAAATTTACTTTTGCTACCAAAAAAGAATCCAGAAAACGGATCCAAAAGGCTCTATATACAAGAGAATATTAGGTATTTGTTTAATGTAATTTTTTTTATATGCAACGGATTTTTTTATAAATTTATATCAATGAATATTATAATTTCGGATTTATAGTCTACAATGAAATGGATTTTAACCAAAAACGTTTGTTTTTTGTATGCAGTCATGCTAGCACTGGAAGAGCTACTTATTTGCTTGTAAATAAAGATTATTATCAGTTGTCGCATTTGAAATAACAACTTTGTTTTGACAGACTCGTAGACATCGATATTAAGTGTTATTTGTGATTGTATTTACTGTGAAAATTAAATCAGACGGCCTTCTAGTGGCGTGACTTATTCATGGAACTGTGACAAAGACCACTATAGTAATTTATTATTATCATTACGACATTTCTTTGCAGTTTGCTTATCCGTGTTGTTCTGTATATTTATCAGCCCAAGGCCCGACAGAGGCTTCTCCTAAAACTAAAGAAGGCTATTTTGATCTCCAAAAACGTCAGAAACAACACAAAAAAGTCCACTTTAGCCTTCTCACAAATTCCTGATATAACACTAGATATAACACTGTTCAAGAGTTTATTGAATAGTTGTAGGTGGACTATAAATAATATGGTGTGAATACGTGAGTGCATACTCTAACGTTTTTTGTATGTTGAAACATTCACGGAAATGCCTTTTTATCGAAACAATAGTTTATAGATAAATGTTAGATTTTTTTTTTATGTTAGAGAATGAAAGGCCGGTTGCTATTTTTTTATATTTTAAAAGATAGCAGACAGACTTGATGGGGTAAATGGTGCCCCCTGTTCTGCTTGATGGTATGTAGCTATCGTCGTCTAATAACACAAGCGTCATCAGGAGACCAGGAGACTACGCTGTCTGCCCTCAAACGCTGTCACTGAAAAATAACAACATTTAAGTGTCGGTCTTCTGTAAGAATTAGTTACGGCCGCCAGACGGGTTACCCACTTTACGACTGCGTCAATACTACTAAATTCTGAACGATGTACAAAACTCGTTTATGTAAAGTGATTATTTATTGTATATATGTACTTTGTGTGAATTCAATTTAAAATCTAAACGAGTAAGTAAACGAGCCCTGTCTGTACATTAAGTTGTCTGTGCGTTTGTGCACGCTAATGTCAAAAACGGCTTAACCGATTTGAATGCGGTTTACGCTGATGTATTTTAGCAAGCTTCCTGTAACATTTAGTGTTAGTTTCATTCCAATCGGTTTACCAACAAAAAAGTTACGCGCTATACCGAATACCACGCGGACGAAGTTGTGGACTCAGCTAGTTATTAATATATTATATAGTTCATAAGAGACATAAAGAGATTGTTAATACAATAAGAAAAGCATACGAGGCATTTGAAAGCGACGGCTGTTATTGTTCGATCTTTTTATTTAAAGAAAAATTGCACATATATTTAACTAAAATTAATTTTAAATATATTGTAAATTCAATAAATAAAAAAATGAAAAACTATAAATAAAAGGGGGCGACGATACTCATAAAAATACAATAGTCTAATTCGCAAGTTCAAATTCAAATATCTTTTTGCAATTTTCATTATCGCTTATAATTTTTGAGTTATTAGAGAAAAACTAATGCTTTTTTTTAATCTTAATTTGTTTATAAATTTTGCAATTGTTTAAGTGCTGGTAAAACATTTTAATACATTTTTCTAGATATCATTCCCAATCTAATGAGCTATCGCACATATCGCACATAGGAGCTTTATCAAGAAATTAATGGATCTGATTAATGGATTAGGTGGTAGATCTTTAAACTTGTGACCATGACTACAGTTATAGTTTTGTAACGATTTCTTATTTACGATTTACTCGTACTTAGTAACTAAGTGGATCACCGTTGTACTACAAAGAAAGTCAGTAGGTACCTACTCATTAGGTATTTAGGCTAATCAATTATTACATTATCAATTAGCGACATGATAGATAATTAAATATTCGCAGAGAATGGTATTTACGTACTATAGACACAATTTGTATTTTATAAAGTTTTTATAATATTTAGTGAGATGGGGGAAGATCTACATGGAGATTGACTTTAAAAATATTTAATTAATGAAACAGTACACATTTCCTGCTTTTGAAATAGTAACACTATCTGAATGTGGCAAGAAGTAATGAGTGAATTAAAATTAATACTTGTGTTTTTTTTTAACAATTTAGTATTAATTTTCGGTAAACTACACGTAGAAACGTTATCTGATTCTGTAGTAACTAATAAGAGAATCACTAATGAAAGTGCATGATAGTGAGAATAGTAACTACGCACAATTTTATTAGGAGTTGAGTATTTGAAAGGCTTTATAAAATAGATCTATTTTTTTAATGTTAAGGCGACAGACAGGCTTATAACACAAGCAACGCCACGGGTGCTGCAAGTGCGCTGCCAACCATTAAAGGATTCAGGATAAAGGATTGGGAAATGGGTTCTGGCATCTCACTTACCGAACACAACAGTACACAGACAAGCTGCCCAAATAACTGCGAAACACAGTATGCCCTGCCACTACAATCTAATCAAAGATCGGGAAAAATATTCGTAAGGTTTATATCGATCCTGCATCTGTAATAATGATTTCGGATAAATTTAACCTAGGCTACTAAATAGTTGCTATTTGAAGCCAGTAATTTGTTCATTAATTTATAGGATATAGTGAAAGTCATAAATAATACAACACTAAAAATAACAAATAGATTATTTATAAGTGTTTAACGTTATAAACTTTAAATTGAAACTGCCGCACAAAATTGTAAAGACAGGTCTGCATCCCTCAGCTCATTTTTGACAAAAATGTATAATTTTAATCCCTACTTATAGGGATTTTTTTAAATATATAATATATATATATTATATAAACCTCCCGTGAAAAAAAATATATAACTGATAGTGAAAAGAAATCAAAAAATCGTTGTGTGTTTAAGTAGCTATAAAAACGCATAATATGTTTAGTAGTTACAGATAATATTAACTGGGTCATAAAGGTCCATCTGGTAACTTTTACAGAAGACAACTGTGATGTCACGATGCATTAGTAATCACCGAGTAAAATAATTTATTTTTAGTAGGTAATTGTGTGAAATTTTATTCAATTACTAAGTTAATATAAATTCCTACTTAAAAAACTAAAATACAAGTAGTTGTATTAATGGTGTGATGTGGTAATCACATACCGTTTTGCTGACGTATAGGTACATTGGGTTTGACGTCAAACAAAAATTTTTCGAATCCATCAGTGTGAACCGCAACAAATGTTTACTTATCGATTTGTTTATACAATAAAATAAAGAAAGAATTTTAAAAGCATTCTTTATCCACGATTAATATTTTATGTATCAGTCGACTCTTGTATTTACAAATTTTGATCTAGATTGACTGCGTCTTATAGAGGTTTGGTTTTATTGACGCAGCTGATTTCTGATTTAAAACCAATTATAAATATTTTTATTAGCTTTTTAGAATTAATAATATTTTTTATGGGAAAAGTTGATTATGGGAAGAGCGTTAGTGGCGCAGTGGGAAAGACGCCGTCTATCATGTCGAGAGGTCCGAGTTCGATCCAGGTTCATGTCATGTACCAATAAAAAAGACTTAAGTGCATTTACTGACTGCTCTCAAACGGTGAAGGAAAACATCGTGAGGAAACCTGCTTAAGCCAAAGAAGAAATTCTTGGCAATGGGCCAGCGTGGTGGAAGATATAGCCCATACGCCCTTGTCGAGAGGGTAGGCCTGTGCCCCTGCAGTGGGGGCATTTAATAGGCTGTTTATGGTGATGATGATAATGATGATTTAAACTAAATTTATAATGCAATTCGATGGAACGGCTTGTGATTCAGGGTCAGGTGGAGGGAAGACGCCCAAGTGGTAGATCGCCTACGCTTGACAGATCTAATAAAATCCACACGATCTATTGTGGTACAGTGTGCTGTTACTCTACAGATGTTTATTGAGAAATTATACATGTTTCACTGTCAACATTGCAGGCAGAGCTTCAAGACGCTCAGTCCTTTAAGGGCCCACACATGCATACTTTGGTTCTGTATACAAGGTATTTTGATTACTTTGAACCTTGTTTCTGTGTAGTTTTACACAGCGCATGTTTTAAACTTTGCTATAAAAACTGAATAATTTTAAGTATGATTAAATTTTCGAAAGAAAACGTAGCCTTTTTTCCTTTTGTATTTTTTTTTTTCATTTAGGCAGGAAAGGTCGGTTGTGTAAAAGGTTGGATTCACTAAATGGGTCAAATACTTTCATACATAAAAGTGTAGAACATGCAAAAAATTATAACAATATGAAAAAAAAGTTGCAAATTAGTTTCAAAATATGGATATTAGTGGATCCCACATTAGGCTACGCCTGTGTTGTAGGAGCTACTCCGCATGATACAATTACCTAATATATTTATAATTTAAAAAAAAACTTAAGACCAAACTTGGTAAAAATCCATATAAATAATCTTTATAAATAAAAATGGATCTTCGAAATGTATGTACGCCCATAACTTTCGAACGGGTAGACCGATTTTAATTCGGTTTTGACTAATGGAAAGAGGGATAAACAGGGAATGTTTTTGTATATGAAAATTGCACCACGGGCGAAGCCGGGGGCGGGCCGCTAGTACTTAATAAAATAGTGATATGCATGTGTGTATATTTGATGTGTTTAATTTTGTGTGTGTATATAATTTTCAACTCCAAATTATGAAGCAGAGCATATCGATTTGAGGATTTTGATTAGAGGTAGGCAATCGGACATATAATCTTCCAGAACCTTCATAAAATACGAACTCAGAGCTCACATTATTATATCGGGCCGAGAACTCTCTGTAAAAATATAGGTAGGTACTTAAGAAGTTAGATAAAATTAATATTTGTTTATTTTTACGCTCCTTGATTTTTAGTCCCAGTATCGCAATGTGTACCGCTGACGTCATAGATTTTCGGATAACTTTTGGATGCTCAATAAAATTACTGCTCATTTTACGTAAGAGACGCACGCTGACGTCACGTCAGCATACAAATATGTGTAAAGAGAGGGAGTCTGCTTGGCACCTGGCACGGAAACCATGACGCAGACCGCAGCCCGACAGATAACAAACTTTAGTATTTAATAGGGGGCGAGTACACAACCGGCTCAGTGAAAATTAGAAGCAGTACAGATAGCGTAATATAACTACAATCATGTGCAAGCCATTAACTTTAATAGTTTTAATAATAGTGGTCGCCGCTGGAGTGGGCGCCAGACATCTGCACCCCAAAAATGACAGAGTCTATATAATGACTTGGAAGGATTTGTCTGAAGTTGTAAAATCACATGAAAACAAAACACAGGAGATTGATAGAATGCCTATTGTAAGTTTTTTTTTGTAGTGGTTTATTATATAATGTATATTTTTGCATAATGTAAATATGTAAAATATTGTCTTCCTTTCTAAAACTATGTCTTATAATAAAATATAATATTATATACAAGTTATAATAATAATAGTATTATGTCTTACATAAAACGAAAAACAGCTAAACTCGTTACATGTAATTTTTTTTAAAGAAAAAAAAACATGAAATAATTAATTTTAAGATTTTACGCTCCATGAGGTCACTAAAAATGTGATTAGGTTTTCTTCTTCTTATATGTCTCACGATGCAGTTTTCAAAATTATTTTTTTTAATTTTCCACCTTCCCCCCAAAAATTACCTCCCACATACAGATTTCATCTATTCACGTCACACCTCTGCGTTTGGGTCACAGAAATTGATATGTGTACCATATTTCAACTTAATCGTTCTAGTAGATTCCGAGATAATTGACTGTGAGCGACGGACAGACGGACACACGAGTGATCCTATAAGGGCTCCTTTTTTTATTTGGACGTACGGAACCCTAAAAACAGCCCAACTCGTTACGTGTGTTTTTTTAAATTGATCAAAATATTGGTGATCTTATAACTTCTCAACTTCTAGCTTTTCTTTTGAAAAGCTGTCAACCGTCCACTAGATTGATGGTGGTAACGTCATATGCGCTGAATGTGCACTGCCGACTGCCTTAAGAGATTAAGAGGGAATGGAGAAATTGACTCTAGCATTCTGTAAGGTGGTCTTCTGTAAGGGGGTAGTTATATTGTTGCTAGACAGGGCCAGGCTGTCCAATTTATGCTTGCGAAACCCAGTGTGCTCTGCCCTAATTATTGTATATGCAACTTATAAGTAGACGACCCATTATTAGACTGGACGTCGTCAACAGAGCTATGTGTTTGATCACACACGGATATGAGCACATATGAGCGCGGACACAGAAATAAAAATATCACACATGCTGTCACGGTGGTCTTGAAACAAGTCGATGTCTACTAGTTGGTCAGTTTAGTTTAGGGAGGGATTGGTCTGGCAGAAGTGCTCTCCCCAATGTACCTTACTATATACCACTATATCCTTACTATACCTTACTACTGTATGTGTGTAAACGAGTTAAAATAATAGATAAACAGAATTTTATTAATAGTAAAGTATTTGTTTCAGGAGGTCATGATAAAACCAACTCGTTTCGTGCCCATAAATAACAAAATGTCGTTTGCATCGTACGAGCCATGTGAAGATGGATTCAAAAGGGACCTTCTCGGCGTCTGCAGAGAAGTTTGGTGAACGGTTGTTCAAAACAATAACAGCTATACTGCAATTAATAAGATAAGATAGACCTTGTTTGTGATATTAATTTAAGAACCCTGTACATATCGTTACTTAATAAGAGAAAATATGATTAGATAAGTTACATATTTATAAAATAAACTTTATACCTATCGTAATCTGTATTATTTATTGTGGTTTCTACGCATTTGTTCTTCTGACTTTCTAAAGGCAAGTTTTGTTCAGTGGTATTACGAGTGGTGGTATACCGTGCTCTCACTATTTGTTACTGTGGGACCATGGAACCTGAACCAGCTTGAAAATCAAATATTCTCATTTCTATAAAATCATCTAATACCTACATAAAGTTTTACGATTTTCTTCTCAATATAAAACTTGTCAAGCCTTATGAATTTGTCCGCATTAAAATATTAAAAAAATATTGCACACTATTATAGTCTCATTTGTCGCTGTAGGTTCATTTGCACCGTTTACCCGCACCGTTAATGGTACAAATGATACTGAAATGTATAATTTCCACTAAATGTGTAGAATACATATAATATGATTTCCATAATAGATGACTATTATGACTGGGGTCTAGGACAATTCACAGCCGCCATTTCATCGCTGGCCATTTCAGCGCCGGCCATTTCATCGCCGTTTAGTTAAAATGTCAGCATTAGCATCACTTAAAAAAAATGAGCATTACCTCTCATGCAGAAAAAACGTACTGTTCCTGAGGGATCCTAAAAATAAAAATCCAACGCCTGGCAAAACTATAACAGCAATAAAGATTGAATAAATTAGTGCTCATTTATTTTGTCAGGCGTTCTTTTTCATATTTTTCAACGCGAAAGAAGCGTGGCCGAGTTCAGCTAGTTCATAATATTAGTATATTATGAACTAGCTGAACTCGGCCACGCTTCGCTGCAGCCCATACGGCGGCGGCGTGCGCATGGGGCGCGCGGTACTGAACACTGCTTATATACTATTTATTGTAGCGTGATGTTATATAGCCTATAGCCTTTCTCGATAATATCAGCGTTGTGCTTTGCCTCAGCTTATGCTGAGCCAGATACCTTTTTGCTGTCATGGCGCACACGCAATGGGATTAAAATATCTGAGAAATGTATTAATTTTAAATTAGTTTTTAATTCTTTTTTTTTTTTTTTGTTTTGTTAAACAGTTTTATTGTAATTTTTTCTTTCTCTTTGTATGTATGTCATCTTTGTGCAAATAAATGTTCTATCTATCTATCTATCTATCTATCTATCTATAAATGGACTATTCAAAACAAAAATAATTTTTCAATTCGAACCAGTAGTTCCTGAGATTAGCGCGTTCAAACAAACAAAATCTTCAGCTTTATAATATTAGTAAAGTAAAAGTAAAGTATAGATATTATGTATAGAAAATTATGTATGTAATGGTTTAATGTGCTTTGTTGCCTATCTTAAAGAAATAGGGTCCACTTTCATCTGTTTCCATTTGAATAAAGAACATAAACAGCCCAAGTTTACATTGTTTCATTCTACATAAATATACTAAATACATTTTTTACTTTAACTAATAAAAAGCATAGACAACTATGATATTTCATAATTTAATAGACAAACTCATTCACGTTATTGAAGATTTCTCATAGAACAACAACGAAACAATTAACAAACATTTCACACCACTAAAATAAAGCATTTGTAAGAAAACATGACAAGAGACAAATTTAAGCGATTACAATTTGATACTTAGGGCGCTATTAATAACATTCAATTTAAAATAAAACTCAAAAAGCTCAAGGCGAGAGACAAGCACTAGAATAATTCTAAAACGCCTGAGTCCTTTACGTTACATAAGCGATGCTGGAGGCAAGGTCACGGCTGCGTGGCCGAAGAGAGGCGTGGGTAACGGAGCGACTCCACGGATCCAAGCGTCGCGTTCACAGCAAAACGACTCTACGTTATTGAGGACTCGTGTGTAGATCGTTGTGATGCCACCTGCAGGTATAACAAATCTTTATCACATTACATAGGGGAGATGTCACTTGCAGTCCATTACAATACCAGGACTGTCAATATTTACACTAAATAGGGAACAACGTGAAACAGGGGACTGGGCTCTGGAATCATTTGGAATTGGGTATGGTAAATACTCAAGAACAGGTATTCTTGAAGCCACTGGATTTAGAGATAATTGCAAGTTCATGACAGCAGAACGCAATGTCCATGCCATCAGGGTAGCTGTTATACATTTTTTTTTCGAAGGGAGATGCCCCATGCGATGCAATTGCTCATAGGGTTATTTGGGGGTCAGTTATACATTTATGTCTCTGTGCATTTTTATAGTGCAATAAAAAATTTTTTAGTCTTAAGTCATTATGCGTCTGGCTTCATTATTAGCTTACTAGAACTTTTAAAACGATTAGATAACGTGTAGACATCATTAATTATAATTCTACTAATATTATAAATGCGTAAGTTTGTGAGGCTGTTTGTAATTCTTTCACGCAAAAGCAGCTTACCGGATTTGGACGAAATTTGGCACACAGTTACTATTACGTTTATGCTGGAAAAATGTTAGGTTCCCCAGGGATCGTCTAAAAATATAAAAAAAATTGGGCGCCACCGTCATCATATCGATAAATATGTCAGATAAAACTTAGTTACGTACGCGGGCGGAGCCATTTTCTCAGGTGTTATATTTTTCAACGTGGATGAAGTCGCCCGCCGGTACGAGCTAGTTGTAAAAAAATATGGTATTGTTCTTTGTTGATTATTTATTTATTATTATTGATTTCAAAATATTTGCTTTTTTTGAGAACCCATTGGTCAAGTGGTTGAGGTTTTAGGGCTCTGACTCAAGGGTCCCGGGCTCGATTCACGTTAGGGCCGACTTTGGAAATTATCTTTTCAAATTTGGTACTGATCTAACAAGTAGTGCCTCTCTGGCGACAGTAACCACCCCCTCACAGAAGACCACCGTTTAATAACGTGAAATAAGAGCACCGTGTGCTGTTGTGTTTCAGTGAGTGAGTAAGGGATGCCAGAGCCCATTTCCCTATCCCTTCCTATTATCTAATTCTTAACCCTACTAAGGTTGGCAGCACATTAGTAGTGGCGTTGCTTTTGTTAAAACGCGGCAGTAGCCACCTACCATGAACTGGATTGTCGGCCTTTCTACGTAAAATAATAAAAATAACCCTTGGTCAAAGTGAATCAAATTCTTACAGAGTTAAGGTTTGTCTACTTTCAGCATCTAATAATAACGGAACAGACAAACACACCTTATAGCATGGTTACAAACCGTGCAGGAAAACCTAAAACTAGGCTAATTATAAAACTTTCCATTTCATAGTTGGCTCCCATTCCGCTAGGAATCAAACCTGGGACCTATGAAAGGATTAATACAAATTATCGTTAAAAAATCACGATCATTAGCTACATATTTTGTTATTAAGTAGGTAGGCAATTGTGCAAACAATTTGTATAGCAAACAAGAAAATAAAATACAGTCCAATGTTCATGGAAAATGTTTACGCAGGGAATTTTATTTACTCAACATGACCGCGAACGAGTTACCTAGTCATCATTTTCGGGTAACATGTTTTGTAATGACGCATCCGGCGAGTGCAGCATATTATAGAATACGTTGCCTTCAGCACGTAGGTGTTGCAAAATAATGTTAAACACACACTATTCCTTCAAAGAGTTTTATAGATAACTAGCGACTCGCCCCCGGCTTCGCGCAGTTGCAATTTTTCTCTGCAAATTCTATACATATCGTTTATCGTTCCTTTCACTAGTGAATACTGTATCAAATCCGTTGGAAGGTTTAAAAGAAGTTAACGGAGAAACAGACAGAAGCGGACAGCTACTTTATTTTATGATATGACTAGACTAGCGACTCGCTCCAGGCTTCAAACGGGTGCAATTAAATTTTTTAAAAATCTAATATATAAAATTCTCGTGTCACAGTGTTTGTTAACAAAACTCCTTCGAAACGGTTGAACCGATTTTTATGAATTTTTTTTGTATATTTGGTAGGTATCAGAATAGGTCGTAAAGTATTTTTCACCCTCTTACCCCCACCCCCCATTTTTTAATCGCAATTTTTGTATGAAAAATATCCAAATAAATTAACCGTCGTTGATTGGCGTGAAGTGTCGCGTCACTTTGACATATATGGTTAGAAAATAAAATTGGAGCCGAACGGGTGACGCTGGCGCCACAATCGGGTTACAGAATTATTTTCGGGTTCGGGCAGGACAACGTCTGCTGGGTCAGATAGTTATAT
This sequence comes from Bembecia ichneumoniformis, assembly GCA_910589475.2. Classification (NCBI taxonomy): domain Eukaryota; kingdom Metazoa; phylum Arthropoda; class Insecta; order Lepidoptera; family Sesiidae; genus Bembecia; species Bembecia ichneumoniformis. The sequence goes on along the minus strand of OU342524.1, from coordinate 14,969,749 downwards.
ATAAAAACTTTCCTCGTTTAACGCTCTTTCAATTGGTGAAAACCGCATCAAAATCCGTTGCGTGGTTTAAGAAGAGTTAGATAACATTCAGACAATTATGAGGCAGCGACTTCAGTTATGAGGATATAGATTTTTTTTAAAGGAATTTGTCTTTGTTTTCTTTTTGTTTTAAGAAGAACGAAAAATGTGTCAGTCATGATAATTTTTTAGATAAAAATACAATTAAAATAAAATTTAATATTTCTTGTTAGAAAATAGCTAAAAAATTCATTTGTTCATACAGTCCATTGTCTCATTGCTATTCATTTTTGTATAGAATAGATGCACATGTATTAAATGCTTTTACTTATTCAAATGGATTTTTGTCAAAGATACTTTTAAAATTTGTGCCTATCTTTGTCCGTTTATAATTTTAAGACAAAAGTAAAGTAATTATTTCACCACTCTTTGTACAAAAAAGTGTAATAGTAAAAAAGTATGTTTTATTTGAATAAAAATGTATAATATTACGTCGATTCGGAAAACAATCGTAATCATCGTAACACACTCTACATCGTAACCTCTAAATTGTAGATTGTTTGTGTTATGTTTTTGTGTTTTTCTTCTCTTTTCTTCTTTAATTTATCTTTTCTCTTTTAATTACTTCTTAATATCGTGCGCGTGGTGTTCGACTTAATATATCAAAGATTAACGTAAAAGATATGGGCATGAATTTCTTTAAAAATGAAAAACATTGACATTTTCCTCGCAATATTTCCGTATTTCGTAAGGGCAAGTTATACTTTATTTTCTACTAACGAGGAGCCCCACAAACATAGTTTCTATAACTATTTACAGAAACAAGTCGATCTACAAATATTTTTTGAATACAAGCATCAAACCCGGGTTTAATTTTCAAGCATTCTGTCAGTTAATCTTCCTTACTTTGAACATTCTCTGCAATATCCCTACATGCATCTTTAAAGTTCTTTAAAATTGTTTTGTTTTCTATGTTTTTCTACATGATTACAGCAAGAACAGATACATATTTGTTTATTAATTTATTGCCACATTCATATACATAACATTAATCTATATTATTATTATCAAATCGTGTATGATATCGAAGGTCGTTGAGATAAACAGTCAGGGTAAATGTATCCTTGTGATAAAGGAACTATTAGAGATAAAATAATTTCCTATATAATTAAACAGTGCTCGATTAAATAGCCGTTAATTACATTTAATTATAATGAACAAAAATTTTGTGACTATATAAAACTGTTTTTTTTTTGTTGTAAGTAAACTAGAAAGAGATGGTTATTAGACTGGTTACCATCCTCATATTGTCGAAATCCCCCCTTTTCGGATCATTTCGGACCAAGTTATTTAAAACATACTTTATAATGGGCACTGCTAAAGATTGGAACTCCCTGCCGGCGTCTGATGCGAGCTCAACAACTCAAATTTTTTTAAAGTTCGAATGAATAGGCATCTTCTGGGTGAGTTCATCTTTCCTGCACGACTAGATGCTGGCCAAGAGCAATAAGAGAGGGATAACATAAATTTATTTGTGACTTTCAAAAAAGTATTTTTTTTGCACGTTGCTCCGCTCGCGCCATCTATTGGAGGGAGCTGATGGTTCTAATTTCATTTTTAACAAAATATAGTGTATTCGACACTACTAGCGACATCTAGTAACACATAAAGAAACAAAAAAATGTTTCAATTTGATGTATGATGACCATCTATCGATGATATTACTTGCGCAAGGTTCAACTAACTCCATCTATAAATGAATTAACTAATTACTGAACAAAATTTTCATTAATATGTCATTATAATGCATTACCAGGATAGTTCTAGAGATATATATCTATATCTCTAGGAAGTCATGTAATTTGAGAGTAATGAACGAATTCATAATATGTATATGTTTCACGAATAGCAAATCGAAACGTAATGAGCGTTTGGAAAAATTATAAATACTTTAACATTTTTGTTCACCAAGGAGGTTACCCTTGATGTTGAAAATTCAGTAGGGTTAATTACACGTATATCTCAGTCTCAGTTAGCTGAACACGTCGAGAATTTGAAGTATTGTTCCATTTTCAGTTTTCTACACATATAGTACTTAGGAAGACGTAATTAATTTAAAAAAAAAAAGATTAACAATAAATGTTAAAATCGTTCAAAATTCTATTTGAAGACGTTATAGTCTTAAATCCCACCGTAAAATTCTGCACCTACCTGTTATTTTATCAAAATGTAATAAAAATCAAAACAAAAGGTTACATTTGGGGGGCCGTAGGGTTGCACAACACCGTAGGGTTGCCTAACAAAATCTTGCCGTTGCCATAATTATTTTTGATTTTTTGTTAACAATTGCACTAATTTGGAAACTATATGAATTGCCATAGAAAAGAGACCAATCTAAATAAATGAAAAAAAGAAATAGGTTGCTACCTCTTTTTCGCAATTCTTGGGTTGCCAGGTGCTAATATGTCGTTTTTCAACGATTAATGCATGTCAGTTATCTATTAACATTTACATCAAATTGAAGCTATTGTCTTCCTTAACACAGTGAAATAAGGTTTCCTGCGTAAAAGATGCGGCAATTAGTGGCCAGTCTTTAAATGAAATCTTACACTATTACAATTTTTTAAAGTGTGTATTGAAGAAACCAGGGGCCTTAATCAAAGTAACATTTTAAAAACGATAACGAAAATTGTATCACGTGATTTAACGACGGCATATGTCAATCCCATACATTTTATTCTTGCGAACTTCGTTATCGTTTTTAAAATGTTACTTTGTCTAAGGCCCCTGGGCGTTAATTCACTAACGCCACTTAGCGATTCCTTACTTCGAAACCACGTCATATCCTCAAATTGTTACGATATTTGCTAAAAAGTCATTCTCTTACATATAATATGTATATAAATGCCATGACAAGACATTACGTGTTTTGATAAGGCAAGACAAAAGCGTGAAATCAAACCCAGTGTGATCGCTCATAAAACTGAAGCTATAGAAACTATCTTATTAAGAGTATTTTGTACTAATGAGTAGTGTGAGAGTACCCAGACCTGTACCTCATTTCCATAATGTGAATAAATCAATATCGTCTCGTAACAATCGGACAAGAAAAAATGCATCGGGACTCGTGAAGAAATAGGTAGAATAGGATTTCTTTCATGCATACGTAGTTAATTAATATCTCTATTTATGTACAATTTTTGACTAAAGTTAATGTAAGTTAAACTCGGACCTATATGATCAATCATATTAAGTAGGGTTCAGCTTAGGCTATTATACATATAATAAAATTGTAAACGAGCCGTGTCTGTACATTAAGCTGCATTCGGGAAGCTACGTCATATTTTCTCGTCACCACTGCCGCAATGTCTGAAGACCGCAATGTCGTCTCACGGTAGGACTGATCAACAGGCTTAAAGTCGCTCAGTGAGCTATGGAGCGAGCTAGGAGTTTCTTTGGTGGATAGGATCAGAAATTCTGAAATTCGCCGAAGAACCAAGGCTATCGACATAGCCAAGAGAATTGGCACATCTGTCGCAGAGCGGATAGCCGATGGGGTAGATGAGTTCTCGAATGGAGGCCACGAATTGAAAAGGGCAGCGTGGAACGCCCTGCGGCTAGATGGACAGACGATCTGAAAGGCTTCGCGGAAAGCGGCTGGATGCGAAGGACAGGAGACCGTGCGTTGTGGCGAGTTTTGGGAGAGGCCTACATCCAGCAGTGGAGATACACAGGCTGTTAATGATGATGATTATGTACAATAAGATTTTTTTTACTTATAATAAACTTATATCGTAAAAGATCTAGCTAGTTTCATCTATTACTTTCTAGTTTTTTATTTATGCAAATAAGAACTTTAATTTTTTATTTGTGGTTTTCGTATTGTTATTGGAAAAATTAATTAAGTACCTGTTTATTGTGAATGAACCTATAGAGGTTTGTTTATGATCACAGACTAATGTAACACTATAGACAGCAGCAGCAAGGAGCATGAAATTGCATGACAATTTCTCTCATTATGCAAGTCTTTTCTACAAATTCAAACAAATTCAAATTCAACAACAATTACAAATATATAAATTCCAGATCGTATGTAATAGAGTGTGCATAATCGGCAGCGACAGTACAAACAAATCTAAATAAGGATGACATGTCATCGACATCATCGACATGATCGATACATATCGGTGAGTAATTTTATGTTATTTCTATAAGTAGTGGCAGGGCACACTGCGTTTCGCAGTCATTTGGGCAGCCCTTCTGGCGGCAGTTACCACCCCCTTACAGAAGACCACCGTGAAATAACAGCACGTGTGCTGTTGTGTTTCGATGAGTGAAATAAGGGATGCCAGAGTCCATTTCATTAACTCTTCTCAATCCCTCATCCTTAATCTTATTGTAGTCGGCAGTGCACTTGCAGCAACTTTGGCGTTGCTTGTGTTATAGGCGACGGTAGTCACCTACCATCGAGTGGACAGTCAGCCTGTCTGCCGATCTTAACATAAAAAAAGTGATTTTGGTTGGATCGATTTTCATAGTGTGTTAAAAAAGAGTGTATGAATTCATGTCTTACCTATGATGATAAGTTGAGTGCCGAGATAGGCCAGTGCGTGGCCGTGTCGAGGAATCGACATTTCCGTATGCGGCAACCACTGTCGCTGCTTCCAGTCCCATACGTCAATGGCTCCAACGCTACTTGCTGTCTTATCCTATAAATTATTTTATAATAAAATAGAGAGAAAAAAAATAATATAAACATAAGTAAGTATCTACTATCGGAAAATGTGATTACAGCTGTTAAGATCGTAATTAATTAAATAAATCAATAATAATTTAAGAATTTAAAAAAAAACACATTTTGACCTAAGTAAGGACGTACAAAATGTATTTATTTATTTAAATTAACACATAATAAGTTATATTTAAATTAAAAGTAACACTTTCTATTTTAACGTACTCTTAATTTAAACACATTATAATTTAATATTCATATCTCTATCTTATATATAAAAATTAATCCCCATTTCCCTTGGTCACGGCATCACGCGTGAACGGGTAGACCGATTTTGATTCGGTTTTCACTAATGGAAAGAGGCATAAACGGGGAATGTTTTAGTATATAAAAATCGCACCTCGGGCGAAGCCGGGGCCGGGTCGCTAGTTAACTTATAATGTGGATATAGGCCTTCCCCATAATTTTCCAGTAGGATCGGTCAGAAGCAGCCTGGATCCAGAGTTTATTCAAATTCACTATTAAATTTGTTCCTTTAATAGAGCGAGTTAAGTGATAATTTTAGCAAAATAATTTTAATAGTCTTTTTATACTTCTTTATTTTCTGAAAATACCTCCGTATTGTATGTAAATACATAATATAGTTGTACGGTCGAATAAAACTTAATCGAGTATGAAGATTTATTTCATTCAAGCTGACAATGGGATACGACGCGGAGGTCTCGTGGAATAAATGAGAGTTGTGTTGTGCTAGTATTTAGGCTAAGGATATTCCGGATTTTCGGGGATCTAATTAGTTCATCGATAAAATATTACTTAATCAGTATTTGGCCTAATTTTAAGAGATGTTACTTATACTTACCTATCAAATTAAAGATTAGTAAAAAATATCGATATATTTTATAAAACAAGCAACGCATTGCTTAGATATTATAGGCTTGTTCTCTTTGTGAAAAATTATTAAGTTGAACAATTGTCCAGCATCTACGAGTGGATTGGTAGGAAGAATGTCAAATGTTTTTCATGATTACTAAGTCTTCTGGGACATGCAAATTTCCTTGATACGATTTTCCTTCACCGCTAAAGTATCATTATTTACAATTAACGTATGAATTCAGAAAACACTCAGCGATGCAATTCAACACGGAATCGAAGCTGCGTGTATCGCGTAACATTAAACTCGTACATGCTCATAACAAAATGGCCCATTGCCTTCCATAATCGATTATACTAGTAGATGCAGCACTCCATATAAAACTAAACTAAAGAACCGAACCATGTAATTGGTGTAATAATATTATTAACAACGCACTCATAAACTTTGGGTTTCAAAAATAGATAAAACTTTAAAAAGCCAATTGAACGAGAGCGAGACAACTCACGATTAGTAGTATATCTAAGTGACGTAATTCACTTATGCATGGTATAAATATTTGTGTAATGTACGCAACATATACAACAAAATAAAAAATATATACCTTTTCAGTCATTTTCCCAGCTCCACCAACAAGGTAGAGTTTATCGTTCATCGGGAAGAGAGTGCAGAAACAACGAGGAAATCGAAGGTTATAAATTTCTGTCCATCTGGAATTTCACAAGTTAACAGATAAAGCCATTTATAGACCGAAACTCATAAAAAGAGCCATCTAGTACAATGATGGTGACCAAAGTTAGAACTAAACTAGAAAACCAATTTAATCCCTGAGATAAAAGACCAAACAACCAAACCTTTTAACAAACTTTCGCATTTATAAATAACATTTGAATAACAAGTAAATAATTGTGGCATAATTTAAGTTTTTTTTTTTAATTATAGGAATAAAATAATGAGTTTGTTCACTAACTCGTTAGTATTCGAGTTGTAACACTCGACCACGTCGCAAACTGGCCGTTTCTTCTCGCCGGTCATGCCTCCAGCCACCCAGATGTATTCGCGATACTTGGCAGTGGCGGCCGCCATCCGCGCTACGCTCATAGATTTTACCTCACTCCAAGTGTTCGTTTTTGGGTCATATCTTTCCACGGATCGCAAGACTCTTAAACAAAAAGTACGCAATGGTAACATTTTCATTATTCGTATAAATTTAGTAGTGACCCGACCTAGTTTCATTTATCGAAATTAACATATCAACGAGGTAATGAGCAATGTACCTTTACATGTATTAGGTACACAAAAAAACCTTACTTATGGGCTTCTATATAACTATAGACAACGAGTTTAAATTTCAAAAGTATCACCAGGAGATTTTGCGTACATGTTTTCAGGGGAAATGCCTATCAACTACAAAAAATTATTACCCGATCATCCAAGAATATACTAGAATAAATCATAGAAATATGATTTATTCGTACTTCTGTGGAATAAATTAAAGTTTCAACACGTGTTCTAACCCAACAAATAGAGGAATAAATACCTTCGATCTCACCAATACGTAAAATAGAACCTGTTTTTTATCATTTATAATTTTGATGATCTTATTGGTTAATAATATGATTTGGCAGTTTATATAATACATAAAAGTTTACTTTAACGAACCTAAAGGTCAACGAAAGGTCACTATTTACCTGCCTCTCTTATCTTGTCCCCCAATTACATATAGCGCCATACGGTGAACGACCAAACCAAAATCCTTCCTGGGTATTGAAAGTCCCGTTTCACTGTACCACGATTTAGTCACTGGCTCAAAGCTCCAAACCGTTGACACTACGACCGATTTCCCACGGATGTCGTCATCACGAGGGTCCGCGCCTCCTAAAAACGAAAGTGGTCAAAATAAAGTGTATTGCTGCCAAGAGTATTCGAAAGATTTCAATTAAATTTAATCTCAGGATCGAGGGACTAATGAAATATAATGTAATGTAACGTAACATAACGTGACATCAATTTAGTACTATCAATTTTGTAGAGAGAGGGCACTCTTTCAGGGTTCTCTTGATAAAACCCATTTTTACTGAGGCATGTATAAAACTTTCATTAAACTTCAAATTTATGCTGCAGTACTTAAATAACATTATTTAAGTAAAAAATACAATTCTGTTTTCAAAAGTCAAGTAAAATTAAGTTCATTTGTATCTTCATCGCAGTTGCAGTTAAACTACTTTTTGATATAATAGGTGATATGTGTTTATTTGTTAATGTCTGGCACCAGTAACCACCTTTTTACAGAAGACAACCATAAATAACTATGTATATGATTATTAAAATTAAAATAATGAGTTAACTTTAAATTTATTTCGTTAAGTTTGTTTTCAGTTAGAAATTTCAATACCTACCTGTAAACGAAGTCGGAAAAAAAGCATCATTTTTGTGTCGATAGCGACAAAATTTCTCTAGATACTATTTGAAAAAAAAAAAAAAAAAAAAAAAAAAAAATTGCACTCGTCGTATTCGAATGAATGATTCGAACACACACGAATGAATGATTTCGAAGAATATATTAAGAAAAAATTGCCATATTGGTCCAACCGTTCTCAAGTTTTGCCGATTCAATTTTTAATTTATGATTCATTTTATAAAAGAATTTAAAAATATTTCACATAATGTAAACGAAAAGTAACGAGCACTGATATTTGGGAAAATATCAGTGCTCAAATCAACTTACCAATAAGGTAGACTCGACCTCTCAAAAACGCCACTGAATGGTGGTGTCTCGGTTCGGGAATTTTCCCTACATTCTCCCACACATTTGTCATCGGATCGAACCTGACAAAGATGGATTACATAAAAATACTGTAGATTTCCAACTAGTTGGTCCACGAGGAAAACCTGCTTCAACCAAAATTCTTTTATACAGGTATGTTCATCAATCTGAAGACTACGCAATCCATTGCATATTCGAAATTCTGTATCTTTATACATAATATTGAATTTCTAATGTTGCCTGTCACCACAGCAACAGACCACAACAGCCTCTGCTCTGTGTACTCATGACGCGAATTGACTGTGGTTTTTTAGCACGAGGATACCGGCGGACTTTCTACCATCGCGTGGAATGTGGATTCCTTAAATTCGGTTCTAGGGGACAGACAGATACAGAAAGTAATACTCCTTGATACAGTAAATTTTGCGTTATCCTTTACCTAGCCAGAGTCGGCATCCTCATTTGCATACTCTTCGATGTTGCTTAAGTTTATAAGCGATAGCTTATTCAGTCCGAGACAAATTAAAGAGCTAGGCTGATGTGTTGATTATCTCGGATAAATGTTATAAATTGGATAACATTTAGGACTACACTGATACAACCTGTATATCTCTTGTCCCGTATTTTTTCCATTCGTTCCATGCGGAAGCTGACTGTTAGTACCTCCAAAAACTAACACCGTCTCCCTTTCCCAGTGAAAAAGGGAACCTTCCGTATTGTAGACTTTGTTTGAGGGACCGAGAACTGAATTCGACAGTTTGTTCCTAAGGAAATAGACATGAAGTTTTTATTAAAAATTGATAATAAAAAAAAGCAATGAAATTATCTCTTACATTTTCAGTTTCGCTGAGGATTCTTTGGATTCATTGAACAAGGATATTTGTGGACTTAAAAATTTACTAGCCGCCGCTTGAGTTGCTTCTGCTGGTTCGTGCTTTGAAGAGTGAACGGCTTTAGGACGTGACGAAGAATGAGTTTCTGGCGGCCTGAAATTATATATAGACATTTTAAACTTCAGACTACCCGTAACTCGTTACATGTCCAATAAATCATGGAAATCCTTTGAAGATCTGTAAGTTCTCCAATTTTGAGTTGATTCAGCAATCCCTAAAATGCTAATAATTTTCTAAACCTAATTGTGGAAGCTTGAACAAGACTTCAAAATTTATTAATGCCTTAGATTAATTTTATAATAACGTAAATTTGTGCAGCATACGTAATTAATTCTGGGCTTCTTTATCTGTATTCCATTTCAGAATAATTGAAAAATCTTCATTGGCGATGGCTGCATAGTGCTTTTGAGATGTTTAAATAGCAAAAAGGCGTAAAGTTAAAGTGAAGCGAATTTTACAGATTCTGAATTAGTCTACATTATTACAAAAATTCTTCACACAATTGGGCAGAAGTCAGTGCTTAATGTGAATAGGTAGGGGCTGTAAATAAGATAGGTGGGCAGGATTTTACACGTCTTTAAACATCGCTAGTCCTCTCAGATATACAGATTTCAGGTAGTCATCACCATTTCAAGTCATCACCATTTTTAACCACATATGAATAGTTGAAAAACAGTTTAGAGCTCTCACGAGGCTTAAACCTGCGTAAGTCCATATTGAATTATTATAGCGGTTATTTTGAGATTAATTTTAACGAAACTGCATCTAATTCTTATCAGTTATGAATCCAACCAATATCCCTAGGTACTACCTATCAAGGACGCTATTAAAGTGGTTTGTGCAAAATCGTCTTACTTTGATTCAGATAGAGCAGCCGTGGCAGACGCCAAGAAAGTAGCAGCTATACTGTGCCGTCTTTCGCCGCGTCCATGGGTCTGATATCGCTGCTAAATAATAACAAAAAATAAAACACAATAATCTAATATTATTGTGATTAGAATGGAAATTGATATATAATTATGTAGTTTTCGTGGATATGTACTCTTTTCGTTCGGTGCGTGATTTTGGAATTCAACAGTTTGTCCCCCAATCCTTTCGCTTTCTTATCCTTGATCCTACTTCGTAGGAGTATAATCTGTGGTTATAATTTTTTTAGGATCTACATAGAAAATGTATTAGTTAAACTACTGCAAATTAGTTGTACCTACCTTTTCAGTTACACTAGTTTCGGCTACTTCGCTGATCATTTCACTGCGACTTGTGTCTAATTCGTCAGTGGAGTCTTTCTCTGGTGGGTCATATTGTTCGTAGCGTTTAGAAACTCCCGGCTGTTTACAATATAGAACTTTATGTAAAGTTATTATAATCTAATTCAGAAATAACGAAATGAAAATGTTTTCATTTATCATAAGAAGAAGTAATAAATACAAGATTTAAGTTATTCATATTCTTGCTACTTTGAAAATTTTATGTAAACGACAATGGGCACGAAGAATTACAACAAGATTCAATTCTGCTGGATAACAAACCCGCTCGATTATCGTAAAGGTGCGTTCAAATTAAATAACATCTTATATAACTTTGTTGTATAACACGTCCCCATTGTTTAACATTCCTGTATAAGATTGCAATATAAAACAATACTGTACACATTAAAATAACAGTGCAATATAATAATGTTATTATCTAACTTTACAATTGTCTCGATCGCGGGTCGCATCATGACTCACGCGCAAATGTTATATAACTTTGTTTTATTAACACACTAGCTGGTGCCCGCGACTTTATCCGCATTAAAAAATAAAAAAATATAACACTACGACGGCGCCATCTATATCATCATCATCTCACCCGTAGGGAGTCCACTGCCGGACAAAGGTCTCCCCTGTAATTTTTCAGAAGGACCAATCAGAAACAGCCTGGATCCACCGTCGACCCACGGCCATCTATTATACTACAATTAGGCGAAGCGGCGACATCTATCGGATTTGGGTTATAAGTGGGTTATAACGGATTATAACCCACGGGAACCTAAGGATAAAACTTTAACGAATTACACACCTATAGATTCCTCAGGAATTACTCTGTTGATAGATGAAAACCATTCGGTAGTTTTTTAGATTATTGCGAATCCATTTCCCATTTCCATATACCCTCCTAATCCCTTATCCTTAATCCTACTGTAGTCGGCAGCGCAATTGCAGGCGTTGCCATTTGGACCGTCAGCTTGTCTGCTGATCTTAAGATAAAAAAAACATACATAGAGTCAGACGCGGCGGGGAACTTTGTTTTATAATATGTTTGGAATAGAATAGACAGGCATCGTCTACATACAATATTAAACATGATTATGTTTGTAACATATTTTCATGGGTGTCCCTTTTGCCAATGTATAACATATTTAGGCTCTAGCCCCTTGTGTTATGTAAGTATTAATTAAATAAATAATTACCCTATCTCTGTTGTACTCCACACTGCACATATGGATTTCTTCTTGTTTGTTGTAATGTGTCGGCGGTGATTTCACATATATCCTTTGTTGTTCCTCATTGCGATGCTGTTTTATGTAAATATAGAAAAAAGAGAATAATTAACCTCCGATAAGGTGAGGATAGAGATATTTAGAACCTCATTTTAAAGTCTTATCGACTCCCTTTCGTTACCGTGAAGAAAAGAAATCATTGTGTAGGTACAGTCTAAAGTCTAGAAATTTTTAGTATTCAATTACTTTTGTCATGAATTTTACATCATCTTGTGTGTGTAGCTGGTTTTGCTCAGATTGTCTTCTTCCCTCCGGTGAAAAGCGTGACCCATCGTTTGTTTCTACATCGGTTGGCGGAGAGCGGTTTGGTGAAAATATTTTTAATCCTTGACCCTGCGATAGTTTATCAATGCGTTATTGATAAAAAATCATAACAAGAAGCATCTAATTTGACATATTTGACATACGTAGGTACCTAATGTTGTTTGAATAAAACATTTTACGTAACACAAAACGAGAACACCTCTCAGGCTGCCAACGAAACCATAATTTTTTTACATTTTGAAATTGGATTTCGTTTTAAACTAGCTGAGCCCGCAACTTCGTACGCGTGGTATTCAGTATAGTGCCTAACTTTTTTATTTGGAAACACTAAATGTTACGGGAAATGTTAAATGTTGCTGCAGTACGTCACTGAAAAATGCATTCAAATCGGTTAAGCCGTTTCTGAGATTAGCGTGCATACATTAGTGTGCATACATTTTATGTACAGACACGGCTCGTTTACGATTTTATTATATGTATAGAATAGATATAGATAAGTTTGATTTGAAAATAATGCTTTCTTCAACATTATTTTGTAGGTTTGACACGAAAAGTAAGGCTTCGTAAGAAATCGGTTAAATTGTTTATGTGACACTGATTATGTAACGTAGGTTTCGTATACAGCCGCATTGTTAATTGTAAGAATCAAATTAAGATAAACAAAATTTAATAGTTGCTTCAACGTTGATTTATAATTTAAAATTATAATTACTGAAATAATTGTTTAACGTTGCAAATGAAAAGTATTAATTAAATAAAGTATGACTAATAAGAAATAAGTAATAATTATAACAAAATAAAGGGTATTCAAAATACAAAACAAATTTCACTTTTTTTCTGTCTTCGAAAAACTCGCTCATAGTTGGGAAAGGTTTTTCTTTTTCGCCAGAGAACGCTTTCAGTGTCGCCGGCAAAGGAAAGTCCGGCCTCTGTTTCCGCATTTCCAATTTATCGGTTTCCATTCCGCGTAAATTACCTAATAATTAATTTAACAATAAAGTAAATTGCTATTATCATAACAAAAGGCACTATAGTGGGGTGAGGTAGCTGAAAATTATACTAAAATATTTCACGTCTGGCAACCAATGCGCCCGTCTGGATTCAGATAGTACAGTGCAGACGAGTCTAAAAGGCCCGGGAGACAAATTTTTCTGGCCCTTCGCTTCGTCGTCAGTACAATTCTCTGGAACACAGTGAGCGTTCGGAGCGTCAAATCCAGTACATAGTACATAATATCACTAATGAAATGTCAATAAAGACTAATTACCGGGCATAATATTATCCTCGTTACGTCTCGGTGGCTGCATCACCGACATCTGCTGATACATTTGGTCCTTCGGTACCATGAATTGTTCCAGATACTTCAGGAAATCTTTATACGTAACATGATTCTGTTAAATTTATGAATCATCTTAAAATAAATAATGTAAGCATTTAAAAGTTTATCGCATGAGTATTTTTCCTTATTTCAATGAATTTTAAAATTACACTGTTTCTTTAAATAATATAGAGGATATCAAAATAAGAAGACAGAAGGTGGAAAAATAGGATTCCTTTTAAGAATTTAAAATTATTATTAAAAATTATTTTTAAGTTAGAATTGGATACTGACAAGTGACATGAATTAATTTGATAATTTATATTCGGCTGGTTTGATTTTCGGACGAGGCAAAATGTCATGAGCAAATAATAATAAGAGATAACGTTAAAATTGTTCGTGACATTTTAAATGTTTGCACGAATAAAATAATGATACAGAATATATTGTTCGGAATTGTATCACGTAGGACTTTTTTCTCCACGTACTACGTTCACGTACTTACTTTCTTTCTTACTAAAGCTGATGGTAAAAACATGTAAAACCGACTCTCATAGGGTGACGATTAAGGAAAATTTTGGGGTGCTGGGGTAATAGGTCTGGCATCCCTTATTCATACACCGAAACACAACAGCACATTTCTATTATTTTACGGTGATCATCTGTATAAGCGAATGGGCAGGTACTACTGTCAGACGGACTGCTCAGATTATAACTGCGTCAGACTAAAGTCCAATTTTGCAAGAAGTTTTATTGTATCATAGTACATTTTTTCATATCACCTAGTGTAAGGGAACATTACCTTCTCATCTCCTATCCAGTTCCTTTCTGAAGGCTCATTGAGACCCAGCACGTCGATCCAGTGATGATAGCTCTTACAGTTGTTACCGTACCAATATTTTATGATAACATAGCTGCAAGTAAATATGAGTTTCACGTATAACACAAACGCAAGTTGGTGTGGTGATGTAAAAATCACATAAAATTCATGTCACCACATCAGCTTGCAAACGAAATGGCGTTCGCAACTAAAAGAGGCTCTCGGTAGTTTTCTGAGATGTCAAAGATTTCAGCTTAGATCCGTAGGAAGACCCGACCCGGATTGTAAGTTTTATGTGCAAAATATAGGTAAATAAGTTAAGTAATCATTATTTAATAATCAGTGCCCGCGACTTAGACCGCGTTGAAAAATAAAAAATTAACACTATCGATGGCGCCATTATACTTCAGTAGAATTAGGTAAAGCGGCGACATCTATTGGATTTGAGTAGAACTGCTTGGTGATAGATCTGTGCATAGTATGCTCCAATTTGGAAACCCTAGGGAACCTAAAGATAAAACCATAACGAATTATACACCTACAGATACCTCAGGAATCACTCTGTTGATAGATAAAAATCGCAAGAAAATCCGTTCGGTAGCTTTTGAGATTATCGCGAACAACAGACAGACGCGGCGGGGACTTTGTTTTATAATAATATGTAAGGATTTACGCCAGTCCATCGTCAACCATCTGTTGTATTTCCGGCTCGTTGACAATCTCCAATATCTCGGCGTTGTCCGGGTTGCGCTTAATGTCCACCAGTTGCCACGGTGATATCAAACCAAATCGGACACATCGCATTATGTCTGTAGCCAAACTACGACGCGAAGACCAGTCTCCGTACAGCCATCTAACACCAGCCATCAATACTTCTATTTCACTATAGAAAAAAATAAAAATTTATCGTTATCCACTGTAGCTTTTCACTGATTATTTATAATCAAATTAAATACAGTTAAATAAAAGAAAAATTAATAAATTTAATGTTTGAGACGTAAACCAAATTAAAAAAAATGGTTATTCTCCCTATATGGCACATATATCAGTGGTCATTAAAAAATAGTGTGGAATATATGTTACTAGATAAGAGAAGTAGTACAAGTGAAGTTTCCAGAGGCGATCTCTGAGGACCAGTATGTCATAGAAGATAAGTATTATATATGTCATAGTAAATAAGACAAACGAGATTAGTAATTGTCTAATCCTAGTAAGTATCCGCAAAAAAGACGCAATGTTTAGAAAAGAAAAAAAATTGGATTCCACTATGTAGTGTTCTAAGAAAATGTAATATTTTATCCATAAGTACTATATAATAGTTTAATTAATTAGAAAATAAAGTATAATTTTAATAAGTATAAGTATAAAGTATAATTTTAAATACGTGTATACATGTGCGACATGTTACATGTATATGCAGTTATGGATTTCTTTAAAAATGTTTAGGTGCAAAACTTTCTCTCCATCGAGTTTCAGATTTGGTAACACAATTGCGGTTTCAAAGAGAAACTATGTGTTAGTATTGGGGTTAATGAGAACAAACATTTAATTACCTGGTTACACAAATATAATTTGACTTTAGCAAGGCCATCACTTCTTCCAGTTGGAGATCAAGAAAATCCCTTGAGGCTACCAATGGCAAAAAGAATCGCATCACTCGAGGTATCTACAGAAAAAGAGCAACAATGTACATAATTGTAACACCAAAAAATAAAACAGTATGTAAGTATTAAGGTTTCGAACTTACAATAGACTGTTAAACTAATAGATACATCGATGGTGGTAAAGTGCTTGCCTTAGCGTTTTGTCTCAGGATAAATTTGGTAATAAACTTCACAAAGGTGGCTCTGGTCTGGGTGTTATAGTAGTCGCAAGCACGCTTGCAGAAAGAAGACTACCACGAAAGAACAACATGTGTACTGTTGTGTTTCGGTAAGTGAGTAAGGGATGCGAGAGTCTAATTTTCTATCTCTTCCTAATCCCTTATCACCTTAGCGCACTTGCAACACCTGTGGCGTTATTTGTGTTAATGCGACGATAGCCACCTACCATCATGTGGACCGTCAGCCTACAAAAACCTACAAAAACCTACAAAAACCAATAACTTCTGTACTGACTAGGGGTTTAAATATGAGCAAATTGTTTATAGATAAAATAAGTTTACCATTAACTCCATAACAGGTTTAATGCCTTTTTCTCTTGCTTTTCTAAATAGAGCAAACGCAGTGTCTTCTGTGAAAAGGTTCTCGTTCACAATAAATGACCAACATTGTTCTTCCAAATCTAAAAACAACACAATCAATTATTAAAAATAATAAATATTCAAGTAAAAATAATACAAAATTATGGTTTCCTTATACACTCGGCTCGCAAAGTAATATAAGTTTGTTTTTATTATCTGTGATCCGCCTGGGCAGTACAACTGTGTTAGTTAAGTAAGAGTAGCCTTAAAAATATACATGTAAAAACAGTGCCCTTTAAATTTTTTTATTAAATTTTTTTTTAATGATTAATCATGAATTTTACTAAAGAGGAGAAACTGTGGAAAATATTTGAGTAAAATACAAAAGTATTTTATTATATACAGACAGCAGTTGAATTAACGCCTTACTTGTAGTTATAACTTTTTAAATAGCAACGAAAAAGAAAATATAAGTGAAAACCTATCAATAAATAAGGAAAAATGATAACCAGCCTTTGATCGACAGATACTGTGCGGCACAGAATAATTCCAGGATATTGTCCCTCTTCAAGACCTTATTATTTTCTGGTCCGCTGAAGATCATCCATTCGTAAATAGTTTTGAATGCTTCTGGGGTGACACTTGTCTAAACAAAAAATTGAGTTTTATCATAAATGACGACGAGCAGGTTTCGGGAATATACGATAGATGGTAATAATAACAACAATATTTTTCATTGAATATGACTACATCTTTCTCGTAAGTCACTGCAGATCGGCATTTCTTATAATTACCGCCGGCGAGGAAAGCAGATGCTATGAGGAAGAATCCGACAAGAAACTTCGTAGGTGCTGTTTGCAAATTTAAATCTATCTATACATATAATAGGTAAAATCGTAAAGGAGCCGTGTCTCTATATTAAAGATTTTTTCTGAGGCCAAAAAAAATTGTTTTTATAATTTTTGTCTGACTATCTGTGCGTTCGTGCACGCTAATCTCAGAAACGGCTTAACTTATTTGCATGCGGTTTTCACTGATGCATTATGCTGGTACGCCTATTGGCGGCAGTAACGACCCCTTTACTATCTACTCCTTCTCAATCCTTTATCTCATCCTATTACTTATTTTCTACCCTACTAAGAACAGCAGAACATTTGCCATATTTGTTGTGTTGCTTGTGTTAATGGGCGACGGTAGCCATCTGCCATGAATTGGACAGTTAGCATGACTACCAACCTTTACATTAGGTAATGGAGTAATTGACATTGAAATTCCTTAGTTAACATCAAAAAACACAATACTCGTAAAAAAAACGTGATTATTTATTGCGAGTGGTCTTCTCTAGACCTTTTGCGGGTGTCATGTCATTATTTTACTGTCGTCAGATGTCATCGGAACAGTGTGGCCTACTTCTATCAAAGAATTGTACAACATTTTCTATTCTGGTATAGTTATCTAATATAGCACTATAATTTAACAATTCAATAAGCAATATTAGAGTTTAGTTTGCATTGAAATATACTTACGGAAGGCAATTCAATTTCTGAAATAGCATATGAGTCAAAAAACGTTGAATAAATTTGTAGTACAATGCGATGACAATGGAATTCTTCATGACCGATGCGTATTATGGTATCGGTGTTCCTGAAATTGAAGCAACTAGGTATTGTTTTTTTAAATATTTTCTGCATTGTTGATGTACGAGTACATATGAGAATATTCAATGAACATAAGTTTATGAAGTCAATCAACATAAGTTTTGACTATATTCTTGTTAGAGTGATTAAGGTGCTTGCTTTAATGCTCTGTCTCAGGGGTCTCGGGTTCCAACTGTGGAAATTATATTTTTGTAGTTGGCCTTCATCTGGCAAGTAGTGGCAAGGCACACTGCGTTTCATAGTCATTTGGGTAGTCCGTCTGGAGCACTGGAGGCAGTAACCACTGTAAAATAACAGCATGTATGCTGTTGTGCTCCGATGAGTTAGTAAGAGATGTCAGATCCCATTTCCCTATCCCTTCCTAATCCCTTATCCTTAATCCTACTATTGTCGGCAACACATTTACGTGCAGCACATGTGGCGTTGCTTATTGTGTTATAGGCGACGATAACCACCTACCATCAAGTGGACCTTAGCCTGTCTGATGACCATTACATTTAAAAAAACGGGACAAGTGCGAGTTGAACTCGCGTGAAGAGGGTTCCGTACGATGTTACCTATCCGCACAATATTGAGTGATTTACCATGTTAATTTAATATCATGGACTTCTTATAGGTTTCTCTATAATCTATAAGTAGAGAATTAATTTCTGTATTTTTTTTTCAAAATTGTAGGTTCAGTAGTTTTGGAGATAGGGGAGGGGGAATGGTTGGACAGACGTACACACGAGTGATCCTATAAGGGTTCCGTTTTTTTATTCGGACGTAAGGAACCCTAAAATATACAATTATTTTAACTTGGTACTCTAATTTTTTTTACTCTTATAGTATGTGAATTATCATCGTTATCATAGTATTAGGTAAAAAAAATCTCTCACAGATAGTTGTGGATTTTCCGGTAGAACTCTTGAAATAAGTCTCGCTTCTTTGGCAATTGCACTCTCATCCAATCAACCGGTTCCGCTATAGTGTAACCTAAACTAGCAAGGTCTTTGCCTTTATCCTCTCTTCGACATTTGGACTTACTCGTAATTCGATCGCTCACTACTCTTGTCTGATTGTTTTCCAATTGACCCTTTTCGTAATTATATTGCAGCGTTGTTTCAAAATCATTTTCGTCTTCCTGGATTGGAGTTCAAATTTAAAAAAAAAATGTACAGGCGAGTAGAAAAATAATCCAACAAATCCTTATATAGTATAAATTGAAGTCGTTGTCCGCGTCTGTATGTTCTCTAACTCCTCTTAAACCACGCAACGGATTTTGATGTGGTTTTCAGCAATGGAAAGGGCGTTAGTTTGTTATTTCGTTAGTAACAGTAAAATAAAAGCCTAAAATTATGATTTTTAAAAATTTAAAATATGCACTTTTTAGAATGCAGTCAATTTATCTCTGAATAGTTCTTTTTAATCCAAGACTTGTGGGAAAGTTCGCGTATGGAGAATTTTTCTTCAGGAAATAGGAAACAAACGAAAGGGCTCCATGAGCTAATTCTTAGATTTCAGCCAGTTGTTTCGTAAAAAAGAAACATTTTCAAAACACACCGAGTTTCGGCTCTTCCTGACTAGAAACGGCTGAATTTTTTTTTTCTAAAATAAACGCCTTTGTTTAATATGGATAATGCGATATCCTATTCTATGAAAGGGTTTTCGTTAATCAGTTCAGTAGTTCCACAGATATCTCTAACACACAAACAGACAATTTTACGTACACCAATTGTGAGGCGCCCAAAGTAAGCACTATTAGGTTTGGGTTATGAGGTAACCATACGACGGATAGGGAACAAACCCTGACTTACATATATATCTTTATATAAATACTAACATATGTATCATCGTCATTTTCACCATCCTCAAATTTAACCTTGACTTTTGCCTGAGCAGGATCAGCTAGTAAAACGCCTACAGTTGAAGATTGAAATACGACCTGTAATTTAAAAAGAATAAATCAATTGTTTTCATTCCTAATATATTCGTAAAAGAGACAGTTTAATACGTTCACCTGATTCGTTTGAACTTTTAAATTTCCACTCGGCGTGGATTTGAATGGAAACGTGGCTCCCATTTGAATGCTTTGAGCTGTGCTCGTGCTAAAAACAATAATAAAGTAAACACTTAATCAAATCGAAGAGTCGGCGTATGTGAAGAATCATTACTAAACGTATGAAAATCGTATGAACAAAAAAAAAACACAAGAAAGCAGATATGAACGGATTTTCTTTTCCTTTAAATCACTTTTAATCCCCAACGCCCGACGCAAAAACGGGGTGTTATAAGTTTGACATGTGTATCTTAGGTGTGTATCTGTATATCTGTCCGTGGAATCATAGTTCCCAAACGGATAGAGCAGTTTTGATCCGGGAGTTTTTTTTTTTTTTTTTTTTGTTGAAAGCTGTCGTGATCGAGGTTATTCTTAGCTATAGTTTATAAAGATCTGTTCAGGCATTTGAAGGTCATCAGTTCTCCTATTCTCTAGTTGACGAAGGGATTTCATTAACTTCCACAGGTTCGATTGCGGCGAAATTAAGTATAATGTTACTTCGGTGGTATTTTCCATGACATGGTAACCTTGACCTGATACTGCAGCATCAAGTAGTCTGCGGGACACCCAACTCATCAAAAACTTAGAGCAGATATAGCGTGTTTGGGCTCGACAGAAAGTCGGGCATTAGTTTATAATATTAATTATAGCTTGTTATTGACAATATATTAACAATCTATTGACTGCTGCTAATATCGTAAATTCCATTTTATTTCTTAGGTAGTCTAAATGTATGTATTCGTGTAAATACACTTCATGCATCTTCTTTATCTACTTTGACAAGTGTAAATTGTTCTAAATAAGAGTAGTTTGTGTTGCTATAGTTTTATGTGTGATCTCTCATAAACCATATTCTCACTTTTCTGAGCTTAAACATAAAAGTTACCGTAGTTTTCTGGAAGTGACTAGTGCAACTGCTAGTTGCAACTGAAAATAAAATTATCGAGTACTACTACTGTATGCATATTCAACAATTGTTATAAATTACCTGGAATTATCGGGACATGATGGTAGCTCAAAATTATCTCCGTCTTTCATGTAATCCGAAGCAAATTTTTTGCCATAAGTTCCGGGAATCATTTTGGATTTCTTGTTTACTGTTCTGAAGTATGTGAATATAAAAACATATGACTAATACACCATATAATCAATAAAAGGTAATTTGATAGATTCGAGATACAAACTTTCCTCTGAAATTCCAAGACATGTAAGCGATGCTGGATTGATTTCTTGATCGATTTAAAGTTGTAGCGTCTCCAGAACTACCGCTCAATAAATCTTCTGTAGTTTCTTTAGTTAACAACTCGTTTTGTTTGAAAATGTCAAAAGCTGTAATGTAAAATTAATATATTAATGACCGGGTATTATTAACCACTCAATTTTCATTATAAGCAATGTTAAAGCAAAATTTTGTTTTTTAATTTCTCATGTAAGCGTATCCATATTGTTATTTTTTATTTGAATAAATGACTACAAAAATTAATTCTTTTTTTCATTAATTTATTTGTGCTCTCATACAGATTTCATTCAATACTTGAGTTTCTATTCACGGAGGTCTTCTGTAAGAGGATGGTTACTGCCCAGTTGAGGAACGCAGTGTGCCCTATCACTACTAAAACTTTGTAACTTTTATATAAAGTGATAATTGGTGATAACTAATTTTCTTATATGTTAAACTCGACAGACAGACGGCGATCCATTTGATGGTAGGTGGCTACCGTCGCCTATAACACAAGCAAGGCCACAGGTGCTACAAGTGTGCTACCTACCATAGTAGGATTAAGGATAAAGGGATTAGTAAAGGGACAGCGCAATGGTCTCTGGCATCGCTCAATCACTCACTGAAATTCAACAGCACACATGGTGCTATTTCACTATGGTTTTCTGTAAGGAGGTGGTTACTGCCGCCAGACGAACTGTCCAAATGGGTTTTTTCCGTGACAAAATCTGCGAACCAGATCCCCATCGATCATGGGGAGATCGGTGAGATTTCTACTCACTAAAAACCCACGGTGTTTCCGCGCGCCGTCTATGAGCGGGGGGTCAGGGATCGTTGAAACACGCAACCTCTTCCCCCCAAGAAACGCAGTATTCCACTACTTAAAGTAAATTAATCAGAAAGAAATTAAATTCATATAACAGTTAAAAAAATAATGCTTAGCGTATCATTTCGATTCGCTTAAATAGAGAATTACATTTACTTAATACATTTTGAGTATTCATTTATTTTAAGAAATTGAATTTAATTCAGCTAATTTAATAAGTTAATATAACATTTATTGATTGTGAGGCGGTACGAAGATCGCCGGGTCTGTTAGTAACATTATGTATTAAAATTAGAATCATAAAAATCGGAACTGTTTTAAAGGTGTTTTTAAAGCAGCCCGACTTTCAACTTTTCTCGTTAGATTTACAATATGCTAGTAACTAGTAAACATGATTACACTGGGCGAGTTTACTAGCACAGTGAATTCGTCGGCTAGTAGCTTGTAAAATCGAGCCATTAGAGTAAAGTAAGGTGAAACGACATGGCTCTAAAAATATGCAAGGTAGTGGCTCTAAATATTCAAAACGTAACAAATACATACAGATTTCAGTCATTAAAAATTTTGATATATTAAGAAAAGAAATAAAATAGTAGTTGGCACTCACTGAATTCGCTCGGGGACCTCGTGAGGTCAGACAGAGAGCTGCTCTTAAGGAGTTTGGGTCTTATTGTTATACAATACTGTTCATGTACGTTTCCAAAACTTGACATAAACCTTCTTTTTCGTGGAAATGTGGCGTTTCTATAATAACACATTTATTGATTTTTAATATTCGCACAAAGTTCATTGCAATGTTGTGTATAAAATATATTTTATTATATGATATAATTGAACATGTAAAGTTTATTGCTTACTCGGGAGAATTGTGTGCATAGGTTCTGTGTCTCACATTTGAAGGATTTGCTGTACAACTTATCTGTAATGATAATTTTATAAATAATATTAAAATAGCACAACCGATCGATACCAACCAATCCTATCAATTTGAATTATATAATCAACATATAGATTAAATAAAAAGAATTAAGCAAAGCAAAACAACTTACTCCCTCTAAACTGCAACACCTATGCATTTTAACTTCTCTGGGCGTATTTTACAAAGATATTAGCGAAATTATTCATAATTGTAGTTTTTTAGTTTGCCAAATGTTTCTAACTTTTCAAAGCCGTTGACATTTGGAATAAATGACTTACATTGTTAATTTTGTCAAACGTTCGAAACATCAAAATGATATAATCAAAGATAATTTGGAAAATGAAGGAAAAAGTTTTTCTTTTTTTTTAATAAATGTCATTTTTATTTATTAGTCAATTCTCACACTTCTTCAAATAAGGATTCAATGTCTTGAATGAACACACTTCTATAATGTAAGAAGGTATATTTGATGATTTATTTTAAAAATATTAATAAAAATTACAATTAAAGGAGAAAAAATAGTAATGTATCAAGTTCGAGTAGATTATAAATTTCATCTTGACTATCGAACTCCATCGTGAAAAACATTCACAAATTCATTCTATATTTTTGATAAATCTGAAAGCATTGAAAATTTCAACAAAAAAAAAAAGCATTCAAATAAACAATCCGTTTAACGATTATTTAAATTAGATAGTGCCCGCGGATTCGTCCGCATTGAAAAATAAAAAACTAACGCCCTGACTAAATATATGAGCAATGTAACGCCTAACATCTTTATTGCAATTTTGGCTTTGCCAGGCATTAGATGACCCTCGGGATCAGTACATTTTTTCTGGAAGAAAGGTACCCTATGTCCTTTTCTCTATCCCTGACAACGTGTATGCAAAATTTTATGATGATCATTTCAGCGGTTTAGGTGTGAAAATGTAACAGACAGACAGACAGAGTTACTTTCACATTTATAATATTAGTATGGATGATAAGACGCGCTTTGAAGGTACTTCTAATATGCAGACTTTATTGTAATTCATTTCCTTTTAGAGAAATAGAGGGGAGGCCTTTATGCAGCAGTCTTGCGACTGAGATGATAATGATAATGATTGCATTTAATGACCTTCATTTATAAGGAAAGCTGTTAGAACCGCCGGCCAGTGTAATTGCCTGTCAACCTTTATTGTGTAAAAAATATAAAAATTATGTACACCTAATCGTGTAGGTAGACTATACGTAGACAGTCCACCAGACGGACAAACTTACAGTCTTAATAAGAATTCCCAGAAGCAGTACAGAACAAACAACACGGTTTATTTCTGGATACATTGATATATTTATTATTATATGTATACCTATGTATTCTTTTTTGAGAACATTATGGCGGCAATAGGTTGACTATTGTGTACATAAAGTGCTTGCAGCTCCAAATGTAATCTCGACCAACATTAGTGATTATCTATGGTATTTTCTTTCCTCATTTAATGGTACTCAGTTACTCGTAAAGTACTTAAACGATTTTTTCCACTTATCTACTATTAAATATACTATTTCACGCAATTTTATTGTTTGATAACTCAAAAATGTGCATACAGTCGCATTGATAAATGTTTAAAGTATTTGGAAGAATAATGCCTTAGTTTTTTGATAACATTAAAATTTATCCAAAAAATCAGCACCTATTCATCGCCCAGCAAACCATTTCATCGCCGAACGTTATGGTCTTTTATTTATCATACGCAGTATTGTAGAATCATCAGAAATATCGTTTTTATCGTCAGAAAAGTCCGACATTTTTTTAAAAAATATCATGTAATCGGCTCCTGGAACCATTAACAGATAGTTAGTGTTACTGAAATTGACGTGCGAGGACTGGCCTTCCAATGAAGATCCTGCCACTTATTCATATTATGTCCCATATGTACTTGCGCCTGAGTCGTCTACTCTGCAGGGATTCACCAAGATCTACAGCAAGACTATTGGTGTGTGCGTCTATGTGGTTATTATAGCACTTTGATCTGTGTTCTATCTCCTCTCTCACTGTTCTGACTTTCAAGTATTCATGAGTTTTGTCATTTTTAAGAACCATGGAGCATTTGTTATTATTTTAAGTACGTTATTCTGGTACCGTTGCAGTATTTCCACGTTTGAGTTTTTAGCAGAACCCCACATTTCTATACCAGATGTCCATACAGGCTTCAACACAGTCTTGTATATGAGAAGTTTGTTATTTAAGGATACTTTTACGATTGTTTCGCCATAAGCCAGCTCAGTTTCCTTAGCTTGTGATTCAGTTCATTCCGTTTTTTTTTTGTTACATGAGTCTGGACAGAAGACGTTTGTTACACTCCAAGATAGTTGGCTCCAAGATAGTTTCAAGATGGTTTCAGATGCATTTCAAGACACATTCCAGATACATCCAGATAAGTTTCACTGGTGGGCAGTTTTCCTTGCGTAGAGTAAATGTCACGTGTACAACTATTAATAACACAGATAAGACAGATTAATAAATATAATATATTAGAAGATAAACCTACATATAAAAATTAAACAAATAAAGTCGTCTTCAGTTTGACAGAAAATGTGTCTTGAGTGCTTTTCTGAATATATCCAGCGATTTAGATTGTATAATGATCAACGGCAGTGCAGGCAAAATTTAATGGCACGTTTAGTATGCCTGCTTTTTTGTCGTAGAATCTAGAATAAGAGTTATTCATTTTCACCTTAAAGATCCCATTTTCCATATATGATTTCAAAAGAACATAGAGGTTATGTGGAAGCCGACTCTTCATCTTGAACATTAGACCTCGATGCTAGACTTTATCAAATGCCTGTTGGATATCCAAGAAGATTGAGGAACAGTATTCCGTCTTCTCCAGAGAGTCCCTTATCTTTTTAGCTACTCTATGGACCTTCTCTACCGTAGAATGTCCGCTTCTGAAACCGAATATGTGTTGTGGAAGAATTTCGTTTTGCATGAGATGTTCATTTATTCTAGCCAGTAAAATCCTTTCAATCAACTTTGAAATCATCGGACATTTAATGATTTATTGATATTTTAAGCTATCGAAACAATTACAAGTATTGTATTGTAATAGAAACGGAACTTTTTTATTTTTATAACCACCACTTGACTGTCGGTTATTAATATATCTAATACATATTGAGAAATCCACGAATAGTAATCTTAATTAACGAAGACAACCCCTAAATTACACGAATGTGGCTGTCATTAGCACAATATTTTTTTCAGCATTAAGGTGAACAGGAATTAAACGGTGATGAAATTGCCAACGTCAAAACACCCGGCGATGAAAGGGGGGGGGATGGATTGGCGGCGGTGAATTGTTCTAGATCGAAAATTTTATTGTATTTCCATATGTTAAATTTTTTAGTTAACGGTAGATTTTAGTGACTAATAATGAATCAATCAATAAAATGAATTTATTTTAAATACTTAAGAATCGCCGTGACGATTAATAATAATAAAATATTAAAGCCTCTGGGTATATTATAACAACTTAAAACCTTTTTTTCCTGCTACATGAAAGAAACATTTATAGAGAAGTGTACATTATTTTACACATTCATACATATATAATTTTAATATCATAAACCAATCTTGTAACCGCTGCAATTGTAAACGCTATCGTTTCACAACATTAATATTTATGATTAACTTTGGTTTTAATTGAAAGTGATTTTTATTTACTTTTTGTCCTACGTATAATTTATACAAGTACCTATATTGTTTTATTTAATCTCTCGAAGACAGCAGCCATTGCCATTAAATTTATATATAAAAGATATTTGGAAAAAGCCAAAAATTATATTGATAGGATATATGTACATAATTTTATTTAAGTTCTATACATTTTATAATGAGTAAAGTGAATAAAGTACAACAGTATTAAAATTACTTGACTTAAATTACACTTAAATTATAACTTAAGTCAGATATTTGTGAAAATTGGCTAACATGAATCTATATTAAAAAAATAAACCGTTAAATGTGTGCGTAGTCCAAAATTCAAGAGCGGTTGGACTGATCCAGCTATATATATTTTTTTTAAATTCATGGAATCCGGGAGCGGTTAGCTAGTCATATTACAATTTGCGATATTGTATATAAGGAAGGCATACGGATAGAAGCAAAACAGTCGAGTACTGGTATTAGATCGCGTAAGTTGTGTTTTTAGTGAGTATTTATTATATCATTTAAGTTATTTACGTAAATTACTTTATTTTTAAATTTTAAATTAAAATTATCATAATATGTAGTTGTATGTAAAGTGAAATGGAAAGTCAGTTTTCAGTTGATATTTGGAACTATAGAACTATAGAAAAATCCTTATCCGTGAGGATACATTAATAGGGATAGGTGGAACGGGCGAACACTTTCACTGTTGAAAAAAATCGGTATTATTCGTTATTTTATATTAACAAACATCCATTAAAAGTTTTCTTGTGTAAACCTAGATGTAAATAAACACATCAAAAAAGTCTAAGCAACACATACAAATTTCAATTTTACAATGTGTTTTCGCATTAAATATTTAATGTTTTCTTATTTATTTTAATTTTTAATGGTTTTTTGATATTAAACCTCAATTGTTTTTTTTTTAATAATCTTAATTAACAATAATTACGAGTAAGTACTGTATGTACGTAGTACAAAGTAAGGTGCCTAATCAACTAAACTTAAACCGCCCGAGAGATAGGTTTAAGGCTACAAAATTCAAGTGGTGTTGTTGTTAGCTGCCAAAATGTGCGAAATCGACTGCATGAGTATGGCCTACGAGCACGACGGCCAATTAGGTGCCCACCGATACGTCACGGGAATCGCGCTCTTCGAAATGAATGGTGTAGGGATCCCATGGACCCGGGAACAATGGGATAAAATTTTATTTTGCGATGAGTCTCGATTTGGGTTCAAGCTTGATACTAGAAGGGTAAGAGTGTACCGTCGGTCGTCCTGGAAATACTGAAAGACTGAGGTGCGTTCAGGAAGTGCATCCATACAATGGCTCAACAGTTATGGTATGGGCGGGTATTATGAAGAACAGACGAACTGAGCTCGTTTTTGTAAATGGTAACATGAACGCTGTAAATTATGTTGAGGATGTTCTAAGGCCTTATGTTCGTCCATTCGCACAAACGCTTGGCTCCGATTTCACGTTGATGCATGACAATGCGCGTTCGCATACAGCTTTGCACACACGGGAGTACTTGGCAAGGGAAAACATCCTGGTATTGCCTTGGCCTGCACAATCGCCAGACCTCAACCCCATCGAGTATGCATGGGACATGCTCCAGAGACGTGTTTTAAAGGGCTTGGATGGAGTGACAACAACCCAACAACTGATGGACTTACTAAAATTTCATTGGGAACAATTGCCGCAGGATAACATTAACAGTCTCATCGATTCTATGAATAATCGGTGCCAGCAAGTTCTAAATAACAGAGAAGGCTTAATTAATACACTTTGTATTAATTTATGCAATTTTAGTTTAAGTTTAGTTGATTAGGCACCTTACTTTGTACTACGTATATACAGTACTTACTCGTAATTATTGTTAATTAAGATTATTAAAAAAAACAATTGAGGTTTAATATCAAAAAACCATTAAAAATTAAAATAAATAAGAAAACATTAAATATTTAATGCGAAAACATATTGCAAAATTGAAATTTGTATGTGTTGCTTAGACTTTTTTGATGTGTTTATATATAAGCCATTGCTTTGAAACATCTACTAAAGATTGTTTATTGATAAAATAATATCCATAACTTTGCATTTTTTCTTAACACAATTAAATAACAGCATATACGTGCTGTTGTGTTTCGGTGTGTGAGTAAGGG
This sequence comes from Bembecia ichneumoniformis, assembly GCA_910589475.2. Lineage (NCBI taxonomy): Eukaryota > Metazoa > Arthropoda > Insecta > Lepidoptera > Sesiidae > Bembecia > Bembecia ichneumoniformis. Next base: position 14,940,822 of record OU342524.1, on the reverse strand, counting down.
ATGCCAGAGCCCATTTCCTTATCCCCTCCTAATCCCTTATCCAATCCTACTGAAGTCGGCAGCGTACTTGCAGCACCTGTAGCGTTGCTTGTGTTATAGGCGACGGTAGCCACCTACCATCAAGTGGACCGTCAGCCTGTCTGTCGACATAACATAAAAAAAATGTATTGGTATCATCGAAATTCCAGTTCGCTGATTGGTATGTAATTCTTAGCCATCATCTATTCTATACTAATAAATAAAATTGAAATGTCCGTTTGTAATGTCAAAATAACTGGTTTTTACTAAATGTATATAAAAATATATACGGTACTTAAATAACAAAAAGAAAACAACGATTTTTAAATTTTTGTGTGTTTGTTTATTTGATCTGGCTAATCTTCGAAACGGCTGGACCGGTTTTGACGTGACTTTCACTGGCAGTTAGATGATGATATAAGGAGTAACTTGTTAATTTATTTTTGAAAAAAAAAAAAAAATCATATATAAACAATTTTCCGAACCGCGGGCTCCATGCGGCAGCGAAGAGTGGCCCCGATATTTTTTTTGCCAGATTTCGAAAATAAATAAATAAATGCACACAAAACAATAACGCCATCCTAGAGTATTTCTCAAAAAGTCAATTCTTGTGTAATGTTTGTTAATTAATAAGTATTTTTCTATAATGCACACGAAACATCAGAGCTTCAAGGTTATTTCGTTTTGGAATGTACGAGCAGAGCAGTCAAAAAGCACCACAAAAAACTTAGATATCTATTAGATAAAGGAAGTGCTCGTTCTGTTTTATTTGGGCTGCGGTCAGTTAAACCTTAACCTTGACTTATTGTCAAACGACTTGGAGTTTAAAGAATACTTCATAAAAATTTTCCATACTTAGGTACTTATAATTAATATACCTACATATTTATTGTACAATTGCAAAGTAAATCCTACAACGAGCCGATGATTTCTGTGGCTCACACTTGAACACATTGATATTACCATCGTACTTGCTCAAATGTGTGCGTTAGTGATTTTAAACGTTGATTAAATCTTTGATTCTCATTATTAAATACTCGTACAAAGTAAAAAAGGGAGACTTAGCAGGTGTAGTCCAACAATAACTGTCTTGTCCAAAGTGAAGTCAAGTAACGCAAGTCACACACCTTAATTGGTAGTGACGCCAATATCATACCATAGTTCGCCTTCTAGAACACTGAGCTTGTGTTTCGGTTCGTGAGTAAGGGATGCGGAAAGTTCTTTATCTTTTATTCCATATTCAATTATCACTCTACACTTGTTCATAGTTTGCGTGACCTCTAATGTTTTGCGAGATCCTTTAAGATCTATGAATGTCATTCAATTTATTGGAGCGTTTGTCCGTCTGCTACTGTTTCAGACTAAATATGATATATATAAACTACGCCACGTCGCGGCGCAGAGGCCTCCTACTCCGAAAATGGCTAGTCTTTTCGATCGTTGTAAGAGCAAATGATAGTTATTTCTAACTAGCTGTGCTATTTATAACTTAGTACGCGTTGAAAATTGAAAATAAATGAGTTATAAAGCCTGAAATCTTCATCGCCGTGACGACGGTGGCGCCGCCATTATTGACGAAAGCGGTTCCGAATTTTTGATATTTTTAAACGATCCCTCGGGAAAATAACATAGTATCCTTTAGATTTATCCGGTTAATAAACTATCTCTGTGCCAAATTTCATCCAAATCCGTTCAGACGTTTTTTCGTTATCGAGGAACAAACAACTTTCGCAATTTTACTATTTTTAGGACTAGTAGGATTAATTCTAATTCATACATGAATTTTTAAAATACCCGGAGGTACTAGACCCATGAATAGAGACGAGTCTATAGCTGGAGAGAGACGCCTTCAGTAGTCCGGTTATTAGTTGGATTGACCGAACTAATAAGACTTTTCAGTCTCAGTAGTCCGGTTATATACAATACGTCACCCGGACTATTGAGCCACTCCGCTTCAGTAGTTCGGTGTTTGAGAAAAGCTTTTGTTTACCAATGTACTGTTCCTATTATTTATGTCTGTATACACTGTGGATATGTAAGGAGATCTGTCCCATTCGTTCTATTGAGCTATTACCTACATATCTATATAAATAAAAATGGATCTTCGAAATGTATGTATGCCCATAACTTTCGAACGGGTAGACCGATTTTAATTCGGTTTTGACTAATGGAAAGAGGGATAGACGGGGAATGTTCATATATATAAAAAATGTACCATGGTCGAAGCCGGGGGCGGGCCGCTAGTTTAATAAAAACATAGGTGAGATAGCGAAACCATGTCTCTATTTTCTGTGAATCTGTAATTTACACATTTTTTTTAACAGAATATGGCCGACAAAGATAACATTGTAGTCCCTGAAGAAATCGACGCTAAAGCTGACAATGTCAAAGAAAAAGATGGAGTTAAATGCTGTGATACAAATTCGTCAGAAGATCAAACCGCTGCGCCATCAGTCAGTTATAGAAATGTGATCGTAGCCCCTCCAAATAACATCGATGGAAAGAAAATCGATGCTCACGGAGTTGTTAGAGATGTTTTTGATTAAGTTTGTCTTGGAAATGATAACGTTGAAAAACATCTTTAGTCTACAATTTGTGCCAAATAAATCTGAACAAAATTACACATGCAATAATGTTTTGCAAGATTATTGCAGGTCTTTTTGCCAATTGTATGGCAGTGGGTTCACAAAATCGTTAGAAATGTGACGTTAGAAATCGTTAGAAATCTGCACGTCGTGCAGATTTATTTGGAATGCAATTTCTATATAAACTTGTGTGCGATTATTATATTATTAAAGTTAATGCTTATTTATTAGTATTTAAAGTACTTATATTTTATTATATTTAAGGCTGAAAACTTTTAAATGTAACGTGATATAAATAATACTTTATTACTATTAGGTTGAAAATGTACCTTTCATTAAATTTTTTTATGTGAGTATATTAATAAAGTTATCCTCTTTTGATTTATACAAAATAAAATGTTCCACTTAAATATGAGTTCCACTTCAATATGTTCCACTTCTTCCACTTCAATAACTTAAATATGTTCTTCCACTTCAATAAGTTCCACTTAAATATGAGAATTTTCATTTAGGTATCAAATAAAACCCACCTGTTTCTAATAATTAAAGATCATTTACTTTAAAATATTCATATTATTATATAGTAATAGTGGCCTAAATCTGTGATAATTAGAACGTAGGATTAAAATTTAAAAAAATAATTTTAAATCCCATCTATAAACCCTGACAGTGTTGCCAGCCGGGTCCCGTTAAAAGTTACCTGACATAAATAAAAAAGTAACCTTTTAGCGTAAAAAGTAACCTTTTATTTATTTTTTGTATATGAATAATGTAGTTGTATTTTCACTTTTAAGTTGCATTTTACCAACTACTTTTTCAAAATATCTGAAATTAAGAACAGAAAATCTAATTTGTAAGTGAAAAAAAAAAATTAGTTCAAATTTATCTAATCTACAGAAATGTACAGGATTCACTTACCAAAATTCTGTAAAAAATTATTATTTAGGTAGTTATGTAAACTTATGTAAACACACTAATTTGTACACTTCACAACAAAAATGACGAGATAAGTGAGTAGTAAAATCTGGAGATAATCTGTCTATACCTAGGAAGTGTATGTGTATGAAACAAGTAGAGTAGGTGTTGCGCAGACTCTAATAACAACCTATGTTTGAATCGGATTGATCGAGAGAGTAAGCAGATATGCCGTGAATAATTTGTGATTCTTTAGTATGAACGAGAAAGACATGTTTAATTGCATTACGAATTTTTGTGTTGTTTTAATTTGCGTTTTGTTCTACATAGGTTTTTGTAAGATATTATGAATTAATTCTACAAGATTCAAAAAATCACCTATAAGTAACCTTCTGAGTAGTGTAACCTCGAAGTAACCTGAAGGAGTTAAAAATCACCAAAAAGGTTACAAAAGTAACCTTCTGGCAACGCTCTGACATCATAATTGTTAATATTTATCTACACAAATTATAAATAACAGAGTTTTGGCATAAGTTTTAACAAATGGAGCTTCCTTGTCAAATGCAGGGATGTTGCCAATGCAGATTTTTTCAAATCCGCGGATATTAAGATGTTAAGATCATGTTAACATGTTTAAGATCTTATCTAAATATAGTTTATGAATGAAGAATAAAACAATGATAAAGTAATTATTAACATTTTTACTAATGTAAATTAGTATTATAGGTATAATGCTCCTTTTTAACTTCACTTACTAATTTTCATATTGTCTTAATTGATAAAGAGTAATATTGCCGCCTTTTCTGATTCAAGGCGGTTATGCAGAGGTTCGTAAATTAAACCCGCGCTACAAAATAATTGTTCACTAGGAACACTGCCTAGTGGAGCGGATAAAATCTTCGTGCTATCTGTGATAATATCTTAAATCCCTCTTTATGAACACTCCACCATTTAAGAGGATTTTCATCCACGTTGACTCTTTTTTTAGTGCGGCAAGAAAGTAATTCCTTTTTGAGTAAAGGAACTTGTATTACATTCGCATCCGCATGAACATCCGCATTGATTATTGCGGATGCGGATGCTGATGCAGATGTCAAAATCTATACGGAAGCTCCGCATTTGCGAAAGCGAATGCGATATTCGCAACATCCCTGATCAAATGTTTTCCTGACTTTTTTTTATTAAAATACGGTCATTCTATGAATGCGTTTATGACATTTCTTTAAGTCCATTGCATAAAATTCATTTTCGATTAAACGATATAGAAAATGTATGGAGATTGACACCTGTCAAAACGGCAATCATATGTATATAGGTACTTATAGTAATACTGTTATTTTAATAATGGAAAGCTTTGTATAAAGGATGATTTATATTACACCGGGCCGTGCCCCGTCCGTGCCCCGGCCGGAGCCCGGTAAAGATATTGTTAGTATGCTTTTGTATGAACCAATTCATATTACACCGGGCCGTGTCCGTGCCTCGGCCGGGGGTAGCGCTCCAATCGCGAAATTTCGTAAAATGTTTGTTTTCACAGTGCGCTCGGAGACAGCTTCGCGAGGCCCGCTCGGGGTATAATACCTATTAGTTTTTTTAGTGGTATCATTTAATGTATATTTAGTTTCTTTTTTAAATTGTTAAAATTATAAATAAATAAATTAATTAATTAACCCGAGGCTGGCTGCCTCGAAGTATAATATTTTTTAAATAATATATGTTAATATATTTCTGGTAGGTATAATATATTTCTGCTTAAAAAATATTTTTTCAAAAAAAAGAATTTCAAAAATATCTCGGGAGCGGTTCGTCGCAGACCCTCCGTGTTGGTACTCATTTAAGAGGTCTCGGGAGAGGAATTTTTCGGTGAAGACGAAATTTCGAAATTAGCATTTTTGGACTTTTTCAAAATTATCTCGGGAGCGGTGCGTCGCAGACCCCCCGTGTTGGTACTCATTTAAGAGGTCTCGGGGAGAGGAATTTTTCGGTGAAGACGAAATTTCGAAATTCGCATTTTTGGACTTTTTCAAAATTATCTCGGGAGCGGTGCGTCGCAGACCCCCCGTGTTGGTACTCATTTAAGAGGTCTCGGGAGAGGAATTTTTCGGTGAAGACGAAATTTCGAAATTCGCATTTTTGGACTTTTTCAAAATTATCTCGGGAGCGGTGGCGTCGCAGACCCCCCGTGTTGGTACTCATTTAAGAGTTCTCGGGGAGAGGAATTTTTCGGTGAAGACGAAATTTCGAAATTCGCATTTTTGGACTTTTTCAAAATTATCTCGGGAGCGGTGCGTCGCAGACCCCCCGTGTTGGTACTCATTTAAGAGGTCTCAGGGAGATGAATTTTTCGTTCACGACGAAATTTCGAAATTCACATTTTCGTTGAAAAACAAAAAAAAATCTGTTTAAAAACAAAAAAGTTACACGTTTTTCCGAATACCACGCATACGAAGTCGCGGGCATAGCTAGTATAGTAATATTAATACAAAATAGTATAATAGTACTTGGAAATGACAAGGCACGGGCAACGCCCGGTGGCGGCCCGTCGGCGGCACGGTGACAAATAGCAAACCCGGCCGGGGCACGTTGAGAAAAACCCGGTGAGCGCCCGGCCCGGTGTAATATAAATCATCCTTAAATTGACCGATTCTTCTAGTCCGAACACGGCTATTGACAATGTTCTATCGGCTTTAAGACAGATAAGATATAATCATTGCTAATTCTTCGCACTTATTTAATATAATATATTGTTAAAACTAGTCTAAAAATATTAAATTTATTAAAAGCTATTGACCGCGACTTGAAAAGGGATTTTCTTATACATATTTAATTAAGTCAAGCACGTGGTGTAGTTAAAGACGATGTAGTTAGATCGGCGAGTTAGATGCAATAGTGAAAACTATTGTGCATTAGTAATAAAAATTAAATTTTGTAAAAATAAATAATGTAGAAACAATATTTTTGTAGTTTTCCTAACAGTAATAAAACTGGGCAAAATAATTCCCATATGCAATCTATGAATTCGGCCGTCTGAAAATCTGTGAATTATCCGTTACATTTCTGTGAATTGGCCAATAAAAGGATCTGATAAGGTTTGTATATAAATTCCATTAAATGTATTTGATTCCATTAAATAAATCCCCGTCCCATTAAATCGATAACTTTGTAAAAGATCTTGCGATCTTTTACAATATTATAATATTATAAAAATATTATCATATAATATAAATTTTATAACATATGATAATATTATAAAATTTATAAAAAAAATATGTAAAAAAAGAAAAAAATATGTGTGTCAGCTCCGATGTACGACTGGAGAAATGTATAAAATTAAATTTTTAAAATTTTCCTCGTGTCAATAGCTAACTGGTACTTTATAATATTTATTTACATTCTGCCATGGAAGTAATAAGTACTATATATATAATACTTCCATGCATTCTGCATACTCAGATGTCACGTCTTCCAACAAAACTTACGTTAGTTACGTTAGGTATACACAGATGTCACTACGTTTTATAAGTTCAAGTATTTCATGATTTCGACGACAGATGTCGCTGCGTTATCGTTTCGTTCCTCAACGGGGACTACACTTCTCATACAAGATTTCAACGTTTGCTTTTATAAGCCCAGAGAAACCCTGTGGTGTTACTTTTTATTTGGAACACAAATACATGCGTTAATTGTCGCACAAATGTCATAGTTACAGATAACGTAACGCTTTTTAGTTAATGTTTGTATTAATTTTACTCCTCATAAAATTTCCACACCGGGGGCCTAATATGAAAATCGATTCTTTTAAGGCATAAACTCCAAAGTTTATCTTTTTTAAAACGTTAGGCTGGTTTTTCTAATCTTTTAGTTATCCATTTTTTGTAGGCTATAAATTTCAGCCTCCCTAGCAAACTCCTAATCGAAGAGATTAATTCTGAATTTACGATAAATATCCAAGCATCCTAAATTCCCATAAAAATCCGTTTATGGTAAATTATTAGGCTGCAGTGTTTATTGGCAGCAAATTAACCGCACGATGGCCGCGCGGTTACAACGCGATCGATCGGCATGCTCTCCCGTTCAACTAATCCGATGAAGATTTCTTATAAATCAACTTTACATAGTTGCAACAAAGCTTATTTTTCCATAACAATAGATGTCGCTTTTTTTTGTCATATAAACACGTCCTTAGACGCGTTTTGTTTGTAATTACCTTTAACATGCAGACTTTATTGTCTTCAAAGACCTTCAATATAAATATAATCCTTGTAGTCACTCCTCCAACACAAAGCTAACCTTGTAAATCAGGACTGATAACAAATCGATATTTACTTTGAATGGTATTTAGTACCGTCTGAACTATATCCAATCTTGTTTACATTGGAGTGTTCTTGGAATCGGCGCAGACACAAACGAAACGGCATAGATATTAACATTTTCATGACGTGTATTTTTAGATCGATTTATTAGTGCGTAGGGGCAAGTGTACCTTTGGACACTGACCGGTTTTTTTTACAAAATAGGTTCTAATTTTCATTAAACAATGAAACACATTATAATAATCAAAAGCCTTAGTTTCAATAACAGGTGTGATAACAAAGATATGACAGGGTTTTTAAAAACTCTGATTTTGTCCACAGGTACAACCTGTGAATGTACCTTTGGACGACATAAATGTACCTATAGACAGCTATGTACCTATGGACATAGCACTATTAAAAACACTATACCACACTATACTCTAATTGCGCATATTTGAAAATGGTTGACTTTGGTATTTTGAATTTTAACGCAGCGTTACGGACTGAACTTCCACTTTTAACTTCCTTAACAGCCTTTGTGAGAGTTTCAGGGCAAATTTTGTCTCTTATAATACCTGTCTTACTTCGCGGCACTGAAACAACAACACTGAGCCTGCATTGTCCACAGGTTCAAATTTAACCTATAAAAGTAAAATGATTACCGGTCTCGAAATTTATTGCAGAATACGAATGAAATTTAATATATAATAACAACAATACTGTAAAATTTTTAAAACAGTTGCAAGCTAACCTAATTTATTAGTGATTTCAAAGAAAAGATAAAATGTACTTTGAGTAAAAACTTACTTTTTTCGATAAAACATTGAAAAGTGGATTCCTCTAAGACCTAAACAATGTGACAGCTAATTAGTGTTGCTTTATGACAAAAATACGTTATGGATCCGTTCAAATTAAGTCACTACGGTGTATACTTTTTTAGATGTCCAAACTGTCCACAGGTATAACCGTCCACAGATACAGCACTTGCCTCTATATGTATTTTTTTTAAATAATTGGTAGGAGGTGGGCTAACGATCCTCTTGATGATAAATGGCTATGTAGGAGCGGTTAAATATACGGTTAATATACGGTCCTACTTCAAAACTATTCTATAAATTGACTCCAAAACACAAGAAGTAAATAATATTTATTGTCTGTACACAAGAGAAATATATTCACAAAATAAACAAGCGACACTCACAAATATAAAGAATAAAATTTCACCATAAAAAAATCAAAATATTTACATTAAACACATCACTATGTACACTTTATATATATTTGCAAAACACTGCCACTACGATGTTTCTCTTCGTATCTTCAGGGACTTTTGCTCGTCAACGTGAAGATGAGAAATCCTGGATCCTCTGTCTGCTCTCTCGATCCTCGCAGTCTCCGTCTGAATGCCCGTCGTCGTCTCTTTGCACTTGTTTCTTTTCATTTCGTGTCAACTTCTCGTTCAATATTTAATTGAAAACAGATTCAAAATTATGCCAGCATCACGTGTTAGAGATGAGAATTTGTACTGGCATATAAAACTTTATATAGTTCATAGTTTAAAAAGAATAAAGAATATAAAAAACAAAATGTATTGACAGAAGTGTATTTTGAGAAGTTGGATAGGGACATAAAAATGGTTTTCGTTTAGGTTTAATTGTATTGTTATGTTATATGAACTAGTTTATAATATATATATAAATATGTGAATATGAAATAAATGCGCACATATAAAACCAAAAGTTTTTGTTGATGAAGATTTCCCCAATAAGATCACGGAGGATGCATTACACGAACCTTTATAGCTATCATTGTCTAGGGATCCAATAGTAACCCTAAAACTAGTATTTGTTATAAAATTGCTAATTATATTATTGTTACAAAATTAGTCCATTTGTTTATAAACAAGTAGTAAACAAATTATGAAGAAAAATCTCTAAATGTCATTTAATGGGTTTTTTAGATGCGAAAATGGCAATAATATATGTTGAAAACAATTTTAACGACTAAATGATTAATTTTTTGTGTTAACTTAAAAAATATATAATTACAAACAGCCACTTCTATGTTATTTATTAGTGCATACACACACTCAAAATTATTTTTAATTTAAGTTTACCGATTAAACTATTTTTAATACTACATAAATGTAGCTTTACTCACTATAAAATGTATAGGAGCTACGTAGATAAATGATTTTCTGTTCATATAATATGTTTTCAACCTAATCTTCTCTACGTACCGTACCTTTTAAAAAATTAAGTCGATGGTTATGGCTTTCATGTCTAACCACAACACGCTGTGACAATAAAGAAAAGCCACTACGCATTCTGAGCGTTAGGTGTAATAAACACTTGCTTTGCACTTTTATGATTTATTGATTGATTTTTAATAATCATTCTAATAAGTAACATTAACCCTTAATTGCTATTCATAAAGAAAAAGGTTACTATAGAAGTAGTTATTATTTAGGAATTTATTTCACGTGGCCTTTTTTTTGTCTATGCCAAAAAGCGTCATTGGCATTTTTTAAGTGCCAAGACGAGAATTTCGCAATATGACGTTTGAAAGAAGCTACAACGCGTTGTGAACAATTTTTTATTTTTGGTCGCTAGTTAATTATAATCGAACAACTGCGCTATTTCGAGGAAAATTAAACAATGTCCAGGAAGGAAATGCGTCGTTCGTTTTTCGTATCAATTACATGTGTATTATCAATACACGAATGGATGGATATTATATTTTATCATGCACTCGGAATAGATACAGTGAATCATAATATCGTGGAAAAGATATAAAAGATTAAAACGACTTTGTCAATCAATATTTCTCAGGAAAGGAGCGTCCCGATTTATAGTCACTTCCTCTATGTACTCAATTTACCTTTTTAAGATTTTTACTTTAATTGCAATTACTGGCTCTGACTTGATACAGAGGTATATTTCCTTCACACACTTGTCTGTGGCAGGCAAGTGTAGCGTGACATCATTCGTCGGTTTATTAACGTTAAGGCGATGCATTGGAAATTTTGGTGGCAGGGATTTAGATTTTTCTCAGCAATGACAAAACATATGAACGTGGTTTTTGGTAATCTGTTTCTTCATGTTACTGACTTCATTTTCTCAGTTGGATTACACGATTGGTGAACTTTTATAACAGGGATAAATTTTTTAAAGAAAACTCTTTTAAAACACAGATTTACATATTACAGGCAACAGGGAGCAATAAAATTTATACCTCGAAATTTTCTGTGTACATTAGTATAAACATATGCTTTAATTTTACAGTTGGATTTCTTAAAATACATTATAATATATATATTTTTTTAATAAAAATAGTTTTGTCGCATACGACATAAGCAAGCGCGCTCTCGTTTTTATATGCAATAGAGCCATCAGAGCCGTATTAATTGTTTATCGCTGCGTCGCCTTAATACATCTAATGGTATCGTTCATGTTGTGGCAAGAGACTGTAGGATGTCTCTGGTTTTGTATATAGTATGTGATCCAACCTGCGTAGCCACATTGACGCCTTCTGATCTTCATGGAACAATAGCTAGAGCTGTATACATAAGTAACAAGCTTGATAGAACCTATAACAAATCAGCACCATAGATGCTTGGGATTAGGAAGGGATAGGAATATGGGATCTGACATCCCTTACTCACTCAGCGTAAAGGGTAAGAGCATACAAGCACGATAGTGTTAATTCACGGTTGTCTTAAAAACTTGAAAAGTTCATTTCCAAAGTTGGTCTTGCTGGGAATCAATCCCGGAACCCCTGAAACAGAGCGCTACCTTAACCACTCGATCAATGAGTTCGTTAGTGGCTACAATTTTATTCCCTTCGTTGTCGAACCTATGGGTCTGTGGCCAACTCGCTTATTTTTTTCAAGCAAGGCAAGAGCTTCGTTTAAGAAAACGAGCTCACTGGCGACCCTACAGCTGATAGTTAACTCAGCCAGCATTTTCATTTTCATATAAATTTTTGATACAAACATAAAAGTGGATATACGTACCTACAATAAATAGGTATTTATGAATCATCAATTTCAAGCAGCTTTATTATCAGTCAAATTATCTGCTATTTTTCAATGAATATTGCATATTTTAAGAACAATTTCTGCATATTTTTTGTTCTAAGTGCCTATGTTTTAAATTAATATTACTTAATGGCAAAGATTAAACATAGTTTGCGATCTTGTTGTAGAGGCGTTTTTATTTGAATCTAATTAATATTCATAATAAAATCATATTTCGTAATATTTCAATAAAAGATATGCGACGATTGTTTATTAAATAAGAAAAGTGTAGGAGAACGAACTGCACCCAGACGTATACAATGAATCAACTCTAAAAATACTTCAATATTAAAGGTAATATAAAGCAATCGGAAAATATATAATGTGACTTGTGTTTATGTAATATTTTATCCTTGTGTCATAATAAAATAAATAAAGGTTCTCTTAGATTGAAAAATTCTCAAAATGGACAAATATGAATCACACTGTGACGTTCGCTACACACCTTCAGCGGTTCATACTCGTAACTCTAAGGATAATTTCCGATATTGTATATAAGGAAGGCGTACGGATATAGCAAATCAGTCGAGTGCCGGTACTAGAGCCAATAAGTTGTGTGGTGCTTTATTGAAAAGAAGACTATAGTATATAAATCAGTGAGTAATATAATTACTGTCTTATTTGTTAACATAAATTGTCTATAAGTATTTTAACACGACCGTAAAAGTAACCCCGCACAATGAAAGGGAAATAAATATTTTTTTACTCAATTCAAAATTACGAATTTTTTGTTCGTGGAATATATTTTCGTGCTTAAGAAATATTAAAAAAAAAACTCTTAAAAATTGTTTGTGTTAAAATATTTAATTTTAAAAGATTTTTGTCATTGAAAATGCTTCATAAGGAATAACAGAATTTGCAGATCTTAAGGAAATAAACATACCTAGTGATTTCAGAAAAAAAAACATATTTTGGAATTTTAGTGCCGATTTACCTATAAGAGTGCAATCAGCCAAATCAAAATTACTTTTTGTTTTAAAATAATAATTATAACTAGCGGGCCCCGAGAACTCCGTACCGCCTTAAACCCGTTCAGATGTTTCAATATTCAATATTTCAGATGTTTCAATAGTTATTCTGCTATTCTGAGCGGAGTCAAATTCAACAAATGAAAAATCCTAAAAATCTGTTCAGCCGTTCTCGAGTTATAAGTGGCGTAAATAACATGACTCTCTTTTATATATACATATATAGATTCATTAAATACTAGCGGAGCCCGCCACTTCGTACGCGTGGTATTCGGTATAGCACGCATAAAAGATAATGTTACGGGCAGCTTTCTATAATATTTAAGTGAAAATCGCATTCAAATCGGTTAAGCCTTTCTGTGATTAGCGTGCACAACGCACAAACAGACAAAAATTCCTTAAACTATTTTTTTTACCTCGGAACGTAAGTAGGTACAATGTGTACACATTATTTACGATTTTATTACATGTATAGAATATATAGAAATAGATTTGAATAATATTCGAAATAATTTTCTAAAAATATTTGCAAGTTATATAAATAATATATGGATCCCATAGACCTTGTCTAATCCTATAGACCATAGACCAGCATTCTGGCTGCGTTATCTTTTTTGTTAATAATCTTAATTCTGGAGGCTTCATCATAATGTGTTGCAGACCTTGGTAGGATAAAGGATAATGAACGAAGTATGGTACGGAACTTCGTACTGCTTTTTATGGTTACTTTTCAGTAAAATAACAGCACATTTGCTGTCATGTTTCTGTGTGATGAGTATGTCAAGCCAGAGCTCACTCTCACATCCTCACTTTGTTCCTTATCCTATCCGGGTCGGTTGTACTCGTTTCCTATCTCGTATTGTTTGTGTTCGTAGGTGGGCGGTACCCACTAACGACTTAAGTGGATCGTCATCTTGTCTAGGGTTTTTTATCATAAAAAACAAGTCCGGTTTGATAGCGCCTATATACGTCTGACACTTTATGACAATTACTAACGTAACATAATTAACATAATAAGTAAGAAACAACAAAAAAAATTTTTATTGGCACCAAAAAAAGGTTTTTTTATTCCTATCTGCTTTTTTTATTAATACATCCTGGTTTTTGTTTATCATTTTTAGGACTAAATTATGTTTCACTTATTTATTTACTTTATTTCAATACGTGTAGGTACACAACATTCATTAAAGGATTTTATATATATTAATTTTATATTATATCTACAAAGTACATACACTTTGCGACCACTTTATATCTTACAAGATTTCATTGGATGTTACAGGTAGAACCTTTTTGTATATATCATTCATTGTTTCAAAATTTTAATAAAATATCCTATTGGTTTTCGATTATTTATTGTTGAAATGATATTATAATTTTATATTTTTTCTTTATGCATTAAAACGTACTGTTATATTATGTTTAACCATGTTTTATAAGTGGATTATACCGGCTATAAAATTAGGTTTCTAAAATAAAAAAATAATAATAAAAAATGCACTGCTCAAACCTAAAACGCCACCTTATTTACAACAAAAATGGCTGGTTACGAAAAGTCAGAGAGTTTAAATTTTTTTTTTTCAATTTTGCATTTTTTTTGTTTTGTTAATGTTTGGTAATTAATAAATATTTTTATATAATTTGTAGTAGACCCAGACAACAATGTTACGCTTGAATGTACAAGCAGAATAGTCAAAAAGTACCACAAAAACATTTCTGTCGTTTAGATAAAGGAAGTGCTAGTTAATTCGCGTCATCTCTTTATGTTGTGTTATTTGCGTTGCGGTCAATACAATCTTAACCTTGAAATATGTGTTGACATTATGTCAAGCATCTTAGATGTAATACTTCACAAAAAGCTTATATATAGTTGGTATACAGTCCAACAGCGAGGCCGAAGATTTTCAGAACCAGTCGTTTTTTATCTCTGTCGCTTGTGCTAAAATGATCCTGCCGTTTTCCTCATACAAATGTGTGTGTTAGTGATTTTAAATGTTGATTAAATCTATTATTTTCATTTTTAAATACTACAAAAAGGCAAAAAGGCGTAATACCAAGTACAAAAAGGCGGACTTAGGAGTTGTAGTCCAACAATAGCTGTCTTGCCAAAAGTAAGACATCTCAACCATACTGCATTTCACAGACATAATTTGGTGTAATTCGTTTGTCGACTGTACCTAATCATCGTTTTAGAAGGTAAACATGTGTGCTGTTGTGTTTCGGTGTAAGAAGTAAGGGATATCGGACCCCTGCGTCCTGTTCTTTCTTTTTATCCTATGATCACTATACACTATTTCATAGTTTGCACGACCTTTTACTTTTCGCGTGATCCCTAAATCACTAGGTCGTCTGCCTGTCGGCTACAGTATCGGGAAAAATATGTTACATAAAATCAATCTATATAACTTGAACTTGAGTACTTATGTCTTTGAAGAAGACTAATCTTCAAGATAATTTCCTTTGTTGAAAGAGCAAATGGTCATTGTTTCTAAGTATTTTTATTTCTTTCAGGAAATGGCTGACAAAGACAACATTGTATTCCCCGAAGAAGTTGATGCTAAAATTGACATTGTCGAAGAGAAAGATCTTGTTAAAGGCGGTGACACAAATTCGTTAGAGGATCAGACCCCTGCGCCATCAGTCGCTTTGAGGAACATGATCGTAGCACCTCCAAATTGTCCCAATGGACAGCAAATGGACAGTAACGGAGTTTGCAGAGATGTTTTTTAATAAGTTTGTCTTATAAATTATGATTTAAAAAAATATATCTTTAGTTTACACTTTGTGCCTAATAAATCTGCACAAAATTTTACATACATATTAATTATCTCTTCTTTGTTTTGCAAGACGTCTTATCGTTATGTATGTGGGTCTATATGGGCTATATATATGTATACTTGTAGAGTGTGGCAGTAGGTTCACAAAATTTGTGGAGCAAAATATGTGAGCTTACACATTGAAAGATTGTACCATCGCTAATTTGTGATGGCGGCGAATGAACGTTTGTGCAGATGCAAAACCAAATATTGGATTAATTCTTAATTAAATATAATAAGTAATTATTTACTGTTAGCTAGAATATGTAGTTTTAAATTAAAAGCAGTATTTTTGTGTGAGAATCTTGAATAATGTTAGCCTATAGTTGTATGGAATAAATATCTCTATGTTCCTACTTTTGATTTGTACAAAATAAAATTAATTTCCAATAAAATACGGACATTTTCATTTAGGTATCAAATAAAACACACCTATTTCTAATAATTAACGATCATTTACTTTAAAATATTCATATTATTACATAATAATAGTGGCCTAAATCTGTGATAATCAGAACGCAGGATCTAAATTTAAAAAATTAAATATTATTCCCTTCTATAAACCCTGACATCATAAAATATTGTTAATATTCACCTACACAAATTATAAATAACCGAGCGTGGCATAAGTTTTAACAAATGGAGCTTCACTGTCGCACGTATTCCTGAAAAAAAAAGAAAACTATAATGAAATTTTAACATGTTTTTATAGAACACACATTTGTTAAATTACATAATAAGACATATTTTCAACAATGAAAAGCTGTATTACATTAATTCTTCGTAATTTTAGCAAAAATAGTTATATGAACATTTTTATGTATCTAAAATAAAATTCTCTACAATATTTGTCTGAAACTTTTTTCTTTTACCATTTTTCTATAATTTGGAAAAAAACACATTTTTTTATATTTTTACATGGTTGAATCGAAAATTTCTTTCACCCATCGACATTTCATATTATAAGTTATATTAAATATGCGCCTGAGGGACTCAAATTTAGATTTTTTTATTGTTAAGATCAGCAGACAGGGTGACGGTCCACTTGATGGTAGGATGGCTACCGTCGTCTATGACACAAGCAACGCTACAGGTCATGCAAGTGTACTGCCGACTACAGTGGGATTAAGGATAAGGAATTGGGAGCCATATACTTCCTCACAGAAACACAACAGCACACGTGCTGTTATTTCACGGTGGTCTTCTGTAGGGGGGTGGGTTACTGCCGCCAGACTGCGAAATGCAGTGTGCCCTGCCTGCTTTTATCCTTGCTCAAACATTTGAAAGAGTAGCTTACTGCAATCGTTTAAGAGTAGAGAGTAGAGGGGGTCCACCGGAACCAACTAAATTTTGAAAATTTTGAAAGAAAACAGTCTCTTATTTAGACATTAGATTTGATGTGAAAATAATTCAATTATACTAATTTAAAAAGTTCATTTAAGGTGAACATATTTTATGGTAATAAATATTACTGTCAGAGAGATAAACTGCATCAAAATAGAAAATAAGAAATTCAGATAATTTTTGAATTTAAAAATTTATGATTAGGTTTAAAACGCAAGTGGTCTATGATAGTAAGTTTAATGGAAAATGAATACTAGATCAAATAAAATAAAAAATAAAATAAAAAAAAACCTTTACTTATTTACTAAAAGTTTACTTATGATAAGAAATTACCTTTTTGGGAATAAATCAATGAATGTAATAAAAAAGTCCGTCTAGTTCGAACGGTGGTTTTTATGAATTACATATAATTTTCTCTTTTATAAAGTAAGTACTAGCTGACCCGGCGAACTTCGTACTCCTCAGAATTTTTTTATTCACAATTTTTTTCGTGAATATTTGAGATGTTTCAATAGTTATTCTGCTATTCCGGATGGAGATAAATTCAAGAAATTCTAAGATCATAAAACTGTGGCTGTAACTCTTCAATTTTTAAACATTTTATAGATTTTCTAATATCAATAAGTTTTTGGGGATTGAACATAAGTATGTAAATTAAATAACAAAAAAATCGGTTCAACCTTTCTCGAGTTATAAATGGTGTAACTAACACCTCTTTCTTTTATATACGTATCGCTTTTTTGTGGAATGCTAAGCTCAGTGAATCTGCTAGCTTCTTTTCTACACATGTTCAATTGGATTCGAGTTTGGACTGATGTTTTGTTAGTTCTTTGGTGGGTGTTAGCTAGCTAGTGTTATTTAGCTAAGTGTTCCCAATTTTAGCTAAATATTGTTGAATTTGGGAGACAGTGTGCGGTCGAGCCTTGTTTTACACGAGAATAAAGTTTGCTCTATCAACGGCCTTACCGTGCCGTGTAAGGCATCGTATGAGTGTAAAATCTCTGCTGCATAACTATGTGACGTTACAAGTTCCTTTCGCGTTTGCATCTATATATACAAGCTCAAATCGAACAGGAACACTTTCCGAGATCTGATTTATAGTATATAATATGTATGTATAGCACCTCACACCAACGAGAGACTCTTCTGCGATCCTATACACCAAAGAAACATGTCCTATGTTCAACAGTCAATTGCAGATTATTTCAGTTTTTCTTTTCTTTTCTGATCTACAGAAACTTTAAATCATTAGCTGGTCTAACAGGGGATATATCGTGACATTTCTTGTGTTTTCACTTATACTGTGCTTAGTTATTCTATGTACTTTATTTATCTCACATTTGACGTCGCGAGGGGTTTTTATACACTAGACTATATAACCTCAGACTGATTCCTACTTCCTATATATTTTTGATCTACGCGCTTAACCTACAATTTGTGAATGCTTAATTTTCACATATTTAATTTATACAATAAAGCCACTATGTCATGTCGGTTCGAGTACACGAGCAAAGCACATAATCAGTTCCATTGCGAAGAAAGTGTGAAACAGGGAGATGTTAATCTCTTCGAAATTATTTACCGCCACTTTGGAAGATGCAATTAAGTTCCTGAAATGGCAAGGACTTGGCATCAACATTAACGGCGAGTATTTAACTCACCTTCGGTTTGCCGACGATGTTGTAGCCTCGGCGAAGTCGATAAGAGACCTCAATACGATCTTCAATGGCCTCAATCGAGTTTCCTAAAGAGTGGATCTTGGCATGAATATGGACGAGACAAAAGTTATGTCTAATGCCCATGTTGTGCCCACTCCAGTTACAGTTGGGAATTCAACTCTCGAAATTGTTGGCGAGTACATCTACTTGGGACAAACAATCCAATTAGGACAAACAATCCACTCGAGCCAACTTCGAGAAGAAGGTCAACCGTCGGATGGACACCGTTCGGGAAACGGAGAGACATATTTTCGTCCAAAATTCCTCAGTGCTTCAAAAAAGTTTTCGATCAAGCCAGTGATGACATATGGCCCTGAAATGTAGTTCTAAATATGGGCCTCGTAAGAAAGTTTAACGTCGCTCAACGAGTTATGGAGTGGGCTATGCTCGGAGTTACTCTATGATATTGAATCAGGAATGAGGAGATCCGCAATCGAAAATTACCGACATATTCCGGCGGATCAGTAAGTTAAAGTGGCAGTGGGCAGGACACATAGTACAGAGAGCCGAGGCCGCAGGGGCCGGAAGGTTCTCGAATAGAGATCGGTTCGAGAGAGACTGGCAAACGCAGCGTAGGAAGTCCATCCACAAGGTGGATAGACGATCCGATAAGGGCCGTATCGACGGTGGATCCAGGCTGCTTCTGACTGGTTTTATTGCATAATTATGGGCGAGGACTATGTTCAGCAGTGAACGGCTGAGATTATGATGATGATAATTTAATTTATACACACTAAAACGGAAAAATTATAGATGCATATACGAACACTTTGTAGAGGTGAGGACATAACTACATATATGGCGAAATGAAAATAATATATAACGATAAGCCTTAATTTATTGACTCCAAAAAAAAGGAAATTAAAAAATAAAAACAAAAATGTTTAGGACAATGTTTAATTACTTACAACTGTCCCAAAAACTCTTACAAATTTTGCAGAATTATTCTTTTGCAGTTATCAACACAAGTGGTATCAGCAACTATCAGTGTTTTTGTTAGTATCATTCTTTACAGAATCATAACTCAAAAATAAATAAATATATAAAAAACAATGCAAATAATACGTAAAACTGCAAACAAACCATGCTTAATGCTATTCAGTAAAACAAAACATTCATCTGGAAAAAATGCTCAAACTCCAAACTCACGAGTACTTACTCGTCCTCCCAGGGACAAATGTCGTTCCGCTGTTTACGCTCACCGACGTCGTTCTTATTATCACGCTTAACAATATTTGATTCTGAAACTGACGACAGTTTGTCTATATGAGCAATATTTTTCGTCGCGTCTGACTCGGACGCCGCTTTGGAATCTCCCGAGACCCTCCGCAATGGCGCCGAAGGCACTTTTTCTACGTTCTCGTCGTCGACCCCGATGTCCTCGCAGACGGCGAGCGGCGCCACCGGAACTCGAACCGGTGCCGTGGACGCCGTCGGAGCCTCTGAAGTCTTTAGAAACGCCGACACTTCCGAAGCCAACGGCGCCGCTGAAGCTACGGACGCCGTCGGAGCCTCCGGCACCGTTTCCGGAAGCGATATCTGCACCGGCGCAGCGCTATCCGTTGCAACAGCACTTTCTGGAAGATCGCTAATTTTCCTACTATCTTTACTTGAGGCCGGACTGGTTTCTTTCGTCGTTGACGGTTCTCGGGACAGCGTTTTCCTCACTGAAACGACGTCGTCTTCGGACGACTTCGTCCGATCGGAGTCCTTCGAATCCGATCTCGCGACGACGGACGATGTCGAATCGCGCGAGCCTGACTCGGATTCGACAGATTTCACTTTCACAGCTACTTTTGAAACATCAGTTCTATCACAACTAGAGGACAAGATAACAGTTTTTTCGAGTCTATCCTCGATAGCTTTGAGCGTGGTTCGAGACGGATCCGTCGGAGTGGCATCCGCCGACGCGAACACGGACGACGGCTCGTCGGAGTGGGCGAGAGAGCGCGGTTCCTCCGGCGAGCCAGTGCCGGCGGGCGAGCCGGCTGACTCGTCGTCCGGTGCGGAACTCACGCTTATAGTGGGAGTGGGGTGTGGGGGAGCGACCACCGCAGCGACGACGGCGGGCGTTGGCGTCGAGCGGGGTGCCCGCGGTGAAGCAGGAGGCGAAGCGAGCGGCGCAAGATGGCGCGGCTCGACGGCGGACAGTCGGCGAAGAGGCGGCGGAGCGCCGCGCAGTCCACCGTCCAGGGTGCTCTGCTGCGGCAAACGTCGCGCGCGTTCGACGCCCACGGCGACAGCAGCGCTCACGTCGGAGGATGAACTGCCCGAGTCGGCAGTCGAGTCCTGCCTCCGCCTTCCGGCCGCGTAAACGCCCTCCCGCGAAGAGCTCTCCCACGGAAGTACATCCGCGGTGTCGTCATCGAGGGGGTCTCTGTCAAATTAACGAGTCTTTAAATATATTTAGTCTTTTTTGATAAACATTGCTATAACGATGTTAACGGTGTTAACATGATAACGGTGTTTACCGTACATGTTGGATTAAATTCAGTAACTTAATATAATCCAAAAATTTAAAAAAAATTAATACAGGTTCAATTGTTATAAATTTCAAAAGAATCCGTGAAATACTGGCCGCACGAGAAAAATAGTAAGTAGAGGTACTTGAAGGGTCAATATAAATTTTATTTGAATTCAATATTTCATATTCAACAGTAGAACTTATTGGATGTTTTTTGTTTACTTGTTCTGTTGTAAAAAATAGTCATAAAACAATTTGGACGTACTCCATTAAAATTATTTGAGCTAAATCTGTCATACTCTGCAGTAGAACTATTTGCACTTTTTGCCCAATTTGTTCCATTGTAGAAAAAATAGTAAAACTAGTTGGAAACCCTTTTTTTATAAATTCTAAATTAACTGTACAACCATTCGTATACGGTATAAAAATTGTAAAAAAATAGATAAGTGTTACTTGTTATTCTAACGTTTACTGTATAGGTAACTATGGTATCTATGGTCACAAGTATGGGCACCGCCAGCCGCCAGGATTATTTTCACGGGTTGCATCTGTCTCTACACACCATGTTGTTTACTAATCCTTACAATATTATAAAATACAGGCTCACTGTATGTATGTTCGCGATAATCTCAAAAACTACTGTACGGATTTTCATGCAGTTTCCATCTATCAACAGAGTGATTCCTGAGGAATCTCTAGGTGTATAATTCGTTAAGGTTTTATTCTTAGGTTCCTGAGGGTTAGTAAATTGGAGCATACTATGCACAGGCAGTGTATCACCAAGCAGTCCTATCCAAATCCGATAGATGTCGCCGGTTTATCTAATTCTATTGTAGTATATCTAATAGATGACGCCATCATTAGTGTTTTTTTTTAAGATTAATGAAGTGCGGGCACCAGCTAATAAAATATAATTTATAATTAATTATAAATTTATGTGATGCCAATTAAGTTAATTTCAAATATCTATCGCGCGGGTATTTGAATATGCTTCCCACATCTGTGGTTAAACAAGGTGATGAAAAATTTGGACAGTAACCTAGACGCCTTAAGTTTTTACTCAAATGTTAACTTATGAAAAAAAATATTTTTTCTACGTATATTCTCTTCTGACAGAGGGGTGCTTATACACCCCCATGCACTCTGCTGCCGGACCCCATGCAAAAAGGTACCATTGATTTTATGTAGATCTAATATGTATTTCTAGCGGATTCATTAAATATTATTTTAGTAAAAAACTAAGTAATGTTTTTAAACACAGAATTTAGCCCATCGGTCACAGATTTGATACAATGATCGATGTTATGATTCTATGCAATTCAAATATTGAATATACGTCGTAAATGAAACGAGTGAGTCTAAAATAAAAGATGTATCTTCATCGGGTTGTGCTTGTGTAACTGACATATGTCTAAATAATGAAGTTTTTAAAGATCTTTAGTCACCTAAAGGTTATAATATCGCAGAGATTCGACTGCGAGTGGCTGTGAGGAGGGGGCTCTGGGGCCCGAGGGGGCTGCGCGGCACAGACGGCTAGCTCATGCGCGGAGCCCGAGAGCGAACGGTCGGAGCCCCTCCGCCGCGTCAGGCCCCCGCTGCCTCCGCTACAGCTGCCACTGCCGCTAGTCGATCCTGGTTTCTTCTTCACCTGACCCCCGAAATTAAAAAACCTGCGAAATAGATCAACGTGTTCATTTATAATAAAATTTTATTACTGCAACCGAAAATTCGGGATTTTTTTTTGTTGAAAAGATTAGGGAATTTGTTGTTGTATGAGTTAAATGTTTAAACCCTCTTATTTTTATCTGTATTTAATTTTACCTGCTAGGGGAAATTGTACAAAATTTAAATGATTAAATAAATTAATGGGGTATATTCCACTAGTTCCATGGGAATAAATATAATGGGACTTAATGGTAATGAAGTTCTTTTGTGTGTCAAAAATATTCATATTGTAACTTATTTTACCTAAACAATAAATGAAATCTAAATGAATGAAATGAATCAAAACAAGAATGTTAAATAAACGAAATATAGGTACATACTTAGCTTTCTTCTGGTGAACGTTGCGTCCTTCCGTCAGCAGTCGCTGGAAGTGGTCGGAGCGCACGAAGCGTGGGTAGCAATCTTTCTTGAGCAGCAGACCATACACGTGATCTGCTGCGTGGTCCAGCGCGTATCGCGACCCCGACCGGATGCCTTCCGCCACGCGGTCTGCCGTCGCGCCATCTATATTTATCTCGCAAGGCGCACCAGGTTTCAGGAATTCCCTAAGAAATTGAGTAAATATAGTATACAATCGATTGTAAAGTTGGTTGATCGGTTTAATAAGGGTCGCTATATACATAGTCGGGCCGGCAGATTTCATAGAGCAATTTTTTTTGAACAACAAAGCTGCGACCCCATGAACCTACTACGCATGTTCAATTTTCATTCGGCTCATTCGAATTCTATGCCGAACCGCTCAGCTATGCCGAACCGACTATATGTATAGTAACCCTAACGCAGAAAAATAAATTATATCGAACATAAATTTTATAGCAGTTAATAGAAACACGTACTCATAGATTTGGTCCAATTTCTTGGGTATTTGTTTGGTGGTACTGCGACGCAGGTCCATGACCGCAAGCCAGAAACGGATATTCTCATGCGAGTACTCTTTGCGCAGAAAGCTGGTGAACTCTTGAAGTCCAGTGGGATCCGACACCAACTCCTCGATCGATAGCGCCCATCGTTGCACCCGTTTTTCACTTGGCACCTCCACACTATACAAACGAATTGTACTGACAAAATAGTTTCAGAGAAAATGTTATCAAATCCTATCTATATGTAGTTGTGTATTCTTTACAGTCTCTTTTCCACGTATGGTATATTACGCTTGTAGCAATACAGTACGGTCTATACAACATGTTGTTCAGCATAAGTAAAATTTACCTCCAAAATAGGTTCAGGTAAATTCAATATATTGTCGGATTTTTAATATAGTCGGATATAATCACCAAAAAAAAATATTGGGTGTTGATTGTTCGATATTAATTTACAACTCAGTAAATGTAATTAAAATCGCGAATTAATATACAGTTAAAAATCAGTAAAATAAAATTTATTAGATTATTACGTTAAAGGCAATGAAAGAGGTTCTTACAGAGGACTGTTGATTTGCCAAAAGAGAGTGTCGTCGCTGACCCAGGGGTTAGAAGGCTGCGGCGGAGTGAGCCAAGGATCGTATGGAGCGAAGGTCTCCGAATAGGCCAAAAGGGCCTCTAGGGCAATTGAAGTCTTCACTCTCGTACGGTCCAGGCTTGCTTTTAGATGTTCAATCTAGAAGAGATAACAGTTATAGATTAGCTAGTTAAAAAAATAATAGGATTATGTATGTTGTAATTCTATTATTATGATGTTGTAGATTATGATTAAATAATGTTTGTAGATGCGTTAGTACAAGTTCAAATTTCGATGGTCATCCATTTGTAGCGAGATTTCATTAGTTGATTAGAAATGGTGAACACGTGTTAGAGCATTTTTTATCCATTTGTATGGAGAAGTTAATTATTCCGAATAAGTATGTGTGTCCAAAAAACGAACAATTTTGGAATGCATATGAAACATTACCTACAGTGGGCTTGCTCATATCTCTTCAAACAGAAGAGAAGCCTCATTAAGTATCATCATCGATCTGTGTCTCTTGACTGTTGCATAGAGACCTCTCCCAAGGCTAGCCACTATACGCGACATATACATACAATACATACAAGCAATAATTAAGATTTGTTAGAAAACTGACTTCTCTCGTGAGTTGTTGTATGGTGCGCATCTTAGGTCGCTGGTGCTTGACTCGAACGGGCACGGGGCACGGCTCCAGTGCGCTGGGCATGCCCGGCGGCGGCCGAGCCACACGCCAGTACGCCCTCTCTTGGCTGTCACTCACAATCTTGTCGCCCTTCTTACGATCTTTTGCTAGCCGCACCTGATCAATCACAAAAATAAAAAGCTCATCAGATCATTGGTATCAGGTAGATAGGTACATATGTACATACATGTATATATAATAATATCGCTAGCGATCCTACAATATACAAATAGTAGTAACAGGGTGCACTGAATTGCGGGCAGTGTTCTGGTGGCAGTAATCTCCCCCTTACAATAGATCGACGTGTGCTGTTGTGTTTCGGGGAGTGAAAAAGGGACGCTAGACCTTCGATCAAGGTCGAAGTATATGTATTTGCTACAAGGTCGAAGTATATGCAAAGAATAGAGATAGAGTTGCTACAATAAAAAGAGATCAGTCGCGATAAATCGAAATGCAATGTTGCAATAATGCGATAACTCGATTCAGTGTCTGTGGGGCTAACAATGCGTTTGATCAATCATTTGTTTCAAATAAGGTCGGTCAAAGTGTCGACATTATCGCTCGGTAAGTCGTGACTGTATATGGATTCTAATTATTTTTTGATTCTAATCGAATTTTCACTCGATATTACTCATTAATAACATCGAGCGATTGGTGGCGATTGTCGAACTGTTTTCTCATTTTCGAAATAACAATACGTAGCGAGTGATTTGGACCACGTTTTATTTTTCTGGTGAATGAATTTTCCTTGCTCGCTCAATGTAATTTTGTTCGTTTGAATCGCCACTCATAACAATCCCTTGACGGAAATTGCCTAGTTAATTACAATTATAGAAGAACAGTGATAATTTGTTTCAAAGATGTCCTCTTGAATACACAGGAGTAAAAGTTAAATTATAGCTATTTATTGGAGCTTCTTTGAATTTAACTGTCTAATTGTATTAAACATTCACTATATGTAATGTGTTCCTCATATATACATATCTATATATATTTTATTATTTTTATGTTAAGATTGGTATAATAGGCTGACGGTCCACTTGATGGTAGGTGGCTATTACCGTGACCTATAACACAAGCAACACTACAGCTGCAAGTGCGCTGCCGATTACAGTAATATTAAGGATAAAGGATTGGACAGGGAAATGGGCTCTGGTATCCCTTACTCACTTATCCCATCGAAACACAACAGCACACGTGCTATTATTTCACGGTGCTCTTTTGTGAGGGGAATGGTTACTGCCGCCACAGACGGACCGCCCAAATGACTGCGAAATGCAGTATATTTGCCACTACTTTCCAGATCCAAACTAGAGCCAAATTTGAAAAGTTTGATTTTTAAAGTTGACCTGCCGAGAATCGAACCCGGGAGCCCTAGAAGCACTCTAACCTCAGAGCGTTAAAGCAAGCACTCTAACCACTCGTCCAACGGGCTCGTCAATATCACTCGTCAATAATTATAGCACTCTCAGCAATGAAGCATAATCATTGCACTGCTGAAAAGTTTTTTTTAAGCTTAATACGCATTTTTTGGTTTAAGCTTAATACACATACGCAATAATCTGAAAAACGTAATATCCAGTTAGCACCTGTTCCTCTGCCTGCATCGTAATAAAGTCCCACTTAGCGGCGAGGTTCTTCTTTAAGTTGTTGAGTGCTTCCATCTCGTAGTCTTCAAGTCCATGTCGCTGTTTGTTCCGCAACGTTCGCTTTACGAGATATATCGCGTACTCGACGTTGTCAGGACCGATGGTCGGGGCTGACGAACCGCCAGCAACACGTGACGCCTGCCATGGCCAATAATAAGGACTCTGAAACACAAAAAATCCATTTTATTCAATTATCTGTCACTATTCCGTAGAGGAAATTAAGTTAATCTGGCTCGAAGGACCAAAAACTACATATGTAATATGGCAGGACTGTATAGTTTCACTTGGCAACATATGTTTGTAATTTTAAAAAATAGAAAAAAAAGTTGATGTAAGGTGATAAAGTATATTTAATAGATTTCTCTTTATATATTATGTTTTGGACATTTGAGATGGTAATACGGCGTTGTCCTCTAAATATATCTTAATATTAACTGACTTTTTTATACCATAACATACATATAATAATAAATTTTTACATATAGGGAAATAACAAATAAAATTACTATTAATTAACTATTTATAAATTAATGCAACTAAATTTGGGTCTTGGTCTTAATCTTTGAGAGAGGTAATGCTCAGCCCTGTCATCGCCAGTTTTTTAATCTATAATTTATTTTTACAAAAATATTTGCAGGTAAATACTTGCCTGAAATCTGTATAGAGAAGAATCATCTTTAAGAACTAGGTTTTTCGAATCATTGACAGGAAAGAAGTAACCATATTGGCAGAGTTGATTGGCTAAGTTTATTGCTTCAACTGAAACAATAGATATTATAAATTCAATGTAATCGTTAATTTATTATTAGATGCAACAACTTTGAAAGACAATAGGCTATTTATTAGACATTGCGGATAATAAATAAATAAAATTTGTGGATAAAAAATAAAACACATGTCTACAGGATTTTAATTTATATGCTGTAAAATGAATCGATTTCTAATTTAATAAATAAATGAATTAATGTATTCTGTTATAAAAGAACAGTCTAATGGCCATTCAATCAAAGTTCTTGTCAATTTATTAACTGGTTATTTCTTTATAAAGTTACAATGATTTTATTAATCTCATCGTAGATTACTAGCATTAATCTGGATTATGTATGACACTTTTTTATTTAAAGTCATCCGGATTGGCTTTATCTATGATGACGTCACAAGGCCGTACTCTTTCTCTAGATGCCTTCGTTTCTTGAACCAGTGAAAGATTTTAGATAATAAATAATCATCCGATAAATAATTCTCCTTTTTAGAAATAATAAAAAAACACTTCTCTTCACTTGGCACCATATAAGCTAATATGGTTTACATAAAAAAATGAAAATACTTTTTATCCCATTTGAAGGATAGAAAGCAAAAATTAAAATTTTTAAGCAGGTCCATCCTACCGATGAACAACAATGGGGAATAAAGACTTTTTAAAATGAGAAATCAACTTACCATTATTAGTTTCATCGAGATTAAATTTTTCCATAAGCCATTCGACAAGATCATAACCTGAAATGATAACAACACGAAAAGTTCATAGAACAAGGTTCATAGAAAATTGCTTTAAAAATCTAGACTGATTGACAAGTGCACTTCTCCAGTACTGCTAATATGCAACTAGCACCCCGCTCCCACGTTTATTGCTCTTTCCTTTAGTGAAAATTGCATCAAAATCCATTGCGTGGTTTAGGAGGAGTAGCGACTTCAATTTATACTATGTAAGTATACATAAATTAATAACGTATTAAATGTGTGTTTTATTTGAATGTGTATCAAAGGACTAATTAAGTAATTAATGAAAATAAATATAAAGTTTGTCTTTATGAAGTGTTGCTTTTCTTTTTCTTACTGTTATAAGAGAACGCTAATGAGTTTCTGTTTCCTTATTTACAACGGTCAAATTCGATTTGATAGCCGGTCCGCTCGGTAACTAGATGTACGAGATATCTCGTCTAGAACGTCAACGTTTACGAGATTTAGCGTCGTCTATACGAGTTATATTATATAGTTCCTACAAGCTGTTTCAGCGGCTTCACCCGCTTTACTTTTGGATTTTAATGGTTTTAAAATTGAGTATACTATAGGTTTTCCTTTCCCTATAAAGGTCAGTTATAGAAGGTCAGATACCTGACTAATGTGGCCTCTAAGTTGCTACAGTTTATTCTAGAAATTGATTATTAACCTGCATTATATTATTTTTCTTATTCTGTGTCGGTGTCATGTATTCTTCTACAAATGTTCTCTCAATTTCTTACGAATCAGGATTTTCAGGATTATATTTTCAGCCAATAGTAAGTTACTTAAATAAAATATTTTTGGAAAACTAGGTAGATTATTTACAAATTTCATATAAAAATTATCTATCAAGAGGTCTTGCATGGTCTCAATCTTAATATGTCTTTTATAATAGTCGTAAAAAGTTTACTTTCCGCCCAAACTGAAAGAGTTTATATATTTATATTTTATGAAAGAATTTGTACAATAAATACAAATTTTGTATATAAAGAGTGATCGCCGCCAGTGGATGTCCTCTGGGGACATTAGATGTGTGACCGTTATTATTGATTTTACAATCAGACGACAAAGCCTTATGGGGCTCAGACGTCGTGATGTCTAATTTTCGGCGAAGAGCAGAAATAAGACAAAATTTTTGTGTAACAAAAATAAAAATTCATTATGACTAACTATTGTTTAAAAATCCCAATTCTTTTATTTTAATATTGTGTTCGGATCAATTTAAATTAAACACGATTATGTTTTTATCTTATAGTGGAGGTATTTTCACTAAATTCTGTTACATTACTACATCTATACAAATATGATGAAGAGAAAATATTTGCATTTATGTATTTTTGTATGTTTGTAATGAATAAACTCAAAAATACTGGACCGATTTTAAAAATTCTTTCACCCATAGAAAGCTAAATTATCAGCGAGTAACATAGGCTACTCACCCTGCCTCATCTCCCCCTTTTATCCCCCCTCCATACAAATGTATGTTTGTAATGAATAATCTCAAGATTACTGGACCGATTTTAAAAATTCTTTCACCTATAGAAAGCTACATTATCAACGAGTAACATAGTATTTTTAAAAGAGACGCGGATGAAGCTAGTTTTTTTTTTATATTCCTGGCAATACCAATGACGAGAGAGGCGAAAATTTTTGAATTGTTTGTCCGAGGTCATTGAATTGATGTTTTTATTGAAGTGATTTCTAAAGTCATAAATAGATATTTTACAAAAACTAAATACTTATTTTTATAAAAAAAAAAATATTTTTTTTTTTAGCTGGGAACGATGACATCGAAAAAAATAAATCTTTTTTAATTTTCCTTTCCTTCACTCCTTAGATTTTCGTTTATTGTCAGTATTTATTCTCATAAGTAGCAGAGATATATATTTTATTATCTGAGGCTATTTCAAAGTCATGTATCCCAACGATCTTACCCATAAAAGCAGACGGAATGTAGGTCAGGAAAAGTTTTTGACTGCGTACTGGTACACCGGTTTCTGGATCTTGCATGTCTCTAATCAAACTTTCCATCTGAAAATAAGAGCAAACACTTTTAAGAGACATTTTAAGGGTAAACAGTTTTAAAGTTATTTTTTTATAAATAAACAAAAAAGAAAAAATAAAGTAAAATAACCTTTATTGTTTTAGTGATGCGAAACCAACTAAACAAAAGAAAAACATACAATGATAACTTCTAGTTTTGTAAAAATTTAAGACGAACCAACGCTATGAAAAAAAGATAAATTTACAATATTATAAAAGGACTTATATTTTTAGTCCATGATGGAAGACCACACCCCAAAACAACGTGAACCAATTTAGTTACCTGTATACAGAAAACAACATAGGGTACCTTTCACGCAGAAAAAAATGATCTTCTAAAAATATTATATTAAAAATTCAACGCCTGACAGAAATATATAAACATTGAATAAA
The DNA here is from genome assembly GCA_910589475.2 of Bembecia ichneumoniformis. NCBI lineage: Eukaryota > Metazoa > Arthropoda > Insecta > Lepidoptera > Sesiidae > Bembecia > Bembecia ichneumoniformis. The sequence continues at coordinate 14,910,183 of OU342524.1, read as the reverse complement.
TTATTGCTTATATATTTTTGTCAGGCGTTGATTTTTTTTTAAAGAAAAAGAGACGCGGACGATGTCGCGGGCAAAATCTAGTTGTGAATAAATGCGTATTTTAAGGCCTACATGAAGCCACTAAAATTGAAATCATCGATACTGGAAAATCTCCAGTAAGAATAAGTAGATAACATTAATCGGTGACGTCAATCTGGTGGTATTACGTGAGAGTGCACTTTGGCATGCCAAGGTCTAAGTATAAGGGTCATCGTCAGCAGAGTTGGGGCCCTGCTATCGGCGTTAAGAGCCACTCCATCCAGTAGAGGACGAATCTCTCCACTAGATTGGGTTTCTTACAAAGCCAATGCAGCTTAGCTTAAACTCAATCTACTCTTGCGTAAGAATGCTCAACTCCGATTTAGATCTCTGCCAACTCTTGTCTCAATTATATTGATATTGACAGATGACACATAAATTGTTATTGACAAATGAGTTTCATTAAAGAAAATGTTTAATAATTAATTATTCATACAAAACACCAGTTATGTATTGAAAGAAGCTGAAATGAGTAAAATGAATGTAGTTACTCCCAGAGGATCGACTCTGGATCTCTTACAAGATTTACACACCGAAACGAAATCAGCAAATGTGCTGATACGTCACTGTGGTTGTCTACTTTATAACTGCAACTAACGACAGTGACAACAATAACAATATGAATAAGAAATGAATATTTATATAAATGTTCTTTTATTTTAAACCAGCGACGCGCACCCGGAAGCATTTTTATTGCAAATTGATAAACAAACCTTCCCATTTTGTGCTTTTCTATTAGTGAAAACCGTATCAATTTCCATTAGTTGGCTTAGAAGAAGTTAGCAAAGGAATAAAAAGAGATTGACAGCGATTTTATTTTATAACTAGCGGCCCGTCCCGGCTTCGCACGAGTGGACACTTATTTTTTAAACTTTTTGGGATAAACGTAGAGTACATGTATGTTTATTCGTGGAAAACAGCAATTTTGTATGGAGGGTGAGGGGTCTAAAGGGGAGGGTGAGTAGCCTATGATATTCGCTGATAATGTAGCTTTCTATAGGTGAAAGAATTTTTAAAATCGGTCAGTAGTTTTTGAGTTTATTCATTACAAATATACATATACATACAAATATTTTCTCATTATAATATTAGTATAGAAGTATAGATATGTATAGATACAGATTTATTATTCGACTTCATAGAATGTCGTTCTGTAGGTATATATTTTCAGCTTTTAAAGGTAATTTTAAATTTTAAAAGTTTATTATTCAAAATAAATTTTACGTTTAGTGCTTTATCCACATGATGTAATTACGTCACATTGACACATTCATTTCATGGCAATAATGACACAATCATGGCACATTGACACAATCATCGAAATATAATATAACGCTGGTTCTAATGAATGAAAAACGTTTTATAAAGGCATACATAGCTATCTCGTCACTACTGTTGTTAAGAGAAAAACTAGTCACATTTATTATTAGATAAATATACGTGTAGCCGTTCGATAGGTGAGTACCTATGCGCCTCGTCTTTGTTATCTCACTTTATAAATAAACAGATAAATTTAATCGCTTGTTAAAGGCCCTTGAGTGTACAGTATTGATATATTTGTGTGAGCGTGGTACGGTCCCCTGAGATGAGTGAGCTCGAAGGCTAAGGCTGTGACGTCACGGGCACGATCGATACGGGTCACATCCCACCATCCGGACCGCGTTGCGCGCCGCTATTTTGGAACTGGCTGCCATCATCTCTATACCCCTCTCGTTATGCAATCCACTTTGTATATCCCATTGACGAATCCACTACATAGAATCAATAAACTAAAGTAGGTATATGCACATAATATTTTATTTTTAAAAGCATAAAATATTATATACTTAAAGTATTCAAAGTTACTCAGGCTTTTTTTTCTGTTAAGATCGGCAGACAGGCTGACGGTCCATTTGATGGTAGGTGGTTACCGTCGCCTATAACACAGTAGGATTAAGGTTAAGGGATTAGGAGGGGATTGGGAAATGGGCTCTGACATCCCTTACTCACTCACCGAAACATAACAGCAAACGTGCTGTTATTTCACGGTGATCTGTAAGAGGGTGGTTACTGCCGCCAGACGGGCTGCCCAAATGGCTGCGAAACGCAATGTGCCACTACTTTCCAGATCCAGACCAGAGTCAAATTTGAAAAGTACATTTTTCAAAGTTTATTGAGTGGCTTATTGAGTGGCTATTATCACCTATTATCACATGCTGTAAGTGCGCTGCCGACCTTACTCACTTACCAAACATACCACCAATGTCGTTATTTCACAACAGGTAAGGGGGTAAGTGGTTGCTGCGGCCAGACGGGCTGATCAGTTATGACTATTATGAATCAAACAATTAACTCAACTCAATTATGAATTAAACACAATGTGCTCTACTAAATAACGCGTAAACTAACTAGATAGAATCTTCTAAACCCCATCATGATTTCCATTGAAATAACAGTACAAATTCAGTAATTAATTCACAGATGGTGCAAGTGTAATCTCGATACCAGTTTCATTCTAGAAGTTTAGGAGAGGTCATTTATTATTAGGGCATTTCTATTTTCTATGGACAACCAAAAATTTCATTTTATTTTTATTATTTTACGTAATATATATTCTATATCGTCGTTGTCAAACAAAAAAAATATTGTTCTATATTGTCGTTTTTGCTATGTGCAAAAAGTATACTTTTGAGATATTGACAATAAAAGTTTCCCTGATTTTTTTTACATAAAGGTTTATTTCAAAAAAGAGTATTTTATTTGAAACTTAGGGTTATTATACGTAAACTTATTGGTATTTTAAATATGAAAATTTAAAAGTTTATATATTATTTTGATAAAGAGTAAATTCTGTATATAACATATTATAGCTGCTCCATATAACATATGATAGCATGATGTAGCGTTCGACAAATAGTGCTCATAAGCACTTAGCAGTTTTTTTATACGATAGTAATAAAGGCATAGAACCATTTACTAAAGTCAAAATATCGGAATCTCAAAAAAAAAACACATAGCAGATTTAGGTTTGGCAACGACGATATGCTATATAATACGTTTCAATATATAACAAAAGAAATCTTGAAATTTACAACATTGCACGCTCAAAAAAATTTTACTAAAAAAGATGCCGCACAAAAATAAAAATAAAATAGATACAGAAATCTCGTTCAAATATACTGTACATAGTAATTTCAAAAGTTATTTATTCATACCACAAAATAAAATCGCTGTCCGTCAATTTTTTGCTTCTATACCACCCAACGAATTTTGATACGGTTTTCACTAATGTAAAGAGCGATAAACGGGGAGGGTTGAGTGAGTCGCTAATGTTACGTAATATATTCCGTGCAAATGTTGGGTATACAAGTAATACAAGCATCCTCAATTCGTGGAAACATGGGAGCCAGCTACGAATTCGCAGAACTTAATATTTCTTTTAACATTTCTATATCTAGGATAGCCTTGCTAGCTCGAAATATCTTCCTTCATCATGAGAGTATGTCAGGAACTATTAAAGAATATTTAATGGAATATTAATTATAGGAATAGGATTTGATTATACATATATTGTACTTATACGTAAATATAAAATTCCTTCCATTCTGAATCTAAATAGTTGCAAGTTTTGTATTTTGAGATCTTTGAAAGAATTACAATAGCGTGTGGACTAATTAAAAGTTTAAATGTAATTGTGAGCTGTGGAAGCAGAAAATAAAATTGCTATGAACGCCACAAAATACCGTAAGACAACTTTTTAAGCCTTCCGCAGCGAAATAATGAGGGAAGCCTTCAGTATGAGGTTGATGCATTAAAAGAGACGGGCCGGGTGGTTGAAGTGGCGCGGGCGGATAACGGCTCGGCCCTTTCCATTTTTCGCTAACTACCGCTCAATTAACAAATACTTCTTCGGATTGTAAAACCGCAATTATCCGACAAAAATGTATGCTTTTAAAAGAGAACGTTCGCTCTGAAAACTTTTAGATTAATCTAAATTAAAAAAAAAAAAGAATAAAGCGACTTACTTTGTTAACCTTCCAGCTAGCTAGAGACTAAGATCCTTTAAGAAATAGAGGACTTGCAATAACTAATCAAGACTCTTTTCCCTGTGAAAATCAGTTACATTTACAAAACGCACGTTCATTTCATATAACACAACCGCTAAAACAGGCGCTAAGATAAATTAAAAACGCTACGAGATAATTGGAACATTTGTTCTATTTATTTTATAGTACTTATTCACAAATTTAAATGAGTTTCATCTTCCTGTAAAATATGCCGTGAAAAAGATATGAAATAAGTATAATATAAATTTTATTTAAAAATATAAAGTTTTATACATATAATATATGACATAATAATAATTTTATTGGTATTATTTAAAAAATAGTAATGTTTTAGTGCAATCACATATAAAACAAAGTTCCCAGACACGTCTTTTGTCTATATGTTCGCGATAGACACCAACGCGACGCGACGACGGGACTCGCTTGATGCAGACGCAAGCGTTATATTACTTATATATTTTCTCGTTATTTAAAAAATAGTATTTTTAAAATAATGGGATAATTATTAATAATAAATAATCCCAATTTTTCAACATGAACGAAGTCGCGGGCACCAGTTTTATTGCTCTTATACTTTTCATGCGTTACATTTTTATTTTTATGATCCCTCGTGGACAGCACTTTTTTCGGGATAAAAGGTACTCTACGCTATGTCCTTTACTGTATCCCTGATAACGTGTGTGTAAAATTTCATAATGATCAACTGAGTAGTCATGGCGTGCGTAACAAACAAACAAACTCACTTTCGCATTTATGATATTATTAGGATTAGGATAATAAATTCAAAAATTAGTTATTTATTAATCTACCAGCCCTGTCGTTACTTAACGTTTGGGCAACAGTTATTCGTGTGCGAATATTATGTTATCGTGACCGCGACACATTTCAGTGGCAAACTGTTTCCGAGAACTGTCAACACGAATAACACCCTAATACTGGTACGAGGTCAATTTTTGGCGGTTTTAATATAAAAATACGATTTTCTTAAAACTAAGTTGTGTTGATTTTACTTATGATAATTTAACTAACTTATATGCTCTCTTGATTTTTGTCTCAATACAGTGATACATACATAGCGCAGCTCCTACTCCGATGGAATGAAATATCGACGGGTGAAAGAAATTTTTGATTTCAGCCTGTAGAAGGGGTGGAAAAAATAAAAATGGATGTTTTTTCTTCCAAATTATGCAAAAATTGTAAGAGTTAGAAGAAAAAATGAGATAAATGTAGATAATTTTGTATTATGTAAAAAAGTTCATGTAACTTTTTTGCTAAAATTAAAATTTATAATATAAATACTTAAAAAATTTCGGTTATATTGGGATTTTTTAAATTTACGTAACAACTTTTACTTCTAACCTCTCTAACTCTGTTAATTTTAATTTTTGCAAAAAGAGTAATAAAATCATTTTTATGTAAAATTAAATTAAATAACTCTCACCATTTTTGCATAATTGCATAAACACTTTTTTTTCATCCCTTCTACAGGGTGAAATCAAAAATTTCTTTCACCCGAATGACAAGTTTATATAAAAAATGCCCGAGACTCAATTTTTGATTTGTTATTAAATTTTCCTGGACAATACCTCCGTATCAGACGGATGGACTATCCGTCATTTATTATTTATATGGAGCCCGGGGGGTCCATATAAATGACATGGAGCCCCCCGGGTTAGGGGGCCCCCGAAGTAATTTTCGTGAGTAAACGCGAAAATTATTCACAATATCATTTAATTTTTTAATTCGTACACTAAACTTTATTATTAGTCATGGAGTTTTTTTAAAACTTTTCCTTCGCTACAGTTAGGTTGAAGAGCCAAAATTTGCTATAGGGCCCAACTAGAGCAAGCACATGATATTGCATTCATAAAACTGCCGATATAAATTGCAGGCATGGCAAGTATGCAGTAGCGTTCTGCCATCACAAGTAGCAACGCATGGTTTGTCGGTCTGACATCTTATATATAAAGACTATATAATCGCGGTATCTTCTAATATGCCAAAACTCCCCGTACTGTAAATATTAGTAACTGGTTGAAAACGCGTTAGAAATAATCGTGACACGCTAACAGTCTGCTAGGTATGTCTATATGAAATTCTAGTGAAAACGGGTGGCCGGTAAGGAATCATTAATATCACCGGTTGAAGGGAACCCTATCGATTTTTAGCAACGAACTAGAGGCGCCGATGGTTCGAGTTAAAAATAAAATGGAGGCAGAGGCACCCCTCATTCTTTCCACAATACATAATGTAAAAGAGGGCTGAGTCACCTATATATATTTTTGAAAAACAGAAGAAACGTATACAAAAGGTTGTGATGCAAGTAAGTACTTGAATTATCTATACTAATATTATAAAAAAGTAAAGTTTGTTTGTATGCAGCAGTAATCTTCGAATCTTTCACCATTATTTAGAATAGAATTTCAAGATGGACATAGGCTATACATATCCCACGCGAAGCCGTGGGCACGAGCTATCTAAAAATAAATATTTAAAAATAATAAAAAGATATCAGGCGTTATATTGCTTTAAATATTTCGTCTGACATTATACTTTTATATTTCAACGCGGACGAAGTCGCAGGCACCAGCTACTTTTTTTCGTAATTTTATTTCTTTATAAGAGTAATAAAAACAATTACAATTCTCCTGGCTGTTTGTTCATAAAAATATATCAATGTTATGGAATTGGTACATTTATTACTAGTCTTGTCGGCGGAAACGTTTACTAGTCGTTTTGAGACATTTTAATATGATACTAAGGCGGAGTGATAAGTCTGGTTAAAATCTATTTTGGATTAAAATTATCGCAAATTGCATGGAACCTCCTTGTTCACAACTCTTTTGAAGGACTAAATTAAAATTTTCAGCCAGTACCGCCGGTTAGTTTTTTTGCCATTAAAGAAAAATAATTGAACAAATGGCGTTGCTTGTGTTATAGGCGACGGTAGCCACCTACCATCAAGTGGACCGTCAGCCTGACAGTTTGTCGACGTTAAAATAAAAATAATGGGTGTACTGTTTATAACTGTATGATTTTACTCATAAAGAATAGAGGTAAGGAAGACTAACTTATATGGGTGTTAAACTGAAAAAATGCCAAGCTACAGCCATAAATAGTGATTCATAAATAGTTCAAAATGGCGTGCGTAGCATTAGTGTTTGACATGACCGGTTGGCCGACTGACACTTACGTCATGTAAAGAGTTGGTCCTCCTTACCTCTATACTCCACGATTTTACCTTGTCGATGGCGAGGGGTCGGTGGCGAGGCACGTCCGTGAGTTCCATGGCGTATGCGGGGCGGGGCTGGGGCTGCGCGCGCGCCGCTAGCCGACCTCCATTGGCGTCTGCCGCAGGGGCCGCATGCCGCTCGCGACCGCGCTGCGCCCCCGACACCTGTCCGCACCAACAGTTATCAACACACAAACACAACACAATAATGCATTATTCATTACATTCGAAACTAGCTTTCTCGTGTACGTCGAATTTTCATGATTGCTTCACTTTTTCTTCTTTACGTAAGTGAATAGTAAGTAACAAATGAATAAATAAATAATGTTTCATAGGAAAAAAACTTAATAAAAACTAGAGTTTTTTGTCTTAATAAAACGCAGTATCTGATTGATAGTGCCAACAAGCAGTAGCCCAAATTTAAAATGTTAGACCACAAGTTCGGTGTATGGTCACAATAGGCAATAGGCATGTATTATCTATATACATATAATGAAATCGTAAACGAGCCGTGTTTGTGTGTTTTGTCTGTTTGTCTGATTAAGTTAAGCCGTTAGAAAAGGCTTAACCGATTTGAATGCGGTTTTGACTGATGTATTGTAGCAAGCTTCTCGTAACATTTAGTGTTTATTTCATTCCAATCGGTTTACAGACAAAAAAGTTACGCGCTATATCGGATACCACGCGTACGAAGTTGTGGGCTCAGCTAGTATAAAACATATTCATGCACAACTAGCGACCTGCCCCCGGCTATGTACGGATGAATTTTTTTCTACAAATTATATATACAAATTACTAACCATTCTCATTTATCAATCTTACTGTTACTGAGAACCGTATTAAAATCCGTTGGGTGGTCAGAAGAGCGGCGAAACAGACAGAAGCGGAGAGCGATTTAATTTAAATTATAATATGCATAGATAGATATCTATAGTACCTACATACTATAAAATAAAATCTCTATAATCGTATTGTCATGATACAATTAATTATAATGTAGTCTTTTTAAACATTTCTCTAATTTAATTAAATGGCCAGTACTGGTAATTGCCATATCACCAGCAATAGTCATAATCAGATTAGTTATAATAATTTTGAACCAGAATAAATCTGGATGAAATCTCAAGAAATATGCGTGACAATTCAACACGTCTACAACGCTGTCTAACCATCGCCAATCATAACCTATCGAAGAAATAATCCATTTCAGAAATGTTTATATATATTTCAGTTAAACATTACTTTTAAGCGTATAAAGAAACTTTCCAGGTGTATCTTTGGCATGTAAGAATTGGCGATCAATTGAGTATAAGGCATTATTTTCGTCGCCTAAATATAAAACTTAGTTAGATAAAAATACAGTGCATAATAAACTGTATTCAAAAAAGTTTATATCGGGCAGATTTATATAAAAAAATTCTAATTTCGCAGAAAAAAAGAAGAAAAAAAGCTTTCTCGTCACAGTAATAAAAATTTGTTTTTCAGTGACAACTCTCCCTTTGTTTTTAAGCTTATTAATTAACTTAAGGTCTGTACTAAGTTTTAATCGGCTACCTTATTTTCATATTTAGCTTAAAATGTGAATTGGTATACAGCCTTAGGATTGTAAGTAAATATTCTTGCTCGGGTATGCCTAATTTTAAAATTATCTTACTTGTATAACATTCTGCTAAGGTAAGTATTAACCCAGTCTAGCATTTTGTTATGATAATAGCATAGTAATTTTCAGATACCGCATGTTAAATAAGGAAGGTATGTAATCAGCAGTTTAGATATTTAGCTGTAAAAGTACGTAATAATGCTTGCGTGATCATACTATGAAGTTATCTAAGCTAATTAAGTATACCTTATGTAACATTAAGTATGGGTTGCATCATGACGTTCACATAGATTAAAACAAATGAGTACCTTGATGAGCCATGCCGATGAATTCACGAATTCATCCACGGATGTCATTTAGAGTTTATCTCTTTATATTAGGTATCTGAAAAATTGTTATAAATTCTCATACAGTTTTCTCGAAGAATATATTAGAATTGCAGAACATCGTGTTGAATTTTTATCCTAATATCTTAATCCTAATAATGCGAAAGTTTGTGAGGATGTATGGACGTTTGTTCCTCAATCACGCAAAAAAGGGCTAAGCGGATTTCGATGAAATTTAGCACACAGACAGTTTATTACCTGGATTAACATATAGAGTACTTTTTATCCTCGAAAAATTTTAGGTTCCTGTGAGATTTAAAAAAAAAAAACGAAATACAGTGCGTACGAAGTTGTGGGCACAGTTAGTATGAAAATAATAATAATTAGTCAAAGTTGCATGTCTAGATTTTATATTATGAAGGTTCTAATCTAAGCAACTAAAACCAGATACGAATTAAGAATTGAGACTCTTCTCTCCCTACTGATAGAGGATAAGAAGAAGTACGAATAAATTTTCCTCTGTGACAAATGGTTATAGTGGTAGAGGAATTCGGATTATGAAACCAAATTGTAAAGGTAAATCTTATCTTATGTATTTTCGTTATTATCTGGATCTACCACAAATAATTTAGTAACTCATGTTTTAAAAAGTTGTACACATTGTTCTTTTTTATAATGTAATTTTTTTTTTTAAATCGACACACAAATGACAAAAAACGATCTATTGGATGCATTGCAGATAGCAGATGCGATTCCCGCTCAAGACATTCTATGTATATATTCACAAAAAAGTATGAGAGATATTTCAGTTGTCTAACACCCAAAGTGCGAGATTTGCTTAGTTTGGGACAAGATGTCTCTATGTGATAAATATTAGAAAAGATACATGAAAATAAATTAAAATTACATTGGCAGTGGGTTTAAATTCGAACCTGCCTTACTCACGCCGATTAGCAATCACGACTGCCACGGTACTAGACTTCAGTCTGGAAATCTAGAGGCGATCAGAAATTAAGATCACACGTGAAACAATAGAACTAAGTACATTTAAATATCTAACCACGGGAATCTTGTATGAGCCATACGAAAGCCATAAATGAAGTCATAATTTAGTCTTTACAGGGCGACTGGAGGCTAACGATACAATGAATTTTCAATGAAGATAATTAAATATCTGCCTACACACATATGATCGCAATGACTGAAGGCTATTCTGACGTCAACAAAATTTATAGTAGGTTGTCATTGAATCATTACTAAAACAATTATTATTAACATCACTTACCTAATGTTAGATCATACGCAGTGTATTGAGGCACATAATGATGAGAGAAGCGAACTCACTGGTCTGTGAGGACGGTAATCGTACATAATATGTGCATTCTTAATTTGAATTAAATAACTTTGAAACTATATGGCCAGTAACAATTTGTATGAAAATGTCGACACCGGCGTGTTGGCAGTTCGACAGATAGCTATTGTTTAGGTAACGACAAACGCGAAGCGAGTCGCAATATCTTCTGATAAAAGAGATAAGGCCGTGTCCGCTAAAATCTCTTCTCAAGTCGTAAATTTTAGACTCACCGGAGATTTTCGGGAGGCTTAAGCACCTTTAGATAAGTGAGATAAGTAACATTATGTAGCGCGCGAGGGGCACCGAGAGCGAATATAATTTAGTGCGAAAAATTCTTAACAAAATCGTCACTCAATTGGAAGAGTTTCATCGTTTTTATAAATTGCATAATGGATCATAGTTTCCGATAAGAGATTGGAGTCAATAATTGTCTCAAAAAATGAAACAGCTGTTAAAATTACATAATTCTGATATTTAAAGTTATAAAAAAATTAGAATACCTACATACTAAATTCGTCTCCAATCTAAAGGGTTCAAAAACAGACATAGGCAATAACAGCAATCAATGAATTATCGTATTATTTACATGACCGTCTATGTTATAAATATCAATTTAAATTTATTGTTCAATATAATAATGCTTAGACAACAATAACAACGTTTTGACTAAAACACAAATTTCCATTTAAATTTTCGTTTTACAAAATATATTCTAAGTATACATAAAATAAAATCGTAACGAGCCAGCGTTCCGTGAAACTTTATTTTATTTATTTTATTTTATTTGGGAAAACAAACAATTACACCATGTATATTAGACTAAAAAAAGAAAAAAATATATACATAAACTTAAATAATAGTGCAATCAACAACATTTTCCACAATGTAGTAAATCAATTTTATACAGAGAGGACATATAGATACACACCAATAAAAAAAACCAAGAGAGAAAAATCAATAAAAAAAGAACAATAAAAACTCATTAAGCTAATGCATTGATTTCATTATGTCTTTTCTATATTTTTGTGGAGCAGTTGCAAACAGGTCAATTTGTGTAAAGAAACTATTATATGCATGCATAACACGATACAAAGGCGCACGTTCACCAGCAACTTCATTTTCAAGTTGTCCATATTTTGTCATCATCCATCCATGAACTGAGGACGTCTAGAACTAGTCAAGCGCTATAGAATACGCTGGAAATTCCCTTTTGTTTATAATTTATATCACGTAACATCGATTAAACTTCTACGAAGTCTTAGATCTAAGATTCAATAGTTACCTGCACTTACAAGGGCATGTGGTTTGGAGCTATACTTAGACTTTGATTGGTCATATTTATATCTTAAAGTATGTATTGTTATGATTTTATTCCATTACGAGCTGTTGGACGAGCACAAGGAGAAAATATTCTTTATTTGAGATTAATAAAAATATTCAACAATAAAAGTAGTAGGAAATTTACATATATTAAAATAAGGATTAGTAAAAAAATTAGGTATATGTTCGACAGAAACAGTTTTCTTTTATGTTTTCTACTGAAAATATCTTGATGGATATGTGGGACCATATTAAAAATCCTGCTTTTTGTAAAACTACCTCTTGGGGGGCACCGCCGATGGTCGCCTGTGTGTGTGTCCGTCTTTTGATTTTGATTCGCATTATCGGAACGAAAAGAAAAAGCTCTAATGTTTTTTCCTTTGCACTACTTCTATCTCATCTCTATCATCTTCCTTTTCATCAACAACATTTTTTAATATAATAATCTAAGGTTGGTGCTGTTGCAATTACACTCAGCGTACTGAACACACCAGGAGAGGCCGCTCATAAAAGTGAAACAAAAAATATTTCTAATTAAAATAGCTTATATGTTGGGTGAGTAGACGCGTTATATCTCGTATGAGATATATTAATCTGTAAAACGAAAAGGCTTTTTCGTTGTAATTGAATTTGCAAAGTAAATCGACGAAAAAACGGTCAAACGAAAATGTTTCTTTCGAACGCTGCTTTAACGGTATATGATTGATTTCTATAGAAAAGTTTAGCCATAATCTGAATTCTATTTAGGCAAAGTCGCGGGCACAGCTAGTAAATAAATAAATCCAATATATTGATGCACAAAGGCTTATATGTGTGCCAAAATTGTGAGTTATTAAATAAAAATAAAGAAACACCCATACATTCAATGCCGTCTGTCAATGGCGAATGCAACCCTGTCTGTCTGTCTAAGTCTTACGCCCTAACCTCTGAGCCTACTTTGATAATATTTTGCATAAATAAAGCCTTAAGTATTAAGAAAGTAAAAACATGGGCGAAGCAATGTTAGTTTATTAAATTAATAGAACATATATACGCAGATAATCAATTATATAATTGTATATACGGCTGTGTTTTAACTTGGCGTACGTAAGAATGTTGTGAGTAATTAATTTGTTTATACACGTAAATACTCGAAAGTTAAATTTGAACATGTTATAAGGGGTATTATTTTAAAAGCCTCTACACCTAAATGTGGCATTTCAGCGAAAAGGTACAAAGGTCTAAAAGCTGGATTAAAGTTATTTTTAATTGTAAGTAATTTAGGCTCAGGTAGGTACACGCTGCTGTAGGGAAGCCAACCAAGTAAAAATTATAAAATCTCTGTGAATACTTGGTTTCTATGTTATACTGAGCTTCTTGGCATCAGGTTGTGCTCAAATCTCAACTTCGGCACTACTATCGAGTCCAAAGCCCAAACAGCGACCAAAAAGCTGGGAATCCTAAATAGGGTGAAGCGATGCTTCACACCTGGACAGCTCCTCTCTTTGTACAAGGCACAAATCCGGTCTTGCATGGAGTATTGCTGTCACCTTCGGGATGGCTCAGCAAAATACCAACTTGCCGCACTCGACTCGGTGGATCGCAGAGCTAGGAGGTTCATTGGCGACGGTACACTAATAAGAACTATGCTGCAGAGCCTGGCACATAGACTAAAAATTGCCTGACTGTGTGTATTCTATAAGATGTACTTCGGAGAGTGTGCTCGGGAGCTGCATGAGATCATACCGCCTTCCCTTTTCTTCTATCTGACATGTAGACTGGTTACCATCCTCACCCTGTCGAAATCCCTCTAATTCGGACCAAGGGCTTTAAAACATCTTTTATAATGCGCACTGCTAAGGATTGGAACTCCCTGCCGGCGTCTGTATTTCCGAGTTCATACAACCCAAATCTTTTCAAGGTTCGAGTGAATAGGCATCTTCTGGGTGAGCTCGCTCCATCGTTGGCCTCATATTTTCTACATGGATAGATGCTGGCCAAGAGAAAACCCATCATTAATAAAAAAATTAAAAAAAGATTGTTATCACAGCGAGAAATTCTGAACCACATAACCTCTATGACATGGGATTTTCATCAGATCAATCTTCTGGAAATGGATAAGTTGTAGTCAAATTAACTCGGTAGTCCTGTTTACTGCACAAACACTTCAATTCTAAGGAACACAAAAATCTCTCAGTCTCGTCAATAAGGAAGACAGGACTCTATGAACCGACGGCCAGTCTTCCTTCGAAATAGACCCAACAATCACACAATGCGCAGATGATTTCAGTCTTCTGCGAAGTTCAACTAACATTTAACTCTCCAAAAATTGCATAGGTACTTTTACTTGTTTGCATTGGTATTTAAAAACTAAATAGGTGTTTTGACTATTGCCACTATATAAGTTAAATGTTAACGTATTAATTTTATTGAAATAAGCGGAATAAGATCTAGCGGCTCTTATTTACGAGTTTTGTAAATAAGAGCTACAAAACTAACATTTTTTGGGAAGGAAATACAGAAAAAAAAATATAATTAATTAACGAACAAAAAACATTTCAAAATAAATTATTATTTAATTACTTACCTAATATATAACATAAAAACTCAACGAGCGAACGACACAGTTATTTTAGTTGAACTCGGCAAATAAGTTAATTAACGGGTCACTGACATAAAGTAAACTATACTATAATGGAGGTATTACAATTTAAAACATGTCAAGAGACGCGCCATTTGTAACGTTATTTTAAACTTCTCAAAATTGAATTTCCAACATCGTTGCACAGAAGTTAAAACGAGAGGTGCACTTGCACAACAAATCTACATTTATGATCCTAAAACGAAGAAGCGCTCTTCATTTTTGTAGAGCCAACGAAGAGAGGGAAACGACAAGAACGGAGTTGCTGAAGTGGCAATTACTCGGATGAGAAACACAAGTGCAAAGCTCACCTCACTCCTGGATGGTACTCCAACAATGCCGCAAAGCGACCATCGTCTCAGCGACGACGGGACGTCAGTTCCCATCGACAGATTTGTACATTTCTAATATCCACGTGTCTCTGCGGCTCAGTGGACGTCGTTATGAGGCAATTAACACCCGTCAATGCCAGCCCGACCTTTGCGTGTCTCATTGTGAGAATTTCTTTCATGATCTATATACGGAATACGTTTATATCTATAATGTTTAAAACGTGTCTAAATAAGAAATAATTGACGTTTAGTATTTTATTGGTACTTTTTTTTTCAAATACTTATGTACCTACTTAGAGAAAACTGAAAATATTGTAAAAATAAAATTTTAAACTCAGTAGGAATTGGACAATAATTTTATTATAGGCTAAATTACTACGTTTCAATTAGCTGATAATAATAATAAGTATAACTTATAATATTTAAATTATTAAAAAAAAAATTAGTTTATAAAAATATAAACGAAAGTTTTTCATCTTTTATGTTGTATATTGTAATTAAAAATATTTTTAAATCGTTTAGTTACTGTTTAAAATATTTCGTTTGGCTTTGTTAGTTGTTAAGTTCAATAGGAATATATATAATAATAAAATTCATATAAATTAGGGGCGATTTTGACTTATAATTAGATAAAATACATATATCATGAAAAAAGAATTAGCTACGTTTGTGATCGCATTTTACGGACACTAAACACACGAAAAAAAAATTCTAATGAAAATTAGAAATATATTTTTTACATTTTTAAAACGATATCGCTTTGTTTTTGTTTAAATGCAGTTTGATGACTTTTAAACGTCAATTCCCCTATTTGCCTAGACTATTTGTAATTCGATGTAGATCGCGAAATAAAAAATAAAATAACTTATTAAAAAAGTGGTTAAAATCATTAGACATGGCCCCAATAATAAGCCATCTCCATACCGACTAACAAATTCAGACGAGATTATAAAAATCTGCAATACTTACTTATTCCGCCGCTCAGAACATTAAAAATTTGAGAGACTTTTAAAGCTTAATTAAAGCATAACCACGAAAAATGAAACCAACCTTGGGATAAGCATAATTGGGGTGATATTTCGTTATTCAGAAAAAGAAAACAAATTACATCTCCAGTGTATTTTTTATAATAAGTACGTTAAATATAGATCACCTTAATCTGTAGAGTATATAATAAAATCGTAAACACGTCGTGTCTGTACATTAAATATTTTTCCTCAAAATATAAATACTTATGTTACCGAGGTAAAAAATAATCTGTGCGTTTGTGCACGCTAATCTCAGAAAGAACTTAACCGATTTAAATGTGATTTTCACTGATGTATTGTAGCAAGCTTTCCGTAACATTTTGTGTTTGTTTCATTCCAATCGGTATACAAACAAAAAAATTATGCGCTATACCGTATATCACGCGTACGAAGTTGTGGGCTCAGCTAGTGCAAAATATTATTTGAATTTTTTTTAAATATTGATCTTGGGTTTCCATGTTTATTTTTCAAATGGTCTTCTTCTGCGACTTCCATGTAAATAGAGAATCGTAACATAGTTTACTTTCCTAAGCATATATCAGCTTTTTATTTTTACTAAAATTTCTAAATTCTTAAATTTTATTCTGAAAATTTTAAGTACTGAAAAGTAAAAATAGTACCTAGTCTCGATTTCCGGAATAAAGGAACAAAACCCTCACGGCGCGGCGCGAGTCTTACTCGCATTTACTATTGTAGTCCTATGTCTGAATTTTTCGTTTATTTATTCAGTAAAATAAAAATATAAATATTTCACTTCAATAATTTGAAGACTGAACTGATTTCAAAGAAATATGACGAGATTTGGAAAATTTGAATTTGCTAAGCCAATAATAAGAGTTCAGTTTTCAAACATAAGGTAGGTTGTATCTACTTAAAAAAATCGTTTATTGTTTGGCAATCAATCATTACAAGTATTCGACAAAGCTAGATTCGAATCTAAAGATTGTATCGGAAGCAATTATGACGTAATTAAAAAAAATTAAATATTTTTATGTTGTGTTGTATAAATAACCACAAATCCGGAAGCTATATTGGCCATTTCAAATAAAAAGGTTTATAATATTATACTAACGGTACCTATCTGAAAAAAAAAATCATATTACCTATTATATAAAATTATTTAAAATATATGCTTATATTATTTTAAATAAATTCTTTAACGTAATCACTATTTCTCGAATAACTATCAATATATTCACTAAATATTTAATTATGTGCTTAGTATCTATGTTGTTCAGTCAGAGCCATCTATTGTCAAACGCGAGTTAAATTATTCTAGCTTCTAGTTAAAATATAATATCTTCAATAATAATATTAATATAATTCATTAATAGTAGTGGCATATTGCGTTTCGCAGTTATTTGGGCAGCCCGTTTGGGGGCAGTGCACCCCCTTACAGAAGAACAACGTGAAATAACTGCACGTGTGCCGTTGTGTTTCGGTGAGTGAGCAAAGAGATACCAGAGCCCATTTTCTTATCCAATCCCTTGATGGTTGGTAGCCACCTACCAACCATCAAGTGGACCGTCAGCCTGTCTGCCTATTTTACATAAAAAAAAAGTGATTCATGATCACCAAGTTACACGGTTGACGGGTTTAAATAATTATATGGCGTATTCTGGCTAACTCCAATATGATTTGTATGACCAACTCAAAATTACGTCACAGTGCTCCACAAATTAAATATCACAGCTTCATAAAGATTTTTATAAAGCAACTGTCAAATGAGTATCCTTTGTCATTTTACTTAGGGTTTTATTACTATTACACTGAAAAACATACTTACAGCCATTCACTATTGCTACAATATATGCTATAATATAAGCTAAGTATGCACTGATGCTATATCGATTAAATTTTAGTCATTGAAATATAGAATATATTAGGTGTTTAATTAAAATGTTGCCAGTATGTTTCGAAAAACTGTAAGTACTTATTCATTTCTTTGTAACTACGTAGTGGCGAATGCGATGAGAACTGAGTGAGTCTGTGATACCACAGGATAGCGAACACCCAAATGACAGTTAAACACAAGATTCTCGATTATGTAACAACTGCGCTAAAAGCTCTTTAAGCTAAGGCTACCAACTATTTGCGGCTAGAAGCTCTTAAGGAAAAGAAATTCAAGACTAACCTACAGTTCATCAGAGTAATGGTTGAGCAACACCGACCACTTTTGTAGTCACTGGAGCAGAGAATGTAATAGAAAGAGTCCAGATAACAGCGAGATATAGTCCGGCTTGGAACGTGATAACATTACCTACGTGTCGTCAAGTCATACAGTGAGCGGCCGGAGCGCGCGCGAGCCGCCCGCCCGGGGCGCGACACAGAACAAAGATGCCAGCACTAGAGACGGTTTTAGTGGCTGGTGGATGGAGTGGCCGCGATACATTACCTAGCGGCGGCGTAGTGCGCTGCAAGTGGCTAGTGTGGGCTGTGGTTGCGCTAGCAGTCGGGCGCGGTCGGTCGCGGTGTCAGCGGTCGCGACGCGGCGCGGCCATGACGGCTGCGAGGACGGCTCGCGCACTGCCGCGGACTCCGCGAAACCACCGGCCGCGCCCGCTCGCCTCCCTCCGCCCGGGCCCGCGCACGCGCTCCACACCTCACCGCTTGCAAATTGATCAGCCAAGGGGTGTATTATGAACTCCTTATACTACATTTCAGTGATGTATACAGCGTTTAACTTTAGAGACAAATTAATAAAAAATGTAATTTTCACTTTAAAACTAACGTTTATAGTTTTGTTAAATTCATATACATTTGTTTTGTAAAGTGAAAATTATTATAATAAAGATGGGATTAAGAGTTGATAATACACCTCCCAGATCCTCGAATGCAAGGGAATTTATAAATCTATGTATTCATTAAGCTAGATTCATATCACACCCTCATTTCGAGTTTCGAGCATTATATGCATTATAAGGCTATCAATAATTCTAGGTTAATTTCTTTTAAAGGCGTGCCTAATCTTCTGTGGGCCTCAATTAAGAAAATAGAAACTTCTTAAGGTTTAAACTGGAACCAAAATAGCTTATTCTCATACGTAGGTATAATTCATTTAAAACCCACCTACAAATTTATTCAATTGAGGCCGATTTGCGTTTTATGGTTACCTACAGTTTGTGCACATTCCGTTTCTCAGTCATAAAATAGGCGCCATACTGGCGGCAGTAACCAACAGTCCTCACAGAATCGAAATAACAGCACGCATGCTTGCAGTTAGGTTAACAAAGCAAAGCATCAGTGCTAAAGAGCCCATTCTATGTTTATACATAGTATTATTCCTATGTTGTATACTAGCCACTGCACAGAGCACACTGCGTTCCGTAGTCATAAAGTAGACAACCGTCTGGCGGTATTAATCACTCCCTTACTGTAAAACAACAACTCATGTCTTGTTGTATTTCGGTGATTGAGTAAACAACGAACGCTGGAACCAGTCCTTCTATGCTTTTCCCTTTTTTATTATTTTATCAAAATCACCAACTCACTCGGGTACTCTTGGGGTATAACACCCCAAGATTTGTGTTAATAAGACAATGGTAGCCAAAATGAATTGGCAGTCTACCGATACAAAAAAAACTTATAATTTTTCCCCTTGTATGTTACGCCTTTTTTAGGTGATCGATTACTCCCTTCTGGTATTTGCATAAGTCTATATGCAATATCTCGCATTATGGGGCCTTCGACGTGTCCGTCACATAATCACATCTTACATCCAAATATAGAGAGAACTTGTTTAAATTGATCCAATCCAATCCACGCACGGTTAATTTAGTGCATCCATAACTGCCGAGTTCTATAAATAATGGAGTAACAATCGCGAAGGCAGTAAATAGTGTGGGACCGTTACAAGCGAAATGGTGTTGGAGCGAAGCGAAACGCATAACATTTGCATAGTAAAAGCCATCAATATGTAAACTGCCGGTCGTGAGTACGCAATTACACGTGATTCAGTAAGCAATGTTGTTATTAGCTGAGTCATTTTGCGAAAAAGTAAATAAATAACGCTAACCAGCGAGAGGGAAATACAAATCGTAGCGAATTAATTTAAGTCCAGTACATACGTGTGAATGTAAAAAAGCTAAAACACTGTTTATAATTGAAATTGCGATTGCTGTGCGAGATGTAAAACAGCAACCATAGTATGCTTTGAAATTGCGAACAAAGTCACACTTATCTATATCTATTTATGCATACTCTCAGACCGAAAAGAACTATAGACAGAGCTTTTACGAACAAAAACGTTTTAAAAAATGAAGCCGGTTCGCTGAAGATGTGTGCGTAACACTACTTGTCGTATAGTGGTCATGCGTTTGTGTATGCAGTTAAAAATGTTTTCCACTAACAACTTTTACCCCAATTAATTATTATAATACTTATTAAACAAAAAATATAGTTAGGTATATCAACTATTCGCGTCAGACTATAGAGCGGCCGTCACCCTATTGTAGAATCGTCTTCCTATTACCTGCCTCACTTAAGGGCGTGTATTTCAGTCTATAGTTTTTGTCGGTCTGAGTGCATACTATAAAATAAAGTTTAAATTTATATTTTTATTATATTGAGGAGCCCGTTAAATGAGTGGTTAGGGTGCTAGCCTTAACGCTCTGTTCTAGAGTTCCCGGGTTCGATTCCCGGCAGGGTCAACTTTGAAAAATGAACTTTTCAAATTTGGCTCTGGTGTGAATCTGGAGGGCACACTGCGTTTCGCAGTCATTTGGGGAACCCGTCTGGCGGCAGTAACCACCCCCTTACAGAAGACCACCGTGAAATAACAGCACGTGTGCTGTTGTGTATCAGTGAGTGAGTAAGGGATGCCAGAGCCCATTTCTCTATCCCCCCCTACTAATCCTTATCCTTAACCCTACTGTAGCCGGCAACGTACTTGCAGCAGCTTTGGCGTTGCTTGTGTTATAGGCGGCGGTAGCCACCTACCATCAAGTGGACCGTCAGCCTATCTGCCGATCTTATCTAATATAAAAAAAGTTGCTGTCCGCCTCTGTTTTTTTCCGTTTAACTTTTTCTAAAACACACAACGGATTTCACTAATGAACTATAAGGTATTATATATATGTATAATACTACTAGACTAGTCTTCTGTAAAGGGGTGATTACTGACGCCAAACGCGCTGAGGCTATGATTGGGGAACACCACGCTTTCAAACCTCGACAAATTTCTAAAATTATGATTACAAAACAGTTTAATGACAGCAGGCAGGCTGACGATCCATTTAGTAGTATTAACCACAAGCTTACGACATAAAGTGTTGCAAGTCCCTTACACACTAACCGTAACGCAACAGCACAAATGTGTAGTTATCACGGTACTCTTCTGTAAGAGGGTGGTTACAACCAAAAAGTTTTTTTTAAAGGGACTGCCCTTTTTGATAGCAATCCTAAACATGTAATTGAGACCTTAAAGCTAAGTAGGTACATCTTTTTTTATGTTAAGGTCGTCAGACAGGCTGAGGATCCAATTGATGGTACGTGGCGTACTGAGAGGGAGGCAATGGTTGAACGAATTAACTCAACCTTAAATCTTGTATCCCAATGAGGAGACAAGAATCTGGTTAGTTTTAACGCCACCAAAACGCAAGCGTGTTTTTTTTTTTTGCGAAAAAGAACCCTTTCGACAAGGCACAAGTCCGATCTTGCATGGAGTATTGCTGTGGGATGGCTCAGAAAAATACCAACTTACCGCACTCGACTCGGTGGATCGCAGAGCTAGGAGACTCATTGGCGGCGGTACACTAATAAGAACTAAGCTGCAGAGCCTAGCAGATATGTAGATGCAAAATTGCCTATCTGTCTGTGTGTATTCTATAAGATGTGCTCGGGAACTGCATGAGATCATACTGCCTTCCCCTTTCTTCTGACATTCAGACTTATGGCTGGTTACTCGCCTTGTCAAAATCCCTCTAATTCGGACCAAGCGATTTAAAACATCTTTTAGAATGCGCACTGCTAAGGATTGGAACTCCCTGCCAGCGTTTGTATTTCCGAGCTCATACAACTAAAATCTTTTCAAGGTTCGAGTGAATAGGCATCTCTGGGCGAGCTCGCTCCATCGTCGGTATCATCTTCCTACACGGATAGATGATGGCTAAGAGCAAACCCATCTTTAATTTAAAAAATAAAGTCGGCTTTAACACAAGAAACGTCACAGGTGCTGGCATGCTTACTCACTCACTCACCGATACACAACATCAGACTTACTGTTATTTTGCTGTGGTCCACTGAAAGAGGGTGGTTACTGTAGCCAAATTGGGGTGGCCCAATTTGTGATTTCAAAATGGGGCACACTACCACACTTGCCAGATCCCGACCAGGGGTAACGTTAAAAAAAATTTGAAAAGTTCATTTTCAATGTTAGCTCAGCCGAATCCCGAACCCCTGAGACAAAGGGCTAAAGTCTAAAGTAAGCATTTTAATATGAGGGCCCGCAGGTTTGCACGTTGTTCTGATGAAATGTAAATAACATTATTTAAGACATATTGCCAGTCTTTTTATACATGTAACCTGTGGGTTAACTACACTCAAAAATCGTTGAATGCCCTGCGCGTCCAATACAACAACGCTTTCAGAGTGTTTCTGGGGGTGCAGCGCTACTGTAGTGCATCAAGGATGTTTGCAAATAGAAATATAGAGAATAGCATCCCTGATGACTAGAGTATGGGACAGCCCCGACACGCTGTTGAAGGTAATTGCTGCGAAAATGGACTGCCCAATAATAGAAGATTGGGTGATGTCACATATCACTCTCAATAAAAAATGATAGGTGGCATCAATTT
This sequence comes from Bembecia ichneumoniformis, assembly GCA_910589475.2. NCBI lineage: Eukaryota > Metazoa > Arthropoda > Insecta > Lepidoptera > Sesiidae > Bembecia > Bembecia ichneumoniformis. Next base: position 14,887,453 of record OU342524.1, on the reverse strand, counting down.
ATATTTTTTATTAGTTTATATTTTATTTTTAAATCTTTTTTCCATAATTTTAAAAAGCTATGGACATAGTCAAGTCTGAAATAAAGTTATTATTATTATTTAATCATTCAACCAATGGGTTCGTCAAAATATAAGTAACATGTTAAGTATTTTTATGTTTTAGAAAAAATATTTAAAACTGTAATTAAAATAAAATTTAGTGTCTTTATGTAACGTCAAAATAACTGATTTTTTACTAAATTTAAAAAGTACACAAATGAATGGTACCTATTTATAACAAAAAAAAAACAATTGTTTGTCCGTCTCTCTGTTCTGGCTAATCTCCGAAACGGTTCGACCGATTTTGACGGGACTTTCACTGGCAGATAGCTGATGTTATAAGGAGGAACTTAGGCTACTTATATTTTAGAAAAAAAATGAAATAAATAAAATAAAAAAAAAACTATAATATAAACAGTGTCCAGTACCGCCCGCGCCCCCACGCGCGGGAGTGCGCGGGGAAGTGTGGCAGGGATTCAGTTAGTTCAGATGAATACAATATCTATTTGACCAATGAATTTTTTTTGGATCAATTCGGATTTCAACAAATTTTTTACAGAGATACATATAAACTATAAACAATTACACAGTCAAATTTTAATAATGGTAGGTAGGTATATACAGAATAATAATATATACTCGTATAAATAAGTCTAAATATATCCGCCTTCTTAATTTATTTCCATTGATATACTATCATGTCAATCTGACCATGTCAACATGATTCTTTTGTCAACAAGGAGAAAATTAAACGTTCGCAATTTATGTGTACGTATTTCTTGATCTAAATGAAAAAGGCGGAAAATGAGCAATTTATCTTTAAACTAGCGACCTGCCTCCGCCTTGGCACGGATGCAATTTTTATCTGCAATTATATACACAAATGTTCCTCGTTTCTCGCTCTTTCCATTGGTGAAAATCGTATCAAAATCCGTTAAGTAGTTTAGAAGAAGATAGCGAAGAAAGAGATAGAAATGAACAGCGACTTTATTTTATAAAAATAATCTATTATCGACCGGCGTCGCGCACTGGTATATTTTTTTCACAATCCTTATAGTTTCTCGCTCTTTCCAAAGGGACAAAGGCGAACAGCGACTAGCTGAGCCCGTAACTTAGTACGCGTGGTATTCGGTATTCAGTATAGCGCGTAACTTTTTTGTTTGTAAACCGATTGGAATGAAATAAACACTGAATATTACGGGAATCTTACTATAATACAATAGTGAAAACAGCATTCAAGTCGGTTAAGCCGTTTCTGAGATTAGCGTGCACATACGCACAAACAGACAAAAATTCTAAAAATTATTTTTTTTACCTGGGTTTTTTTTGGAAATATATTGAATGTACAGACACGGCTCGTTTATGTACCTCTAGATATGCAAATCGATATAGATTTCTTATAAGTTATTTCAGTTAAAATGTTAGTGTACGAGAATATTGTTTTTAAATCGACTTGTAAAAGCATAGTAATAACATTTTATAATTACGAAAGTGGCTTCGTTTTTTATATTTCTTTCTTTTTGTATCAACCCTTGAAACGAATTCCGTAAATTTTGTGAGTAGTTTTATATTTTTTCAATAAATAATTCCCTAACGGGACTTAGATTAGATTATACTACTGGGAATCGTCACTTTGTTTGATTAAAAAAAGTATTAAAAAAGAAATTACCCTTTCTTGTGTTATTTTTTGAAGATAAATGATATAATAAATGATAATTCACTCTTCTCGGAAAAAGTAGGAGGATAAAATTTAGTATGGGGTTTCTTTTATTATTAAAGATAGAATTTTATGGGTAAGTAATTTTTGTAGGTTACATTTATCTAAGTAGAAGTAACACAATACAATAGTTTGACTGGAAAGCAAACTGAACTTGAAGTTATTTGTTCTATCGTAAAACAAATAGTAGATAAGTAGAACTAGTTGGTGTAACCCGTTTGAATAGCTATAGATCAAAGAACAAAAATATTTAGAGAAAAATCTTCCAATAAGATTTCGCAATTTCAGTTCCCGATTCACATAACACTAACAATTTTTTTTAAAGCAATATTAAAATAAAAAACGAGTCTATGAGGAAATCTTGAGCCTACTACTCAATAGACGTAAGTCTCATATTTTATAAATAGGTCGGCAGACAGTCCACTTGATAGTAGGCGGCAATTATCGCCTATAGAGGTTTCCAGACTTTTTTTTCTCATAGACCACTTTCAAAATTTAGCTGGTTCCGTTGGACCCAAAACTCGACAAAAAATGTGACGATTAGATCTAACTATGGAAATTTGCGTTGCGGCTGAGTTCCAACCACAAATGGGAGTTTTCTAAATGAAATAAGTGAAAATTGATTGGTTTTTTTGTCACCTCCATTTTTTGGTCACGCCAACGTAGACCCCGTCGAGTCTCCTGTGGACCCCTGGAGGTCCACCTGGACCACTTTGGGAACTAAGGGCCTATACGAACGAAGTCCATAGAGGTGGTAAATGCGTTGCAAGTCCCAATAAGGAATAAGCCATAAGGAAGAAATAACGAATGGAACTAGCATTCACACACCGAAATAAGAGTATAATAGCGCATGTGTGTGTGATATATGTATAGGTACCTATATGTGCTGTTATTTCAAGGTGGTCTTCTATAAGGCATTGGTTATTTTTCAGAAAACGGGCTGTTCACTCTTTACAAAATTGTACAAACTCAGTAATAAAGACGCAATACAATAAATTTATCTTATTTATACAAGTAGTATTTATTCTGAGTACCTAAACAATGTAAGCATACCTACTTATTCAATAACAATGAACCTGTTCTTGCAGTTTCTGCGTCTAATAAATCCATTGAATTATTATTACTATAATGGGACTATATCGATGGCCTGAACCGAGCTTCACAAAGGGTGGCCTTAAGATGAATGTGGACACGACGAAAGTTATGTACCTATAAATCCAAGTTATGCCCACTTGTAATAACTAATAGGTATAAACTGTGCCCATAATAGTTAGAAAATCAACTCCCGAAGTTGTTGACATATATGTACAGACTTGGGACGAACAGTCAAATTAATAATCCAGCTCGGATGGGCAGCGTCAGGGAAGTTCCGAGACATACCAAAATTCCTCTGTGTCTTAAAACAATAGTTATCGACCAATGTCTGTTGCCAATGATGACACTGGCGCTGAAACGTGGTCGCTAACTATAGGTCTCGTAAGAAAGTTCAACGTCACTCAACGGGCTATGGAGAGGGCTAAGCCCGCTCTCGCTTTGACAGTAGGTGTTGGCTAAGCTCAGAGTTACACTGCAAGATCGCATCGGGAATGAGGAGACCAATAGAAAACATAAAATCAACTAGAAAAAAAGGATCTTGTCTTGTTATCCCATTTTTGAGAAATAAACGATTTGATTTGATTCGTAGACGAACGAAAATTACCGACATTACCCGGCGGATTAGTAAGTTGAAATGGCAGTGGGCAGGACACATAGTACGGAGTGCCGACGGCCGGAAGGTTGTTGAATGGAGGGCACTGACCAGCAAGCGCAACGTCCAACCACAGGGTGGACAGACGATCTGATAAGGGCCATGGATCGACGGTGGATCCAGACTGCTTCTGATTGGTCTTTTGAAAAAATAGGGTCAAGACCTTTGTCCAGCAGTGGACGTCATACAGATGATAATGGGACTATAACCACCCATACAAAATGGACAATTTAACTTATATATAAAAAACATATACATATTTGCCCATTTTAAGTCCAAGACCCAAAACTGAAATTTCACAATTTTTTGTGTGAATAGTTCGTTGGCTTTCAGTAATCCGCCGAGTGTTATTGTCGTGCCTCTTTCGTTCGTCACGCGATTCGGCAGTTTCGCGACTACAATCCACTGCTTATTTGATCGATACGATCAAGTCGTTTGACTTGCTACTGCAATTTTATTACGTCATTTATATTTAGACCCTAATACTACCAAACTTTACTACTTACTGCTCACGCAATATGGTCATATGAAAAATAACACGCCAATTAGGTTACTTACCCTGACCCTGTATAGATATACTTTTTGGAAAATTAGAAATTCTACTAAATACGTTTGTGAATATAATGAAGTAGGTAACCTCACGTTAAAAGTACTATTATTATGATTTTCAGCCGGTATAAAATGACTTGTCCAAATGCAACGCTACCTCCCTTACTAATAGGTGGGAGACTAAGAGTCCTAAGACGAAAAACGTGAGACGACGTCCAAACTATCAAAATGTTATTGTTGCGTAAAATGTCTACGTTGCATATATGCTGTCTTCCATTTCACGATATTTGGTCTCAGAGTTCAGACACGCTTCAGAGACCATGTCTACTAGTCATGATACTAGTACAATCGCGCAACATGTCTACTAGTGTGAACTAGGCATCGGTACAGGGTAATATAATAATTTATTTTCGAACAATGGTCATAAGTTATCATTGACCCCCACACTGAGCTGGGCTTGTATCGTGGGAGTCTACTGCAATAACATAAATACAGAGTAACACAATTTAGTATAAGGGTAGTTGTTAGTTTTTTTTTTACTAGAACAATATCGCCAATATTAAACGGGCCTTGTGAAATCGCGCATCAATCCCGACTTTCGCTCCATAACTACTCCCGGACTGTTTCCTGTACTTTTTTGTTTAACGAATGATGTTACCTTTAACGATATGAATGTCAAATCTCAATACTAGATCGTAGACGAAGAATATCGCTGGAACTTGTTAAATCAGTATCTTTTTTTTTTCTATATCGGTGCTTTGCAAAACGCACGCTGTCCGCTTGAAGTTCACGCAAAATCTGAACGCCTTTACTATTGATAAATCAGCCTTAAGCCGGGATTATCAAAAACGTCCCGCCTGATAATATTATGAGGTAAGTGTGAGGGTCTACAACTACGAAACTCACCTCCACGTGCATTGTGCACTTTATTAATCTCAATCTGTAAAGTAATACACAAGAAAGAACAGTCAGAGCCTTTACCAGGCGTGTAAATACAAAATCTCCTGTTCCAGTCATCTCATCAGCTTTTTGTTTACGAATAAGAGAACAATCAACGCACTATAGACTGATCGTAAGCGGCAACATTTATTTCGATAAAATAACAACAACATTGTATTCAATATAATTTAATTATATATTTGTAAACAATAAAATAAATACGGAATGATTTTACGGGAATCATATTTTAGTAGGTGCCCCAAGTACTAAAATATATATTGCACCAGACTCTTAGTTATTCTTAATACAATACAAACTTTAAGCCTTAAATATATTTCAAAATTAACAAAATTTTATATCAATTAGATTGAACTTTTTTATTTAAGTTGCGCTTGTGATTATTACTGGACTGGGTTTTTAATATCAAAATATCTTCCTTCAGTGTAGAATAGTATCTAGTTGTAGTTGACAAGTTAAATAAACAATAAAATATAGGTAATAAAGAATGTAACACATAAGACATTTATATTGAAAAAATATCTAAAGCCTTTATTTAGCACACACTGCAACGAAAAGGAAACGGAAACGTACCGGCACTAAACACCACCGAAACAGCTAAACTCTGTCTATTTAGTATGATTTTGAATAATGCGTTACACAGAGCACGCGGAATGATACCGAAACGAAATCAGTTCGCTTTGCGTCCGCGATTAGTTAAAATGCCGAATCTGGTGCAGATACCTACAGTAATTTCGGTGTACCGTTCAGATAGGTTTACTATATACGAAAGTGAAATGAAATCGTTATTATCGAACGAACGCGGACAACAGTCCGTGGTCGTGTGTGCTAGAGGCATAACATACACTCTGGAACAAAATGACAACCTTAATAGCGAAATATGTTCCTGGCAAATAATACTTTTGTGTTAATTATATTCAATTTATACCCTTCTTTCCCTTTTTATGTTATATAATTTTATGTTATACTATGGACAACATCATTTTATTTCTCTTAGGTGTTAGCAGATCAGCATAACTTTTTTTTCTTTGTTTATAAAATATTAATATTTCTTCATTAATTATTCATAATAATATCATGATATAAACATTTTACAATATAAAAACATTTTAACAATTTCTTAAGGAGATAAGCTAGCAATGTCCTCATAAAAGAAAAAAACATTAGGCTTATTGTTAAGATATCCGTTTGTATAAATATAAGATTGAAATAATTCTAGTACTATTACAATATTGTTACTGTTAAAATAAGTAATAAGTGTAAAAGAGCTTATGTTGACATATTATTTTTACTATGCTCCCTAATACAACGTAGAAATGTCATATAGTAAGTAACCTATATGACATTTAAGATGTCATATAGGTGGGTGAAGTAGGGAAACATAATTTAAGATTATAAGCCCAACAAAGATTTATAATGCTAATAACATTACCGGCACAAAGAATTTACCTTAGTATCAATCTTTATCAATAATCCAAATCTTGTAAAAAACAGTACGGCAATGTGGCTAGCCTTTTGCTTTAATTGGTCTGCGCTCTAGACTTGTCGGATTTGATGAACTTATTGAGCTCTGCATCACTTTTGGGATCAACCTGCGACAGCTGCCTGAAGCTTTCGTCATCCACGAAACAGATCTCATGACCATCAGGGTCAGCAAGGATGATCACGCGTACGCTGGCCTTTCCGGGAGTGTCCAAGGTAATCAATGGAGTCAATATCTTCTCTTTTGCTTCTTGAATCTTATTGTCGATGATTGGTTGTTCGTTATGAGGGCATGAGAATGCTATACGGCCGTAAGCTTTAGCATGGTTCACTGGTTCACCTGAAATAATATATAAAACAATACAAATTACATTGCATCCATATACGAAACAAAACTATTTATATTGAACATTTCTTTCAAAACCATGAATGGTATTTTTTATTTTGCAATCTAATCTATCAATATGTAATCTTAAAATTTGTTTTGTCAGTTTTTTTTTATATATTAATTTTAGTTTTCTAGTAGTTTTAAATTGGTCATCTGACAGAAACACCACTTTACAGGCCATGCTGCTGTGTTCCAGTGTATGAGTAAAGGATGACAGAGCTTATTTCCCTATCTACTCCTAATTCCATATCCATAGTGAATAAGGGAGCTAGGGGAGCGCAGTTGCATGATGTTGCTTGCGTTAATAGGCGATGGTGGCCACTTACCATCAATTGAACCGTCAGCCTGCCTGCCAACCTTTATAGATACTTTTAGCAGCTAGGTCGCTTCCTACATTTACAAAGAAATTTACCGCCTCCTGGGCTTTTATGAGACCAAGAGTAGAAAAGTTTGGGCTCTTAGAATTAGTAGCCTCTTTTAATACGTTCCAAGTTGCTTTTGGGTTTTAAAAGTTATTATAATATTGGCGTTTTAATTTTTGTAATAAGCTGTTAATAAAATTGCGATAATTCTTGTACTTTATAGTTAGTAATTCATTGGGGGGGTAATTCAGGGTGTTTCCGTAATTTTATGTGAATATGAACTCCTGGTATCCGACACTGTTACAAATACAGCGTCAGATACCAGGAATAATCTAAGGTGAAAGAATAATATTATTTTATGTTTTATAATTTTATAAAGATGTAAAGTTTGTATGTATGTAGGAGGTAATCTTCGAAACTACTCATCCGATTAAAAAACCTTTTCACCAATTTCGGGGTGGACAAAGGCTATTCCACGAGAGCGAAGTGTTATATTGTTTTACACATTTCGCCAGATGCTATATCTTTTATTTTCCAACGAGGATGAAGTCGCGGGCACTAGCTTGTGTTTTATATTTTGGAGAAAGTAACTATGTGCATTCAATGTAATTATTTATGTGAATCAGAGAATATTGAATGTGACAGTTTCCATTCATATTTAGTTTGACTATATGAAATATTAAATTTGTACGATTTAATCACAATAAATTGTGTTATAACTGTTATTTTTAAAGAATGTAATAGTTTACTAACCAATATCAACCAGTTCAAGTTTAGCTTGATCCTCACTGAATCCGAAAATAGCTGATTTGTCATTTTTCTCAAAGACCTTCAGTGACAACAAGCCGTTCCAGTAGGCAATGGAACGAGCTAGGTTGGAACTAGCCAGGGAAACTTTAACCACTGGATCTGGAAACATAACACTTTTTTTAGTATAATATTAATATATAATCTGACGAGCCCATTGATCGACTGTCTCAGGGGTCTATAACGCTCTGTCTCAGTGGTTTCAGGTTCAATTCCCAGTAGGAATAATTTTGGATTAAGGAATGCCAGAACCCATTTCTAATCACTTATTTAAGAATTATGAAACATTAAGATTAAGATATTAAGAAGAAATCACTTGTTTAAATAAAAGTGCTTCCTTCCTTTATAATATGGTCCTTCATATGAAAATCATAAACTGTAAAGTATATGTATATAAGTACTATCTTTATGAAAAGAATACATAAAAACTGGTGTTCACCAAATGAGCAATTATTGTGCATGTAAAATAAGCAGAGTGCAGACTTTCAATCAATGACGCCCATGGAAAGCCAGGCTAGCCAGCTAGCTAATTAAAATACATAATATTTAATCCCTTACATTTGGAGTCCATTCCAGACAAAGTGACAAACACATGAAGATATGAGATTAATCATAATGATTGTAACACTTCTTATCTGATATCATATCTAAAATTAGATCTTTTGTGTTGCTTTGTCCCGCACTAACCCCAGAAATAAATGTTTAAGTAATGTCTATATATCTTATATTATCTTTTACAAATAAAATTATTAATACAAAATGGAAAGATATAGGTACTTATTTGCAAATGCATTTAGTTTATTGTTTTAACATGTCAAAAACATAATCTAACTGTTGCTGGAAGATGTATTATAGCACCCACTTAAATATGCTGTTGTGCTTTCAGTATGTAAATTTGAAATGCCAGATCAAATCAGATTTTACAAAGCCTACAAGAATTAGCATATGTAGCCCATGTGTCACTAGGTGGCTAGACTTCATGTCTAGGCACCTAACCTAACAAGTGAATTTAAATCTGAGCATTGAATTCCAACATTTTAGTTGGTAAGTTTAATAAATAAAAATAAATTTTTTATAATCAATTTGTTTACCTTTAACAGATTTAGGTTACACATAATTGAGAAAAGTTATTTATCTAAAGAGTAATAAGACAAGCCTGATCGAATTCAGTCTTTTTTTTTAAATTAAACTTTCACACAATGGGAGATTTAAGACACTCTTTTTGTAACATTAACTAATGATTTTCGTCTGTTGACAATCTTCCGATAAGTCAATTCTTGGTTCAACACAATAACACATTTAATTATGCAATTTATTTTATAGAGAATTTAATTTGAATTTAATTTTGAAAATTTTTATGTTAAGGTCTGTAGACAGGCTGACGAACACCACTTGATGGTTTCTATCGTCGCTTATAACACAAGCTACGCCATAGGTTATACAAGTGCACTGCCAACTAAAGTAGGATTAAGGATAAGGGATTGAGAAGGACCAGGGAAATGGGCTCTGGCAACTCTTACTCACTCACCGAAACACACCAGTACACGTAATCATGCTGTTATTTCACAGTGGTCTCTGGTAAGGGGTGGTTACTGCTGCCAGACGGGCTGCCCAAATGACTGTGAAACCTGGTCACACGGGCCACTATTTTCCAGATTAAGACCAGAGCCAATTTCGAAAAGTTCATTTCCAAAGTTTACCCTGCTTGGAATAATGCTTAATGCTCTTAGAGAGCATTAAGATTTAAGGCAAGCATCCTAACCATTTGTCCAATGGACTCGTCAAAACTTGTGAAACTTATACAGAAATTTATAATTAATTACTTAATGCAACTTAATACGTAAATTGTAGTACAAGTAAATGCTAAGTAAGTAAATAAGTGCTTACCTCTGTCAACTGGTTGTGGTTTATCGATGATATAGAATTTATATCCACCAGGAGCTTCAACATATTTTAATCCGTTTTGTTGTTTCACTTCCCAATTGGCAGCTTCAGCTCTCTTCAAGCTTTCACTGGATTCTATAGTGATGCCGAGGAAGTCATTACCAACCTCATAGTGAGTCACACCATAATTGTAGGTAAGTTCAACAACAAAGTGAGTGTCTTCTGGACCATAGCCCACCATGGTCTTGCTCCATCTATTCGCGTATGGCCTGGAATTCAGCATTAAAGAAAATTTTACTTTTTCATATGAAATTCATTCATTATGTTTGCTAGGTATTTTGAAAATTTAGTCCCAGTACTTTCCTACATCCAGTTGTGAATTTTGTTTGTGTCTTTTTAAACTATTATTAATTAATTTATATAATATGTACCTAGTATCCCACTTAGGAATACACAGTCATAGATTAGTATTGGCTGGGTGTATTGCATCCCACAGTCACAAACTGAGCAACCTGTCTGGTGGAAGTAATCACCAACTTACAGAAGACCACCATGAAATAGCAACGAGGCCTTGTGTTTCTGTGAGTGAGTAATGGATGTCACAGCCCATTTCCATATCCTCCTTATACCTTATTCTTAAGGCTACTGCAGTCAACTGCCAACAAATGAAATGTCAGTCTGCCTGAAAAACTTTATTTAAAAAGATAAATATGTTTTTATCTTCACAGACAAAGAAAACTTACCCATTACAAGCAGCTTCACACCCTTCACTAAATTCTTCATGCCGAAGAACCTACATTGCAAAACAAATCGGTTAGAATGAAATTTTTACCATCTAAGTACAGACATCTTATGTGCTTGAAGAAGTAGACAAGAATTTTATGTTATTAGGGAAAATTACACACGCAATAACCTTGAAATCATAGCAGATGTGGTTATAAGTTATAAAAGTAGCTAAATTTGTATAATATTTTATTAAGTGCAATCTTACGGAAAACATCGAAATTCTTTTGGATTAACAATTATATATTACTTATCTCACCTTCATTCCCAAAATTTCTCTGTAAAATTTTGCAGTTAAAGTTCTATCAGCGACTTTAAAGACGAAATGCAATGCACGACCGTTAACCATTTTTAATTAAAAGTTGGTTCCAAGGAACTGTAATAAGTTTGTATAATTATTATCTTTAAGTTGACTTAAATAAATATATATTTGCGTTTATACTCACTTATTTAAACGCTCGCTAAATTTTTCCGGTACCAAGTGTTGCCAGCCGGGTCCCGTTAAAAGTTACCTGACATAAATAAAAAAGTAACCTTTTAGCGTAAAAAGTAACCCTTTATTTATTTTTTGTGAAAACGTATTAAAAGTTGATAAAATACATGCTGGTTGAATTATCTTACACAAATATGAATAATGTAGTTGTATTTTCACTTTTAAGTTGCATTTTACCAACTACTTTTTCAAAATATCTGAAATTAAGAACAGAAAATCTAATTTGTAAGTGAAAAAAAAAATTAATTCAAATTTATCTAATCCACAAAAATGTACAGGATTCACTTACCAAAATTCTGTAAAAAATTATTATTTAGGTAGTTATGTAAACTTATGTAAACACACTAATTTGTACACTTCCAAGTTTCCAACTCTTTTTCATACAAGACACTAACACACAAACAAAACTAAGAACTTCACAACAAAAATGACGATAAGCGAGTAGTCAAATCTGGAGATAACCTAGGAAGTGTATGTATATGAAACAAGTAGAGTAGGTGTTGCGCAGACTAACAACCTACCTGTGTTTGAATCGGATTGATCGAGAGAGTAAGCAGATATGCCGTGAATAATTTGTGATTCTTTAGTATGAACGAGAAAGACATGTTTAATTGCATTACGAATTTTTGTGTTGTTTTAATTTGCGTTCTGTTCTACATAGGTTTTTGTAAGATATTATGAATTAATTCTACAAGATCCAAAAAATCACCTATAAGTAACCTTTTGAGTAGTGTAACCTCGAAGTAACCTGAAGGAGTTAAAAATCACCAAAAAGGTTACAAAAGTAACCTTCTGGCAACGCTGCCTACCAACCAACCAAAGATAATTGTATTAGTGCAAGACTAATGCAACATCTTTGTATTAGTGTATAGATGGAACAATAAAAATTGAAGATTCCTTCGATACTCGATACCCGTCTTTCTAATGGCTGCATGTCGTATGTTAAAAAGAGATAACAATAGCCGAATATGACGTCTTAAAACGCTGCGCGCCATAAAAGAGGAAACGTCATATTTGTTTATATCATGCTGGTTAACAAGCGCGTTTAGCTTTATGTGATTTAAAATACTTAAAAATCTGAAAGTGTGATTTCATAAATCTGTTGCTTGCCAAGAATGGCTTGTACTGTTCCCGTTTGTCCAAGTAGAGTGGGTGTTTTGAAGGAGAATAATGGAAACATATCATTTCACCGGTAAGTCGCACAGCTCGCACTCATTAATTTTGGTGTTTTGTAAACAAATTTTTATAATTATTTACTAAAAATGAATCATTGTGCATGCATACACAGCTCTAAGGTTGATTTATTTAAAGAAAAGCTGGTGTTTATAACTAAAATTTACAAAAACCAAAGTTAATCGGAATATTTGACATTTGTCTTGCTTTATAGTGCTGTAGTCTGATCTTGATAAGTTTATCGATATCGATAACTAATTTATTTTTAGTAGAGTGTTGACAATTTCTAGCATTCACTGCAGGTTGAAAGTAATTTTTATCAATTTATAACAGATTTCCCACCGACATCGATTTAAAAAAAAAACATGGACTAAAAATGTAAGAAAAGCCGACGATTGGAGAGCTTCGCAATATACAAGAATATGCTCGATGAACTTTGAAGATTCTTGCTTTCGCCAAGGATATCAGCGTAAAATTCTACACTCGTATGCAGTGCCGACAATATTCCCAAAATTACCACCATCGTGTAAACTAGTAAGTAATATCTATAAGTTATAAAGAAGTTATGCTTCAATCTATGAAAATTATGAAAATCTTTTGAATCATTAATAACCAAAAACTATTTCTTTTCAGAAATTACCCAGAAAAAGAAAACTTACTAATAAATACGTGGATACCCAAGCGTCGACATTAACTGCAAGTCTTTAAATTAAAATGTTGACGAATCACAGATGAACGATATCACAGATTAAAATGAAACGATATCACAGATTATCCAATCTGTGATATCGTTTCTAAAAATAAAACTTTAAGATTATCGAGTTTTTTTCTCTCGTAATAAAAACCTACTCCCGTTCTACCCCTTAAGGATGGATTCTAAATATTTCTACTCAAAAAATAACTATTCTTTTGAAATATTTTGGTGAAATAAATGCGAGAGGTTGCATACAATCTCATACAACCGATTAGCAATGCGGCGAGTACCAGTACGCACCCACATTTTATTTATATTGAATAACCAAACAGTACACCGAAACGCATTTAGCCATACTTTTTATCCGTCATATATTTAAAATCTATATCAACGATATCTAGTTATTAATAAAAATGCACAGCACTATTATACGCTATAACTTTAGCTTGCATTGTATAGTCAAAATGGAGACATTCACTCAACTTCGACCCGAGAGATTATATATGTATGTCTCTTTCAATCTTATGACAATTTGAAGGTGTTAGAAAGAATAAAATATTGCTGCATTTTGTGATCCATCTATAGGTACAGACTAATACAACATCTTTGCAACCAACTACCAACTGACCAACAAGAATCAGTCAACAACTGTCAACTGTCATGTCAGAGTCAGACTGTCAGTGTCAATGAATGAAGCAGTAACAGCTCAGAAAAGTAACAGCTAACCAACAGCTAACAGCGTGACCACTTTTTCGTCAGATAATCTACCAAAATCACTGCTAAAATCTACCAAAATCTACTATATAAGTAAGACCAATTTAAAATTCTACCAATGATATTTAAGTCGTTCTAGATAAAATAAAATATTTTACAAACAGCACACATCTAAAATTAAAATGTATTTATTTTTATATTCATCATCCACTTTTTTTACATTTTTATATAGTTTTGCATCACTTTTCATAACTTGTATCATGGATGATTCGGGTTTAAAATAAGTACAGTTTTCTGCCTCTTTTACACCCTTCTTGAGGTGTAAAATTGTCCGCACGTTTTGATTACGGAATCTATTGCGATCGTCCGTTATTGCTGAGAAAATGCGTTCGTATTTTGCGTTCGACACTGGAAGACAAAGCATCTGCATCGCTTTCGCTTGCTTTTCATGGTTTTAGTAACGCTCGCAATTATCAAACTAACGACTAAACTTCTGTTAATAAAAAAAATAAAAAAAATAAAAAAAAAAACAAACCAACAACAGTCAACAACTTACATGAGTATACCTAGATAAGTATAAAATGTTTTTGTTACAGTTCAAAATCATTTATTTTTCTTCTTGTTTACATGTCATTGTAATAATAGATATTTTTGGTGGCTACGTCGGTGACAGGGTCCCCCCTGGTGTGACAACACCAGTAACTTAGGTAGGCCGACGTAGCTAACCCCACTACAAATTTTGATTAAAAAAGGTACAAATAATGCAACACATAAAATTGCTTTGCCCTCTCACTAATATTGTAATCTATAGCATAAAAAATAGAAACAATATATGCATAAAAAACTAGGAGGGCAATACTATAAATTTCCGAACTGGACGGCGTAACGTTCCGCTAATGGTAGCGACTTCAACTACTCTAACTACGCCGTCCTTGCCCGGAAACGTTCGGGCGACCCGCCCTCGTGGCCAGACTCCATGAGGGAGGTTACCATCAGCAATTAAGACTAAATAGCCTACTTTAACTTTTTCGCTGGGACCGGAGAGCCTGCGCGGTCTTAAGGTCGGTAAGTACTCGCGTACCCAGCGCGACCAGAAATGGTCCGCCAGCCAGAGGCCTCGCTTCCACTTCACTCTGCGGATCAAATCGACGTCGTCGACCTGGGATACTACGGAGTAAGGCGAAGACGAGGCGTGGAAAGGCATTATAGCGCCCTCATCGTTAGGGCCGACGCTGACGTGCGTCAGTGGACGCGAGTTGACTAGGCTCTCTGCTTCCAGCAGGAAGGTTTGGAAAACCTTTTCCGAGGGGTCTTTTGTGTTAGGGTTGCCGAGAGTGCAGTTTTTATGCTTCTCACTAGGCGCTCCCAGCAGCCTCCCATGAAAGGAGCCGACGGGGGAATGAACTTCCACGCAATTCTTTGGTTTGCAGCGAATTCCTGCACTGGCTGCTCATATAGACGTGCCAGTTCTCGACTTGCTCCAACAAACGCTGTTCCATTGTCGCTGTAGAGCGTGGTCGGCGTGCCTCGTCTGGAGATAAATCTTCGTAGTGCCATTATGGCCGCATCGGTACTCAGGCTTCCGACGATTTCTACGTGAACAGCACGTATAGTAAGGCATGTAAAAAGGGCCACGTAACGCTTTTCGATATGTCGTGCGACGGTGATGGAAACAGGGCCGAAATAATCTAAACCCACACATGTGAAGGGCCGGACGTGATGGGCTAGCCGCTCTGGTGGCAAATCTCCGGCTGGCGGTATCTGTGGTGTTGATTTGCGAATGCGGCAACGTAGACATGTGGACGCCACACTTTTCACAGCTGGCCTCAAGCCGATGATGTGGAATCTTTGTTGCAGCTCGTTGACCACCAGTTCATTGTTGGAATGGGCGGCGCGTTCGTCCAGAACTATGGGATTCTGGGACACCGTAGGCGCTCCTTCTACTGCACTAATCCGACCAGACAGGCGTAGCAACTTGGTGGACTCTTCGAGGAACAGCGTCAGGTTTTTGAGACAACCGTTGTTTGTAGGTGGCTCCCCGTGATTAATCCGTAGAGAGGCTAACTGGGATTGCAATAAAAGCTGCTCTTCCGCGCGTGTCATATCTTCTGCTGTCGGCTCTCTGTGTTTTGCTGCTGTGGACTCTCGGCACCGTGATGAAGAATTTGGAAATTTCAAACTACGGTCTAAAAGCGCTATCTTAAAAATATTGGCACAAACCAAAACACGTGCGGATGTTCGCAGTAAGCGAACCCATTTGCTAAAGCGAGTGGCGTCTGGGACCACTGGTACAGGTATTTCGCGCATATTTGTTGAAGCTATGAATTCCGCGGGAGGATGTTTCATTTCCTCAGGAACCGGTGGTTGTTCCTGGCTCTGTTGGCCATTCAGATTCAGGTAGGTATGTGGAGAAAGGAAGGTCCAGAAAACCACCGAGACGAAATTTCGAATTTCTTACCGATACGCGTAGCGTCGTCCGCCACGTTCAATGCCGTTGGTACAGTCAGCGTCAGAAGTAGATGAGCATCTGAAGTAGGCAAATAATTGTTGGCATTTAATTTTTCAGTAACATCTACACAACAACAGTTTCAAATTGATATGAGCTTCTTTGAATTCAAATAGATCTAAACACTCATATGTCATATATTTCTTTACAAACCGAAAGTCTTTTTTATGTATACAATACGATTGCCAAAGGTATCTAAGTACGGAAATCTTCAATTAGATCTCGACAATTATTAGGAATAAACTTTCACCTCTTTGTATTAAGGTTCATATTTAACTGGTGGCAATAATCTCCTACTTACATTATCTTTCATATTACGCTTGAATGACATCAGTGAGGAATCATAATCCTACTAATATTATAAACGCGAAAGTTTGTAAGTATGGATGGATGGATGGATGTTTGTTACTCTTTCACGTAAAAACTACTGAATGGATTTTAATGAAACTTTACAATAATATAGCTTATACATCAGAATAACACATAGGCTACAATTTATAAAGAAATGCGGACGAAGTCGTGGGCAAAAGCTTGTAATAAATAATAATAAATCATTTTTTCAGGTTTCAGTTTTAGAATCTTTATTTATTCGATATTCGATGTAAGTTTTTTACAAAACATTTATCTTCCTCGAATTTTATTTTTTATATTTTTTATTTTATCTTTCACATTTTATATAGGTAATTATAAACTTCCACAAATGCTGCTTCTAGGGGGAAGACTTTTAAGTATATAGCTATAAATGTATGTACTGGAAATAGAGAATGCAACGGTAGTTTGAAACAAATTTATCTAAATCATATACAACATTTAAATCTTACTGAGGCGACAGATAAGTATTATTAGTATAATGTTGAGGCCAGAGTTTGATCCCGGGCTCTGGTATTCATATGCATATTATTATTAAAATATTCAATCCTATCCTGTAAAATTATGTTTCAAGTAATATCATGTTAAATCGTGAGAATAATAAGTAGACAGAGTTTCGTATGTCTAAGTCACAAAGACATCGTCCGGCACAAAATGAAAACTCTTGAAAAGAGATAAGTTTAGTATACGTCTATGTGCCTGTTGTCCTATGTATGTATTTTAATTGAAATATGCAAAAAGAGTATTTAATCCACCTATTATGATGCATTTATACAACCTCCTTAGTATAACAGTAATTTGCTTTTAATTTTGAAATCTGTCAATAAGCAATGTGAAACTTGAAGAATATTTTATTTTTTGAATTGCCTTTTTAATTGAAGCAATATATTCGATTGAAAAAATTAACTAATTACATTATTCAATAACGTCGCGCAAATATGTATCGAATTGACAACCGTACCAAAGAGAAAATTATAGAAATGAGAAATACAGGTTTATCAGTGACTGATATTTCTGATGAACTAGGAATAACTGTAAGTAGTCATAACGGCGCCGTCACTGTTTAAGTTCCATTATTTACTCAGTACCCTGCGGCTAATATTGTTAAAATTTTCCAGAGGAATACAGTCTATCTTTGGCTGGATAGGTGGCGACACGCTGGCAATTTAAATTGCCATGTTACTGTTGATGTATTTGAACATAAATACTGGCAATATATATTTATATAGGTTTGAGTTTAAAATAAGAATGTTTTAAAAATATATGTAAGATGTCATTGTGAGAAAAATTAGTGAGAATGTGTTGAAGTTTAGAAACGATATGTAAAGGATAGAATTTTATAGTGTTATTTATTTTAAGGTATATAAGAAATGGATTAATATATGTGCATGTATATAATAAAATAAATGAGTTTAATTTAAAGAAAGAAGACTGGATCCCACAACAAAAAGAAATAGAGTGTAGGCACGCAAAAGTGTTTAAACAAACCCAAAAATTTTAACAGGTTATGGGCCCAGCACGCTTCCACTGCGTAAAGTAAATTATAGAGAAGAAAATTAAAATTATAGAGAAAATCTTATGGAGAGAAAATGTTTTTAAATGAAGAAAGTATTGAAAATTATATATGATGAAAAGGAGATTAAAAGATGGCTACGAAAATTGAAAATTTATTGATTTGACAATTGATGACATTTTTGTGAAAAAATTTACAAAATTGATTTTGAAAAGAATAAATGATTAAGTAGAAATTTTAATATGTAGGAAAATGGAATATATATTTTGAAAGATTTGATGGAGATAAAAATTATTTACGAAAGGATTCAGGAAATTTAGTTTGATGACTGATGGCTGTATTGAAGGAGACTATTAGAAAGCAATATCGAGAGTTGGTGAGAAGAGAGAAATATAGAAAGGATTATAGATTCGAGGGGGAAAATGTTAAAATAAGAGATGGCTTGAAGTTTAAAGATAGAGGAGTTTTATATAGTGAAGTAATTGAAGGTGAAGATGTTTTATACGATGAAGATGAGGAGTTTTATATAGTGAAGTAATTGAAGGTGGAGATGTTGTTGATGATGATCTTCATATAAGATGAAGATGAAGTTCGAGGAGAACATAAGTGTTTTATATGATGAGTTAGTGTTTTTATATTTGAAGGTGATGTTTTTATATTTAGGGGGTTAGTATGTTGTAGGAATTAGTGTTGTGTTTGGGTTAATGTATTTGAAGATAGGTATGGAGTAATGTATGTGATGGATAGATATTAAAGGTGAATAGATAGTACAGTCAGTCAGCTTATTTTGGTGAAGTACAGTCAGTCAGATTATTTTGGTGTAGTACAGTCAGTTGGGGTTCTTAGAAAAGTTTAATATAGTCAAATTCAGAGGGGTTGTTAGATGAGTATTTTATTTTAATGAAGATGTTATAGTTTCATGAGTTATGAAGTAGATTTAGTATTTAAAGTTGGTGTAGTATAGTGAGCCAGTATTTAAGATTCAGAGGGGATGTTGATGTATTTGAACATAAATACTGGCAATATATATTTATATAGGTTTGAGTTTAAAATAAGAATGTTTTAAAAATATATGTAAGATGTCATTGTGAGAAAAATTAGAGAGAATGTGTTGAAGTTTAGAAACGATATGTAAAGGATAGAATTTTATAGTGTTATTTATTTTAAGGTATATAAGAAATGGATTAATATATGTGCATGTATATAATAAAATAAATGAGTTTAATTTAAAGAAAGAAGACTGGATCCCACAACAAAAAGAAATAGAGTGTAGGCACGCAAAAGTGTTTAAACAAACCCAAAAATTTTAACAGTTACAACTGGCCGACCTCGAAGCACAAGTCACAATCAAGACAACAGAATTGTTCAAAGGGCACTAGATGAAAGATTCATCAATACGACTCAAGTGGCTACCGAGTTTCAAATATCTTCCAGCACTGTAAGAAGGCGTCTCAAAAAACGTGGCATTAATTTCAGAGTTCCGGCTAGGAAACCAGTTTTAAATGATAGGCACAAAATGCTCCGTTTGCAATTTGCAGCCAGATACCTGAACTTTGATTTTAGCAACGTCATTTTTATGGACGAAAAAGTTTTTTGTTCTTCTGACAACGGCCGGGTCAGTTTATGGAGAATTAATAACACAAGATATGACGAAAGGAATATTGTTCCCGATCGTCGTAGTGGCCGAATAAGCAATGCATATTGGGGTTGGATGTCAAAGAACGGTCCAGGAGAATTAGTACCCATTTCAGGACGAATGAATGCAACTGATTATAGAGAAATTCTTGAACATTCTTTTTTGCCAACCGCTCAAATTGTATATCCAAACCAAAACATTCAGTTTATTCAAGATGGCAGTTCTATACATAATTCCCGAATAGTACAAAACTGGATCGTTGAGAATAACCGCGAAATAACTTTAATAAAACTACCTCCAAAAAGCCCGGATCTCAACCCAATTGAAAATTTGTGGGGGAAAATGGTTCAAGAATGGGACAACACCCAACCAAGAACGCGACAAAACTTGGACAGACAAGTTAATGATGTATGGGAATCTTTTAGAGGTCGACAAATTTGCGAGAATTTAGTGACCTCTATGCGGAAGCGTCTACAGGACGTGCTCAATGCTGCAGGAGGGTATACGCAATACTGAGTTACTTTTTACTTGTTTCTTTTCTCAGGTTTTAATAGCTACATTTATAGTCACCTGATTAATTATTGTTAAAATGCGATAGATTGGAATAATAATCTATTTCTGGGGGATTTTCAGGTCTATTCAACATAGTTTAACTAATTTGGTTTTGCCGTAGAACTAAGTGGAATTTTTTTCAACATAATAATAATATTTATTTTCGATCATGGGTATTGTACCTGAGATAATATTTTTATTATTCCGCTCCTACATGAACTAACCGACAATCATTCGGTGTAAAAATTACCAATAACTTAAAACTATTCAAACCCACTATTAGCTATCTACACACAAATAATAATATCTAAAAATTAAAC
Organism: Bembecia ichneumoniformis; assembly: GCA_910589475.2. Taxonomy (NCBI): domain Eukaryota; kingdom Metazoa; phylum Arthropoda; class Insecta; order Lepidoptera; family Sesiidae; genus Bembecia; species Bembecia ichneumoniformis. The sequence continues at coordinate 14,866,768 of OU342524.1, read as the reverse complement.
TTTGCAAATGTATTATTTTATTTTCGAGGGAAATAGCTACTTTCTTTTATCTATGTATGAACACTTTTATTTTATTCATTTATAAGTTATTTATTTATATTAGCAATCTACCCTCGAGGAAATTTTATATAATATTTGTCTAGTAGAATTTTTTTAAGTTTAGTTCTGAATAAATGTATAGGTAGAAAATAGTTTTTGTTTTGGAAGGGTGTAAACAAAGTCTATCCCCGTTTCGCCGATTTCGAGTTACTTTTTGGTTTAAGGTCGAAAATAAATGCATATTATTTTTAACAAATAAAGCTATTTTCAATATGTAAAGAAAAGGGAGAGTCAAATTTTTTTGTTTGATAAATAGTGGCTTACAGCTATCCATAGTACTTAATTTAAACATAGCATGTATACACCGCTTTTGAATCTTAAATATTATATAATTATCTGTAGAATTACCCCAAAATATAACACCAAACCTAAGAACAGATTCTACCATACCATAATAAGCAGTTATTATAGCATCTGCATTTACTATTGGAGCCAGTTTATAAAGAGCATAGGAGGAACTGCTGATCTTTTTACTAAGTTCATTTATGTGGCATTTCCAGTTTAATTTTTTGTCTATTGATAAGCCAAGAAATCTGACAGTATCAACATCATTAATAATGCTGTCATGATTTCGAGATCTTTGACAAAAATGCATAACATAAGTTTTATTTAGATTAATTTTTAAATTATTATTTTCAAGCCATTTGATTATTAATGATAATGTATTATTTATGTCGGACTGATAAGAATTTTTATCATCACAAGTCAAAGTTACTGTACAGTCATCAGCAAACAGTGTCATAGGATGATTAATGGCATTTGGCAAATCATTTATGTAAATAATAAAAAGAAGAGGACCGAGGACACTGCCTTGCGGGACACCATAAATATTATTACGTTCCTCTGATATGTATGTATTTTCACTTTTAGTTTTGTAATTTATTGTTTTAATTTCTGTGATTTGACGGCGGTCTGTTAAATATGACTGTATCAAATTCAATACATAGCCTATTATACAGTAGGCTTCTAACTTTTTTATTAAGATATCGTGACTTACATAATCAAACGCTTGTGACATATTACAATAAATAGCACAAACGAGTGATGATTTATCAAATTGATATTATCAACATTTACTAAAAAATCACGCACAGCCATATAATTATTGTTTTCTTCTGACGGAATCCTTTTTGCTCACAACAAAATATTTCGTTTTTCTCTAAATAAGCATTAATTTCATTATAAAAGTAGTCTTCAAAAATTTTGAGAATATTGATATCAATGCAATAGGTCTGTAGCACTCCATTAGTTCTCTATTATCTTTTTTGAATAAAGGTTTAACAATAGTTTTCTTAAGATCTTTAGGAAAGACACCCGCCTGTATGCAAAGATTGATAATATGACCTAGGTGATGTGATGACATATATCTCTATTAACAGTTTTAATAATTTTAGTAGAAAAACCGTCAAATCCAACACTGTTAGTATTTTTCAGATTTTTTATTATGTTGGGGAAGGCTTGGTGCCATGAACATAGATTGAGTTTATGATCAAGGCACACTTTAGCTTTTTCACCCACACCTTTGATTGGTTCGATTTTATCAATAAAATAATTATTGAATGAATTAGTTATGTCTGTAGGATTATATATATAAACATTATCCCTTTTAATTAATGATATAGGTTCTCTTCGAACATTCAGTCTAGACTTGTTAATGATGTGTCATGTAATTTTAGATTTATTACTTGATGTTTTAAATATTGAAATTATTTTGTGCATATTTTGTCAAATGTATTATTTTTTATAATCGCTTTGAATAATTAAGAAATTTTAGTTTGCTGATTTTCGTTGATTTTAATAAAGATTATAATAATTATTCCACAATAATTTTCGTTTTTTTTGCTACATATTTGAATACGTTTACTGTTGAACAGCATAGAACGAAATGTGGTTGGTGTGAGAAGAATAGACAGGGTAAAATTGCTATCTAACGCTTACAGTGTTTGCAAAAAGATAAAATGGCGATGGACGGGACATATGTTGCGGGAAACAAAAGAAAAGTGGACCAGAATAATAACAGAATGGTACCCTAGGGGTGAAAAGAGAAGTAAAGGGAGACAATTTAAACGTTGGGAAGATGAAATAAGGCAAGTAGCAGGTCCTGCATGGACCCGATTGGCCAAAGATCGAGCAACGTGGAAATCTTTAGAGAAGGCCTTTGTCGTAGGACAAGCTGTTACAGTTAACAGACAGATTGCCGATTTGTAAACAAATACAAATGTTATTTGTATGTACTCACATACAATAAAACATGTAATGATTGGTAGGAACTATGAGTGTATATGTAATGAAACACTAACAGTAATAAAGGCTTATTTTATTTATTTTATTACTGTTGACCCATAAACATATTTTTCCAAGGGAAACATAAGTAGGTAGTAGAAAACACTGGAATTTTCATTAAAAATACCGTATGCAACATTTGGATCATCGGTTTCATATATTTCATAGAAAGATAAGCTTTTTATACAGGTTTTAAATTTTATTAAATTAATTAAGTTTTGAAAAAAAAAATAACGAAATTAGTTTTCTACTTATAGATTATAGGAAAACCTATAAGAAGTCCATGATATTAAAATAACATGGTAAATCACTCAATATTGTGCATACCAACTTACATTTGCAGGTGGAATGTGTGGGAGAACATATTTTTCAACTCCATGTGATAGGTAAAATCGTACGGAACCCTCTCCACGCGAGTTCAACTCGCACTTGTCTCTTTTTTTTTTTTTGTTTAACGTCTTTGTTTCTAACTTTTACAAATTCTTCTTAAAGGGTAAAAACATACCTGTTGAACAAAACACGATATCTAAATAAATTTAATTTTAATTTGAAACATTAATATTCGGTAAACGATACCTTATAATATCAACAATCAACTGGCATTTTTTTGTTTAATGTAATAAAATGCATAAAACTCATACAAAAATAAACTTCAGAGGTGTTTCGATTTTATTTTTGATGTGAATAAAAAATGTGTATAAAAAACTACCCAATATTGCGAGTGCACAAACATAGTCTATATAATTTTTATTTCAATTTTTACGTGAGCTCATACCGTTCACGTGACGATGGTTAAATACACGACATTTTGATACATTACAATGAATAAAACCATTAGAAGAACAACTATATGGAATATAGTTAAAGCGTTAGTTCAATCAATAAAACTATGTGCCCTACAGTTGACAAAATTAGTAGAATCGATTATCAGAGTACCGATTGTAGATAGATAATATAATAAAGTACATCTAAAAACAGACGAGGCATATATACCCAGCAATAATGAAAAATATATAGCTGCTGTTATCGGCGCGACGACTACGCTTGGTTCAAACTATCACCTACAAGTATATTGAACAACGTAAAGGGCCAAATCTCAATGCATATTATTTTTTTACTCCTTAGAGGTTTTGTATCGGGGCTTTTTTTAAATTTCTAATTTAAGTTTTATTAATAGGTCATTGACACCTTTAATATACATTAGGTATTCGTCCTTCTATTCTTTTGTTATTGTAGATGCATACCTAATTTAAAAAAAAATAATACATATAAACATTTCGTATCGAATGGTCTATAATGGACTTTTCTATATTGTGGACGTATTTTTCTATTAAGTGAAGAAATGACAATTTTAGTTAGGTTTAAAATAATAAACCAGTTTTCATTAACCTAGTTTCTTAATTTATTATATAGCAAGTACCTTTCACCTATAAAAAGACGTATATAAAACCCTATATAAAACCTATACACGTCCTAATATAAAGACGAGGGTCATTCGAATAGCGAAATAATCTTTCGCTTAAAATATAATATAATATCCTATATACATATAATATTGTCAATTATATTTAAATGCTTAGATACATTTGGCAACTTAGTTGTACAATTAATTATGAAAATATGCTTGTACAGAAAATAATGACATTTGACTGTTTAGATATTTTTGACGCGTTGAATGTTCACATTAATTGGATTACTTTGCAGTGCACATATATTTGATTTTCGAAGTGTGTACTATTATTTGAGTACCTGGACAGATCCGATATATCTGATGCTGACTGTACATACCGCCAATCAGAAACGTTACTAATCTCTGCGATTTCGCCAACATGATGGGCCACAAACGGTTTGAAGTCGCGGGCGTCGTTACGTAGCCATCTGAGGACAGTGAGAGTGTCTGACCAGAAAAAGAGTATTGAAGGCTTGCGCTTGTAAGCCTCGACGTAGCAAATCGTGCCGCCATAAGGGCGGCTTGGAGCTCAAGTCTGGGAATGGAAACTAGTTTCACAGGCTCAACCCTGGCTTTGCCTCCTATAAGGCTGATCATCACGCCACCGTCAGAGCAGCTAAAACGCCAGTAGGCAACGCAGGCATATGCGACCTCGCTTGCGTCACCGAAAACGTGCCAAAAATGTTACAGTTCAAAATCATTTATTTTTCTTCTTGTTTACATGTCATTGTAATAATAGATATTTTAGTGGCCAGCTACGTCGGTGACAGTTTTAAGTGCTATAAATAATTTGATAAAACAACCTTAGTCATTAATCATTTTCCAAAACCTTAATAGAAGTATGAGGAATCCCCTTCCATCAATGCGTCCAATCATATCGTTTTGTTTTGGACTGGATTCGTACATTTTTCACCTGGATCGCCCTGCCACTGTGGTCTGGATTTGAAAAGTAGTGGCAGGGCACACTGCGTTTTCGCAGTCATTTGGGCAGCCCGTCTAGCGGCAGTAACTACCCCCTTTCCGTGAATAACACCGTGAAATAACAGCACGTGTGCTGTTGTGTTTCGGTGAGTGAGTAAGGGATGCCAGAGCCCATTTCCCTATCCACTCCTAATCCTTTATCCTACAGCAGTCGGCAGCGTACTTGCAGCAGCTTTGGCGTTGCTTGTGTTATAGGCGGCGGTAACCATCTACCATCAAGTGGACCGTCAGCCTGTCTGCCGACGTTAACATAAAAAAAAGAACTAATACTTAAGCGAGTATGGAATGCCAGAGCCAATTTCCCTATCCCCTTCTCCTAATTCCTTATTGTCAAAATCATATCGTTCAGTAATTCCCTGGACGAAATTAAAGAATAATAATTTAAAATAAATAATGTAAAAATGTTACCTTAATGTTACCTTAACATTAAGTGCAATAATAATCGTCATATTAGTAGAATGTAGGTTTTCTCGGCCGGTATCCATATGAGTTGTGGGTCTCGCTCGAGAAGTCGAAAAGTGCAGAAGTGAAGTGCAGTGATGTGATGTACTTTTTCTTCTAACTTGGACTACACCACTGAGGATGTCAACCGCAGTTGTTGACGAAACGTTTGGAAGAATTTCCAACAGACCTGGGCCATCATCCCGGAAACCCACAACTCATATAATAATCGTCATGTTAGCGTCGAGACATCCACTGCTGGGCTCCCTCGTAATTTCCAATAGGACCTGTCAGAATCAGCCTGGATCCAGCGAGGACCCGCGCCCCTTTAATAATGCCTAATGCCTAATGGTCGTCAGTGCATTATTATCATTTATTAGGTTGTATATAATCTATATATGCAGCCGTAATATAACCTTTATGGAAGGATACGGTGGAAAAGGGGTTTCGGAGACTAAATGTAGTGTTATTCCCTAAAACAATTTAATAAGTAATCAAAATCCATTATTAAACCATTCACATAAAAACTACATATAATTTTCATACAGAAATACGGTTAGATATATTTTCGCTTAAATCTAAACTACATTTATAACTTCGTGGGTAGGTAATATTTTTTTTTTACATTTTCCCATAATATGCAATAAATTTAGTAAATCTTACATAAAATCTCATACATATACATAATTATATAGATAAGTTACATTAAGTTCATAGACGTATTCATTTCTGCTAAGTTCTGTAAATATCTTTATAACTACCGTTTTATGATTTTTTTAATCAGGTATTTCGTTTGTTCAGGATATGATTGTGATAAAGATAATGTTTTCTTGTACTGTGCCAATTGTTTCAAAGTTTTTGTTGATTGTAAAATAACAATTTTCAATTCACAATGATTATTAAAAACCAAATAAGAAAGTACTAACAGTCAATTTATTGCATTAAATGTTGAAACATTATTTATCAGTGTCCCATCGGATTACGAAGTGATTTTTCTTTTGGTTTATTATTGATATTTTTACTAGTGATGTAACGAATCTTTAATTTGTTATAGGTAGGTATTTTCATCAATAACACGAAAATGCTAAAAAAGTTAAAAATTAAAAATATGCCAAAAAAATAATAAAAATACACAAGTCTTAACATTGGATTACTTAATTACAAGGAGCGTTAAGATATAAAAAATTGTAACTTATCCATAAGTTTCCATTCCTCCTAAATAAGTAACATTTAATAAATAGCCAAATGATTATTTTCTAAGTATTTTATTTTCATAATTATTTTTGATTGATATCATGTGCTTTCGGATAATGGAATGTCAAAAATTATTTGTAAGAAAATATAGCACACATTATTGTGAAATTTCACAGAGCAATGAATCGCTGCGCCAACCCCTACTAGAGACGGTAGTGATAATATTATTCGTGTCAAGCAATTGCGCTGAGCGCACTTAAGGCGTATTTGACCGCCAATTTCTATTTGTACGTTGTGGGGAAAACATTATACAAAAAGGCGATAGATCAAGTAAAAATAATCAAAGAACAAACATGAATAGGCAAAATTCTAATATATCATATCACAAGTAAACGTAATTAAATTTAGTTTTTAGCTTTTAAAAAATGCGAATTGTGATAGTCTCATAGTTATGGAACACTAAACCTAAATAATGCGGAAGCTGTGCATGTGCTGGTATTGAATAAACGGTAACGCCCCCTGACAAGCTGGATTTATATGGAAAGATTTGACCATACCGTCTCTAGCAGAGGGACGCGCGACGATTTTTTGCTGTGTGTGAAATTCGTTAAATCACTAGATGCATACTCCGTATTCCATAGAGGCCAAACACATATCTAATTTATTGTTGACCCAAGCGTTGTGTAGTGTTTTATATCTGATTGCCTCTATTAATTGCGAGAATTTTAAACCTGCTTTTTAAAGCGCCGTATTGACAGTACCTAAATAAAATATTAAAATTAATAATAAAATTAATAAGTAAAATGTTTAACCTCAATTATTTAATTTTGGTTGTAAATGTATTTAACATTTACTGACTAGATTCCATTAGCGTTATATATGTATAATTTAAATCACTTATTTAACGAAAATAAGGCGTATTCTTGTTCACAAGAATAGTTCTATATTTACTACAATCAGTTGCTAAAGTGCATTGAAATAATTCTGCATTTCACTAAGTATTAGTTAACATTGTGTTTTCTTTTTTTTTTAAATATAAATAACTCAATTTTGCAACTGGCTGTGTACTAATTTACAGATAAGTACTGATATACCAGTTGTGGGGTAGTTACACAAAATATAGATTTCGTTACACGTGATCGTTTCGTAGTCGTTTTGTTTATAAGAGTTTTCATTTTATAAAAGTATTGGTCATAAATTGTATTCTTGTAACAAAGTAGTCTGATTTATTAACTAAATTTAGCGTACATGCACACTAGGCGGCGAGATCGCGGCGACCAAGTTTGTACAATTTCAACAGCGGAGCGGCCCGACTGCTTGGTCGCGCGGATGCATATATAATACCATAATATAATACCATAAGGTGACGAATTAGAAGTAAGATCTCATTGGCCGCCGCGATCTAGCCGCCTAGTGCGCATGTACGCTTAGTGTCTATTCGTTTTTCTTTTTTTTTTTTAAATAACACGAAAACCACAGAAGCAACTCAAGTTAAATTTTTTTTAGACACCATAACAATTGACCGTGACAACAAAGTTTACTTTCAGTAACATAAATATTTGTATATTTAACATTTCCTCTTTAATTAGATAATCAATTATTGTACCGGTATAGATAAACAGCGATTATGAAAATATTGATTGGAAATTGGTAAAAGCTTAGAAAAATAAATGCTCATTTTTGCGGGTAGTTGTCGCGGGACAGAAAGTTTTTAAAGGCATAATCTCAACGCTTGACACTTTGTATCAATTTACAGATATAACAACATAAATGTAAAATACACTTTATAAGCTTCATAGAGTACAATAACACAGCGATGACTGAGAATTTCGAACTACTGTGAGTTATTGGGAATAGATGAAATAATACTTTGTATTTCATTGTAGGAAAAGAGAGGCAACGATTGAAAAAAAATTTTTTTTTCAAATTCTGCAATCATAATGTGGGTAATATAAGTAACGCAAATTGTGCTAATGTGCTTGGCTGCCATTTTGGTGACGTAATCTCGTGACACACTCAGTACCATTAGCAAACAATGGCAGAGTTTTTAGTTGCGGATATCGTCACCTAGATGCTAATGTAACAAAGTTTCTGTGCATTAGGCAATCTAAACTAATAACATATAAAGAGAAAATATTTCTATGTATGTATGTATTTTTGTATGATTGTAATGAATAAACTCAGACTACCTACCTACTGGACCGATTATAAAAATTCTTTCACCTATAGAAGCTACATTACAGCGAGTAACATAGGCTACTCGCCTTCCCCCATCTCCGCCCTTTACCTCCCCCCCTCCATACAAGATTGCCGTTTTCCAAAAATAAAATCAAAAATGTTTAAAAAATAAACAAAATACAATTTTTTTCGAATATATTCAAAGTGCACCAATCAGGAGGTGGACTAGTGGTGTAGGTATATATAAACGAATGTGATGCACGACAATAATTATATTTTGTGCGAAGCGTTTATTATTGATATGCTTTCTTGTATTAAATACAATTAAAATCAATTAAAAGATTGTATTAAAAGCAAATTTTGCTCTTTGAGTCAGTCTTTCTTTGTTGGAAAGCATCTGAGATGTGTAGCCTCTCATTTCCTCAACATTTTAAATTATCGTAACAATTACAGATGTACATTAGTAAGATAAATACAGATAATTAGTAAGATGTAAATTTGTAGCAATGTCTGTTTTAAATAAAGAAAATGGTAATAATAAACGAAGCACCGAAAAGCACCAATAATATTTAAAAGTTTCGAAATTCTCAGCTCGAAGCAAGAAGACACACACAATTCCATATTTAAACATTTTTTTTTTAAATTTTGTATAAGTATTTAAAGATATTTATTCAGATTTTTCATGTGTGTGCTACTGCCACCAGTTGTAACGGAGACGTGAAAGCAATGTTTTCGATTAGGCTTCTTTTTGGCTGTTGTTGTCCTTGTCTTTGTCCTTGTCCTTTTCTTTATCTTTATCTTTTTCCTTGTCCTTTTTCTCTTGCATTTGTTGTAAGTGTGCTGGTAAAGCTTTAAGAATCGCATGCACCTAGAAATAAAACGTAATAAAGTTAAGATAAAAGTCTATTTTTAACATATAGAAGAGGCAGATGGAGTTCCTATGTACTTAAAATTAAAGGTAGATAATCTCTACTAGTAATAAAGCTGAAGAGAGAGTTTTTTTTTCTAACGTATAATCTCTGTAAGCCGGATTTGCAACTGTAACAAAAAAAAAATTCCTCAGGAAAGTTAATATTTTAATGCTATTTACGGGTAACATGAAATTTTATATAGTATATGTGTATACTATATATAGATCACGATTGAATTACGTATTACTGATATTAGAACGCGATATACCTATGCAAAGGAGTTTCTTATCAATTACGTATCGGTTTTAGATAATTCTTGACACATAGGCGTATTACATTCGGAATTAACATAGAATGCTTTTATTAAGTTCACGTTGGATAAATATTTCACATTAGATACTGTCCGAGTAAAATCAATTTAATAACTTAATTCCATAATCTTGAACTAGATGGCGTTATTCGTATATTCAGATAGCCTTTGTTTCGGGTAATACTTCATAGATTTTCAACTTTATAAGTAGATCGGGCAAGACGAAAAAATCCTTAATGTGAAATTTAGAACCACGTGATATAAAGTCGCTCAATCCATCGCCAACTTTACAAGGCTATTTAGTTACGCCATAGCCATCCTGATTACGGCGATCAGGATCAATATTTTTGTAGGAAATTTTTCCCAATGCCCTCTCTTCCCAATGCCCAATATTCAATCTTTTTGACATCAATGGAATAATATTTCACACTTCAGTTTTTGTAGGTATTATTTTATTGAACATCTAGTGGTTATTATAAGACAAGTTACGGAAAGTGCCTATGAATTGAATTTTAAAATTTTATATGGGGAAATTTAAGTCAGAATTACAGTGACAGATGCAGGCGGGAAAAAATTGTACAAATATATGTGAGATGGAGACTCCACTAGGCACTGCTTAATTGGACCTTTTCAATAACTCCTCATATATTTCAACTTACTTCCTCAGCGACAGCCATGAGAACAAATTCGAACTGCTGCTTAGTGGCGACGGTGCGCGCGCGCTGATCACGGATGTGCTCCAAAGTGGCGGCGATGTCGATCTCTTTGGCGCCTTTCGCCATACGATTTAAAACCATGTCGATAAGACAATAAGTGCCTGTTCGTCCGGCGCCATCGCTGGTACAAAATTACATTTTCACATTAACAAATTTTATTATAGTTTTTATCAATGTTTGATCACGCATAAGAAGTCATGTTGGGGGGGATAGAGCAAAAGGTAAGGGGAACAAGGTAAAAGAGATAGGCCAAAAACATCCTCGACGGATATTGGTATGGTACATTGCGCATTTGACCGCTAAGCAATAAAATAGTTCTCGTTATTGTGAAAGGGCCTCTACACACGACGTTGAACGCGATCAGGTCGCTCAGTAAACGCAAGGCAGTCGACGAGATGACTTTTGCACACGATCCTTGCGTTTGTATACGTTACGAATGCGCAGATACGCATTTTTGGCAGTTTGAAACGCGTTCCACTTACGTTTGTATCGATATAAACGTGCATTTGAAGCAGGTTTCATTTGCAAATGTAACGATACAAACGCATGCTATCTTCTAACACGCGCTGACGACGCGCAGAGAACGCTCTAATTAAAAACGTTCGTCGTAAGCTCGTTTAAAAAACGTCATGTGCAAAGTTGAACTTGTCAAATTATTTCGTGTCATGAATAAGATATCAATCAATAGGATAGAATGTGTCATGTTTTTTTATGCATTGCGAATTTGGTGTTTGTATGGTAGAAGACTCTTCTACCATACAATTTAATACTTTCTATGTAGGGGGTGTGTAAACAACAAATCTTGAATTTAAAATTACCTGCAGTGTACTACAATTGGACAAGACCTTCCTCTGTACGATTTATTCACCTTCCTGAAAATATAAGCAATAATTGATTTTGTAATTAGCAAAGGTACAAAGCACCAAATAATTTAAATAAAATATCTAAGTCAAAACAACTAAATTATGTTTGTGTATTTAATGAGATTTAAGACAAACTTTTAAAAGTTATATTATTTTATTCCTACATACGTAATTTTAAACTGAAAATCTCAAAACAAATCTTTTGGTTTAGTTTTTAGTGCAGGCACAAAATAAATAATAGTAGTTACTTATTATTGTAAAATGAGAAATTTTTAATGAAAATCGACGATATACTTTCCTTTGTTGATATTAAAAAATATATTTTATTAGCGATTTTGTATAAAGTTACCTTCTGAATTCGAGCATAGCCTTCGTAGAAGAGGGGACGCCGTTCTCTGGCCAGGACAAGAAGTGGAACTGAGTGACAGTGCGGGTCTCGCCGGTGCGTTGATTTTTCAGGTAAAAGCTTCGCACCAGGTAATCGTCACACCAAATGTGTTCGCTCACAAGGTGAACCTAAAATACATATGGACAATTAACAATTAGATGGTGTTGTGTCAAATCTGACGATTATATCAAGCTCCAAGGGATCTTTAGGAATGTAGTAAAGATCGCTAGTGCAGATGTGTTACCGATATTAAATAATCATGGAATTATTCTAGAACGTATTTTTTTAACGCTTTCTGCATTAAACAAAAATAAAAAAATGCTTTAAAAAACATAGTAAACCCCAGCACGAATATTCTTCGGAGCTGCGTAGAGATACGAAGGCTCCTTTAATTTTAATATTTAATATTTAATGACGTCAAAAATAAGGCACGCCAAAATAAAAATTTTTAAATCTGTGGTTTTTAAAATATGGGGTCACATCTGATCATTGCAATTAATTAATTAAGTGTCGAATTACCTCATAAATATGATACAGTTCCGAGCCCTCCTCCGGCCAGTAACGGTGGCAAAGTTGTTGGCCGTTCTCAGTGAGACGAGTAAGCATTACCATGACAACGCTCCCTTGCTCCCACACTAGTTGCCAGAAATCCGGCGCCGTATGCGCAAGAGGTCCAGCGGTCGCGATATAGGCAGGGTTTCGAGGGTCGTGGTCGGTCTATAAATACATTGGACAATTTTAGTTCTCTAAAATAATTTTCTTTTGCAGTTTTACTAGCACAATAATTAAAAAGTAGCCCCATAATGTTCTAGGGGTTAAACAAATTTCTCGCCGAGTTTAATAAAACCGATTCATCAATTTAGTTATCAAAATGTAATAAACTAATAGACAGATTTACTTTCGCATTTATAATATCTCCTATAATAATTACCCTGGTAAGGTTGCTTTTCAAAATATAATCTCCTGTTTAAAACTGTTAAATAATGTATAAAAGGAAGCAGAAAGGTCACAAAAAATTAAACAACAAAAATAAAAATAACACTTGTGTCGATTCTGAAAGTGTGATTTTCGGAAAAACTTCAACGGAAAGATTTCTTGATTTTATTTATTATTCTGGTAATATAATATTTATGCTAATTATTATGCTGCTTCCCTTGCGAACCCCTAACCCATTGAAAGAGCGTGTAACCGTTCCTTCCAAGATTCATTAGTCGTAGTTTAGTAGACGGTATCTTTTCAATAGTGGACGGTATCTTTCGGAATTTGGAAAAGTTTTATAATTTCACACAATCTCAAAATTTTGATAAAAGACAAAAAAATACTATTTATTTTTATCGCTCTCATCATCTCTGATAAATTAGTTGCTTTTTCACTTTTCTCTGCAGCAATAGATCCAGGAATCAGTGAGTTAGAGAGCTCACTATTTTTGATGTTTTTTAAATTAATTTAGATGTCAACTTTAAAGAATTGGCAACAGCATCAGCCTTCACTACTCGCTTCAGAAATGTCCTTAAAATTTAGCGAAGCATAAATTATAATATAAAAATATTGAACTTACAATAGTCGAGGCATTGATGTAGTCGGATCCGAGATGATTTGAGAGAGTGTTTAAGGTAACCCTGGAGTGGTCGTAGGGTAGCACGTCGGCGTATCGATTTTTGCCCGAATTTTCCGGTTTCAAAGCTGCGGTCGTTGCACAGGGTTCTGCCTCGTAAGCGCAAAGTGCACGCCATTCCTGCTCTAGACGATCCTTATTGCGAAGATGGTCTTCCATGTAAGCCTGTTGTGTAAACATATCTTTCATACATACTATGAAACAATTAAGTCATTTATGCAGCTTCAGCAAATAACTTTATCGAGAAAAACTTGATAGTATCCTTTTTGTTGCGAAAACTATGTTCTGACCTGACTCCTTGTGTTTTGTAATCTGTGTAAAATATATTTAATATTTAATAATACCTACCTATGCTATGATTTATTAAAAGTCTAGAATATCGCTTTTAAATTTCTATCAAATAATTGGTTTTAATAATGCTTAGGTACTTAAATAAAATTTATAATACATCGAACGAAAAAGATCGAACTACATACATACTAGGTTTTTGTAATAAAATATCGAAAAATATTTAAAAATATTTCATCGTTAATATTGAATTTGAAAGTTCTCAAAATGGTTACTTACCAAAACCATATGTCCCGTAGAAATATCCATATTGGTCAGTGCAGGTTCTTCACTCCTACAAAGAGATTACGAATATTTGATGTAAAACTGAGATAGAGGCTGATATTTTCAGCATGTAGGTATACATATAATATTACATATTACTTATTCTCATTTTCATAAAAAAATAATAATAAAAAAATATTTTTTTGCAAATTATATAAACAAGCCTTCCTCGTTTATCGTTCTTTCCATTATTCTTCTTTCATACGTAGCAAAATCCATTGGGTGGTTCAGAAGTTAGCACAGAAACAGACAGAGGCGGACGGCGACTTTATTTTCAAATATGTACAGCTATAGCTATATTTTGTAGGCTATAGTCATTACTAACTTTGAATTTATATTAGCCCTGGTGCAATTGAGGAAGTTTAAACAATATAGCCCATATCCGTAAGAAATACAACAGACAACAGTTACAAACAGAGAAAGGTTGTAAAAATAGGTGCAGTATTTCCGGAGATTCCATCCAGATATGAACAAATTTACAAAATCAGCTCTCTCCATCTCTTTATAATATTAGTGTAGATTTTTACCGCACTACGGTTGGATTGGATGCAATTTTTCTTAGCTTTGAGGAGTTAACAATTTTGAAAAACTGTTAACTTTTTGGCTGTAATGTATATAAAATTTATATGTATTATATATATATGTATTATATATATAAAATATACTACCACGATGATGTGCTGGATCGAGTAGATGGTGAATTTCCGTCTGGTTCCTTCGACAGAGAAGTAATGCGCTGAGGGCCATCAGATGGATGAGGAGGAGAGGCGGTCGTCTGCTGACCACTCCATTTACCAGACATACGGTCCCGGCACAACTCCTGTGGTTTCAAATTTAAATTTTATTGAAGCTACAGAAGGTTCAACATGATATAATTGAGTAGGTAGGTATTACATATTCCGAAATCTCTGAAATATTTGACTTGATTGTGGATTTATTTTAATCGTAGTAATATTTAATGAGGATAAAATATATTACTGTTCACACAGTCACATTAATATATCACAGTCCAAAACTGTGATTAAAATGAATTCTTCCCAGGTTAGGCAAAAAATTAAATAGAAAGTCATCTAGGAAAATGAAATGAACTAATTGAGGATCCATTGGCACCTCAGTGGTGTCATTGATGAATCATGAGTTTATAAAGCTGGGATAGAACATGTATAAGATAGGTAGTCAATATAGGAAGTATAAAAAGGAACGGAAAGAATGAATAAAGGAATAACCGTTGACTATCGAAATACACATTCACTGCCATTGACATATCCAAGTTTCGCACTGAAACAGAATTTCACAGGTGCTTTAATTTCTCGTTGGTCATTTGTAAATGAATGGTTAGTAAGACTAGACAGGTTACCTAGTTTACGACTAAAGACATATTCAAACGGAATAAGAATAAAGAAAGAGAAAAGCGGAAACATTGTCGGTTATTATTTTAACTTTTTAACTTAAAAAATAATTATTAAATAAATTAAAATAATAACAGACCTGTTAATTTTTCCATTAATTAACTTTCAATTAAAATAAAAACCTGATAATCTCTTGTAGCTTCTGCATCGATATCCGCAGCTGAAGCGAGACCTTGCATTTTCCTCTCTCGCTTTTCATCTCGTTTTAAAAGTACGACGAATATTACTCCTCCAATCACAATTATGGTTAATGTTCCAGCCAATGACAGGTACACGGACAAATCGCTTAGATTTAATTGACCATCGGAAGAATCCACGTGTGTCACTAGTGGTCGCTTACTCTGCATTAACAGAACATGGGTCATTTAGTTAGTTTAAAATAACTTGTAGAAAAAACGCTTTATTTTGTTGAAATTTCTTACCCTATCACCAACGCCTGTAGATGCGATTTGAGCACCCGTTTCCCGTCGCAAATCATCTTTAATTTCATCTGAAAAAAATAATAATATATAATTGTTTATTTCATTTTTAACCATAAGAACATTATTAGAATTATAGTCAAACACATCAACAGGTGAAACACTATCGACACGTTTAGGCATAAAAACCTAACATATTGGTTCAGTTATATTTGTGAAAATATTAAAAAAGATATTTCACATTATAGTAAAACTATAAAAAATATTAGAAAAGTGTTTAACAGTTGATTTTTAAAATTAATTCAATGACTGCTTTCCACCACTCTTTATATGAACTCTTTATCATTTTTAAATACATCTGTATTATTTACCAATTTGTTTTGCAACTTCAGCTGCATCGTACCCTTTGTTGTTCTTTTCAACTTTAAACGTCACCTCTGTGGAGTCAACTCTGAAAGAAGAAACAATACCAAATAAGGATTTAACTTCGTTGCGACCAACTTAACATTTACTTGAAAGCAATTTGTTTACCGAGGATTAGTAAAAGTGTTTTTCTCTAAACCAAGCATTTCCTCGAGTCTTGAAATGAACAAGATGCCTTTGTGCCAGTCTGTCAAGAACCTGAGGCATAAATGAAATTAAGCATTACTTAAACAAAATACAGGCAGACAGACGACATTTATACAACTGGTATCTTAAATCTTACCTATTTTTCAATTGAACATAGGCGTATGACGGGTCGTAATCATAATCGTTGTGATCATGATCTCCATTCAAATTATGTCCATTAGACGATCCGTGGGCTAAAAAGGTAAATTATTATATGCCTTTAATTTTAACCGTAAAGTACTTAAATTTTACATCGATTTTTAAATTCATGCAAATAAAATCTTCATTTAGTAGTAGGTAAGTAAGGCCGTTTAAAATTCACTTAGAAATATTTAATAAGTAGTCTAGACAAAATGAATTTAAAATTCAAGCGACATTAAACATAACATTATAAAAATGACGACATCAATCGATGAACGAAAGAATAGCTAAGATACGCAATCAATCTGAGACGCAGCTAATACCTAATTTTATAAAATATGTATGTATCGAAATTTTTATGGACTCACGAACGACAAATATGCATGAAATGCTAAAATAGATAGGTACCACGATATCGATCTCGTGCTGGGTGTAAAACGTAAATAAAGTGCTCATATTATAAATAAAACATTTAGTGCGACGTTTCTATAGACAAGACGAAGAGGTGCAAATATATAATTGTTAAGAAAAAACGTATAATTATTTTAATGCAGTCAATTTGTTTTTTTAAATTGTTAGAGGGTACATCGATACTATAAAACATCTATCTCAGGCCGCCAGGACACTAACCTGTCGCCGACTTATTGTGGTATAAAATCTTTAACGTTTGCGCGTCCAGGCGCGGCCCGGGCTTTTTAACGTCATCTCTTTCCCTACGCTTAAAGCCCCATTCATTACTAAACAAATCTTGATAATCTTCCGAATCAAATTTTGAATTTTCACCTGAAACATCGTCTTTATATGAAACACCTTCGAAATGGTGTAAATGTCATTTTCGGGGCGAGTATTTTTTGTATTAAGCCTATTTCAAACAATACAACTCAATTAGAGGAAAAATCAGTTTCTTTTAAAAAAAATGATAGAATAAATGTGATATTTTCTAGCTGTAATGTCAATGGAATATGCGACTGCACATACAAAAACAAATGAAGCATAATGCAAAGTAAAATTGTATCTATTCACAAAAAAATCAATAACCAATAATATAAAAATCACCTTCTAGATCATCTGGTCTTAAAGGGCCTCCTTCAGCGTAAAGAGCTGGTTGAGACTTTTGTTGCGGGGCGATAATGTTCTTCCAGTAATTCATTAAAGACTCCATGTTCTTTGAATAAGGCCCTTCCGAATTGGGTATAATTATTTCTGCAAGGCAAAAATGATTTAAAAAGTTAATCCCTAACTGGAATAAAAATTATTAAATTGACAGAGTCAGTAAATATATTACCCTTTGAATGATAAGGATCCAATTCTCCACTACCTAAGTCGACTGGTGATTCTTCTAATCCGTCTTCGTCGTAGTAAATCCTTTGTTCAGGAATTTCGTTGTTAGGATTTTCATATTCGAAAGGAAAATGTTTTTCAGCAAAACTCTGTCTGTATCGCTCTTGTGCGTTTGAACGAACTTCAGCATCTAGCGGTGAAAATCTATTGCTTGTCAAAAACTCAGCTGTGTAAGGCGGATTCTTAGCTTTTAGTTTACGAAAATGAGCTCCCAGACGCTCCTCATCTATGTATTCCCCAGAATTGACTGTATCTAATTTATTATTTTCAATTCGGGCTAAGGATTTCTTTTCTTTTTCTATGAATACGCTGGGAGAATCGTTGCTTTCAATAAGAGTTTTTGCTTTCTGCTCTGACTGGAGTCGTTCTCGAAATCCCTCGAATGGTACTATAACTGGTGATTCGTTATCTCCAGCGAAAATCAAATCGCGTAATTTTTCACTTGGGCTTTCTTGGTTTGTTATGGATTCTTCATCTTCGTCTACAAAATTGATAATGTCACATCAAGTTAACAATAAGTTGCTGTAATTGAAAGTTTTAAACTAACAAAATTACCTTTAGAAATCATGTACGGAGTGGGGTCGTCATCAGGCGAAAGAGGTGGATTGTACACCTCGTTGGCGTAATCAGAATCAATTAATGGAGAGTTTGGTGTAAAACGAACGTATGCGGTTTCCTCGGGATCAACCTGTTAAGGTTTTTTAAAATTTAAACCATATATATTTAGTGTATCAGCCTATATATGTCACAAATATCACTTCCTGCTGGACACAGGCCTTTTGTTTGTATCAGGATTACTTGTGTACATATAAATAGTAAAAAACACTTCAATAACTTTTTCAAATTAAAAGCTCTAGTCGGAGGCCTATAGGCCCCTGTTTGCTATTCTTAGTTTTCACAGATTTCCGAAAGATATTTTTCATCTTCATTACAGCAAAATACCCATTACAAATCTATATATAAAAAATGTGTAAGTACCTTTGTATCTTTTGATACTTACATCTAATAAATCGGTGGTTTCGGGTAAATACTAATACACAGAGGCGAGCCTCGCGAGGCAGGCTAAGCCAGAAGGTTTCAAACATTCAGAAATGGGTAGCCATGTATTGTTAAAAAAAAAAGAAAACAGGTACGTTTTAAAGCAAGACCAAGACTTGGATTAAAAACGGTCATAAACGTCGCAATCAATCAATTTTCCGTACCTGTATACATATTTTCAAAAATCAACTCGATTTGTCTCGCGATCTAAAACAGCAGCATCCATACCGCTCGCATACAGCGTACACCGAGGCACCATTGAGCACGGCTCGTTTACAAACAACGCATGGCTCGAGCCCAAGGTACGCTCAACTGGGCCAATGTGAGCCCGAGGCATCCCGAGGCACGTCCATACCAACCGAGCATTTGGCTCGCAAGGCTGTCTCATGTTAAATTAAATCAGCTACATTAATGTAAAAAATATTTAAAAATTATACATACTTCAGCATTTTCCTCTTCAGTTGTTTCGGTGTTGAGTTTTGGATCGACGAAATGGTCACATATTTTTTCATTGACTTCGGCCGGATCTCTGAAGACGAAAAATAGGTCACTCAATTGTTTCTAAAAATTTGTTTGCGGGTTCCCATAAATAGATGCTTAAAGAATATACTAACAGGTTCTGCCGTAGTGTGTAGAGCATCGCCTGTAACACACACTGTGTATAAGCGTGCTCCCAGCGATATCCTCGCGCCACAAGGCTCTGCAATTCACTCTCGAACCATTGCAGTTGCTCCGAACTCAAAGAGTACCTGTATTATAAAGTTATACATATTATAATGTTACCACAGATAAGAAAATCAGAAGTACCTATTCTACTTTGTATTGAATACAGGACGACACTTTTACATAAATTTTCTCATACATCGTCATTGCAAGACACCCTAATTATGGCGTAGAAGTTTCAATATTTTTGTATTCATTTTCAATGAAAATGTCAAAATCCTACTAGGACAAAAGTCCTAGTAGGAATCAATGACACACAAATCAAACAAAGTGCTTTGACAAGAAAATCCAAAAGATCTAATTAGAATTTTGATTTCAACTCAATTTGATTAGAAAAAAAGAAAGAAAGAAAAAAGAAATCTATTAGTATATAAACCAAAACAAAAATAAAACATAGAAGTGATACATAAATTACAAGATACCAATGGAACATAACACATTGTTGCAGCATTATTTATGATTTATGACTCGCATCAAGGTCATCGTGCCATTGGTGTATTAAAAAAAATAAGTGTACCAAAAGTGTACCATACAAAAATAATGAGGGTAAGTTCACCCTGTTGCTTACGGTATCTTCATAGCGAAAATAAATAAATGATAAAATAAGTAATGTATAATAATGTAGAAGCTACAAGGGGCACACTGAAATGATCGGGAATAGAATATTTCGGATTGAGTTACAATAAAGCCTTTTTTAGAATTTGAATACTGGCCTTTTAGAATCTTAATAACATTCAAACAATTTTTTTTTTTTATTAAAAACAAAAACTATGTTGGTTTAAAGTTGACACGCCGTTAATAGAAATGAAGCTCACGCGTGAACATTTCCGTGCCATAATTTATCATAATTTTCGTCGCGGCTTATCTCAAGATAAATGTCTCAGCGAACTTGTTTCGATTTATGATGTTGAAGCACCGAGTCAAACGACAATATACCGCTGGTATGCCGGGTTCCGACGCGGTCATGTGTCGTTTAGCATTGTTACTTCTGCAGGTCGACCAAGAACAGCGGTCACGCCTGAAAACATCGCAGCTGTGCGAACTATTATATTAGATGACCGGCATGTGACATACGAGCAGATTCGGGCTGTTATCAGTATCGGAATGACTGCAATTCAGTCGATATTACATAATGAGCTATGTGTAAGAAAGCTAGTTTCCCGCTGGGTTCCCCACAATTTGTCCGAAGAGCAAAAGGCGCCTCGTGTAGATTGGTGCCGGAATACTCTGCAACGCTTCAACGGAGGGAAGTCAAATGCCGTTTATAATATCGTCTCAGGTGACGAAGCTTGTATTTATTCATACGAACTTGAAAGAAAACATCAGTCAGCAGTTTGGGTCTTCGAAGACGAGGTCAAGCCAACGAAAGTGGTTCGCTCCCGCAGCGTATCAAAGAAAATGGTCGCTACGTTTGTCTTGAAAAAGGGGCATGTTACTACAATTCCTTTACAGGAACGCAGAACGGTTACCGCCGAGTGGTATATCACGGTTTGTTTGCCAGAAATGATAGCCGAACTCCGAAAAAATAACCCGAAACATCGCATCATCTTACATCACGATAATGCGAGCTCCCATACGGCTCGGAAGACAAATGATTTTTTGAAGCAGGAAAACGTTGAGCTGATGAGCCATCCTCCGTACAGTCCTGACCTGAGCCCAAACGATTTCTTTACATTGCCTAGAATGAAAATTTATTACGCGGTCAACGGTTTGAAGACCCCGAAGCAGCTGTGGAAGCGTACAAATCAGCCATTTTGTCAACATCAACTTCAGACTGGAATTACTGTTTTAATGATTGGTTTGCACGAATGGAAAAGTGCATTAAGTTGAACGGAGAATACTTCGAAAAACAATAAAATACAATTTAGCTATACCGTGCATGTGGTTTTTCCTATTCCCGATCATTTAAGTGTGCCCCTCGTATGTCACCCTGCGGCCTGGCCACGGGAAAGGGCGTCGCGAACGGCGGCGGCGCGACTGGCGACAATAAGTAGGCCACGGGCAGACGCGTTTGCCGCCCCGACTCTGTCTTTATCAATTATCTCCATATTCATTGAAAAGTTTTTTGGTTCAAGACATACCTAATATTTACAAAAGATTGAATAAAAATCGGGATACGGGCAGAGAATTCCACAAGAAGTACAAGAAATATAGATTATATCCAGAACTTTTTTTCGGAAATGTTATTGATTTCAATTTCCAATTTTATAAGTAAATATTCAATGAAAAATGTATTTTTATTTCTTCCAACAATCTCTTCACTACCTACATGTTATTGAGGCGAATAAAACTATATAAATTGAATTGGTTCCTACAATATTCGCCGCATCTACCGCGCGACACCGAGGCATGCGCCGCCCACCGTACTGTTTCACAAATTTGTTTCCTTTTTTTTTATTAAAGCATTTTTTTTTATTAAGGATTTCATTAAATCCTTAGCAGTGCGCATTATAAAAGATGTTGGTCCGAATTAGAGGGATTTCGACAAGGTGAGAATGGTAATCAGCCGTACGTCTACATGTCCGATAGAGGAAAGGGGAAGGCGGTATGATCTCATGCACACTCTCCGAAGTAGGTACATCTTATAGAATACACACAGACAGGTAATTTTGCGTCTATGTGCCAGGCTCTGCAGCTTAGTTCTTATTAGTGTATCGTCGCCAATGAGCCTTCTAGCTCTGCGATCCACTGAGTCTGTCGACTTCCGCGCCGCCCGTCGCTTAGCAAATTCGCCGGTCGTCCCGCCGCCGGGTCGCCTCTACGCGTGGCATGCTTAGTATATTTCTATACCTACATTTGTTAGTCGCTAGACGCATCGCCGTTCGCAATTCGCCGCAGCGAATGTCCCGTGGCCAGGTCGAGTATTCATACGTACCGATACGTTGAGCCATCTTCTTGATCGTTTCCGTAAATCGGTATACACTTCCCAAAGGCGTTATCTAAAAAAGAATTAAATTCTTAGACATCTTTTATTGAACGTCGTATTCCACGTCAAAAAAGCAAACAAGCAATATCTCTGATGCACAGAATTTGCTTTTGTGATGCACGACAACTTAGTTACCTACACACATCATTTATAATTAGTATAAATCGGGATATATAGTCAAATATATTTTTATATAGTCAAATCGGGACATAGAACTGGCAATTAAATAGGAATCAAAAATATGTAATAGCTAGGAGACAAGATGAGAGCGTGTCTTCGATAAGAGTTAAACTGCCTCCACCAGAGGACCGCTGAGACTATGACTGAGGTACGCAAGTGCTATGCTACTCATTAAGGTGATGATGGTACTTATAAAAAGACTCACCGTCGTAGCACCATTCCACTCCGTCTACGCATAAAGATGCGCTAAACAAGCAACCTGTATAAATAAATAAAAACGTTTAGAACAAAATTGCGGGAGTGAAGTAACTAAATAGTAAATAGTTCCATCCAGAGTGCTTCTTAGCATTCTCTTTTATTTTTGAAAATAACCGGACCCCGGATTCGTACGAATGCATTTTTTTCCAGGTTTTCCATCGCGAGCGGAATGGACTCATTACGGACTCCGTTCAATTGCATACATGAATTTCCACCCAAAAAGAGTCAAGCGTGTCGCCTCTGGGTGTAATAATAAAAAAAACCAACCGCGATCAATTTACAGATATATTTAAAAAAGAAAACAGTCGGTAGGGCGTCACAAATTTATGGGTCGTGGGTATACGGCCTATTTGATTTCACTCGCAGTGCAGGTATACTCTCCTGGGAGATTCAGCCGACGAAGGTGACAGACGCGGTTGCTCGTAGCCAGGCGTGATGGGTCGTCCTGCGGATATGCACGGCCGATACTAGGTAATGGGAAAATTGCATCCGTACGAAGCTGGGTACGAAGTCGCTAGTAAAATATAAAATCATAATAAGTTTGTGTTAGAACTAACACAAATCATCGCGAATATGCGCGCGGTCAAAAAAGGCCTCATTCGCATCGTGTTTACAAGGTGCATATTATGCGATTTTACATATTTTTTTACAAACCACATTGTTAAGTTTATTTTCAAAAAGTATTGGTAAATATTGATATTTAGTTTTGATAGAAATAGAAAATCTAATTTAAATTTATTTCGATTAAACTAAATTATGGCAATTTAAGGAACTTTGTATGAACGAATGAAAAATTTGGAAAGTATAATTTAAGTAGGTGGATAATATATAATTAACTTAAAAGTTGCCAAACTGGGAAATTGGCAAAATGTAACTATTCGTATAAACAATATAAAACGAGTATGTACAGAGATTGTATTAATTGTAGAAAAAGTAAGCAAATCGAGAAACTTTGCAAATTTTCATACTCCCTGTTTTGTACAAATGAAGACTTAAAGGGCCTACTCACGATGCAAATTTACATTAAATCTGTCGATTCAATTTGAGTTGATTCGACAAATTGCAATGTGAGTAGGCAAATTGACGCATACTTTCAACCATGTCGAGATGTCTGTTTTAACAATAGTGAATAGAGCCATTGATTCAATTCGGGGTCATTGGCGGGTGGAAGCGTTGCTTGCAAACGTTTGTACTGCCACTACGCTAAATCATATCGTCGGTAAACGCATTATTTAAAAATTTAAAATTTTTGTGCATCAATAGCCATTTTTTCACCCAATATATTTTTTATTTATTGTTAAAAAAAGCGCTTCCCGCTTTTTGATACCTTGTAAGAATCATAGTGCTCTCAATGCGTGCTTGCACTGGTGCTAACAGTATCAAAATGAAATTGTGAGCATGATTGATTCGTGAGTAGAGTACGGTCAATTTCAACTCCAACAAATAAATAGGTTGAATATAGGTTGAACAAATAAATGTAATTACATCGTGAGTAGCCCTCTTAATGACCTATATTTATATGTATATTAACAATTTTGTATGAGAAAATAATAAAGTGATTAATATTTTAATGTCTGAACTGTATATTACAAGAAAAGTCAGAACATCATATATCAATCGTCACGAAACATTTTGTCCATTTACAGTTATTCCTATCTCGCGTTATGAATGAAGGACTACATCAATATACACATACTTTTCTATGGACTACTTATTTTTCTTGAAGTCTTTGATTTGATATATTCTTGACGTTACGCTTTTTGACTACTTGCAACATCTACTAGTAGGTGTTTCTATTCAAAGATAATTGTATTAGTGTAGACTAATACAACATCTTTGTTTCTACTTGTCAAGAAGCGATCGCTCCGGCAGTAAACACAAAAAAAAAACAAGTGTGTATATAAAAGAGTATATCTGATTAACAGAAAGGTGATCCCACCAGCAGAAGGTAGCAATACCTTGTTATCTAAACTCAATTTCTCGTGAATTCATATTTCTTTTCTGTTACAGTTTATGTAAATACTTCGCTTTTGCCCAGACAATTAAAAAATATAATAACATGTGACGACTATACACTGTGACGTTACAGTACGCTGAATAGTTTTTATAAGGCCGCTTGTTTTTATTGTTTGTCTTTGCTGCTCACCTATGTTTCCATCGGCTTGCGAGGGCGCCAGCGTGCTCAGCAACGCCAGCGCCCACAGAGCCTGCCACCGATTGAGGCGGCACATTACATCTGAAACAAACATATGAATATATCAATAACATTTCTCTTGTGTACGCACACAAATGCCTATGACAAAGTCAAAGTATGTTAAGGTCTTGGAAAACAGAGGTAAGGAGAACCAACTCTATAAATGAGAAAGTATCCGTCGGCCACCATTGAATAGGAGGCGCTGTAGTAGGACTGTTGATAAAATATCGATATTAATACTTAGAAATACCGATATTTATTATTAATACTTTTTTTGGACGATATATCGATAGTTCGATATTGAAATGTAGATGTCGATATTGGATAAATATTTTTTAAATCAGTTTTTATTTTTTATTTTTTTCTAGCCAATTATTTAAATTATAACATAATTAATTTTGGAATGAATTTAAATAAATTAATAATCATAATAATCATGTTTGGAAATTAATTTAAATAAATAAATAAACATTAAGAAGAAAATAAAACAATTGCTAAATTGCTAAACATAATCGTAGTAGTCAAACAGCTGAACCCATAAAACAACAAGTATTTTTAAAAACTCTTACTGAAAAATATTGGTACGCATAAATGTTTTATTAAAATTGGATAATAATTACTTACATTTTCATACATTTATAATTTTATTTGTTTAATAAATATACTGAATTATAAAATGTGTAAATTATTTTTGAGCCGACTTGCGATTTTTCTTTTAAACCAAAGCTGAATAAATAAAATCGAAATTTTTTTTCGATATATCAAACTCCGATATTGATATATTTAAAAATATCGATGTATCGAGAATCCGATATTTTAAAAAATATCAACAGTCCTACGCTGTAGTAGCATTAGGGTGTAACGCTGTGATAACAATATATTTGCGGAGGTTTCATAAACTACGGTGACGGTTCCAAAGTCCCCTATGGACTAGAACCATATCCATCTCGAGGGGTGTTTTAGTGCGGTAAAAGTCCCACTAACCCTATGCGTATAATTTGCATTGAATGCGGCATTGTCCCCTCGTAAAAAAAGAAGCCACACAAGCGCCATTCTGGCCAATTTATGAACCCTAATCTCCAAGGTTGAGGTGTTGAGTCTGCCATATTTGTATTATTATTGTGGACACAATCGATAATAATCAGAAATTAATTAGTTCTTGAAGTCAGTCATGTCGGTTTAAAATCTATACATATCATCAATACATATGTATAATAAAACCATATTTAAATATTATATATTTAAAAAAAATAACTGTAACACGTTGTACTTAATGTTACCGAGATAAAAAATAGTTTTTAGATTTTTTTAACTGCTTGTCTGTGCGTTTGTGCCCGATAATCTTAGAAACGCCTTTACCGATTTGAATGCGATTTTCAATGATGTATTTATTGTAACAAGCTTCTCCTAATACATGTTGTGCTTGTTTCATTCCAATACGTTTACAAAAAAAAAGTTACTCTAAAGTCTATTCTAAAGAGGACAAAGCCGTGGGCACAGCTAGTTATAAAATAAAGTCGCCGTTCGCTTTCTGTTTCTTGTCAAACTTCTAAACCACCCAACGGATCTTGATAGTGTTAATAATTGAAATAAATGTGAAGACAAAAAAAGATATATATATATTTACAGAACGTATATGTATGTATGTATGTATATGTGTGTGTGTGTGTGTGTGTGTGTATTTACGGATTTATATTTATATAAAGTTGAAATGTTAAGATAAAGCCAAAAGGTAATAGTTAAAAGTTCCTAGCTTGAACGGGTCCAAACAATATTTGCATGGATCATTTTCTAACAAGAACAAGTAGAAAAATAAAGTAGGTACTTAATTCATCACTATTTCGTGAGAACTTTTAACATAATATTTATGCTTCACAGAATTGGGAGTTAAATTTAATAAAGTAGTCTCGAAGGCAAAAGGGAAGATCAACAGTTGGTTTTCTCTTGAAGAAGAAAAACAAGTATGTTTTCTGTGAACCCAAAATAAAGAATTTATTTTAAGAGAAAACTGTCTCGGAATTTATTATAGTACTAACGGCTCGCTCCCGGCTTTGCACGGATGCAATTGGGTTTTATTACCCCTGAAAAATTATCAAACTTATTTTGTTGAGGTTTTCACTATCAGTGAAAACCTCAACAAAATAATTAGTATGGTTTAGGAGATAAAGAATATACAGAAAACAGACTGCAGACGCGGGCAGCGACTTGAATTGATACTATGTAAGGTTAAGTTGTAAATATATTTTTTAATTATTTCATGTATAATAAATAAATAAATAAAAAAAAGTAAGAATTATAGACAGTAGGTATAGGTACCAGCGACCCGCCCCAGGCTTCTCTTAGCGGATGCTAAGTTTTAAAATAAAGCTATGTACTAAATTTCATCTTTCTAGACTTAGTAGGTAGTTTTGGTTGTGCGTTGATAGATTATAAATAGTATTATTATTGTATTATAAATATATAATATTATAAAAATATTCAAGTGGTTTAGTTCAAAATAAAATATCTTATAGGTATCTATTCGTTCTGTTGCCTCTCAAAAATACTTATAGTTACCTACCTTGTTTGCGTACATAATTCTGAACTTATACAGATTTGTTATTAGGTAATTTAATAATATTTTTACATAATAAATTTTTTTTTAGAAACCGTTTTGGTATAATTCTGTTCAGGAGTGAATATCTAGGAGTGAGTATTCTTAAGTGAAGCCAAGTGGTATCTTTAAGTATGGAACTTGGAACTTAAAAGACAAAATGTAGGCAGTCAAGTAATGTTCCTAATATGCACTTTTTTTCTAACGGCTGATTTTTATGTATGTTTTGTAGAATATTTTTACAACATAATATTTAGCACTGCCAGACACATCCCGTGGGCCTTAACTTCCGCCAATAATATTAATATTTATTTATTTATATTAATAACGTTAATATTTATTCGTGCAGCAATGATAGATCAATGGGTCGAACCTATGAATGCCTAATTATCGCTTGGTCTAAAGACAAAGAAAAGCTTCGTCCCAAAAAGACTAGCTAGCAAGGTTTTTTTATTTTAAGGTCGTCAGACGATGGCAGGTGGCTACCGTCGCCTATAATATAAACAACGCCACAGGTCTTGCAAGTGTGCAGTCTACCACAGAAGGGTTAAGGATAAGGGAATAGCAAGGGTTAGTGAAATGGGCTCTGGCGTCCGTTACTCACTTACCGAAACACAATAGCACACATGTTGTTTTACTGTGGTTACTGCCGCCAGACTGGCTATTCAAATTACTGCGAAACGTATTGCTATTACATACTTCAATTCTTACAATCTGCAGTGGGTAGCGTGATGAACTAACCTCTTCACATTCAGATTTATATGTAGAAAAGACTGATACAAATACGGTTGTAGAATAAGACGCGTTTTAACTGTGTAGGCTCGCTATGCTATGATTATTTAAAGCATTCCGAGGCCGAGAAAATTGGAATTACATTTATCCAACGAAAACGTTTTTTAATCCTATCTAATAAGGAATTTCTCCATCCAGTTAACTGAACTAGAATGGTTATGTCGTACCAATTGACGCAGGTTGCGCTCGTGCCCTTTAGCTAGGTATTACCTCCCACGCAAAACGTTGTTCAAATTTTCAGGCTTCTATTTATAGATTTCAAATCCAACGTTACAAAATCAATTATATGTTTTCGTTTGACTTATTTAAGTGAAAAATATTATCTTTAGACACAATAAAAATTACGTTTTTATTAAGCATTTAACACTTAAACGACTGACATATTTTTAAATTAATATTTAATTTAAAAATCGATTAAAATTAAATAATAAACTAACGGCGGCAAGTTTATAAACAAACTTGAGTTTATATACAGCAATAAATAATTGCTTGTTATTGAATACGTCGTAACAGGTTTCGAGACGACTATTTAGATATGGCGTCAATTGAATGGGTTATTTGAATAAATGTGTTTTAACTGTTAATATATACGTTTTTACATACCGCTTATAGCCGCTAATTAGTCCAGGACATATTCGCGATAGAGCAAGCCACTTTTCTATGTTACAATAGGCACAGGAAAACAGTTTGAGGCGTCTCAAAATTTGTCGCGGATGGACGCGGTGTCCCCAGCTGTACTGTGTTCGGAACCTGCGCACTGGGCTCTATCGATCCCTATTCCGTCCATTCACACGGTGCCATATCTCCGCCCACATGCCGACGGCTAGATGTTAACTTCAATCATCATTAGATAACACGATATTACCACTCAGCTCACACAGCCGTCGCTAAAACCACTCCACATGTACAATCATAAAAAAATGTTTTTGATAACAAAAAAAAAATTCTATTGCATTTTTACACTAAACGCAAGAGTTTACAGTCTTTGAAAAGAACGGTAGCAAATACTCACATATTTTTTAAGTAAAAAAATAATCAAGTATTTGTTTGTAATACATGTCTCTGTCGAGTGTTTCGTGTCATTAATGCGCGGTTAGGTTAGCGCCCACGCACAATTTATCGCTCGATAGCCACCCTGCATGCTAATGAAGTAACGACTTTGCGTGATAGCGTTTACTACTGTTGTAATGGTAGATACTTCTTTATCGTTTTTTCAATGCTAAGTAACACTCAAATGTTTCAGTGTAAACGGTTTTGAAATAAACCTTGTTTAATCTAAGTTGGAAAGTTTAAATATACCGAGAGCTTAAGTTCGCGTAGGTCCACATTCAATACCAAACTTTAAGTAGTAGCAGGCACAGTCATAAATTGGGCAGCCGTCTGGTGGAAGTAACCATACTTTTGTGAAATAACAGTATGTCTGTCGTTGTATATAGGCGAGTAAGAGATCTCAGAACCTATTTGCAATCGCATAATAGGCGACGGTAGCCACCCAGCATCATAAGTGGACCGTCAGCTTGTCTGACAACCTTTACATAAGAAAAGAAAACTATTAACGTCTTAAAATATTAAACATATTTTTACTATTTCTTGCGGGATCAGCAGGGCACCTACATGTGCCCTGTTGTCGCCTAGCATCAAATAGACTATCTGCCTATCAATATACATTTAATATATTTTTTTATGTTAAGATCGGCAGACAGACTGACGGTCCACTTGATAGGTGGCTACCGTCGCCTATAACACAAGCAACGCCAAAGCTGCTGCAAGTGCCTGCCGACTACAGTACGATTAAGGATAAGGGATTAGGAGGGGATAGGGAAATGGCGGGACGCCAGTATTTAATATAAATAGCAATATATATTTAATATATTGCTTTCAACACGTTGCTTTTTTAATAGTAAGAAAATTATATAAAATAAAAAAAATTCAGCCCTTATGGTGTGCATTAAAATTTTTATTAATCTCGTTCTAAATTTTCTAGTTATTAAATTTTCCTGGACTATAAGATATTACTTTTGATTGAAAACTCAACCAAAGCGATGCTATGCAATACTAAAGTCTGTTCACTAGGAGTAAATTTGGCTCTTAGCACTAAGCAAGGCTTAGTGCATGCTTAAATTTTAAAATAGTGTAGCACTGCTACGAAAGTTTGGTTACGGATGACCCACAGAATGAACTTGTAGAAGGCCCTATGAGTTAACGAGGACTATATTTCGTAGCATATAAGCGTTTTGGGAAAACGTGTATCGTTACAATAGTGGATGCTTGTCAATATATATCTTAAAAGACTCGCTTTTTGTCCCTTTTAATCTATTTAAAAATATCTAGGAAAATTATTAAATACGGTACCTAATAAATATGTAATTATTCGATATTATAAGATGAACACTATTAATTATATTTCAAATTATTTATAGTTTTTAACAATCGCAGACAAACATGGACATAAATGTTATATATGATTTTAATTTCCTGTTAGTAAATATCAATGAAATGCCAACCACTGGTAGGTGTATACCTACATATCTTATCGCGAATAGACGTCCACAAAGCAAACATATTATTAGAGAAACACCCGAGGGTTTTATAGCCCAAGCGCCAGAGGTTTTTTTTTTGAAATGTACGGGACCGGCTATTTTTTTTTTGGAATATGTACAGGGGTGTCCCCTGATTGTAAATCCAAGTTGGCGTCATCGGGGGGGGTGAGCGTCAGCCGCCATCTTGAAAAACACGTTTTATTGAATCTCTCGCGAACCGCGCATCGTACGACAAAAATAGTACAAATCATTTTTGTAGCTAATAATATTTGCCATCTTTTTTATTTAAAATTTTTTTCTGTAAAAAGCATAGTTTTTTATTTGTAGCGCTTCAAACTTTTTAAAATATGGTTTTTGCTAAATATATAGTTAACGGTTTATGATAAATGAAAAATGGTAATAACTAAATTTGTAGAGCATGAAATTTCCTATAAATTTCATCCGAAACTTTTTCCCGTAACATTTATAGTTTAGGAGCTAAAACGCTGTAAATGTCGAGTGAACGCAAAATATTCACGAGATTATAATGCTATATATTCAATCATGCGCCTATGAGTTGTAGTATATATTTTGGGTCGTTCGGACTTTCCCCCCTCAACATTCCTACAATATTGCGGAGCTGCTTGTGGATGCTGAAAACCTGGTTTGAAATGTTCAATCATTTGCTCGAATTGCAGTGGCCAAACATGCGACAACGTGCCAGACGTAATAGATGCCATCGAAAACGAAATCGAAGAAGACCCAACCTTCGATTCGTCTCCTTCGGATATGGCGGAGGCAGAAGAAATCGATTCAGAAGGAGATGAGTGTCTTCCGTCGACATCGAAAAGAATTAGACTCGCCCTGTAAAATAATGCGCCACGTTTTTACATAATAACTTTTATGATGATACTATATTAAGCAACAATAAAGATGGATAAATTATTCGTTGTTCTCCACACTATTTATAAATTATTCGTTGTTACACAGCTGCATTGACATTTTTTGGAACACTTTATGCCATTTTATGCGTTATGAAATGGTTTTCGTATACAAACGAGCAATATTGTCACTGATAATGTACGAGGTGCAAGTTTTACCTAGCTGCAGCTCCTAAACTATAAATGCTACGGGAAAAAGTTCCGAATGAAATTTATAGGAAATTTCATGCTCTACAAATTTAGTTATTACCATTTTTCATTTATCATGAACCGTTAACTATATATTTAGCAAAAACCATATTTTAAAAAGTTTGAAGCGCTACAAATAAAAAACTATGTTTTTTACAGAAAAAAGTTTTAAATAAAAAAGATGGCAAATATTATTATCTACAAAAATGATCTGCACTATTTTTGTCGTACGATGCGCGGTTCGCGAGATATTCAATAAAACGTGTTTTTCAAGATGGCGGCTGACGCTCACCCTCCCCGATGACGCCAACTTGGATTTACAATCAGGGGACACCCCTGAACATATTCCAAAAAAAAAATAGCCGGTCCCGAACATTTTTTTACGAACCTACTTTTTTTGCTCCGGCGCTTGGACTATTAAGAGCAATATGATTACTTACTAAGTGAGTGGGTAGGAATGTGTAATGTGAATAGGTCACATTACGACCTTGTGGATATAATAAAATGTAAGTACTTGCACACAAATGTCATAGTAGGTCAGTTTGTTTATTTGTATTATACTTTCAATGTATTGATAAATCGTACTGCTTCCAATAGTTTCGGATCCTCTAATTACAAGAGTACATGCATTCTTCCATACGTTACATGAAGTGTAAAGAAAAATTTAAAAAGTATTTAATGTCTGTATGTTTCTATCTTTATTTTATTATTTAAGTCAATTACAGCGTTTAAATTATTATTTTTTAAGTCAACTATTTATGCTATATCTGGATGACCAAAAAATAATCGGAAATAGTGTATGTATATTAAAAAAAAAAAAAAAATTTAAACGTATTTTGAAACTTTGATAATTCTAGCGATTCGGTCCTCCCCCTATACCTAGTAATACTTTCTTGGAAACAGGAAAACTACACACAGAGCCAAGTCCCGGCGGTGGTGGTCGAGACATCGATGCCAAAATATCACGAACAATTCGCAAAAAAAAAAATCTCCCTAGACATGTATTTTTCTTTTCTTTATAAAATTTAGGGACTAAATTTATCTCCTATGCTATACATGTATTTTCAAGTTATCTATAGAAAACAAATACTTTCCGGCTTTAGCTTCCAAAATTGCCTATAAATGACGAGCCCGTTGGGTGAGTGGTTAGGGTGATTGCTTTAACGCTCTGTTCTAGGGTTCCTGGTTCGATTCCCGGCAGGGTCAACTTTGAAAAATGAACTTTTCAAATTTGGCTTTGGTTTGGATCTGGAAAGCAGTGGCAGAAGACCACCGTGAAATAACAGCACGTGTCCCTATCCCAGCTTAATCCTACTATGGTGGGCAGCGCACTTGCAGCAACTGTGTCGTTGTTTGCGTTACAGACGATGGTGACCATCTACCATCAAGTGGACTGTCAGCCTGTCTATCGCCCTTAACATCCTATACCACGCAACGCATTTTGATGAGGTTTTCACTAACGGAAAGAGCGTTAAACGGGGAAGGTTTTTATTTATAGTATGGACAAAAAAATTAAACCCGTACTAAACCGGGATCGCTAGTTTTATATAAGTATTTCATATAAATATGGGTAGTACATAATTATAACATTTAAATTTCAATTAATTAAATATTAAAAATATATAAATAAAATTTGATTGAGATAGCAAGCGTTTCATTATTGTTATTTCAAAACCAGTAAATAATAATAATTTTTAAAAGACGTTTTCTAAATGCCCTATATTATCTGGAGTGTAGCATCGGCAGCAACAAAAAATAGTTCACTTATCCTGGTTTTAGCTAATCATACATTCACCAAACATATTAATAACAGATGACAAGTTAGGAATACTCTTATATATAATACTTCAACCTTTTTAGGAAAATCAAACAATTTTATATTATTTTACAATATTAATATTCCCTTTTATTTTCAAAATATAACTAACACACTAAACACAGTTTTAACTCCCAATTTTTGGGAATAATTTAGAACAAAAACACCTATATACACTTTGCTCACAAGATTTTGACACTTAAAAAAAAATAGCTTAACCGACTTCAAAAGTGTTCCGAGCTGTTCGAATGGTTTTTAAATACTTATAAATAAAAAAATCAATTATTTTTCTTCGTTCAAACATTAAGAAAATTACACCAAAAAATCAAATTAAAATATAGCATTATAAACAATTAAAGCATTTGAACTACTTTTTTTAAATTATTGAACTAATCTAACAGGTACATAGTGGTGAGGCACCATGTGATGTTTCTCTTCAGATCAAAAAATATATAAGGCGAAAGCTACACTTTCAATAACAATTGTGGAGCCGCGGCTTATCCTGATATTTACTGAGGCGTCTAGCTAGACTGAAGTATTGACGGATCTCAATATGGATTGACATTCCACGGGTCCTGATAAATATTGAATGTGTAGCCGCGAGGTCAATATTTATCATTTCAGTACGCTCCCACGACGATCCATGACGACCATGATGACCATGAGACCGGCGATGAGCCGGGCGTCTTCGCCCGCGCTTTCAGAACCTTTTACAAGCGACCAAAAGAACTTAAAAGTCTTTATTCTCAATTTAGAAATACTGCCCTAACTGTGGGATAATTCATCAAGTAATTGCATAAATGTAACAAAAAGAAATGAAGCCCTAAGCAAGTTACTGGACATATACAACTGTAGACGATGTTAGGAAAAAAAATAACAGTTTACGGTCAAACTACAGAAAAGAAGGTACATGAGGCCAGGGTCAGGACCAAGCCAGACGTGACAGATGTGTATACTTTTGTCTCTGTTTTAACCAATTTTTAGTCCATCGCTTTCTTTTCCCTCTTTTCTTTAACACTATTACTAAAATAATACACTTTTATTGCAGTATCCATGGTAGCGTCTGCACCGCACAAAGGAAGCCACAATACTGTCGTGA
The DNA here is from genome assembly GCA_910589475.2 of Bembecia ichneumoniformis. Taxonomy (NCBI): domain Eukaryota; kingdom Metazoa; phylum Arthropoda; class Insecta; order Lepidoptera; family Sesiidae; genus Bembecia; species Bembecia ichneumoniformis. The sequence continues at coordinate 14,831,540 of OU342524.1, read as the reverse complement.
TAAATACAGAACGTTTAGACTAGGGTATGACCGTGATCCACCAGCTATTTCAGTCCATTTCTTCATAAGATCACGATAAATACTTTACGTGTAGCCTTCGCCTACTAAGGCAAACGAGATAAAAAAAGACGATAAATAACTTAATTTCCTTTCTGTAGATCATTCTCCTTTTTTTATATATTTTTGTTTTAATTCGAGTAATGATTGTTTATAAATCATGTTTCTTATTTTTGGATGTATGTATATATTAATAATATAACCAAGTAAATTAACATAGAGTAAGTATATGTTCTTCTAGAATAATCTACCTTCTAAATAGTGAAAGAACTTTCCAAATAAGTGGTTCTAGAGATTATCCTTCACATATATATATATATATATACACAAACTTAAAAATCCTCTCTCTCTCTCTTTATAATATTTAGATTAGCAGCGCCGACAATTTAGACATTATGTGGAAAATTAACCATTTACATTCTAACAAAACTTCTCACGTTAATAGCTACTTACATATTCACTTGTTTTTTTTTAAATATATACAAAATAGTCATGCATGCATCATTATACAATAGATATGTTAATGATGTGCAATATTTGAAGGCTAGGTCCTGTCGTGTCACAATTTATTCGCTCAACTGTTCAGGGATAAGATTGTTTAGTCTTAGCCGAATACTTTTTAAAAAAAAATAAGAATATTTTAGAGAAACGTTTCTTAAAAAGAGTATGCTTTTTGCATATTTCGGACAAGTTTGCTTACAACTAACCTCTATAGATATTAATGGAACATTTAATTCTGTTTACTCTAATAATTTTTAACTCGACGGAATCCTCATAGGTTATCTGGTGATTCATTTAAATTAAACCTTCTTTTAAAAAGGTATACGATTTTGTGAACCATGACCAGCGCTTCTTCTGTCATTTCACGAGTTTTATAAAAAATCATAGCCAGCTTGAGTTTCATAATAACTAGACTCTTTTGTTTAATATATCAAATCTAAGTCTAAATATTCAAATTGTAACAAGCGATACCTGAAACACATATATTTATGTTATTACAATGGGGATTCCATTTTGCGTGTAATATTTTCGTCATTTTCTTTTAATACCTACGAATTAAAAGTCAAGTTTTTTTTAATGTTCTAATAGTATTGGGAGATGACATTAAACATTAAATGTGAGACAATCACAAAAATAGTATAGTCGATTATACTGCAATCTATTACTTGTAACAACTAAATGAACAATTTAAAAGATTTTAGAATGTGGTGATATGATTTATATTGTTTTAAAACCCTTAATTACCATGGTCATCAAGCAGTCTAATGGTTTTATAGGTGATTTTTTTTAAAACACAGATGTCGCACCATCGTATTAGAACAAAATCCGATAAATCCAACAAATCACATGGACATCTAAGTTTTATTAGTTTTTTTAAAAAAGGTAAAAATCTTTAAATAGTGTGTCGGAAGCGCACTTATATAAATTGCAGATTTCGAATTTTTAACCTAAGACTTTAAAAAATGTGAACTTATTTTTTCATAGTAAAAATAATAAAAAGTTACTTAAATCTAACCAAAGTAGTCATAAATTCTAAAATAAAGTTAAAAAAATATCTCCTGAGTCCTCCACAATAAATATGTCAAACAAAAATAAACCTCATTTAACGTTGAAAGAGAATAGCAGAACTTATATAGAAAATACTGTTTTTTCATGAACATGAAAACTGGTGCAAAATTAAATTTCACTTACAGAGTTATTCTTTCCAATAAGGATTCAGATATATTTTAGAGCTGCTTTTTTATCACAAAACTTCTAGTCATATATATATTTCGACCACATTTCATGTGACATTTTTCATTGTGTCAATTATTATAGTAATGAAACAGCGATTAAAACGATTTTCTGCTTCCTGCACAAAAATATACATTATGCACCTAATAAATGCACATTCCATGATTTGTAGTCGAAATAAACACTAGTGCTGCTTTTTACGCTAATAAATCACTGATTATATGCATAAAACACCTAATCTAATTAAAAATATCTAAAACTGTTCAGTACATGCGAGTATTCGAGAAATATTGCTTGATTTGAAAGACACATCAACGTAGGCTATATAAAATTGGGGAGACAACGATTAAGTACTCCCGAAGACAATTTTGTCTATAATTCGTTTTTTAAGTATATTCTTTTACAGTATTTACAATAAAGTAATTAAATATTTCTTGTTGGTAAGTTCAATTTTATAATTTACAAACAAGAAATATACTAATTATAAAACATAGAGTGAGACGCCTTGCGTCCATGTGGGCAGACGACCTCAAAGGCATCACAGGAAGCGGTTATGCGAAGGGTAGAGAGAACCGTGTGTGATGGCAAGCCTTGGGAGAGGCATGTATCCAAACGTGGACAGACACAGACATAATTGGAAAGAAATATTATTTTAAGTTAGTCAGAGATTAGTTTTATAAAATGTCTTTTAAAATTTATTCTTTTTAGTATTAATCAGGATGAGTTTGCTGCGTGTTTTGTGATGGACGCGGAGGCGCGGGTCGGTGTGGACGCGGTGCTGCTAGCTCGCAAACCTCATCGTAAACGCGCACATTGCTATATGTTGCTTCACCGATCTCACTATACACGTTACTCGATACGTCATCGTACAAAGCTCCATTCGACGCAAAGTTCCCATAGCACTGGTACTGTTCACCGCTCTGACTCTTCAGAGCCGAGTAATTTTTAGTATCGCCCCGAGTACCGCTGAAGTTCTCCAATTTCTCCTCCTCATACTTGGGCACGTAAATGTTCTTCTCATAATCGTTCACCTTGGCCACCGGAGACGACAGTTTCGTGTAATAATCCTTGGTTTCCATAATGAACTGTTGATGTGCCGGATTCAAATCGAAATTTTGATATATAGGCATATCGTTATATCTAGATTCATTGAGGGACGTAACGTTTTGTGCTCCAGATGTAGATGGCGTTTCGGCATAAACGCCACTGTTTGAGTATAATTCGCTATTTGTATTCTTAGATCTGAGGTTTAGAGATTCTGATATTTTATCATCTAGAGACATTTGCGCGAGCGATTTGACACCGTCCTCTAGCAAATTATTAGTGCTTGTCCTCGACTGGGGTAATGCACCGTAAGTGGCTACGTTATTGAATATTTGAGTTCCATTGTTCGTTGAGTAGTTATTAGAGGAATATCTTTGAGATTCACTGTTTTGATTGCTTGAATTGTTCAATTGTATATTGTTGTAGTTTAGTCCTGGCGATCCATGGCTAGTTGACGGCCTTTCGTTTACATAATTATCTAATTGTAAGTCATAATTCGGTCTCGCTGATACTTTTGGATTTGTATATTTGGGTCTAATATCACCTAAGTTCACAGGCCATAAATGCGAAGTATCAAAGGGATCTGGTTCCGACAATGAAAACGGAGTATTCTTCGTAGGTGAGGCTAAATTATCTAATGATTTGGCTCCGTATAGCAGAGGATTACTTCTTTGCGAGCTGGTATTAAACGAGGGAAGACTGTCGACACTATGCTCTTCCCAGTCTGATTCCTGAACTGTAAATGCAAAGAAAAAAATTATGAATTTTTGATACGAGACTATCAAATATCCGAAAAAATTTCAAGATTAAAAAATAAATAGGCATATTAAGTTAAAGTCTCAAAACACCTACCTAATTGCGGCACATCAATTGGCTCATCCAACAACGACACATTCTGATTGGCAGGCGAGTGATCGTGCATGGACGCGGATCGCGTGCACGGTGGTAGATCTAGATCAATTAGCAGGTCTTCTTTAACTGCAAATTTAAAAAAATTACATTTAGCGCTCGTGAAAAACAATAAAAAAATAATCATAAATTATATTATTTCTTCTTACTTTCTTGAAATATTTGATTCGATGTTATTGGATGCAACTTAATTTTAATTCCATATGATAAAGGCTAATGGAAGAAAAGGGGAAATTGAAGTGAAAGACGACAATACTAACAAAACAGTTTAAAATGTTAAATCAAAACGACAACTAGTACCAAGTAATAACAAAGAAATATTTCAAAGACAAACACTTGAAGGAACACAGTAATTACAAAAATGATAAAAATAAGCAATAATGATGATATTAAGATACTGATTTAATATTATGAAACAAAAACAAAAAATTATATCGAGAGCCATGCAAAACGTTACCTTGATTTAGACTCCTCGAGTAGACGTCCCTGGTGGACCGGGCGAGTCTCCCGGTCATCTGCAAGGTGGCTCTGTCATTGGTCAGTTTGTTGTAGTTGAAATGGCTGCTGCCAGTGTTGCCGCCGCGAGTGCTCGTCGGTTGCATAGATTCTATTGTTCTTCGCTTTCGTAGCACCACCTCATCGGAACTGGATGAACCGTTTAGTACTGGCGACGTTGGCGCCGGCGATGAGCCTTTAAAGGATTATTTTTTTAAATTGAAATCGTAAATATTAACATAAAAACAGCCTCTGCTCTTTTTTAAAATTAAAGTTGACAGCCTTAATTCAAACAACGCTACAAGGGCTCCAAATTCCCGCCGACCTTGACAGGATAAAAGGATATGAGATAAGAATGGGATAGGTCCCTGGTATCCCTTATTCACATATAAAACACATCACAGGCGTTGTTATGTAATTGTGGAGATAACCACTTCTCTAAGACCATGTGTTCTTTCGCCGTTAAGGAAAATGATGAGTTTAGGCGCATGCTTCACCGCGATATGAACTCGCGTCTGCAGTTTCGAAACGCTGAGTCTTCGTTCGAGCATGAGACCTTCGTCTTACAACCTTAACATTATAACCTTAAAAAAACCAGTGTAAAAACCCAGTGGATATTCGACAAAGGCCTTTATATACTTCTTGATATGAGGAAATAATTTTAATTGTTTAATAAAACAAAAGTAAAAAAATAATAAATTGAATAAGAGTAATTGAATATCACCGCGTTTACCTATTAACATTCTAGAATATTAATGAGTTATTACTCATTGGATTGGATGTATCCGATAATATTCAACGATTACCTACATATGTAATCACATTTAGCGTAGCCTTACGTTTTCCTCTACGAGTATGTGTGGTCGTAGGTAATTTTTATTAATCTAAATGTATTATTAACAGATGCCTGCATTTTTTTTTTCATTTCACAAATGGATGCGTCTTTTGAATCGAGAGTATAAATCAGGTTCATTTTGGAATGAAATACTTCCATTATTGATTTATTAGACAACATTAATTTACATATATTGTAACAAAATCGTAAACTTGCCGAGTCTGTACATCAAACATTTTTCAAAAAAAAAAAAAAAATTTGATCACGTTATTTTTTTAACATTAGGTTAAAAAATAGTCTTTAGAATTTTCATTTGTTTTTCTGTGTATTTGGATAATCTCAGAAACGGCTTAACCGACTTCAGTGCGGTTTTCACCGATGTATTGTAGCAAGCTTCACGTGGCATTTAGTGTTTGTTTCATTCCAATCGGTTTACAAACAAAAAAGTTAAGCGCTATTCTAGAAACGCGTACAAAGTCCGAGCACGGCTAGTCATTATTAAGATCATTATTACGCGATAGGAAAGGAAAGAATTCTAATAATTTTCTGGTATCAAGTATATTTAAAAACTATTTAAGTATCAATGAAAGACCTTTCAAAGTTAAGATTTAATAGAACCCTCTTAGTTGACAGCGAGTGTTGGTTCAGGTGTGGTTTTTTTGTAAACGTTCAAACCGTTCAAAACGTTCAAATTAGTCACATTAGAGATAAGCCTATAAGTAGATTCGCGCCTGTAAGCGAATATCGCTAATCTATGACACATTTTTTTGCTGTGCCTTTGTTATTTTATACTCTTATGACTAACACTAATTGTTTTAATATATGTGCACGTTAATATAAGCAATATACGTGCACGTATAAAATTAATGAAACGATTTTCTTTAATAGAAATTAATTAATTTGTGGAGTGGTAAGGTGTTTGCCTCGACTCTATGACTTAATGAAAATGAACGTTTCAAAGTTGGCTGTGGATATGGGTGTATTGTTATACTTCGTTCCTCGGTCATAAATTGAGCAGCCTATAATAATACGATATAATTCCAAGAAACAATAAAAAAATTGTGAAAACTGTCTCAGAGATCCCGAGTTCGCATCCCGGCATCGTCAACTTTGGAAATGAACTTGAAGAGCCAACTAGACGCCCAAGGCCACTGCAGCTAACAGCCTAACATTTGTAAGGCTGTTGTTAGCTGCAGTGAGTTCTAACATTTTGGTTGGTAATGGCGATTTAGATCGTTCATGTCTCCTTCCTATTGACGACACTTTTACTTACATCTTCCCTGTCAAGGGTCAACCCAAATGTGGCTAACGCGACAATATTTTTAAAAAGAACTAAATTAAAGTGGCAATTTAAAGTTCACAGTAACTTAACAGAAGCACTGTTTTAAAACTTTTGTTTAGCTGATATTAGTCCGCTTTCCGTCACTGCTTAAGTAATTTAGTTATCATGAATTGGAAAAGGCTTTAAGACCCTCAAACCCGTATCCGAACCCGGGGCTATCACTGCCCTACATGGCAATATCATATAGATTTCATTACGGGAAATTAGTAGAACTAATTACATTATAGGTGAATGATATAAAAATGACATGTTGCTTTAAAGAACACTGCACACAGCGAAGTTTAATAAATCTTTCATACCACGAAACATTTACTTTACTAAAATTCTTCATTATATTTTCTTAAGTCATGTAAGTAAATTACAAAAATTAAATTACTATCCAAGAATTACACCAATCTAAGATTTAGGTGGTGTAAACTTAAAATAATTTATTGAAATAATTTACCCGATTTTCTGATAGTAGATAAAGTTTGTGCCTTCTTTGAATTCTGTGCTTGTTTGCTTCTTCCACTCGATACTAATGTGCTGAAAAATAACGCATTCAATAAATTACTTTCCTATCTTCCCATTGTTTTCGAGTTGTGATAAAATCACTTCTATTACGTCGCAATAAGACTCACCTTGGGAATAACCCAATCTCCAGCGTTCTCTGGTTCTGTCCCTTCCACCAGTGCAGTTCGGGCCTCTTATCTATGAGAATTATAGCGTCACCCGCTTCCACCGTCATTTGACCTTGCTTCCTATAGCTGAATAGAACAAATAGACACAAAATTTATAAACTTATATAGAAGGTTCGCTCATCTGCAGATAAATTTATCAATTAATCATGTATGTTTGTTGTGTTATATTGTGGCATCATCATCAACAGCCTATTATATTTAACCACTGCAGGGGTACAGGCCTACCCTCTCAACAAGGGCGTATGGGCTATATGGTTCACCACGTTGGCCCAGTGCGGGTTGGTGGTGGTGTATGGAAATGAAAAAAAAAGTTGCAGACATCTTCACATGGGGTTTAAAATTTCTTCCACAGGTTTCCTTACGGTGTTTTCCTTCACCGTTTGAGAGCAGTCAGTAAATGTAAAAAAAAAAGTACATGGCATAGCCACTGTAAAATTTTCCACTGCGCCACCGACGCTCTTATTATATTGTGGGATATAGTAATAAAATCTCATTAGGTGTTCAGAGATGCAGTTATACCTGAGCGAGGCGATGGCGGTTTGAGACTTGTTGGTGTCCAGGTAGCGCTGGATGCCAGCAAAGGTGGGTCGCTCTCGAGGGTTGAGATCCCAGCACTGCATCATGAGCATGTACACATCGGGCGCACACGCGGCCGGAGCACTCAGTCGTTGGCCTTCGCGCATAATCAGCCTCAGGATCTCCGAACCGTTTAACCCTATAAACATTTAAACCTTTAGACCTACATATTACATATGCTTACACTATTATATAACACATGTAATTATTTTTCTTAACACTTACGATCCTATTTTCGAAATAGGATATATTTTACGTTTTTTTATTTTGTCTAAAAGTATTGTCTAAAAATGTCTAAAAAGTAACTATTGTTTTGTAACCAAAACAATAGTTATTCTGAAACAGTTTAATTTTCTTAAACCCAATAAGAATCTTACTAATATTATAATTGCGAACGTTTGTGATGTTTTTTCCGCAAAACGGCGTCCATTTTTTAAATAATTTTAGACTATCCCTTGGGAAGCTAACATTATCATTTTATATATTATAGTAGAAGTAGGAAGGATAGCAGGATTTTTCACTGCAGACGAAGTTGCAGGCCCATCTAAATTATAATCTCGTGTGGAGTTGCTGGCCTCCCATCGAGCGCGTCCCCAGGTGGTGGATTGGGGAATGTCTCCCAGATATGGGTGGTACTGGGGAAATCAAATACCCAGCGCGAACCAAAACCAGTAGGCATGGGCGTGCCTTTAGTCTAGGAAGACGCGGCCTAGGGGATCTTACCCCGACAGAAAAAGACAAAGCTGTGGATCAGTAAATTTTATGTAATGGCGGAAAATAAAACAAAACTACCCCAGGAGGGTACCGTGAAATGCGGAGAATCCCTCCCTGAACATTGCCCTGTCTCTGTGGCAGGTCAATCTTCAGGCTGCCCCTCGGATTCTGGGGGGGGCGTCTTTCGCTTTAGCATAGCTTCGAAGGAATCTACGGCATCAAAGGGAACGGCAAAAATCTACACACAACAGATATTCCACAAGGGTTTATTTACCAATAGACCCCGATCAAATTCTCTAAGCAATCTAATTGCCTCATCTAAAGATGTAAGAAACATGTCATCAGATCATCCTGACGATCAAAGCGACACCTATGATAAAAGTAACTGGACAGAAGTAGTGAATAAAAAACGGCTAAGATCCAGCCCTGAAATAGCAAGCAGGTGTAAACAAAAAAAGCACAATGCGTACTGGCTTAGCCAGACAGTACCAACTTCAAACAGCTTTACTGAGTTGGAAGTGGATGAAGAAACCTTAGAGACAACAAATACTAACAGGGAACCAAGACCTCCACCCATCTTCGTTGATAAAGTGGGTACAATACAACCACTAATTACCCTACTTAATAATCACGCGAAAGAAAGCTTTACAATAAAAGTATTGCAAAACGACAGAGTCAAGATACAACCGCACACATCTGTAATTTATTCCAAAATAGTGAAATTACTTGAAGAAAAGGATACCGAATTCTATACATACAAACCCAAAAGCGAAAGAAACTTCAGGGTGATATTGAAAAATATACACCCGTCTATGGATACCGATGACATAAAATTAGAACTAAAAGATCAAGGACATGTCGTCACAAATATTTATAATATAAAACAAAGATTCACAAAGAAACCCTTACCTATCTTTATTGTTGAACTTAAGCCACAAGACAACAATAAAGAAATATACAGCATTAAAAAACTACTGAACTGCCTTATACATTTTGAGCCCCAGCGACCCAAACGTGAAATACCACAATGTTCAAATTGTCAGCAATATGGTCATACTAAGAAATATTGCCGCCGAAAACCAAAATGTATTAAGTGTGCTGGTGATCATCTCTCATCTGCCTGTGAACATAAAGGAAGACTCAACAATGTTAAATGTGTCCTCTGTGAAGGCAACCACCCCGCGAACTACAAGGGCTGCAATGTCTACAGAGAGTTGCAAAAAATCAGGTATCCTCCAATGCGCGAAAAACGGCTGCCGAAACTACATTTAAACGAAAAACCATCACATAGGCCTCTTGGAATAGAACCAATCACACCAAACAAGACTTATGCACAAGCTGTGGGTGGCAACAAACCAGATGCAAGTATTAGTGCTAAAACAAGTGATGACCAAAATCAAAACTTTGTCAAAGAAATGATGGAGATGCTAAAACAAATGATGAGCCAATTAACAACTATGAACAATCTGCTCATAACACTAACAAATAAAATCACACACATTCACTGACCTTAAATTGGTCATTTGGAATGCCAATGGGCTGTTACAACATTCTCTAGAAGTTAAGAAATATTTATTTAATAATAATATTGACATACTTATGATATCTGAAACACATTTTACTAATAGAAGCTATTTCAATATACCAAATTATAAATTCTACAATACAAATCATCCTGATGGTGCTGCTCATGCTGGATCTGCGTTACTCATCAAATCAAATATCAGACATCACACAATCCAGCCGTACTGTTCAGAAAAAATCCAGGCCAAAAATATTGTTATTGAAGACTGTGCTGGTCCTCTCACAGTATCTGCCCTGTACTCCCCACCCAAACACAACTTGAAAAAGGATGACTACGTTGCCTACTTCGAATCCCTTGGAAATAGGTTTATAGCTGGTGGTGATTATAACGCCAAGCACACCGACTGGGGGTCCCGCATCACTTCGGCCAAGGGTCGCCAACTGCTATCAGCTAGCCGAAACCTAAAACTAAATATTGTTTCATCTCGAGAACCTTCGTATTGGCCAACAGATAGGAAGAGAGTACCAGACTTAGTTGACTTTTGTGTGACAAAAAACATTGCTGAAACCTACATATCGGCAAAATCTTGTCTAGAGCTATCCTCAGATCACTCACCTGTAATAATTACACTTAGCAAAGAAGTGATAAAGACCCAAAAACAATGCAGGTTGCACAGCTACAAAACAAATTGGTCCCTTTTCCGTAGCTTAGTTTCATCTACCATAAATGTAAATCTGCCACTCAAAACTGATGACGACATAATGATGGCTGTGGAGCATTTTAATAACTGCATCCAAACATCGGCATGGGAGGCAACTCCTGAATCAAATGAATTTACGCCAAATTCTTGCCCACAAACCATAAGGGACAAGGTTGCTGAGAAGCGCGCTGCAAGAAAACAATGGCAGCGGACGCGACACCCTCTAGACAAGAAAAGACTGAATTATGTAACTGCTCAACTAAAGAAATTACTTATAGAACACAAGAACATTGGCGTGGAAAGGTATCTGACGAATCTGGATGCCACACCTTCAACGGATTACTCTTTGTGGAAAGCTACAAAGAGATTAAAACAACCAAAGCGTTACAAACCCCCAATACATACTCAAGACAACTCATGGGCCAGTAGTGATTTTGAAAAGGCCAATGCGTTTGCTGCACACTTGACAGAGGTATTTAAACCAAATGACTGGGAGAACCCTTGTGACATGATCAATGACATAGAGCGGAAATTAAGTGAAACTTATCAACTTGATCCACCTACAAAATGTTTTACCAAAACTGAAGTACGCAGAGCCATATGTAAGATAAACCAGCATAAAGCACCAGGTTACGATCTAATAACTGCTAAGATTCTAAGAGAATTACCTGACGAATGTTTTAAAGTATTGACCCAAATATACAATGTCTCACTGCAGAGAAATTATGTTCCACCACAATGGAAAGTTGCTCAAATAATTATGATACTTAAACCAGGGAAGAGTGCTGAAGAACCGAAATCGTATCGCCCAATAAGTCTTCTGCCGGTAGCTTCTAAGGTGTTGGAAATTCTAATCTTGAGTAGGATGAACCCCATTCTTAAGGAAAAGAATTTGATCCCAAACCACCAATTCGGTTTTAGACATGGACATGGCACCATTGAGCAAATCCACAGACTCGTTAATAGTATATATAATTGTTTTGAGAACAAAGAGTATTGCTCTGCGGTTTTTTTGGACATTTCGCAAGCTTTTGACAGAGTTTGGCATGAGGGCCTACTATTCAAGATCAAAGAAATGCTGCCTATTAATTACTTCCTGTTCTTTAAAGCTTATCTAGCTAACCGCCATTTCTTTGTTAAATATGGCGAAGATATCTCAAAACTTAAGATAATACAGGCCGGTGTTCCTCAGGGAAGTGTTCTGGGTCCTACACTATACCTACTATTTACTTCTGACCTGCCATTGACTGATGGTGTGAAAGTAGGTACGTATGCTGACGACACAGCTGTTCTTGCTGTTGATAAAAACGCCTTTAAAGCCTCTGCCTTACTACAACTAAGCCTGGACAACATATCAACTTGGTTTAAGAAATGGCGCATCAAAGCGAATGAATCCAAGTCTGTCCATGTCACATACAGTTTAAGGAGAGAAACTTGTCCGCCTGTTTCTCTCAATAACAAAATCATACCACAAGCAGACGAAGCAAAGTACCTTGGGGTGTATTTAGACAGAAGACTGACTTGGAGGAAACATATATTTACCAAGCGCAAAGCTCTTGGCCAAATGCTGAGAAAATTCTACTGGGTGTTGAACAAAGCTTCAAAGTTGTCTTTGGCTAATAAGATACTTATATATAAGTGCATAATAAAACCGACGTGGACATACGGTATACAACTCTGGGGCACCTCTGCTAACTCAAACTTGGAAATTCTACAGAGATTCCAATCGAAATTGCTTAGAATTATAGTTGACGCTCCCTGGTATATAACCAACGAGAGGATACACCGAGATCTTAAGATCCCTACAGTAAAAGATGAAATTGGAGTTAGAATACCGAAATACAAGGATCGCATAGCCAACCACATAAATCAGCTTGCTGTGGACCTAATTGAACATAAATTCACTTTCTCCAGGCTAAAGAGGAAAACCCCACTTGAATAAAAGGGCCAACTTAGTACTTGACGTGGCCAAGCCATTGGGCTTGGACCACAAAACGCTTAAAATTTATTTTTACAATTATTGCTGAATGTCCTAATGTGACAGATTGCAAATTAAAAAAAAAAAAAAAAAAAAATTATAATAATGTTATACTTTATTAGAGATTAGCTCAACCCGCAACTTCGTACGCGTATATTCGGTATAGCGCTTAACTATTTTGTTTGAAAACCGATTGGAATGAAAAAAAAAAAACACTAAATGTTACGGGAAGCTTGCTACAATACACCAGTGAAAGCCACATTCAAATCGGTTAAGCCGTTTCTGAGATTAGAGTGCACAAACCTACAGACAAACAGAGGAAATAACTATTTTTTTTTACCTCTGTAACATAAGTAACGTTTACAAATTGTTTTTTCAAAAAATCTTTTGGAAAAAGATGAAACTTTTTAAATAATCACATGACTGATAAATACTGGAAGTCAGCCAACCTATTTGTTAGCTGAATGAACAGTATTACAATAGCGCCATTGTGTTCCTCGTGACATTTTGTTAAATAGCTTTAACAATTTTGTGCATAGAGTTTAAATTATTTTTGTTGAGTGGGAGTGCGATATAAGAACTATAAGATTTTGCACTTACCTATCCAAGGTTCCTCTCCAAACGTGTACATCTCCCAGAGAGCCACAGCAAACATCCAGACATCGGAAGCATGGGAGAACTGCCTCGTTCGTAGAGATTCAGGAGCGCACCAAGGGAAGGGAACACGGCGTCGTTCGCTCATCACATAGCAATCGTCGGCATCGGGCAACGCTCGCATCAAGCCGAAATCGCCGATTTTTACCTACCGATTTTTATACTAATATAATAAAGAGAGAGGTTGGATTTTGCATGTTTGTTTATATGCAGAAGGTAATCTCCGGAACCACTGCAACTATTTTAAAAATTCACTCACTATCGAAAGTATATTATTCCAGATGACATTATGTATAGTAATCCCCCAATTGATCCCAGACGAAGCCGAGGGGCGTCAGTCAAGTATATTAAAAAGTGTAGCAGGTAGGCTGATCTTTCACTTGACTACTGTCATCTAAAGTCACAAACAACACCAGGGGGAAATGCAGGTGCACTGCCACCCCTACAGGAATTTGTTTAGTATGCTTGAGGAACCCACAGAGTAACTATGATAAAGCACCTCAGAAGGGAGATTGGAAAAAGTTTGCACATCCGCAGGATATAAAGTTTTTAGTCATTCGGATTGTGCGTAGCAGCACTGTATCCAAGTAAAAAGGTTGAATTCCGCATCAATATCACAGAAATAATAATTGTTAATAATTTATTAACAATGTTTCCAAAGTTCTGCCTTATTCTGAAAGTATACAAAGTTTGTCAACTTACCAAGTCTAAGTTGGATAATAAAATATTCCTGCAAGCCAAATCTCTATGAAGAAACCTGTGTTTTTCCAAATGAGCCATTCCAGCTGCCACTTGCTCCGACCATTTTACTATGAAATTTAATGAAATTTTGCCATTTTGTGCTCTGATATGATCTAACAACGCTCCCATTGGTGCCAATTCACAAACCATCATGAGCGGATGGAACACAACTCCATGCAATCTGATGAGATTTAGGTGTTTCAAACTGTGCATAGCTTCAACTTCTCTACGAAAATCATCATATACTCCGGGTTGTGAGAAAGCATCCGCTTTTAACACTTTCACAGCAACTGGAAATGTTTTGTTAGGCTCATCTGATGACAGCCTCCACTCTCCTCTCCTTACAACACCAAAGGACCCAGTACCCAACTCATTATGTAACCTAAAACAAGATAATAATATGCCATTGTCAATTGTGTCAGATATTTTGAAGAGCCTGTCAAATATGGTTTAAGGCAAGAGTGCTCAAATAGTTAACCGTGAGTGATTGTCAATTCACATTTAAATAGATTAACAGTAAAGTCAGAATTTTTTTTTATCAGGAATAACCCTCACTAGAGGTGAAAGGCTGTTTTATCAAAGGAACATACGATATTTTTATTCCCGTCCAAATCTTCTGGCAGTGACCTGAAACACTCTAAGTGTGTATGTGATCTACCTATTAAGTCTTACAAGGTAAGACTTACTTATACAACACTCAAGTATGTGTGTGAAAGTATGTGCACCACACATAATTAGTGTCTGCAGAGTCAATCTCTTGTAGTCAAACAATTTTGATGTAGATCGCCAGTAGTTCGAGTTTGAGCACTCTAAACTCGAATTTAAGGTATTAAACACCCAGACAAAAACCAAATTTAACAAGATTGTTTTCTTAATTGACCTGTTCAGGCATCAAATCCAGCATTTATAATTATGTATGTTGTTGCTAACAGGTATCCATGTAAATTTCTCAATATTATAAAAAACAATAGGTAATTTAGAAGGGACTAACAAATGTTTTTACAAAAGATAGCAAAACAAAATTACAAGAAAAAATAAAAGCACTTCACTAAAAATTAATATTATATATAAACAATATTTTTTGTATTCTAGCTGGAATTTTAAATTAGATTTTTTTGTTGTTAATTTGCCATCAGTCACTAGACTATAATCAAATTTGGTGAAGTAGAATTGGTGTTTACATAGAATTAGGCTAGTGCCTTATTCTAAAAGAAGATAAGGCCTGCCCTTTTCAGTCTCCTAACTTTTCCAATCTGCAACAGCACCTTGGTAAGTAAATTTGGATGGAAGCAAAGACAGTCCTTGTAATTTTTTCTATAGCATTCTATTTCTTCCACTATTGTTGAAATCTCAAGACATGAGTGTATCTCACTTCCCATACCAGGGCACCCCAGTAGGGACAATATATTAATAACATTATTCCCTACTTTTTATGCTTAACATATAATATTAAGAAGGCAAACAACAAAAGAAATATTGGGTTATAAGAAAAGCCATTGTGCATTTTAAAGGACAGAAGTTTGAACAATTGACAAAATTTTAATTAAATTTTCATCATTTTAAAGTAAATATAAAATTAGATGACAAATGAATCGAAGAATTTACTTACACTATATCCTTTTCTAGAATTATACAAGTAGTGCTTGTTTCAGTCTGTGGTGTTGGTTTTATAGCTATATCAATTTTCTCTTTCGGAACTGTGCCTGATGATGAACCGAATAGTTTATTCCAAAACTTTCGGTTCCATTGTTGCAGTTTCTTTTTTCTCACAGCATCCAGAAGCCTGCGTATTCCAGGCTTACTGATGCCAATTTTTTCTAGATCCTCTGCATGCACATAATCAAAATGTGCTAATCTTGTTATCTGTTAAAAGCATTACATTATTAGTAGGACATTTTTTTAAATAATGATAAGGTCACTATAATTTGTTTTCTTTTAAGTGGATTGTTTACCTGTAATTGATCTCTGATTGGTAAATAAAATTGTTCCAGTTGGACATTTTGTAGGATTTCAGATAGCCAGTCAGTACCCGAGTCCATCTTCTATATTAATCCGCAAATAGCTCAACAGAATTAACTTTTATGCGACAATTAAGAAACTATTATATATGTGCAACATCTCAAGCAGGAAGTTATGAACAGCGAAGAATACAAGATTGGTTAAACGAGCTCTGTAGACAAATTATTCACAAAAACTTTACATAAGAATCTTATAAATTTTAACAATTGAACTATATATTATATTTTTTGTTTATTTTCTACACGATATACACATAATAATAATAAAATTAAATAAAAACCGATCGAGGACGCACGAAAAAACCCGATCTAACGAGCGAGACAAAAATAAATGAACTGTCACTGTTAGTTAGTTGTCAGTTGTCATTTATGGCACAGAGTAAAATTAAGCTTCTGAAGGATTCTGAGCTGCTGTCTGCTGTCTTCACTGCTAATAAAATGATTTTCTATATTGTCAATGCAGATATACCTAACTTAGAGCATCGCGGTTGTCACATGACTAAAGCGTCCGCGAAACGATCATTTGCGATTGTCAATATTTTTACGTGATTGACAATTTTCTGAACGGGCGATTAAAGCACCAATAGGGGATCGGACAAATTTTCAGAAAGTGTTTTAAATTAATCTTCATGGATATTTATTCCCATAAAAAATACTATTCTATTTATTTATAGCCTTTTAGGTATGTACTCAAAATCATGTTTTAATATTGTTTGTTTGAAAATGCCGCCAAAACGCCACGATAGTTCATCTGAGAGCGCGTAACGTCATTTGTGGTCATATCATAACAAAACAGCTGCATTGACATAAGACAATGATTGCCCACAAATGACGTCACGCACTGTGATTGGTGTTTCAGTATAGATTAAAAATATTGTAAATAATAAAATTTTATTTCTTCATTTAAAAATATTTAAATGAATTATATTAAATTATTATTCGATAAATAATCGTAAAAAAAATTATATTTTCTTTCTAAGTACATTTTAGATTTTAATCTGATTACTGTCCGATCCCCTATTGAAGGTGTATCATTCGCGCATGCCTCAGTCGTTTTTAACTGTGTTGAGAAACAGTTGCGTCGCTCAAAATTGTATTTGCTCATTTTAAATATGATTTCAAATGCAGACATGGCTTTTCTTGCAATAACTCTTGCGGTTTCTATTCTATTAAGAGAAAAAAGAAAAGAACCAGAAGTTGGTCCAAGGAGTGGTATAAATTGAGATATAGGTTTACTCATGGACATTTGCAAAGAACCCTACAAGAAACTGAGCCGGTTGATTATAAAAAATTTCGTCCTATGTAGCGTTTGTTTTTGTCCATAAAGTCCTTACTTTTTATTCTCCATAATACAGGACAATCTCTGTACAGAGATATAAGCAATAACACGAAATCCTATTCTGTTATTATGTCGGCGCCAGCAGTCAAAACTACGTCGAGATCGTCCGCCATGTTCGTTGGCGCGGTCGAAATTAAACAAACAATTGTCATTTGGCATCACTGGCTCTCAATACACAGCGCGTCAATTGCCATCAATCAAACTTTTTGTCATTCGCTGTCAATGCCGTAGTAATATTGACAATCGCTTCATTTGTATGATGTAAACGATCAATTTTTGGATCAATGAGTGCCAATCACGTAAACATTGACAATCGCAATTGATTGTTTCGCGGACGCTTTAGATGGGGACAGCGGATACACAAACATTTTCGCCACTTTTTGCGGGCACTCATGCCACCATGCTAACAATTTACTCACACACTGATACGTCGATGTTGTTCACACTGACATCATCGACGTAATATCCAATTAGACTTCTAGTACAGGGCGAACGCATTCAGACAACACGTTAGAGAAATAGATATTATATAATTCCACGCCTGGTAATGTTAGACCAATAGAAGTTACTATGGGCAGTACGACCAATAGAATTTCGTCGTGACCTTGATCGGACCAATTGGCGTTCAGTACCCCGCGCCCGCGCAGCTCAGTTAGTTACCAGAAAAGTTTGCATTGTGAATAAATAGGTAATAGCCGTCTACTTGGATATTACGTCGATGCACTGACATACTCTACCTACATGACGACTATGGCCGGTGAGAAAGATAGCGATATGCTGCGATTACTGTCAAGTATCGAGCTTAGATCTGCTCCATCTTAGATCGCGTCATCACTTACCATCAGGTGAGACTGCGGTCAAATGCTTGATCTATCATTATAAAAAAAAAAAAAATGTTCGAGCAAGTACTGAGGTAAGAATGTCCACTGACATATTGGTAGTTGAAAATTGTCGATAAAGTGTTATCGATAGATTTGATAGATTAAATTAAAATATCCCTAATTTATTATGTAAAATCTCATTTTAATGTCTCGAAACTGCTCATAAAGTACATAAAGTTACAATAAAATTAGATTATATAATACCGTAACATTTAACAAAAAAAAAAGGGTAGCAATAAGAAGTTTTTAATATATGTAAAAATTTACGTTTACCTACTTAAAATTGTGTTACGAATTTGCAAATCTTTACTTCGTAAGTTTCTGAGACGTTACTTTTGGTTTAACGGTAGACGAATCATACAAAAAGGTAAGAAATTTTTTGAGAATATTTGAGCTTTTCTGAGCTTTCTTTTACTTATTAACATTATATTATTTACCTATTAACCATGGTATTTGACGCCAGTTTGTTTTAATTTTATAATTACTTACATATATGTTTCAGATTTTTTAATAATGGCACAATTTTTTCAAACGTTTTCTTAGCAGCCTTTTTCAATTTCGTTGACATTATTACTTCACTGATAACTGGATAACATAAATTACGGCTTACATTAAAACGTAGTGATTATATATTCTGGCTTACATATCGAAAGACTTATGTAGATATTGCGAGTATAATTTTAATTGCTAGTTGGCACATGAAGATAGGTAAAATGGAAGACACGTCAAATGACAGTATTTTAGAAATCAAAACTGTAAATTTCGGATCTCTATCTGTGGATAAAGAAGATCAGAAATTCATCTATATTACGAATGGTTCAGATGTGAGTTTTATTCAAATGTTTTAATGGTACACCTACCTACCTAACATAACAGGATAATTAAGCTAGCTGAAACTCTGAAAGGATTTCTCGTTAGCCGTATTGTAATAACGTGCAAATTTTAAAGGTTCCTAATGCTAAGTCTTAAATAAACCTAAATGAGATCAAAACCTCCAAATTTTCCATTCCATAGTAACAATTTTAAAAAATGTAGGTAGGTACTTAATGTAGGAGGAAGGTACTTTTATATATTTTTCATTTTTAAAATGTCTAGACATGCTCAAATGTTTTTCTGATGATCTGCTGATTCACAATCAACTATCCAAATTTTTTTATGCTGCAAGTAAAAATACTGCAGAATGTTGCTTTCTACTAATAAATATAAACAATTAAAACTTCTATAGTTAGATGTCTATAAAAGTTATATTTTCTTACATACATATATATGCTTTGCTTAGGCATCTATTTTGTGCGTAGCTTATGGTCTTATCCAACAAATATCTTACTGCCTTATTACCTACTTTAACGCTGTAGGTATAACTACATACATACCTACCACAGTTTTTAAAGTATGTTTTGCCTCTATATGGATATATATTTTTATGTTAAGGTTGGCAGACAGGCTGACGGCCCACTTGATGGTAGGTGGCTATCGTCGCCTATAATACAAGCAACGCCACAGGTGCTGCAAGTGCCATGCCGACTACGATTACGGATAAGAATCGTACCCACTGATTTACGATCCTTATGCTGTTATTTCACGGTGTAGGGGTGATTACTGCCGCCAGACGGGCTGTCCAAAGGACTGCGAAACCACTATTTTCCAAAACCAGACCAGAGCTAATTTCGTAAAGTTAATTTCTAAATTTGATAATTTATTTTATATTCAAATACCATTCTTAGGTTGGCATTGAAATTTATAGTCCCAGATTTGAGTAACTAATTATGTTGATTTTATATTTCAGAGAACTCTATCATACCGTGTTTCACTGATGTACATTATGAACAACATAGATCACGTATTCAAGTTAAATCTTACGTCGACCATTGTGAAACCCCATGAAAAAGCTGAAGTAAAAATTGTGTTTAAACCTAATATCGTTGATCAGACATTTACAGAATATTATGTTATTGACGACACTGACGGGAACGTTTATAGATTAACAGTTACAGGAAAGAGTTTCGGTAACTATATTACGATTTTTTATATGTATGAATAAAGGCAGAGGGAAAGTAGGCAAAATGGGCTCTGATGTCTTTTTCCCCTCAATGAAATACAACCGTATCCAAATTCTTTAAATGCGATATCTGTAAGAAAAGGACTATTCACTGCCGTCAGACAGAAGCTGCCCAGTATGACAGAAGAACTATTTGCCATTGCTACTCACTAGAGATAGGGAGATTTGATACCTATTTAAAAACAATATATACAGTTTTATTTTGTTTTAGGTCCATCGGTGTCACTGAGCAAGAATAAATTGATATTCAGAGTATGTAAAAACTTATCTGAGAACAGGAAGGAAATTATAGAAATGATAAATAAGTCTGCAGTAGACACTACGTATCAATGGCTTTTGCCTGTCTCTGGGCAGGGTTACTTTCAGGTATTTAATCGATTTTCACCGTCATCATTATCTTCATCTCAGTCGGAGAAAGTTCACCGCGGTACAAAGGCCTCCCTCCTAATTTTCCAAAAAGACCGATCAGGAGCAGCCTGAAACCACAGTCGACCCGCGGCCCTAATCAGGTCGTCTGTCCACCTTGTGAGTGGATGTCCTACGCTGCGCCTCCACTCGACAACCTTCCGGCCCCAGCGGCCGTCGGCTCTTCATACTATGTGTCCTGTCCACTGCCACTTCAACGTACTAATCTGCCGGATAATATCGGTAACACTCGTACGTCTACGGATCTCCTCAATCCTGATTCGATTTCGCAGTATAACCCCAAGCATAGCCATCACCATAGCTCGTTGAGCGACGTTGAATTGACGTTGAGCGAGGCCCATAGTTAGAGACCATGTTTCAGCGCCATATTTCATCGCATTGGTCGAAAATTTTTGTTTTAAAACACTGAGGAATTTTGGACGAGAAGACGTCTCGGAGCTTCCCGAACACTGTTCATCCAAGCTAGATTCGACGATTGACCTCCTTCTCGAAGTTGATTCTACTTAAACAATTGAATTTAAACGTTAATTAAAATTAAGTTAAAGTCTCAATATTAGTGATAATAACCGCCGCCCCCAAAGCTGTGTAAATGTTACATTGCCAGCTCGCTGATGGGCCACTTATGTACGTATTTTCCGCCAGTAGGCATTTGTATTACAACTTCAGTCGCCACATTGACTTTGCGTGAATTTCTTATTTTGATTTTGCCACTTTTTATACATATAGTATGCAAATACAAACTCTTCTTTTTGGTTAAATTAGACATATTTACGTTCCTTTGCTAAGTCTCCTCTTATCTCATTTGTATCCCAACCGCGAGATCTTCCACAGCGAGTAACGGGCGGTGAGTCTCCGTGACTCCTTTGTTAGCAGTTTTATGTTATACTTCTTGAATAGCAGTGATTGACTCCGTAGTTCTTCGAACTCATATGGTGAAATTTTCTACTATTTTTCTATTGTAGATATACCGAAGATATATTGCAGTCTTTTGTCATTGCCATTTGTTCATAATTCTATGTGAGTATTTTATTTACCAGTTTTCTACTGAAGACCTCTTAAACCCTGCTTAGACGCGTCGAAGACGTAATTTCACTTGTCATATTTAGGATCGTTCAGTTGATTCGCGCGGTTTGAGACCCACATACGCCAGAGATCAAAGAATGAGTAGCGAAGATGTTGTATTGAATATTTGGTATAAAAATTTGAAGCAAATTACTTGTTCCATGAATATTCTCAAGCAATGTGGAATTGTGGATGCCTTATGGCCGCGCGCATTGCCTGTTGTAAGCGGTTCCACCGCACCGCGCGACACTATACAACGCACATTTATGTATGATCGCAGTCTTATTTTATAACAAGCAATCGCCTGTAGATTTCGCTTTGCGTATCGTCAATAGATACTAATCCAGAATTCAAAATATCTCAGGTATCCACGGGAAATTGTGGACTCATCAGAGCGTTTGAGAAGATTAAGACGACTATCCTATTCACTGGAACAGCATTAGGCGTTTATACGTCGGAATTAGTTTGCTTAATTATGCATCAGGTGATGTATATATTTTTAAGTTAACAAGTTAAGTATTTTTTTACATTTGATAGCCCATTTCTCGCGGATTGTTTTTAGACTAACATAACGCTTTGGAGTCAGATGGTCAGAAGGTATACGTTAAGCAAAACGAAGTTACAGAGCAAGTGGTCCATGCGATGCGGTGATGGGGGACTGATCATAAATATTGGCACATACTATATGTATTTTTCGTGGAGAAGGTTTTTGTCAAATTTCAAGGCGGGCAAAGTCGCGGAGCAGAGCTAGTTAGGGTGCAATCTGGAATTTTCATATATTTAAATAGGTAGTAATTATGAAATGATACTAACATGTGTGTGTTCAAAGCAAAACATAATAATACATGATCAGAATGTGCTTACAAGTGGCACGCTACTGTTAAGTTTGTAAGACTCTAAGAGTAAGGAAAACACTTGAGATCCTACTTAAAACAATGTATGTTATTATGCATTGTTTATGCATCACGTATATATGGTAAATTCGTAAGTATCGAACGAGCGGATGCTACACTGATGTTCCCGGCTTCACACGGTTGCAATTTTTTCTGCAAATTATATATAAAAACCTTCCTCGTTTGCCGCTCTTTCCACAAGTATAACCCGCGTCTAAATCCGTTGTGTGGTTTAGGAGGAGTTAGAGAACATACAGACAAACAAGCAGACGCGAGCAGCGAGTTCAATTTATACTAAGTAAGGAAGAAGGATAAGGAAGGAAGCCGCCTGCGTGTAAGCTCGCGGGCTAAACGAAGCGGCAAGAGAACAAAGAACAGTCTAACATCGACCGTTAAATCGACCATTTAATACCATTACATACCATTTAATAGATTAATTTAGTAATTAAGGTCACAAATCAACCATTTTATAATAAAATTATTAAAAGAATGTCGGGGATGTTTTTAAGAACATCCCCGAGCGCCTCGATTACTTGACTAGATTGTAAACAACAAATGCGAAAGTTTGTATTTTTGTTACTCAATCACGCCAAAACGGCTAAACGGATTTGGATGAAATTTGGCACACAGATAGTTTATTACCAGGATTAACGTATAGGATAATTTTTATTATGTTAAAATGTTGGGTTCCCGTGGCGTCACCAAAAAACATAAAAAAAGTCGGTACCACCGTCGTCACAGTGATAAAGGTGTCGGGCATTATATTACTCGTATGTCTTCTCAGGTGTTATATTTTTTTATTTATCAACGCAGACGAAGTAGCGGGCATCAGCAAGTTATCTATAAGTATTAGGTGTAAACAAAGATTATGATAAGTATGGTATTCTACGATACAATGGCATTCAGGTGGGAACTGAACTGAGCCATGGACAGTGAAAACGATTTTATTAGTGCTGTTGGAATCTTTTACCTATGTTCATACGATGTGTTGATGTGTTTTCTTTACTCTTAAAATGTTATTCAAACTAAGTATACTTTTTCCAGGCTCCAGTTTTTATGAACGTTTTAGCTACAGTGGTGTTGTCTGGCAATCCAATGTTGAGCATTCACGATCATGTATTCGAAAGGAGTTGGAAACGCAAATCTCGTTATGCACATTTGATGCAAAACAGTCTCAATCGTTTAACTTATATACCGAGTGCTTCGGTTTACGAGCGACACTTGGATTTCGGTACAGGGAGTGTCACGGATGTAACTGTCAATATATCGCAAACTTTGTGCGTTACTAATCACGAAGAAGAAGATGGGTTCATGCAGTGGGTTCCAGGTACAATTCTTACCTGCGTTACATAGTAGGTATAAATCGAAGTCTCTTCCCGCGTCTGTATGTCTGTATATCCGCTGACTCCTCTTAAACCACGCAACGGTTTTTAATGCGGTTTTTACTAACGGAAAGACCAATAAATGAACGAAGGTTTATGTATATAATGTGCAGAAAAAATTGCACCCGTACTAAGCCGGGAGCGGATCGCTAGTTAATAAGGCATCTCTATACACCTTTGTTTGGGGATGAATTCTAGGAATAGGTTTTAGGATGAATAGATACATAAGTTATAATTAAAAGAAAGAGAGTATGTATGACCTTGCCAATGAGGCGACTGGCGACATGTCCTTTAGGGAAAAGCCCTTAAACAAATAACTTCAAGTCGCTTCTAAGTTATTCTAAAAATATTTCTTTTTTGGTTGTTGATTTTTTTTAAATTAAGTAATAATTAAATAAAATTATACGTGGTTTAAATGTCCTAACCTTCGTGGTTAGTGGCAATAGGCACACAGCGTTCCGCATTCGTAACCAGGCAGCCCGTCTAGGGGCAGTAACCATCTCTTACAGAAGACCACCCTGAAATTAAATCATGTGTGCTTGTTGCGTTTCGTTGAGTGAGTAAGAGATTCGCCCATCAAGGTCGACAAGACCGCAATTGCAACCCTTACCGTCACACAATTTCTGTAATCTTATTTTATTTCGAAACATATACCTATCGCCTAATATGTGCGCGTATTATATATATGTATATAATTTCCCTAATGTTACTTACTACTAGAGACGCCCTCTATTGGTTCAAAACGACGGCGAAAAGATTAACGATTTTGATATTATTTCAGATCCCGATAACGTGTTTCTCATTGATCCAAATGACGCCATTATACCTACAAAGGAGTCTAGATTGTTTACTGTTAGATTCAGGTAGTGAAGTATTCTTGAATAGGGAATTCTTTTCAGAAGGAGTTTAAAATGAATTCTTATTATACTTATATAACTACAAAATATATAAATATAGCTTTATAATTAATGTAGCCAAAGTTATGTCTTAGAAATATCGAGAAAAACAATGTTGTGTTAGTTTAAAAATGCTGTGAAAAAGAAGGTAGGACGTTATGCCCGGAGATACTATATTTGCCGGGCGAGTCCATTCTGTTTAAAATAATGCTGCATACAGATAAAGTCAGTTAATGTTATGTTAAGGCAAAAATATTACGAATTGTTGCCTTTTTTTATTTAACATTATTTGTTGATTTATTTTTATACAGATCGATTGTTTTATTTCACGAGCATTCGTTCTGGATACCTCATTTTAAATTGTTTTCTGATTATTGTCCGATTGCCAATTACTATCTAATTATCTTTTCATATAGCTTGATAATATATATGTATATATATAAGTGTAGTAAGTTTTATACAGAAGACCACAGTGAAATAACAGCTCGTGTGTTGTGTTTTCAGTTAAGCATTTGCAAAAAAAAAATATATTAAAATTAATAACATGTTTTTTCTGAACTTCATCAACAGCCTATTATATGTCCCCACTGGAGGAGTACAGGCCTATTCTCTCACCAAGGGCGTATGTGCTATACGGTTCACCACGCAGGTCCAGTGGGAGTTGGTGGACTTCACATGCGCCTTACAATTTCTTCTTTGGCGTATGCAGGTTTCCTCAAGATGTTTTCCTTCACCGTTTGAGAGCAGTCAGTAAAATGCTCTTAAGTTATTTTAGAAAAACATGGCATAGCCGGGGATCGAACTTGGAACTCCCAACATTATAGGCCGTGTCTCTCACTGCGCCACCGCGCTCTTCTGAACTTATTTCTCTATTATCATTAGTTAAGACTACCTACCCCAAGGTGAATGCTGACCATCTTAACTGTACAAATGAACGGAAAAATACCACCACAGATGATTCCTTGCTCGTCAACATTGAAACTTCGGGAATTCCGAGAGTTGCTATATAAATCTGTTTATTTTATATGTTTATATGACTTGATGAATGGGATGTATTTGTACATTTCAATGGCGTGGTTTTAGTTGTTGAAATGCCGATTTAAAATAACGATACATACGATATTTATTGTACAGGTCAATAATTTTGTTTCAGGCCGAAAATAGACGATGGCGTATTCGGTTATCTTATGTGTGGAGATTTTCAATACAAGCATTTTGAGTTAGAGAATTCCGACGGTGTAAAGATGCACCACACATGGTTCCGCATACCATGCATTGGTAACACTTGGAAACCTTGCACGGAGTCTATCGTGGAATGCGAGTCTCCTACTGAGGTCAGTTCTTGATTTCATTCAAAAATTATACATATATCTCTAGCCCATGCCTGCGAATTCGCTCACGTGGACTTCATATTACGTTTTAAGTAGGTATATAATTTTATAAATAGAATCCAATATTATAAACTTAACATCAAATAGACTAAGCGCGAGACTATTCGCTCACACCGCCGCGTTTTTTTACTTTTACCTTACGATGAATATTGAGTAAATAAAAATGTTATTTATTTATACTCGTCCGTAAAGTTCCGATTCGAATAACTTAAAGAGGAATTTACATGTAAGTATATATCAAATTTAATTATGATACAATTTAGTTGTATCATAATGCAACTAAATTGTATCGGGTATACCCGATTAAAAACAAAAAACGGTTATAATTAAAACCAGTTAAGTAATTTTTTAGTATATCCATTACAAACATAGGTAAACAAACACAAACATAAAAACCATACAAAAATTAAAAAAATATTCTCTTAGTGTAGACTGTAGATTATGCCTAATTTAAGACGGACCAATAAACGAAACTATAACAATAACTAACAATAACAATAACTAAGAATGTATAAAAAAATAAAGGACTTTTGAATTTAAATTAACAAATCTATACTTATTACAAGTTGTTTTATTTAAAAGCTGATAATTTAATTTTATTAATTAACTTTTTTGTATTTATTGAACACCATTTATAAGACTATATAAGTAGATATACTCACTGTTAGCGTAATAACTATCCACTAATGGTAGTTTTATTAGTTAATGCTCTTGATTTTTTAATTAAAAGCATTATATGATTATAAAAAGAATACTTTTGAATATTCTATTATATTATAACATTGTATACATATTTGACTAAACAGTGTCATAACTTTTACAGGTAACCCTACCACCGACAGTGCCCTCGCGAACGGCTTTCACAAACTTTATGCTATCAAATAAATTGGAGATTCCTATGTGTTTTAAATTGATTCCTCCTTGCGAAACGTAAGTTTATTTTGAAAGCATCCTTTACGAGGTACAACACTACGCGCTATTCTGTTCACAGTAATTATAAGATCCTATAGGAAGCTCGCTTTGATGTTATCAATCACTTAGAAAAGGAACGGGATAAGGATAGGTCATGGCCTGTGGCATCTTCCACTCTTTTACGTAAACATAACACACTAGGTACACGTGCTTTGCACATAAAACTTTACACAGTGATTTTCTTCAACAGGGTGATAAATCTGGGGAGACGTCTCTAATTAATGTCCTTATTTGTAAAAACAGATTTTTTCAGTTCTTTGGCACTCACATACGTAAGCTATAAGAAAGTAAGTAAGGTTAAGTAATGGCATGACACTACAATTGCGATTCGCAATTTCTAAGTAGCCCGTGTGGTGGAAGTAACATAAGCATGTATCTACAGAAGATCAGAAGCATATTTGCTGTTGTTTTTCGGTGAGTAAGTAAGGGATGCCAGAGCCCATTTCCCTATCCCTTCCCAATCCCTTATCCTTAATTTTACTATGGTCAGCAGCGCACTTGCAGCACCTGTGGCGTTGCTTGTGTACATGATCCACTTGATGGTAGGTGACTACCGTACCGAGTGGACCGTTCGGCCTCAACTTAAAAAATATACTTATCTTAATTTTGTAGATAAATCTAATTATTAAAGGTATTCTGAATTAAATATTAAAATCTTCTATTACAAGTTTTCAAGTCAGTTTTCGAGCTTTACCATTATAATTTTAAAAATCTGTAGGAAGGGTGGCGTCAAGTCAATGATTATTTTGAGCAAATGATTTTTAAGTAAGAAAATTAGGGGGAGTCCTCGAAGTATAGGACTTCAGTTTTATAACAAAGTAATAATAATAATTATTATTATTAGCGGAATGATTCTGAAATACGATTTCATTGCGCAGAGGATGCCTTTATTACCGGCACTCGCCAGAGCCAGTCCTTGAAAATGGCCGTGCCAAGTTCTACTGGGACGGGCCCATAATGACAGACAGGAATATTCTAGCGAACATACCTGATATTGTGCTGATGGATAGGGAACAATCGCGAGTGTTTTTGGTGGATGTCACTATCCCGCATGATGTGTCTCGTGAAGGCTGAAACCGAGAAGAGGAGGAGGTACATACATGTGGGTTGTGGCCCCCGCTGAAATCATCCCACTTGTTCTATCCCTTAATGGTTTAATCCCGGTAACCCTCAGTGACTATCTCAATAGCCCCCCTGAGGCTATTGAGATTTCGTGGCGGTTCCTTCATAGCCCAAGTGCAGAGGGCCGTGCTGCTCGATAAGACCAGCATCGTGCGTCGGTTACTGTCTTGTCGCCCTGAACCCTGAGTGACTGTGCTTCTATCGAGGTAACACCGTCTCCCTCTCACATTGGTTTTTGGAGGGGGAGACAAGTTAAGAGTAACATGGAAATCAATTTCACATTTAGGAATTTCGTTGTGATGCCAATGTGTGGGATAGTACCAGCGCGCGGATGGCAAATTATGTCGGTTGCTTTAGAGGCGATATCCTGTGGATACTATTGCGAAACATGGGACGTAGTATTAAACCAAACACAAAAGGTATGTGGTACATAAAGAGTTATGTGTGATAATTATGTTCAGCATTTTACCTCTCGCACACTCTTATTGGATTTTCATTTATGTGCGAACAGAAAAACGTATTTAATTACAACACGGGTTGCCATTATTTAAAATTAGGAACGCTAATAGAAAATGCTAAGCAAGTTTCGTTAACAATGGGATTATAAATGTTTTATTTCGTCTACGTCGTTCAAAAATTTAGGTAATTATTTTGTTTTAAATTAGCGAACCGCTTTGCACGATTGCAATTTATTCTGCTTTGCACGATGCTTTTTACTAAAGTTTAGTTTGAGAGACTTTTACCTTACAAGGGCATGTCAGTCCATTATCTCCTGAGCTAAGTTACAACATATAAATGATTAAAAGCTTCGTTGAAGCTTAAACACATCATGTAAGTCATTTGCCGCATCCCAATGCGGCTCCTTTAACAGTTTTTAGATGCTTTAAAGATATGCCTAATATATAAGTTCAAATTTAGTGCATTATTTTGGTGCCTGCAAACTAAAATTTGTAAAGCACTTGTTTTATTTCTTTAAAAAAATAAAGGTACTATTTCTGAAAAAATCTGAAAAAAGTAAAAATATTTTAAGCTCATCTGATACCTACGAGTATGTTATCAACCGGGTTAGCCATAATTCCTATATTGAGCACTATTTTCTGGACATGCTTAAAACAAAGAAATATTACAATGCTCTGTGACATTATTAGGAACGCATATGTTTCACCGGAAACGCCGAAACAAGCCAAGTGGAGGTAATGTCGCACGGTTACAATCCGGCCGCTCACGCAATGTTCGAATTTCCGCCAACTATTACGGGGTGCACAAATTATTGCACCGCTTACCTACACAATCTTACCAGGATGGAGATACAGTAAGTGCACTGCTTATTTTTAACTTTGATTTTTTAAATAATAATAATAATGGATTGGATGGATACCATTAGGTATAAATATAACCTAAATGTGTTATTTTTGTAAAAGCGAAAGTGAGTTTGTTTGTTTGTAACGGTTTCACGCCTTAACTGCTCAACCTATCATAATGAACGATTAACTTTCATTTTTTTTAACTTAAATATCTATGAAACCCCATTACCAAATTACACGATATTTTCCCAGTAAAATCTATAATTTCTTCTTACCTAATGGTACAAGTTTCAACCGTAAAAACGAAAATAACCTGATGGCCTGATCTCCATACAAAACTGATACTTTTAATTTAAAAAATTCTGTTCACGAACAATCATCTAAAAATTAAAATTTAACAACTGATAAAAATCTGTGAGCAATAAATTGAATAAATTTTTTAACACATAAGGAAAATATCGCCGCGTCGAAAAACTAAAATTTAGTAAAAAAAAAAGTTAAAATTAACTAACCGCTACGGGCACTTTTGGCCAGCACCCACTAGCAGAGCGAGAGAGACGGGTTTTTATAGTAGGTAATGTTTTTGGGGCGCTTGTCGTGACGTCACAGTTTAAAATATCAATCAAATGTTAAAAAATCACAACTACGCGCTTGTTTACAGTGTCAACGTCACATTCGATCTGACCAATAGCGTTTGTTACCTGTCAAATATTTTGAATTTCTCACAATTTCTTTGCATTTTTTAATAATTTAAATATTTACATAGACATAATTCTAAAACAATAATGTTCATAAAAAATATTTTTTAAATTAGACGCATATTCCCTATTAAATGAAATTACTATGTTAACTTTCAGCATCAGAATATTGAACAGCGTAGACTGGCTTGGTGCTGATTATAACGGCTCACTAATTCTACCACCGAAGGAAATCGTGCGCTATCATTGGTGGTTCTTTCCAAAGGTTGCTGATAAAGTTTATGATACCACGGTCACTTGTTCCTGCGTGTGCCTTATTAATGGCAGGTAATATACATATAGCATATATAAGAGCTAACAGCCGTTCCCATATGTAATCTGAATAGTCCATCTATTTCACTCGTACATCTCTTTTTTGAATACTATGAAATAAAATCGAAAGAGTGTGCCTCACTCGGATATTTTCTGCCACCGATGCAGAAAATGAGTATGTAGGTAAGCTTTATGGCCCTGCCCACACTCTTCGAGTGGCAGAGACGTAGTGTGACACACTACGTCATGTTCCTCGTCATGTTCCTCCCTGTTGCTTTTTTGGGCGCGAGTCAAAAGACCGGCAACATGAGCGCGAGTAAGCGGCCACATAATCGCGTGGACGCAGTTCGAATCGAGCACTCGTTACGTAAATGCATCACTAGTCATTTTTTAACATGCTTTTTTAAAATCATGCCGTCGCAGTCTAACGAAAAATAATTAATATAATATAATTATTATATGAAATGCCCGCACATGTAAATCAGCTCACACGTTACTAATTACATGCTTTTACATTTATACATTTTTAGAAAGCTGATGAAATAGCGAAGTTTTTCCAAAACTTTGTACACTTCGCGGAATAGAATTTATTCGAGGTAGGAATCACTTTTGTAAATTTGGAATAGTAACGTAATTTTGGAAATTTTTACAAATTTAATAGCTAGTCTAACTGAAATCCGTTATTTAAGTATTTTTATTTTTATTTTGAATTAAATATCAAATTTTGGGTGATTGTTAAAAAATTGTTAAAATCCAAAATCTCGAAAACTACGAATTTCGATTAATAATAATGATGATTATATAAATATATTAATTATAATGTTAACATAATTGATATAATTACATATACTAAATATGCTTTGCTCGCACGCGGACGCTGCCACAGTTTTAATATCCATTGTACGGTCGT
Source organism: Bembecia ichneumoniformis (assembly GCA_910589475.2). Lineage (NCBI taxonomy): Eukaryota > Metazoa > Arthropoda > Insecta > Lepidoptera > Sesiidae > Bembecia > Bembecia ichneumoniformis. The sequence continues at coordinate 14,799,891 of OU342524.1, read as the reverse complement.
CCGATAGTCTGGTGTTACTTTTAAGCTCCTCGAACCAAAATTAGTTAGAGCTTAGTGGTCATAATATGATACATATACATATAATATAACCCCTCTGCCACACTATGCTCCTCGCGTTGCTCATCGCTCTGTTCCTCGCGCTGTTACGATGTTGCTCTTCCTGTCGAGACACTGCTCTACTCGCACAATTAATCGCGACGCTTCTCACTATATAGGTCGTTTGCCTTTACAACGACCTAGTGAGTTGGATGTTGAAACTGTGGCAGCGTGTGCGCTATACATTTTTATTAATTATGTTAATAATCATATTGATTATATTAATTATTTTTCATTAGTCGGCGGACGCATGATTTTAAAAAAGCCTGTTAAAAAATTACTCGTGACATGCTTCCGTAACGAGTGCTCGATTCGGACTGCGTTCGGCGATTATTTGGCCGGCTACTCGCCGCTCGAACTCATGTTGCCGGTCCTTTCGACTCGCGCCCAAAAAACCGACACAACATGGAGCGGTGGGCATGTTGAGAAGGTGTGAGAAGTACATAGAAAAATAACTAAAGCATAGAAACCCTACTAAAATAGCGACAAAGTTACATAAGTCCATACTGTATTCTCTTATGGCAATGAAAAGGTGTTAGAAAGAGATGCATATGCAGCAGTATATTCGTAATGTAGAAGGTTGTCACTAGTTTTCATAATGCTAGTGATGTAACTGTGTCGATTGATAAAAGGCTTACAACGAAGCGCGTTAACATAGAGTTTTTTTTATTCTGAGATAAACTGGCGCTTAGCAGGAAGGAATATTGGGAGACGTTTCAAAATCAAATCATTTTATATGAACACACTTGGTAATTTATAAAAGGCATATTTTTGACGTGTTTTCGTTTTGCAAGGGGTTATTTTGTGAACAGGAGTGCATAATGCTAATAAAATCAATAAATTTTTGCTGACTAAATTCGTAAATCTTTGAATAAATATAAAAAAAAATTGACTTTACCTACCACCTAAGTGTGTTATAGCTTTGACGAAAGAAAAACGGATATAAATAATCGTGTTACCCTTACCCTTGATAGTTTGATTTTAAAACGAGTAACTAGTCTTGTTTTCTGTTTACCGATATACATACAATTCGACATATTACATGAATCTCAAAGTTCACTGTAGACCTTACTCAATGCGCGCCACCACATTCGGTGCTCTGCGTTTCATAATTCTAATTTTTTGGTGTGCATACATGTCTAGTCCAGTCATTTGTTCTGTTACAAATGAAAATGGATTTATTTTTATGTGAAGTAAGGTAATCTTAATAAAATTATTTAAAAATATAATATTTATTGAAATTTCAGCAAAAGTATAAAAAATAATTCTATTCAAAATGGCCATCTTTAGCTTTAATACAGGCCTTTAATTTGTTTGACCACGAATTTATGGATTTACGCACTTTTCCATGGGAAATTTAGCCACTGCCTACTCCAGAGATTTCTCAAGGAGATTGTAGAGTTCATCATCATTCGCTTTTCCCATTCATTATAAAACTTTTTGTTTCCTTTTTATAATGTACGTAACCTTTTTATCTACTTATATTACATATACATACACTGGCCAGCGGGAATTCAAATGAAAATAAGAACAACAGAATCGAAGTAAAGAGAAAAGGGAGATTGACAGGGTTTTTTCACGGGAGAGAGCATTCTAGAGAGAGAGCCTTAAAGAGAAGATGTACGGAATATATATACAATAAAAGAGATTCAGATTTTTAAAAAAGGAATAAGAAAGGCGATTGAGCTGACGAATTTTAATTTTATCTCATCCATACTGAACGAATCCAACATGGTGTTAAGAAAGGTTATGATTGATCATTTTAAATCAAAGACTCAACTTAGATTTGCAAATTAATACTACATGCAAATTGGTTATTTGACATTTTTTATTGATATTATCGATATTTTGTGGAAGATAATATCGAAATATCGATATTAAGCTATCGATGTCAATATCGATTCCGATATTTCATCAATATCGCTCATCCCTACTGACGGGAGCAGTGAGACATAAGAAAAAGTATCAGTCATTATAATGCGACCAAGTTATGTAGTGACGTAACGACACCAGCAACTGAACAACGACAAAATATTTAATTTGGTTGTATTAAAATACATCCAATTACATCCGTTTGACATTTGTCTAGTGACAACCTTCTACATTACGAATATACTACTGCATATGTATCTCTTTCTAACACATTTTCAATGCCATAAGTGAATACAGTATGAACTGATGTAACTTTGTCGCTATTTTAGTAGGGTTTCTATGCATTAGTTATTTTTCTATGGAGAAGTATGATGTGCGGCTTGACGAGTAACGTTGCCACCCTACGTCTCTGCCTCCTTTCCTCTCTAGTTCCCATGCCACTCGACGAGTATGTGGCAGGGTCATAAGATACCGTAGATAAGTCGTTGGTTCTCTGACGCAAGATTCGTTTGCTTTCAAATTTCCACTTTTAAATTCAAGTCCAATTGTCTTAGTCTGGGGCCCGATATAAAAACCTACTGGGCACTAGCGGGGCGAACGCATCAGCGAGATCTTAGATGCATTAATAGTCCGAGTATAGTGCAAGCACGCGTACAATCGGACGCGACCGATTGATTATCTTAATAATTAGATGTTTGTCTTTGCTCTTTGGTGCAATTTTGACAGTATACGTAGGTACTTAGTTAATTTCTTTTTATTTTTGCAGTCCAGTGGGAGAGCCAACTGAACTCTTTATTCACGTCACAGGATTTTCTGAACTACCAGATTTAAGGGTAACATTTCTCATATATTTTTTGTGTTTAAGTATGAGCTTTCATATCACTTACCTACGCTCAGAAACACTACAACACAAGTCACGTATTTCAGGCTGGTTATGGCTATCGTCAAATCTACCAATTTTGCCACTTCACGCAAGTATGGCAGACAGTATTTTTTTATGAAATAATGTAAATATAAATTAAGTTTAATTAAATTAAATTAATTTAGGGGTAATAAGGTTAAGGTAAAAAAACAAAAGAAACAAAAAAAAACTTGGGTTGGATAGAACCCTAGGTGGCCACAAAACATGGCAAAGTCGCTCCCATATTGGCCGGTAGTCTGTTAATTTTGCCAAAAAAATTATGAGACACAATTCAAACACTACGGCATTTATAAGGCAATCATCCATTCCTTATATATTATAAAAATATCATTATGTCTAAAATTTATGTACCCGGATCCCATGTTTACATTGTAAAATGTTAAAAGTTCTTGATCACTAAGTTTTGAGGTTGAATTTAAAATGGCAAAAAATGGCTGCTGTGGTGTTGCGGTTTCAAAAGGTGTTCAAAATAGTATTGCTAATTGATAACCATATTTTCCCTTAAAAGTGGTCACAACACAATACATGAAACGTTTACCATAAGCAATCTCCTAGTGGCAAAGTTAGTAAACCTCGGCAACGTTGCCAGAATTGGCGGTATAGAATTCGGTATGTTCTGGCACTACGATAATTTCAATTATCGAATTGTTCATATTTTATGTTTAGATTTTTTGTTTCTAGAGAAATTTCGTTTTATATTTTCTATTTATAGATGTTACCAAAGACAGATAACCTTCATGATGTGGTTATTGGTGAGAAGGCTGTGACATCGATCACATTGTATAATTATGGTTCATGTTATTTCACATCTAAATTATATACAATTACTACCGGCATGGGAGACGACCACAGTAGAGATAGATGCCAAATAGATCCAACAATTGTAAGTGAACAAATAACGTACTTCTATGTAGTTCTTAAAGTTTGTGAGTTTCACAGTCCGAGTTCTAGACACGAGACGTCCGAAACCCAAACACTAGTAGCTCTATCAAACTATTCTGTATTGATTTTAGATAATTTAAATTGATTTAAAAAAATTAATTACTACAGAATAGTCTGAAGCCTTCGAATCACTGCACGATCACGGTAGCGGTAACTCCAAACGGAGCCGGTCCTCGTCAGATTGATGTAAAGTATACGGTGCTGTTTCGCACCGAATATGACGAGGTTGACGAAATACAACCTGTGAAGAAAAAAATATGTACTATTTGGTACGATGGAATATATCCAACAATGAAGGTTGGTTTTGATTAAAAGATTTTCTTTTTATATTGTTCGATAGGCAAATGAATTACTTATAACGTATTTGAACTAAAAGCCTTAACAGAACAAGACCCGAACCAGACAATGAACGTGACACAAAACCTTCGACAAAGACACCTTTTGATTTCAATAAAGAAAAAAAATCAATTCTTTCATTGCTGCTTATACGCAGAAACGCAGACCAACCTCCATACCGTGAACATTCCTTGCAATAGCGACATCTAGGCGTGGATATGTCGCGAACATATATTTATACTTCACAAATATTTCAATCAGATATTAATTATCAGGTCGGGGAAATGTTTTTTCGCATATAGTATGTATAGGTAAACTTGTAATAATATCTCCTTGGCTGGCGTGATTAATTTTTATGTGCAAGGCTCTTTGGAGCTTTCTATTTAATAATTGGCTACCGTTGCCCATTAAGCAATACTATGGATATATAGACCTCGATACGGTAAAAAAAAGTACAAGACCGGGTTCTGGCATCCGAGACATAAGCTGTTGTGCTAACATTTGCTGGTAATTCTGCCGGAAGTTCAGATTTATTATATGTGAACATCTACAACAATAAGCCACTAACGCCACTACTAATTTTAATATATACTATACTAGCTGAACCAGCAGACGTTGTCCAGCCAGAACCCGAAAATAATTCCGTAACCCGATTGTGGCGCCACCTATCGGGTTAAATTTTATATTCAAACCATATTATGTTAATGTTAACCTCCGTAATCCAACGTCCAGTAATCCGAACGCTGCCTGAGTTGACTTAATGCTGAGTTAAAAGTAAACAATAATGGATTTCAATCTTCTACTTCTTCTTCGTAATTCTCTAATTACGACGAAGAAGTCTAATTACATACATAAAAAATACAGTAAGTATTTTACACTGCAATGCACTTATAACCCATTTTAGGCATGTTTTAGCTGTTGGTTTGTGAAAAGCACAATATGTTCTGTAATCCGAACGATTTGATAATCCGAACCCCCCCGGTCCCAATTAGTTCGGATTAAAGAGGTTCTACTGTACTAAAACATTCCCCGTTTATACCTCTTTCCATTAGCGAAAACCGAATTAAAATCGGTCAACCCGTTCACGCGTGATGCCGTGACCAAGGGGAATAGGGATTCATTTTTATATATATAGATATTAGATATACTTAATTTCTAGGTAAAACGGACAATTTCTATTAAATGTCCAATCATTTTAAGCAATCATTGCGTGTGGAACATCTCTAATATAGATGCGTAAGTATTAATTGTTTCTTTTTTTGTTTCAACCTTAAACACTATTCAAAATAAGTATTGTTTTCAGATTCAATAAAGCGCTAATCGATTGTCGTCCAAATAAACCACTGTCTGTGGATCTGTACGGTCCAGATTTGTGTGTGCGAGATGAAGTAGTCGAAATGGTATTTGTTATGGGATGCGTCTACGCAGCTCCCGTAGCTTGGAGTTTGCGTAGAGAGAAAATTTGCGATTGTGAATTGATTGAAGTTCAAACTGGCATATCGATGTACGAAATGAGACATAATTGCGTACACAGACAAATGGTGGAATTATCTCCACATAACGGAATAGTTTCGGTGCGTAAGTTTAGAAATATTAATAGTATTTAATAGTGAGATAGGCATGCCTATTTCGGCTGTTGAAGGTAATAACGTTTTCGCCGGACTGCAGCTTTCGGTCACTGACCAGCCGCATCGCGATGCCCGCTCTAAAACTTCGTTTTGGCTTATTATTCTCTCTTCACTCCTAAGAGTCTTAGCGAGATGTTAAATTGAGATATCAAATTCACAAAGAATTTTTCATATCCGACTGCTAGTTACTTCCAAAATAAAACTATTGGGCTTTAAATATAGGTATATTAAATACCAAATATACTCATAGTATAGGTATACAAGACTACACAGAGCGAGCTAAGTCTAATTCCGTCCGAAGTCTAAGATCTGGAAAGGTACATGACGTACCTTTTTTGCGTTGCGTGTAAGAAAATCAATATTTTTAAGAAAAAATGTCTTTATTCAGTCGACAGATCTTATAAGTTTTACGTATACAGTTATTATAAGTAACTTTTTATTTCAATGCTGAGTTTTATTAAAGAAATTAATCTATACTAATACTGATATTATAAAGCTGAAGAGTTTGTTTGTTTGAACGCGCTAATCTCAGGAACTACTGGTTCGAATTGAAAAATTCTTTTTGTTTTGAATAGTCCATTTATCGAGGAAGGCTATAGGTTATATAACATCACGCTACGATAAACAGTATTACATATAAGCAGTGTCCAGTACCGCGCGCCCCATGCGCACGCCGCCGCCGTATGGGCCGCAGCGAAGCGTGGCTGAGTTCATCTAGTGTACATATATTTTTATTTTAATCATTAATGAAAATATAAAGGTTTTTGGATAGTGTTTACAAATTCACAGAAGTTCCAAAGAAGTGCCCGCGACTTCATCCGCGTTAAAAAAATAAAATATTTAACGCCTGACTTCAAGAATTATTAATTCGTTCAAAATTTTTAGCCCAAGAATCCCAGTTTAATTTACGTGAAACTAAAATACGACTACCAAGGAGAGAACATATTGCGCTACCAACTTACGATGCCAAACCAAAGAATCCTCACTTTAAACATTCATATCTACGCGCACCATCCCAATAAAGGTGTCCTGGCGCCATTGAGACGGATCGTGGGAGACAATGAGCATTTGGCTGTTCTAGACTGTGGGAGAGTGCCGATTAATAATTTGGATCCCGTAATAAGGGTTCGTTAAATCTCAATCTTTATACTTATTGAAAAATGTAGCTATAGAGTTGGCCTAACCAATTCCGTATGCCGAATCTCACCCAATCTCACGTGAAAGTGTTTTTTTTTTCTTCAAAAATTGCGTTAAAAAAAAATAAGTCCGTGTAAAGGACTATGACTTCTCAATATACTTAAATACTAATCTTATCTAGTTTTAAATAAAAATAACAAGCAAATTATATTTTTTAAATCAAGTGGTGGATTCAAATCTTAAGTTATCTCCTCAGAGGATAACGAACATCCCCTGTAATTCAAAAAATTTCTAAAGTAATAAAATTAATGAACGCCTTACAGAAGACATGTGTGCTGTTGTGTTTCGGTGAGTGAGATAAGGGATGCCAGAGCCTATTTTCCATATCCCTATTATGATCGGCAGCCTGTGGCGTTGCAGTTGCTTGTGTTCTAAGCCACGGTAGCCACCCATCATCACGTGGACCGTACCTAAGCCTGTCTGTCGACCTTAACATGATTGAAATTAAATGTTATTTTAAAGCGTTTAAAGAATTGAAAATTTTAAAGTAAGTAACATAATAACATTGTTTTATTTTTTGTATAATTTTCCTTACCCTAAAGTTGCCTGGAAGAAATCGCTATAAAGCGATAAGGCCGCCTTTTGTATTAAATTGCTTGTTGTTAGGTCCTTTTTTTATATGATTATAGTACAAATAAAGAGTTTAATAATAATAATAATAATAACATATATTTGTTATCATGATACCTAAAAAAATCGTTTTGGGTGTGAGTTTTTGCGTTTTTAAATAATAAACGATTATTATTTTCGATCTAAACATTTATATGGACATATTAAAATTCTGAGACTTTAATAATGCTTTAATACTACCATTTAGCTAGTTCTTCAATTTAGTGTTTAAATATGTACGGCTAGGCAGGTGGTAGAATTAATCACCGTGCCTTCACAATACACAACCTACACAAAATGCTCTCAGAACACCTATTGTCTTATCCTACAAACTTTCTAATTCTGCTTAACAGATTCTATGGCTGTACAATCCAACCGACGTATTTACAACATGGCGTTTATTACGAGGAAACGTGGTCACCACTGACTCGGCTATTCGTTGCTTACTTTATTTCGCTGAAGTGCCACCATTGGGCAAGTTAGCAATACCTTTTGCCTTCATGCCAAGCGAAATGATTGATTATGAGGTATTCAACATATTTCTATGTCATACTTTGATAGACGTAAAGTTTTATTGGTGTGCTCTTGAAGGAAGACAGGAAGACTCGTCACAAATTTTTGAAGTAGATGTAGATACATTTTTTCGTTTCGACGATTTAGGACTCCCTGTAATTAAACTTGACTAAGCATGTATAACCTATGTCATATAATAGTCAATTTTCTGTCTATTTCTTACAAAAAAATTAATGCACACTGATAACACTGTGTGATAACACTACTGTGGTCGGCAGCGCACTTGCAGCACCTGTGGCGTTGCTTGTGTTGTGGGCGACGGTGGCCACCTGCCGTCAAGTGGACCGTCAGCCTGTCTGTCGACATAACATAAAAAAAAAAAAAAAAAAAAAAAAAAAGATAAAAAAAATTAAAGTGGATAACGATTAGGCTTACTTTTTATCCCGAATAAATAAACAAATAAATACCTATATGGAATGTAGAAATGTGAAGTTTGTTACGTTGTTGTGGCGACTTTCCCGATTTTCATAATATTCTGTATGATGATAGCTTGAACGTTGACAAGACTGCTTTTTCTTACTTTTACGCGCAAGAGAATGCTAGTTTAATTATATTAGATAATTAATTAATCAAGACCACTAAATTTTGTACTGAAATAGTAGATTCGTTGCTATGGAAACCTCTATGCTGATTATATTGTTCTTTCATTTATGTTCACAGATGAAGTTTTTATGTTCCTTCGGATATGATGTTGTTAAAATTTGTGTTACTGGTCAAGGTGGTTTGCCGAATTGCGTTGAAACAAGACTCGATATGCCAGGTTATGTAGAAAAGACAATAAGGTCAGCGTACAGGGATGAAGTGGTAAGGAATAAAGGAATGGGTTAATGTTGTCCCTAAATAATTTTATACAGAAACTTCTTTCGTATGAATCTCATAAAATATACATTCAAAACAAAAGTTTTCGACCAATGTACCCACCATATGACGATGACACGTGGTCTCTAACTGTGGGCCTCGTAAGAAAGCTCAAACAACATCGCTCAACGAGAGAGGGCTATAATGAACGCAAACGCTGCTGGCACACCGAGCCTGCACGCATTGTCGATACTTTGAGTACCTACTTATTGAGTATTGCTAAGAGAGATATTTTTTTCAATTTAATCCACAATCAGTTGCTAGACTAATTGGAAATGTTGCAAATGAAATTTGTTGCAGCTGGAATTGACTATAAGCATGTTGATATTTCTTCGTTCTTAGTATATAGCGATTGTAAATATTACACTGCGAGATCGAATTAGGAATGAGGAGATTCGACGGAGTAGTAAGTTGTAGCAGCAGTGGGCAGGACACATATAAGGCCGCTGAGGTTTTCGAGTGGAGGCCACGGACCGGCAACCGCAGCGTAGGACGTCCACCCAGAAGGTGGACAGACGACCTGATAAGGGCCGCAGGTCGACGGTGGATCCAGGCTGCTTTGACCGGTCTTTTTGGAAAATTAGGGGGAGGCCTTTGTCCAGCAGTGGACGTGCTACGGCTGAGATGGTGATGATGATTGGGTTAAAAAAATCTCAATCAATATTTTTTAAATGCAAGTATAAGCTCATTAAAGCTTGGACCCTACAACCGTTTCGCTGGCAATGCAAAATGGACAAAAAAAAGCTCCAGATTCATGAGGCGCGGTATAGTGGTACCTTACGTATAATCTTGGAGTAGGCATTAATTGGAAAATTCATCAGAGCACTCAGGCACCTTTTTTTTTAGGAGGGGAAATGCGTTTACACACTATGTCCCTCGTCGACGGGGACGATCGACGAGGGGGTATGTGGGACTCACCCGACGGAACGAATCGCCCCGCCGGTCCTACCCACTAAAACCGCCTCCATGTTCCACCATCGGCAGTGATAATGGGACCCGGAGTCACAGCCAGGCCTTATCCCCGGGCCCCACGCACCGCTGCGTCCTTGCGGATCCGCGTCTCATCTGCAGGCCACCACACTCTTCACTGCCCGGTTTTGTGCGGGCGGCGCATTTCCCCATGTCCACCGCCCCCGAGCGAAGCGGCACCAGCCGCCCATAGTCCTCTCAACTGTCGCAGCGAGCAGTCAGCGAGAGGATTCGTAGTCGAATCAACCCTTTACCTCTTCTCCGCGGCACATCCATCCGCGGAGTCGGAGGCCGCTTCCACCTTCATCCCCCGGATGACCCCCGCTCGTGTGGCCGCTCATCTCATACGACATTATGCGTGGGCGGTCCATAGGGGTGTCCCCCTGACATTTCCCAACAATCGCGGCAGCCTGAGACGAGCTCCACCTCCTGTTGTCGTCGCGGAAGAGCTACTAAGTCGGGTGGCGAGGCCGGGTCTTCACTTTTCCGGACGACTGCGGAGGGTGGTTACTAGGCCGGTGCCCCGACACCGGGTGTTCGCCACCCTCCACATGCCACGATTGCAGGTACTGTGCCAGTTGGTCCTTCCCAGCCGTATGAGCTCCGTCTTCGCGTAAGTTCCCCAACTACCACTGAGCGTCAGAGCCGTCTGAAAGAATCCACTCGCTGCGACTCACCCGCCGAACCTCATCCGCAGTACCGAGTCCCATATCTCGATCTGACGAACAAGGACCGGGGTGCCCTCTCTCTCACCGGCCACCAACCGCGCGGGCCGAGTACAGAATCTCGGCCCGCGCGAGCGATGACCTTCCTACGGAAGGTTGGAGCCTCCAAATTGCAGCTCCGCCGCGAGCTCCGCTGGGCGGAGCTCGCTCGGAGCCCACCTCGCGCTGTGCCTTCTTTGTCCCCAAAACCAATCCGATCGGTCGAGCAAAGGCCGGTGACCCCACCGACCCCTGCAACCGCCCGGATTGCCCAGGGTAAGCCCCCCCACCACGACAAGGTCCTGGCACACCTAGGGGGGGTCACCATGACACCTAATATAACATTTATATAACCCAAAAAAGGCAACAACTCCGCCTACACTAAGAGTTGTAAGTGCCGTTGTGTGATATATCACATGTCAAGAATGTCAATAACTAATCAAGAAATCATTGACATGGACATAAGCTTCGTCGGTTATGTGCATCCTAAATATTCTTGCTAACCATAGGTAAAATATTTTTTGAAACTACTCACAGTTTCGAAGATTACAATACAGTACTTATGTTTTGATCTCTTTATAACATATAACATTAGTAAAGAAGAAAGAAGTTTTATTTGGTACCACGAAATGTATTAATTTCATTACGTCCGTAGATTTTTTTGTCGATGGAACACATATCGTTACCGATGATGCCAACACATTCACTGTCGAGGGATATAATAAGCATTTGTAATGAAACGGATCACACAATAAGATTCATTTGGTTGCCGTGAGTGTATACGATATGTTTTCCTATTAAAGATTTGGTTAGGTTACCTGAAACTATTAATTAATAATTGAATGTTGGGGGAAATATTAAAAATACAGTGACATGGAAACTTAGTGAGGAAAAGTCTTCATACTACAAGAGTATAACTGGCAATATTCGAAGACTTGAAGGCATCTGAATATGGGCAAAACAATACGAGACTTAAAAGAGCAGCACACAGAGTTTTGAAGTCACCGACTTGCTTATGTTAGGAGACGGTAGCCGCATACCAACCAGTGGGCCGTCGTCGTCGGCCTCCCTGTCGCTGTTCTTAAAAAAAGAAAATGTCAAAATCTTGTTTTTGCGTCCAAAAACAAGATGTAAGCCTCATTTAAAACAATATTTTGTGATAACTTACAAAAATAGATATGTGAGTAAATTACTTAGGTATATTAGGTACTTTTAATATAATCCCTTTCTATTTCTTCGCAAGTCTGGGGGCATTATTAACGTTAGATTATTGACGTCTGGGGGCATTATACAAAATTAGTTTCGGCAGCCGCAGTTTAATGGCGGTTTGCTGCTAATTTTTGCTCAGTATTCTAGCCTGTATCTACCTAACACTTCTGAAATAATAATGGTTTTAGTGAAAGGATCGCAAATATAGTAAACATTGTGATGACACCTTGTTGGGGTGTGATCAACCCTCGATGCACGGAGTGGATCACCATGACAGTGTACACGCTACAAGAGCCAGCCACGTTCACGTAAATATTTCTTTGAAACTTTCTGTAACCGTAGTCTCTAAATATCTTTGCACTAAATTTTTGACGTGACCACGTCTAATAAATCGATGAACCCGGTTGCACACACGAAAAATGATGACTCATTGTCCCGTTACGTTCGAGCCGATGCGCGATCGGAGCGAGAGCGCGGCATGAGCGAGCGAAAGGCACGATCGGCTTGCGCCGCATCTATTTCTCTTCCGCTCGTCATAAAAGTATGCAATCATTTCATCAATGTTTTGTTATGACGTCGTCACGTTAAACTATCGTCCGTAAACCGACTTTACAGACAACGATTTTTTTTACATTACAGGACAACCGTTGCTTGCGAGATCTTAGATCTAACTGAACGCAAACGATATCAGAGTAATGAGGCATTACGGAAAGTTAAGATAGAGAAATGCAATCAAGAATTTATTATAACGGAAGAAGGGACGTTTCATCCGGTTAGTTAGGAATATTTATTTGTGTTTGTTAAAGAGGCTGCGTGTTTTACATAACATTACTGTGCTAATTTCATTTTTAATTTTTCTGGATCATTAAATTCAATGTAGTTGCGATTTTTGTACGTGCAAGTCTATCATCTTTGAAGATATTAGTTTCCTCGGGCAATAAGTTGTTTATCCGATAGAATATCTTCACAATTGTATTTTTTTTCCAAAACTGACGCCTGACAGTTCATTTGATGGTAGGTGGCTACCGTTGCCTATTACACCAGCGACGCCACAGGTGCTGTAAGTGCAATGCCGACTAGAGTAGGATTAAGGATGATGGATTGGGAAGGATTAGGGAAATGAGCACTGGCATCCCTTACTCACTCACCGAAACAAAACAGCACATGTGGTGTTATTTCACGGTACTGTAAAGGGGTGGTTATTGCCACCAGACGGGCTGCCCAAATGAATGTGCATTGTGCCCTGCCAATACTTTCCAGATCCAGACAAGAACCAACTTCGAAATGCTCAATTCCAAAGTGACCCGCCGGGAATAGAACCCGAGAACCATAGAACAGAGCGTTAAGACAAGCACCGTAACCGATAATTGAAGCATTTACTTGGAGAAAGAAACTCGCGATTGTGTTTCCTGTAGTTTGCATTATGTGGCATTATTTGTTTAACGCTGATTGTCCCCACCTTGGAGTGAGAACCGCCTATTGGCAGTTGCTCGGGGAGCCCCGTTTTTTATTTACGAGTCTTGGAGTTATATTAAAGAAATAAATATTGTCAGATTTCGGAGCTGTAACAGCATGATTGTGCATTTAATAATATCGCAACCAAAGAAAATTAATTTTTTTAGTAGAGGAGTCTCACATTTGTAGGGAGATACATTTTTACAGTCTCAATTTAATGGAAAATATTGAAAGGTACATTTTTTCTTTCTACTTCTATTGTTTTTTCTTGAAGTTAATTTAAATATCTATAATAAAGATCACAGCATCACCCTTTAAAGATAAACATCAACGTCTAAAAATTTAAAGTACATAGGTATTTTACGTGAAAAATTTATAAAAACACTAACGACCCGCCCCCGGCTTCGCCCGGGGTGCAATTTTTATATATAAGAACATTTCCCGTTTATCCCTCTTTCCATTAGTGAAAACCGAATTTAAATCGGTCTACCCGTTCATGGGTGATGCCGTGACCAAGGGAAATGGGGATTCATTTTTATATATAGAAGATTAAACACCTCTTCTGTAAAATTAGGCAAACACATAATTGTGATTTTTATTCTACCAGATGAGCCAAGTTTCTTCGCGATATTTTACTTCATAACTAAAGCAAGTGATAATTAGTTACTTCAAATCTACACATATAATAGAAGAAATTCAGACCGTTCGTTCGATTCGGACTTGAGTTTAATTTGAAGGTTTATTTTAAAGGGTATTAACGACTCCCCACCGTACGTAGTCGATATGAAGAAACCTCAACCAAGCTATCTAGCCATGACTGTGTCCATATCATCGAAAGGACAACGCGATGGATATACAAGGCTACTATTGAAACAGTTGTGGGAACAGGTATACAAAATTCTATTCTTTATTGTTTGCAATAGCGTAGGTATAAGAGAAAAAAGGTCCGATTCCCACATGTGCTGTTGTTTTATTACAACGATTTTCATGATTAAAAGAAAAACAATAAAAGTCTAACAACAAAATCGATATTAGCATCTACATGTTTGATTTTATACGGCTTAAGGTTGAGTTTCCTTGGTGCGTATGAACGCAATGAATACGCGCTGCGTTGCTGCGTAGGCACAGCGCATGTACGCCGTGTTTGCATATTTTGCTAGATGAGTTTTAGCCTAAGCGTCCGAAAATACTTTTTTTGTGATTGATGTTATGCAATGCTCGGTGTGCAATATAGAGTTATATTTATTTATAAATAAATAATTAAAATTTTATTTTATTTTATAGACAAAAAAATCATATGGATTTAAAACAATTTGACTTTACACACAATAGCTGTGGTACTACTGCAATATGTTTTGGCATTACAGAAAACCTGATTTTAAGGTGCAACTGCATAGGTTCTAAGGAGAGTTTAGGATAGGTACTTATATTTAAAAAAAAACGTTTTTTTTTTCGTAGATTCCGCCATATGATTTGTTGACATCAGATTTAAATGAAAGTGGCGCAGGCGGCAACTCTATGACTATATCTGATATTATTCAAGTTATAGACGGAATTCTTTGGTATGAATAATTTTTTGTTTATTAATACCTACAAATAAATTGCAACTCAATTTTTTTATCACCAAATTACACATCGATATTGAACAGGGACGCCTTACACTGCAAGATGTTTAAAAATCAAATACAATACTACGCCAAAGAGGAAATACCGACCCCAATGCAACTTCAAAATGTTATGAAAAAAGAGAAAAAAGAACAACTAAGCAAAAGGTACTTTCATCAATTACTTGTAAAATCTACTTCTTTTCAGGGTTCCGTACGTCCGAATGAAAAAACGGAACCCTTATATCACTTGTGTGTCCGTCTGTCCGACCATTCACCCCACCCCATATCCCCGAAACTATTGAACCTAAAATTTTGAAAAAAATACAGAAATTAGTTTTCTACTTATAAAGTATAGGAAAACCTATAAGAAGTCCATGATATTAAAATAACATGGTAAATCACTCAATATTGTCCGTAGATTTAAAAAACATGATAGGTAACATCGTACGGAATCCTCTTCACGCGAGTTCAACTCGCACTTGTCCCGTTTTTTTTTTCAAGTCTCGAATGCTAGCCAAAGCGTCGACCTCTAAAAATACAAACCGGAGACCGGGAATTGAACTCGGAACTCCTGAGACAGAGCGTTAAGGCAAGCACCCTAACTACTCATCCAACGGGCTCGTCAAAAATAATTTTAATTATGTTACAGGGTTACATCTGGAATTTGTGACGCTATAGTAAACAAAGCTGTGTTTCATGTATATGGTCTCAGTTCCAAACACGATGTGTCCATTTTGGAGGCAGAGTAACAAATGTTTTAAGTCTGACATCCTCCACGTTGCGACGTCGGTGTCGTAATATAATTGACGCCAAAACTGAAAGCGATCGCGCTCGCTAAAGTTACACCCAATTTACTGTCGATGCATACGTCATAATTATCGATAAGATTCGGTGCCACACTATAAGCTTCTCTATGTGTTGAGATGTTCGTTTTAATTTATCGTAAATATAGTATTTTCATTTTAATAGTATTCTTTTTTTATTTATAAACCTTATATTTTACATACTTACATCATACATACTCGTACATTCGGGACATTTTTAGTTTTAAATTTATAATACTAGCTGGTGCCGGCAAATCATTTGAGGAAATATATGAGTATTTTCTCACCCAATATCTTTATTTTTTATATTTTTAGACGATCCCTCGGGAACCTAACATTTTTTTAGGATAAAAAGTATCCTATATGTTAATGTACAGTGTAACAATGATTTAAAAAAAATATTTATGTTATGTATATATGTCACGTTTACAAGTTCATTTTACAACTAAAATAGATTCAGTTAAGTTTAGAAATAATTAAAAAACAATTAAGGCTGGTGTTTACTAGCGTGATTAAATTTAAACCGTATTTTAACTCATTTCGAACTCCATTTTTGCTTAAAAAACATTTAATAAATTTTTTGTTATGCTAACATGCATAACACATTTTATAGATTGCCGAAATAAAGATCACTTATGAAAATGCTCTCATGAAAATGAAAAAGTTTTAAATGTAATTAAGGTTTAAAATATAACTTAAGAAAACTATTGGAAACGTTTCTATATCACGTTTACCGCGCTACAGCTAGGATTGCCAGATTAAAAAAATAAATAATAGACGGATTACTTATTGTGCATACAACGAAAAAGTAAAATGCATAACGATATTTAGGCTGCAGAATTATCTATATATAAAAAAAATATCGATTTTAGAATTAACAAAATAAAAAATAAGCTAACAATTGGAAGAACAAGATGAGATTTAATGTTATACTTTTCATATATACTTCAATGCTAAAAAATAACGCCTAATACGTTCCCAATACAAAAAGAAATTAATCCACTACAAATTGTTAATTATCACATTGTATACCTGATACTTAGATATAATTAGTATGCTTTAAATAACAAATTAATTATGTTTTTCTCTAAAATAAAAATGACTCAACCGTGACTCTAAAATAAAAACCGACCACTTCATTTCGTTCAGATGTTCCCATTTTCCATAATGAAAACCCTAAAACAGGGACAAACCACTGAACAACTTTTTCAATATAAAAAAAAAAACTTTTATTTAATGATTATCACTATTAATTACTGTTCTTTAAAGGCAAGTCTCTAAAACAATTAACTTATAATTATTTTAGGAAAAAATAAATAAAACAAAATTAAACAATCAATTATAATATTTGGCTAAGTTTAAGCTGAATTTTATTTGGTTTGGTGGAAGCCAGGACTGTGACCGCCACCTTGTCGCCAAGTCGGAGTGTTCGGCCACACATGTTGCTCGAATGAATGAGACCGTCGTGGCCTACTCCGCAATCCACGAAACATCCGAACGGCACTACGTTACGAACTACACCTGCACATAACAATCACAATAATTAGACTTACATTGAATTTCAAATTAAAATGCAAAAGGAACACGACAGACTTATGCGAGTTTTTGATAGTTATGAAAATATCGCGTTTCGTAATAGAAAAATATCCCCGAATGTGAGAATTTAGGGAGTTAGAAACATATTGTATCAGGATTGTCTTAGCTACAAAAATATATATCGAGTCTTTTTCAGTTCTTACTGAATATCAATCAGATTACGGAATGCAAATGCGCTCTTAAGAGCGTAAATTGTAAAGAATAAGTAGGGGATTCCCCTGTAATATGCCCTAGAAGCCTTTACTCGTTCACCAAAACACAACGTACTCTTATTTCACGATGGTCTTCTGTGAAAAGGCTGCTGAGTTTGACTGTGGAATGAAGTGTGCCCTGTCACTACTAAATTACTCGCGAAGCTGTTTCAAGAATGATTGTATATTTTCAGTGGTTGTTTGGAAATTTGTATACCCACGAAAATTTGTTACATATAATCGATTGAATTTTGCCCGCGACTTCCATGGCGTATCTTCATAAGCTACCCGCTCATACTATATGTGATGTATAATATATAAACTATATTAAAGGTTCATCAAAAACAGTTCAGTAGTTTTTGCGTGAAATGGTAATATTAGGTTGAGACTGAAGTCTGGTAGTATGCAATAAAGAATATTTTTATATCATATTTCTTAAATATAAGATAATTTTTACATTTTTAGAAATTGTTATAATTACTCATTTAATGTAATTTAATTTATTATTTCATTTAATAGCATTCTCTTTTAATAAAAAAGAGGAAAAAGGATAAAATATATAAAATTGACCTGTATTTAATTGTGCTCATAGGTTTACATAGCATCGCTTTAATTAAATTGTTTAGATTTATTATCGAGTTTTTTTTATAAATAAATTAATTTAAATAATTTGTTCTTAATTTTCATAACATAGCATAAATTTAGATTACCCGTCAATGTCATTCCCTCGTTCAATTGTTCAGTAGCATTCACTGTCACAGAGTAAACAGGTTTAGAGTACACGATGACATCACTTTCGTGCGTTTTTTGTTTGAAAGCGCTCGTGATCAGTTCCAGAGTACATACATCTGTGCCTAGTTCTTCGCTCATATGTACGACATCCATATTTAACGTCTTATTATTAACTGTCTCCGGAAAATGTGGTTGATTAAGCTCTTTTATGTTGACGCCGATTTTTTTGGCGAACCTAAAAAGTACACATGTATACAATAAATTAAAAGTAGAACTAGAATGTCTAGTATGTTTTTAAAAATAAAATTCAAAAAGATTGACAATACGCGTGAAGACTGATTTTGAAAAACTACTAAGAAAATGCGTAGAAATACTGTGGTATTTCTACGCATTTTCTTTACACAATATAAATTTCATAAAAAAAAACGAGGTTTTGAAGGAAAAAATTATGTTTTAAATAATACAATTTAAACTTTGCGTCAAAGCGCTAGAAAAGCAATCGCGTATGTTTGACGTCACGCTTTCTTAACTCAGGAACAGTTTGATTGTTTACTCAATTCAAGCGACACGGTGATATTTACGAAAGCGTGACGTCATTCGCTTTGATTGGTGTTTCAGTTAACATGGCGTATTGCAGTATATTACACTTTTATTTTATTGAAAATCTCATTAATCTTAATGTTAACTTAGAATTTTTTCAAAATAAATATTTCTCTAATATCATTTATTCTTTAATTCTTTAATACCGTCATCATGCCTATTTGTTTCGCTCTCAACTACGTGTGTATTAATAGACACACAAAAAGTTATTATTATAGCGTCTAGTACCCTACAGAATTGCAAATGCAAATTGCAGACGAAACTAAAGCCGATGAGATCATGTAACGAAATATTATCCTTGGAATTTTGAGATATGATGCAACGTTACTTGTTTGTTGCGTCTGCTAATTTGCACAGACTTTAAACACTCTTAAAAGATAGTCTTTAAATATTTAAAGATAGTCAAGTCTGTTCTGTCAATCTCAACGGCGTAGCCACAACGGTGACACTCCTAAGTCGACTCTCTCACCACCACTAGGTGAAGGTAACGCCCGAAGCAATCATGCCTCAAGAGCACCTGCACCGGGTGGAACGTGAGGGCACCGCGTCGCTTCGTCAGCCATTCCTCTAGGGAGAGGCGAATGGAAGAGAGGGCTATGCCTAGTAGTGGGACTTAATATTTGTATATGTAATATTAACAATACTGCAACTTAAAAAAGCACAGTATAGTTATAAAAAGATCACTAATGCCTCAAAACATTTTACAATATTTATTTAATATGAGACAACTCAGGTGTACGCTAGAAACTTAATTGAGTTTATAGTACACCTAAACTGTGTACCACCCATTGTATTTTTTCTTTGTGTAAATAAATTTAAAAAAAAATTGAAAATAACACTCACGTTTTCGCTATATTGTAGCTTTCTGGGTGAATAATGGTCGAATCAAGAGTTTCTGTTCCACCCAAAACTTTGAGGAAGCCAGCGCATTGTTGGAAAGTGATCTTACCAATTCCAGACACCTTCAGTATCTCTTGTCTTGAACTAAACTTTCCTTTCTCCTGACGATACGCTATTAACTTTTTTGCTCTTCCATCGTTTAAACCGGATATACGTCTGCAATTTAATTGTAGAATTATAAGCTTGATCGAGACAGAACTAATTATTGGCATAAAAAACAAAAATCAGTTTCATTGAAGAGTTTGACGATCCCATCGGTCGGGAAGTTAGTGCTTTGCTTGCTTTGGTTTGGTCTGGGTCTTGCAAATAGCGGTAGAGTACGCTGCGTTTAGCAATTATTACGGCAACCCGTCTGGCAGCAATAATCACATCATAATAGAAGACCACCGTGAAATACATGTAAACATGCTCTATGTTTCAGTGAGTAAGGGATGCGGATGCCAGAACCCATCTTATCTTATCTTATCTTATCTTATCTTATAATAGGCGACGGTAGCCGCCTACCATCAAGGGAACCGTCATCCCGTCTGACAACCTATACAAAAAAAAGTTACTTAAAGGTCAAGCCGCACTTGCGCTGCGCGACGCTGCTCTGTCCGGCGAGGCAACTCTGCCGCGCGGGGCGCGTATCTAGTAGAAATTTAAAACACGTTCCTTCACAATGTTAATTCAATCACGTATCTTACCTTAGCAAGGCTTGCGAAGCAGTATTGATGTCGACGCCGACCAAACTGACAATTTTTTCAACAGCACAATCGAGGGCTGTCTCCAACATTTTCGGCGGTATGTCGTGTTGATATAAACCAACGCCCAAGTTCTTTGGATCTACCTTAGACGTGAATAAAATTATATGATTTCTTGGAAATAACAATTTTAATAACTACAAATTTGGACGTATCCCCTTAAGTAGCATCTAGCAGGCTGGATAATATCAACGTAATTTCTAAGTTATTTTAATATTAATTAATTTATTTATTTACAGGCTCGGCAACAGTTTAGCACACTTATCTCTTGATGCACTACAACATTTAAAAGTTCAGTGTCCATCATTTCTGAACACATAATTTCCAATTAGGTACCATTCTTATAAACCAATTCTCAGATCTCACTCAAACAGTTGCAACATAACTCCCGGCTATGAGTAGTTAAATAATGTCTAATTATTACCAAATAAAAACTTAGACTTTTTGGTTTATACAATATGGTCTGATGTTACTGCATCATTATTTTTGGAGAAGTTACATTGTAAAAAAATACTCACCTTTATCAGTTCTCCCAGGGGATCTAGCACTCGCCTGGCTATTGATAATGCTGATATAAGATTGGGATCCATATCAGGATGTTCCTGGAATAATACCATTTAGTTAGAGGATTGTCTTCTTTTATGAACAGGCTGACGGTCCACTTGATAGTAGGTGGCTATCGTCGCCTATAATACAAGCAACGGCACAGGTGCCGCAAATCCGCTGCCGACCATAGTAGGATTAGGGATTAGGAATGGTTAGGACAATGGGCTCTGGAACACTCACTCACTCACCAAAACACAACAGCACACATGTTATTTTATAGTGATCTGTAAGGGGGCGTTTAATGCCGCCAGAGGGGCTGCACAAATGACTGCGATAAGCAGTTTGCCCCTGCCACTACTAAACTTATAAACTTGTCACAAGCTTTTTGTTCTTTTTTTTCTAAATGATACATAATTCCAGATGAGAATCATTATTATTTAGAAATGTGCATGATTTTTTTAACACTTCAACTCGAAACTTGAAATTGGAAGAAAAAACTTCAGGTCCAACCGGAATTAGAATCTGGACCTGATGTTTTGCCGCCGAACCTTCTACTCAGTGCTTACACTTGATTTACTGTTGATGCTTGTATTGAAATTATGAAAATGCTAACGAGATTTATTCCCATAAAAATAACTAATCGTTAAGAAAATTTTCATGCATCAGCTGTGAATTCAGATTTCTCTTTAGGTACACCCTCAGTAAAAAAGAAAAGCAATGTAGAAATTCTATTTTTTGTACACATATATTGAAATCAGTGATGCGTGTTATGAACAAAGAGCTAACAACAATACTTGATAACAGTATCTTTAGCAAAGCAAGACTATATACTGTCTCATGGGCTTTTTTTATGGAATAAGTCTTATAAAAGAATAGGGTTCCCAAGGCTGCTGGAGACAACTTCTATTGTACCGCGTTGCCTTCACTGCGGAATTTAAATAATACTTTGACTCACGTTGCGAAGGAGAAGAGCAACCTCTTGGCCCATTCGGCTTCAAGTCATATTTTACCTTTTGAGCTTCTTTGCTTATAGAATATATAGATGCTCCTTGCTCCGGTACTATGACGACAGGGATTGTTTCAGAAATGTTATGACATTTCAGCCAAGATTCTGTCTCACGACAGGCTGTTCCATTTCCTAAACCGATCAATTCCACTCTGAAATTAATAAATCAGTTATTTTTCATCAACAACATCAGTATTTATGCATTTAAAGTTACCAAGATAATATTTACTCATGTTTTGTTAAGAGTTCCTTCAAATGTTTAGCTGCAACGTCTCTCGAGTTATTCCTTTTTAAATCTGGATGTATTGTGGAAACATCTAGTTTTTGACCATCTGAATCTATAATCCCAACCTAGAATTAAATGCGTATTATAAATAATCATACACCAAAAGCCATATTATCCACCAAAAGCCGGTCTCCCGTGAGGCTATTCACAAGTAATTAGACTTCTAAACAACGTCCGTTCGCCAGTGGAATTTGTTAATTGCTAAATGAAGAAAAATTTAGGAATACTGACAGTTACGATACAAAAAGTTTATTTTATGTACATGTTGATAGACAGACTGACGGCTGCCATTGCCTATTAACACAGGCAATGCCATTTCACTACCGACATTAATAAGGTACAGAATAATTGGCAGAGAAATGGGCTCTGGTATCCCTTGCTAACTCACCGAAACACAACAGAATAAGTGTTGTTAATTCTGTGTACCCTTTCTAAAGAGTAAAATGATGCCCAATTATGACTTTCGATATTCAAAAACATGACTCTGTCTAAATTGACAATATTTATACATTTATTACGCATCTAAGGGTGTGTGCATTAGGGAGGCCTAATACATGCCTCGTTAGCCAGTCAGTTTACAAGAATTATATATATATATATAAACATATCTTTGGGCACTTTGTTGATCACGCCACGAGCCCGTACATTGTTGACTCCACCTTTTGACCCGAATAACTTTAATCTAGTTGCGTATTTCTCGGGCGAGATGGCGTCGTAGCATTCTACTATGCGATGTTGCCAAACATATTCGTCCATAGTCGATATATTCGACAAATATTTTTACAACGATTCCATGCAACAGTGGATCCGTAACGGCTAAATTTTCTATATGCACGAAGACTTTTAGGCTCCGATTATATTTCAAAAATCAATTACTTGTGTTGATCACTTTATATACTCGTACTTCCAGTAATACTTGTTTTGATCCGAATAGGTAATACGGCATCCTAGCATTCTATTATGCGATGTTGCCAAATATATTCGTCGATAGTACCTATTATTCGATAAATATTTTTTGAACGATTTCATGCAACGGTGGATCCGTCAAGGCTAAATTTTCTAAATGCACGAAGACTTTTTGGCTCCGTATATATTTCAAAAATCAATTACTTATGTTGATCACTTTATATACTCGTACTTCCAGTAATACTTGTTTTGATCCGAATAGGTACCGATACTGTAACGGTCG
The DNA here is from genome assembly GCA_910589475.2 of Bembecia ichneumoniformis. NCBI lineage: Eukaryota > Metazoa > Arthropoda > Insecta > Lepidoptera > Sesiidae > Bembecia > Bembecia ichneumoniformis. The sequence goes on along the minus strand of OU342524.1, from coordinate 14,776,301 downwards.
ATCAATTATGAATTTATTATACCTAATCTAGATATTGTATATTCGCAATGCTCCATACATTGTAGATCCGCCTCGGTTGTTTGAATGCGCTAGTTGAACTGTGCGCACATCGACATTATTTTAAAGTCGTCATTTGAATTTGTTTTTGAATGAAGACAAAAATGAAGGTCAAGGTATGTGTTTTACATTTAGTACCTAGTTAAACGATTTTTTCTATCTGAAGTCCCGGCGCGAGAAGCTATAATTTTTAAAGTAGGCCAGCGGCCAGACGGTACGAGCTACGGCGACGGTCATTAGGGTGGGTTGTCATCATTTTCGGGGTTGCTTTTGATGGTTTACTCGAATGGGGGATATTCCTCTCGGTTGACACCCCTCCCATATAATTTTTTTCTTTTTTCTTCAAAGAAACTTTTCTCATAGAAAGAGAAGAGTCCATTAGATGTGCAGTTCCAGGAGTTTCCGAAGACTTGGTCTTTTTGATCTGGTAAAAAAATGGTGAGAGGATTTCGAAAACTATTACAGCTAGCAGAGTCGGGTTTTCAGCGTTTTATAGAGGGTCTCTGGTGGTCTCCACAACTTTACTAACCTTCACCCCCTACCACACATTTTTTTTACAAAACATACATCTTTTTCAATTTTTAAGCTAAAAACTTGATCTTTTTTTGTTTAATTTTTAAAAATTCTCAAAATTACGAAAAAAATATTTTCGAGTCTATTACGCTTAATTTATGTGATTTTTTTCGAAACTCGTATTTTAATGAAAAACGTTCATGAAGCGTCTGGCGACGAGACCGTTTTTTATGAGGTATGTAAAAAACATGTTCATTTGCGACTTGCATCATCGATTTCTGTTTTAAAATGAAGTTATAATATTAACCATACTTACAATATTACTACTCAAAATAAAATATTTAATGTGTATTAATAATAAATATAATATTTATATTACAAAAAGAAATTATAATTGATAAAGTAAAAATTCATAATTCAAAATACATCAAAATAATACTTTAAAAAAATATTGTAGTTGATAAAATAGATACAAGGGATTAAAATAAGTTGGTACTTTTATAAAATGTAATATAATAAGTATTTATAACATTAAACAATATCAATGTTGATTGAACGCATGTAGGTATATTTTTACAAAATCATGTTAATCGTTTGAAATCATTTGAACAGGTTTGAATGATTGCTAATTAGTACTTAATTAGTTGTGGAGTATTGACACAGGTGGGTATACACACTTCGAACCGAGCATCATTGTGACTCGAACAAATAATTTTTTATGATAAACGTTGACAGACAAGTTGACATTTTATTTAGTACAAAATCACAAAACCTCGCTATAGTTATTTAAAATACGATCTTTAAAAACAAATAATTTCGCATATAAGTAAAACAAATTGGAATTATTTATGGTAAACAGTAGAAAACAAATTAATTGAGCTTTAACATTTTTTTATTACATTTTTTACATTAAATACTGTAAGCTGTAGGCATCCACTTACACGTGCCGTGTTTCCTCGCCCCTGCCGCATGCGTCGCCGTCGCTCGCGCAGCGATGATGTCAGCGGGCACCTCGGCGGGCCTCAGTGAATTCCAACTACGCTTTTAGAAAAACGCGTGCGCTTCACGACCGGATTACAACACTTACGTTTTGTCGTGTCGTTGCTTATAAAATATACTTATTATAAAGAATCGTGGTTTTCTTAAAATACCTACGTAAGTATGGTTAGGTTAGACTGTGCTATTACTTACTACTCCTATTGCATGAGAGGCGAGGTCGTATACATCGGCCATTTTTTATGATAAAGAGTTACAGACAAGTTGAGAGTTTAATTAATATTATGTGCCTAAATTCTAAGAAAGTTATCTGAGGTTGTGAACAAAGAAATATAGACATAGCAAAAAACGTCATGCAAACTTAAAAGACACCGAGCACTAAAGACAATTTGTGCTTAGACTAATTAAATTACCTAATGAATATAATTTAATTACATATAGAAATTATCATAATAGGTGAAATTTGGTTATTTTTCTTTCTTTCCTACTTAGTTTTCTTTCTTTCTTACTAATATAACTAATGATTGTACCACGATGCCTATGAAGTTTATCAAGCCACCTATTGCTTACTACTTTGCACGAGCGGTGAAGTCGCATACATAGACCGTTTTTCATGATAAAGAAAAGAGTTGCAAGAGAGTTTAATTAATCTGACGTGCTGAGAGCTAGGACAGGGGGGTTTGCGGAATGTCTTAGAGGACCATCGGGGGTTACCAAATCGCGCCCCTCCCCACATAGGGTCATTGCGCTGGTTTTCGTCCGATTATCGGAGTTGCCAGGTTTGTGATGCGAAATGAATATCTTGAAGTACTCTTACTTAAATGTATCATATTTATTTTTGTTGCTTATATAGTCTTCTTTAGGTTAATATTACGTGACAGTAAATCATTTACACGCCTTTTTTTATAAAAAATATTTTTTTCAAAAGTAAGGATTTCGCTGGTTTTCGTCCAAAAAACTGGTTTTCGTCCTAGTGTGAGCTAGTTTTCGACCACTATGTAGAAAAAGGAGTGCAGTTGAAGTATTAAGTTAAAAACCAATTATGTATACTTATTTATGGTAATTTCTTCGTGTTATTGACAATTTCTCTCTACCGTTTAGGTATTATTACTTTTATTAGCTATAATTAAACACATTAACAAAAATAAATCTTTTCCAGTCTTAAACATTCGTATTACAATGACTTAACCGTTTATGGTGACCAACTAAAACAATTAAAAATATAATCTTATTGTACAAGGAAATCATGTTGTACAAAACGCGGTCGGTACTTACAACATAAATTAATAAAATGTTATTGATATAACGAATTAAGTGTTCACATACTGTGTGAGCATCAGTGACATATGGGATTTGTGTCTGTCTACGAGCAAGAGGACAGGTTATTGGATATTATTGCGTTCTAGCCAGTTATTAAACTCATTAGTGACGTATTCAAAAAATACGTCTCCCCGCATCCATCCTGATTCAGATCTGCCCAAACACCAATCAATCAGGTGGTATGCTCTGATACCACCTGATTGTTTTTAGGGTAAGTTCCGTAAGTAGATAATAAAACAAAAAAAAATACTGCATCTGTCTGACTGAAGACAAAATTAAGAAGAATACGATGCCTGACCTACCCTCATTTATGTTATGAATAATTGACCCTACTCCATAAGGAGAATTATTCATATAGTGGGTACCTACTTAAAACACATTGCCCTTACAAATGTGAGGAAGATACGGGAAAGAAAACTGGTATGGGTAATTAAATACAAATGTTAGGAAGTTTAGTTTTTGTCTACCCACAAATAATACTTCTATGGACGAAAATTAAAACAACATTTAAAGCTATTTTTAGTTTTCGTCCACGACTTTTAAATTTTTTTTATTTGCGCCACACAGACAAAGGCGTGGACGGAAACTAAAATGTCTAATCTAATAGCAATAAAGATCATATTGGGAGAAAATATTTAGTATTTTATAGTTCCGTTGAAGTAAAATAACCATTACAAATATTCACTTAGCTGTTTGGGTTTCCGTCCACGTGGACGAAAACTAAATATTTTGCAAAATTGGTATGCTAGTATTAGTCCACCTAATTTGTCTAAGACTTCCATAAAAAAACCATAGAAAACACTTAAAATTGTTTTTATTATGATTATAAATAGACATACATGCCAAAAACAATACGTAATCTAGCTAAAATAATAATTAAAACTTATCATGAACTTTTTCCGTCCCCACTTTTTTTTCCTAGTGCGATGACGTCTGCAAGAGATGAATGCGAAGCGGCTACTGACTTTAATTTTTTTGAAGTCGTTACTAATTAAACCACATTTTCATCTTGGTAGAACTGTTGCTTAGACATTATAGATCGCAATAAGTCCAACCTTGCGCGGGAAGGTAGGTTTGTGTTCAAATTTTACACACGAATTTGATACAGCTCAGTCAGATGGACGAATAGTGGAACTGGACGGCAAACCAGCGCAATTACCCTACATGTTTTTTACACTCCCATACAACCGTCCAGGATCTTTGAAAGCGCGTAGCTCCTCAACGGTGACAGCTATCGCTGCGGTCACTTTGTAGGATAACCATCGCCCACCGAGATCCGTCGTCCGGTACCGTCTCCCTCTCCCCACCCAAGAGAGGAATTCGCAACCTCGGCTTCGCAAGCCGGGTTACGGCACGGGGTTTGCCGGGGCGATGAAAAGCGAAAATTTTGCCACCCCCCCTCGAACCACCTCAGTCGTTACTCGGAAATAACGCGACGCCAATTATTTATCGGTAATATCTCAACAACGGCGCGTCGCAGACCCCCCGTGTTGGTACTCATTTAAGAGGTCTCGGGGAGACCAATTTTTCTGTTACGACGAAATTTGAAAACTGACATTTTTGAAAATATCTCGGAAGCGGTGCGTCGCATACCCCCCGTGTCGGAACTCATTTAAGGGGTCTCGGGGAGACGAATTTTTGCAATAGACCAAATATCAAAATTTTACAGTACTCAATAGACCGTGGGTAACCGTAGCAGGTAGGGTTTAGGTCCCATTCGCCCGCAAGATTCACCCGAATTATTATTTTTCCCAACTGTCCCGGAAAAGTATGTCCCATTCACCCAAAAATTAAATTGATGACTAATTTTCCTCCGAATTAATAGGTCCTACTCACCCGCGTATATATTTTAATAGCGATAGCAGAAACATCGTACGTATTTAAGTTTAATTTGAATATTAATGGTTGAGGAATTCAGACCTTTTTTTTTTTTGTCGAGGAGAAATTCATTTACGGATGCCCTACCGCTGGCTAGGCGATAGGGGTATGTGGGACTCACCCAGTCCTAAAGGGACTGGTCCTACCCACTAAAACTCCCCGGTGACCCCTTGAAGCCCTTGTGTGAGTTGGACCGGGCTCTGGCGAACCAACTACCCCGATCCAACTCCGGACAGCTCAGCCTGTTAGCCAAGCTGACGCCAATGGGGGGATTGCCCGAGGCACCGAGACAATCCCCAGACGAGAGGACCTTTGGACGTGCGCACAGCGGCCAGGCCATGCGCGCAGATCCTGGGCATTTGAAGGAGGGCGTCACACGCCCGTCTTCGCCTGCCCACTCATCTGCGTTAGGAGCGGCTGGAGCTTCCTCCGCCCGCTCCCTCTAATCTGAGATTATTGGCCCTGGGCCAAGTCCATGGGCTCCTCCCTTGCTGCCGGGGGAGCCCGTATGCATTCGGCTGGTGCGGCCGCGATGAGCCGACCTCTTACCGATGGGGGTTTGCAGCTTAACCCCCCCATTCTGTGGGTTGCTGGAAGGCCTGCGTCACTACAGATGGCACACTTAAAAGTAGCCTCACATCTGCTGGCTTTATGCCCGTCCATTCCGCAGCGGTGGCACAATCCACTGCGGTCCTTGGTGGACAGACATCGGACCGCTGGATGCCTGAGCCCCATACACTTGAAGCAGCGCATGGGGCGCTGTTCCATTATCTGGATGGAGGCAAGGCTCCAACCTACTGCTATCCGACCAGCGCTCGCCAGCTTCCTAGCCGCCTCCACCGGACAGGACGCAAACGCCGAGTTTGGTTTGTTAGGACTCACTTGGACGGCACTAACCTTGATTTGTTCGGGAGTGCAGCCCGAACTTGATGCCAACTTGGCTCTGAGCTCCTCAGCCGACACCCTGTCATCGAGCCCGTTGACTCGGATGTCGGCTGATTTTGCAGGCCGGGTGACCTTTGCGGTGTCACCTAGGACGGCACCAATTCCTGCCGCTAAACTGTCTGCTTGCGCGGCAGTGGTCTCCTTTGGCAACTCCATTATACGGGCTCCCGTGATGCCCACGCGGAATCTGGGTGGCCCTATGCCAAGGGCGTCCAGGGATACCAAGGCTTTAGCCTTAGTGATCGCCTCCCCGTAGGTGGCGCCCTTGGCAACCGCCTCAGGTTTTAAGGACACCACCACCGCAAGTGACTTTGGCTCTTTAGGGAGCCTGGTTTTCTTGGTATTTGGCGCAGCTACAGTGACGGGCCGCTTCTTTCTGCCCCGCACCACCTCCGACCACATTTCAGTGGTGCCGGAGGGGCCATCCTCAGTCTCCCTAGCAGGGTTCGTTGCTCTGGGCTCGGTCTTCCTGGCCACTTTGGCCGCTCTCGCCTCCTTGGGCAAGTTAGCCGGCGGAGCGAGTGTCGTATTTTGGGAGGTTTGTGCCTTCTCCATGGTAGTGCCGCTGTGCGTCGTCATCTCATTTGATGGCCGTCGCTCCGGAAGGGGTCTCACTTCAGACTCCTGATTCGTGGAGCTGTAGATCAGGATGCTGTCTATGTGAGAGACCAGCTCTTCCTGCAAGGACCCAAATGTCTCCAGGAACTCCGCCCTGGTTAACATCTGGGTAGCGGCCATGGTCGATGGTGGCTCTCCCGATTGCACAACTGGGCTGGGCCTTTCAATAAGTGCTCGTTTGAGTGACGATATTTCTGCTTCAAGCTTTTCTATCTGACCGCGGAGGCGCCCATTTTCCTCCCGCAGCCTTTTATAGCCTTCGGACCGGTCCTTCTGGCTTGACTCCGATTCTCCGTCAAAATCAAACTTGGACAGGATTCTATCGGTGAGTCCCTTGTACGATTGAGAATCGTCCGAGAGGGCTCCCATGTCCGACAGGTTCGAGTCGGACTCGTACTTGTCGTACTCCCTTAGTTCGCGTTTAGCACGCAAAGGCCAACATCATGACTGAACGGTTTACCACGGCCGGTCTTGGCTTTTGTCACCTTCAGAGGGACCGGCTCCTCGACTATATTCGCAGCCGTTTTGCCGGACCACTTCCGCGCCCATTTTGGCTCCACAGTGCCCTTGTCGCTTGATCCACTCGCCTCACCTAGCCTCCGCGGTACTGGCCTCGTCACAGCCGAGGAGTAAGAGAGCTTACGCCCCCCCTCCCCGATGGATGGGTCTCGCCAGCCCCTGTTTCCTCGGACATTGACCAATAGACAGCCCTGCCGACCACTGAGTCAGTCGGAGAATCCAGCTCTGGTTGGGTTACAACAATAATAAATAACAAAGAAAACAATCAACAACAATAACAATTAATAACGACAGTTTAACAAAGGAAACAACAAGAGGCAGCAGTAAGGACTGCTTCGCAGTGGCCCTGAGAAGGGCCCTTTCAAACTGGAAGCAAATCCACAACGAAAAACCAAACGAAAAACTCCAATCCAAAAATTCCAAAAAACACATTAAAATCTACAACTCCCAAACTGATGGTGAAAACCATACTGTTCGACCTATCAAAATGTAGGTCTCGGCGAGACGCAACTTTCCCCCATAGACACCGAAGCAATCCAAGAGAAAAGTTTCAACAACAACAACCACCGTGAGGAATTCAGACCTAACACTAAGTAAAAAAAAAACAAAAAAAAATGCTAGCAAAAGTATGTTTGTGTTTCTTTTTGTAAACACTCATTTTTCAAAATATTTATTTATCAGTAGGTAAATATAATATCTAGTAACAATCCACTTAAGCAAGTAATTTCGCAGGTTAAAATGCTGTCACATATATAATTAAATGTATTCTTAGAAAAAATAAAACGTGAAATAAGTATTTTCAAATATTTTATTAATTTGGACATTTTTCTTTATTTACAAACCTACGTAAATAGTAAAAAACAAACAAATATACGGTTCACTGTAGGTACACCATATAAGGTGCCCTTTATAAAAATGAAAAATTATCGACAATGTTGCATAATTTTAAAGTAGGTATAAAACCAAATGTATGCAATTTGCAAATACTGAACGTTCACTGCATAGTGAACTGGAATTGAAAATCCAAATACACACTTGTCAAGTTAGATGTCCAAACAACTTCCAATTTCAATTGTCCATACATTCAAAAATCCAAAGTGTAACGCGCCGTCTTGGTCATACTGCGACACGCGCGCCCCAGGGCTCCGAAACGACGCGCGGCAAAACTAACCGATCACGTGGATATACGTTGATATAATTATGGCATTGGAAAGTAACGGATTTCCCCGCGCGCCTATCGCCGCGCGCATTTCAGTAGTCTCCGCGCAGTGATGCCAGGTCTCCTGATTTTTCGGGGGATTTACTGATTTTCCCAGAATTCTACTGATCTACTGATTTGATCTGAAAGTCTACTGATTTTTTGTAAGTACTTTAATTTTTAAGCTTTACCTTAAAACGTAATAGGTAAGTAATATTTTTTTTATCGTGCGTAGATTTTCACTACAAAATGGTCATCGTAAAATGGACTTAAAGTGATGGACACATAGTTGAATATTGAAACTTGAATCGTGCTCCACTGTCAGCGCAACGAAATATGTAGGTATCTCAAGGACAATATATAACTAATAAAATGTAATGTTATTTTAATGCCTGACATTGTTTTATTCAACAAAATTGTATCTTCTGATTTTTTGAAAAAAAAACCCCATACATCTACTGATTTTTTCTAGTCGCATTCTCAGATTTTATAAAATTCGACCTGGCAACACTGTCTCCGCGTCGCCAATGCGAAAATACGTTGGACTATTATTATCTAAGTCTCGTCCTTCAGTGTCCCGCGCTTTTCATAGTAACGGACGTAACGGTCGTGTCCACCAAGGTTGTTTTCTCTTCTTTTCTGTAATAAAGGGATCTGTAGAAGTGACCTCCTTTTATAGTGACGCCCAACTTACGGCTCGAACACGACCTGAGATCCATGCTAAGCGTCGATAGGAGCTGGTGTCCGTACGCGTGCGTACAGTAGATACCTACCTATCTGTTGCCATGCCGCTTAACACGCGCAACCGGCAATACGACTTGGACCTCCCGAGACAAGCGGGCGAGAACGAAGGTCGCGACGAGATCATGATCGACGACGCAAGTGAACCCGACCAATATCACCCTGCAGCGGAGCAGAGCGCCCGAGGCGCCCCCGCCCCTTCCCCGGCACACGCCGCGGCCCCGGCCGTCGGCGGCGCCGAAGCAGCACCGATCACAGTCTCAGAGACATTCCTTATCGGTGTTATGGAAGCCTTCGCCAAAATGCAGGAAGAAACCAACAGGTCCCTCATGGAGACCCTACGGGCGCTCCCGTACGGCAGCGGCCCACGGAACCCACCGGCCTCGACGCCAACGTCTAACGCCGTCAACCCCGGCGACACCATCATCGCCGCCATCGGCAAAGGCAATTTCTCCAAGTGCAGCGCGCGGTTCGATGGCAGCTCGCGCGACGCGGAGGTGCTGGAGGCGTTCATCGATGCGGTACAGGTATTCAAAGAGTGCGCCGGCGTTAGCGACGAACACGCGCTACGCGGCCTGCCCATGCTGCTGGCGGGCGACGCGGCTGTGTGGTGGCGCGGCGCACGCACCTCCGCCAACCCTGGTCGGAGGCCCTGGCGCGACTGCGCGCCATGTACGGAGTGCAAAAACCGGCTCATAAGATTTTACGTGAAATCTTCTCTAACGAACAGAAAGACTCTGAAAGAGCCGAAGTGTTTATATGTAAAGTGCGTTCGTTAATAACTAGGTTACCATATTCAGTGCCGCCATGTATGCAAATAGACATAATGTACGGTTTATTACACCGCTGTGTCAGAAAGCGTTTACCTAGAGATAAGATAAGTGATATAGACAGTTTTGTAGAAAGGGCGAGGGGCATTGAAGACGAGATTTCCGAAATTAAGGTTCCGCCATCGTCTGCCGTCGATAGGTATGCGGCCGCGAGGTCACCGACCCAGCCACAGCTGAGCGCAGCGCTACTACCGGTTTGAAATTCACTCGTAACTCACCTGATCGCGGTGTTACTATCGGTTCGAAACTCATTTGTGATCGCGGTATTATCAACAACGGTTCGAACTTCCTTATTGAAGAAGGAGTCGACCTGGAGTTGGGGACCCGAGCAACGTAAGGCGTTCGAGACCATCAAAGCCTCTTTAATTTCGGCGCCGATCTTGCGCCAAGCCGACGAGACGAAACCGTTCGTCCTCAGAACTGATAGCAGCGGGTACGCTCTAGGGGCAGTTCTGCTTCAGGGGGAGGGTGCTGACGAGCGACCTGTCGAATACGCTAGCCGCCTCCTCACCGCTGCCGAGAAAAATTACAACACAACGGAACGAGAGGCCTTGGCCGTCGTGTGGGCCATGTCAAAGTTTCGCGGTTACGTTGACGGAGCAGAGGTAATAGTGAAGTCCGATCACCAACCGCTCAGGTGGCTGATAAGCTTGAAATCGCCGAGTGGTCGCCTAGATACCATATTGCCTCAACATATAAAACTTCCCTATGACAATAACCTAACATTAAAGAGGCGTAAAGATAGGGTCTGTCCAGTTACTGTGTTTATTCTATTAATAAATTCCAACGTTATACATGCCCCTTATGCTTTATAACAAACTAAATAAAATTCTAGGATTATAGGTACCCATGTAACAAACCCGATGTTAAAAAAATAATTGTTGTGTGGCTGAAAAATAAAGCAAATGAAGAAATCGTAAACCTATTGACGACAATAATAATAAGATTTAATCAGATGTTTTATGTACATGTCCGCAGTTGCTTACACCTACCATCTATAAGACTACAACTTGACATATTTGTTAATAATATAATTACTGTTGATTACATTTAGTCTTTTATTTCGAAATTATTCTAACTATCAAAAAAGTAAATGAAAAATTACAAGAAAATTAAAAAAAAAAAACTAATCTTAAGTTCAAATGAAATGAACAACTGAAGATAAAAAACTGTAACGTTCGGGTGGAGCTAAGACTTCGTAGTCTTTACGAACACTTTTAAATTTTAAATTACCTATTTTTTATTTGCGTTGTTGGTGTAATCATGTTAAAGCAAGCATAATATCCAAATATTAAAATATTATGTCATCGGATGTGGCTTACATTTACAGGCTCAGCCTAGTTTATATGTAAGGATAGATAGATTTTGAAATAACAAGATTTAAAATTTAAGATCTTAGACTTAATATTTACTCCCTGTAATTTGCCGGAACAAATAAATATTACAATAATTATTATTATTATAGGTAACATCTAGTCAAATTACAATTTTTTTCCAAGCAATAAGCATCTATATCGAAAGTGAATTGTATACCTATCTATTTAATTTTTGTAACTTGCATTTGTATTTCATAAACACAACATATAAAATATGTCGAAATACCCAAAAACAAACAAATCAATTTAAAAGCACAATAGCACGCAAGAACATTCGAGTAGTCCCAAACGTGCCAATGAGGAAGCCCAATGGCAAATGCTGCGCCCTGATTGGCCCATTTGAATTGGATCTACAACTGTTTATACGCCAAAAAGGTAGATTTGTATAAAAAACCCTTAATTATTATTATTGCTCATCGTGACACTTGTGGCTCCGAACGGAGCTACATATTTATGGTCAGCTGGCACTGGATCAAGAAAAGGCGCCCGGATCAAAAAGTGAAAATGGATCAAAGAATAACTACCTATACGGCACGTCTGAGCCACAAAGTGCCCAAAGATATATATATATATATATATATATATATATATATATATATATATATACAATTGCTTTGAAAAAAAAAATATTATACTTAAACATGTGAAGAACCATTTGTATTAATTGGAATTTTCGTTAAAGTAATAGAAACTCCACAAAAAAAAGTTAGAACACAAGAAGAATTTGAGTTTTATTGAAAATTCTCTAGAAAACGGCTTATTGCGCGCATATGAATCCTGTACCTATTAATAAGTTAACGTTTGTTTAAAAAATTGTATAAATAAATTTTTTTGTGTATTGTTCTAATGCTAAAAAAAAATCACAATTTCTAGGCCTGTCTCCGATGCCAGCGAGTTCTAAGGCCTTAAAAACGTACGGAAAATTAAATGTGTTTATGGTTGATTACATTATTCATAATGTTCTTCAGTAAATCTCAGAGGAATCTGAGTAATTCATAATCTGAAAAAATCAGATTTTATGTGAGGGACAGATATTTAAATTGTTTTATATGTGTTCCCTTGTTTTCTAAATTAATAATATGAATTCAAGGAAGCATTCCAATGCCGGTCTAAGTGATTGTAATAACACTTAATACACTTTTTATCATTTATATTTTTTTTAGCCTAACTTGAAGTTATTTTAACAACACTTTAATTCCAAACTGGTAATAGCTGTATTGAAATAAATGTTATCATTACCTTGCAGCCAGCTTTAAACCCTGGATCCAATCCTGCAATTCTCCGATTTTTGACAGGTTCCGTTAGTAGATATTTCTCCAAGTTACTGGTGAACGTATTGACTGCCTCCTTGTGAGCAGCAACAGTGAGGTCCGCCCTAACTTGCCTCGAGAGCCATGGCTTTATGAGGCGAGTGTAAGCGTCGCTTACGCCCTTACGCACCCACTGATTACTCCTCCACAATGATAAGCAATATCTGTAACATAATCAATATTATTGAGTATAACATTTATAATTATTTAATTCCGAACTGATTGTACTTAGCTGATTTTATGAGTAAATGTAAAGTAAATGCTCTTTCAATAATGACACAATAACTAAGTATACAATTAATAAATGTTCAGTAATCTATTTTATAAGCAGTTCAATCAATGAAATCAATCATTAGACGAGTAACAGTTCTTTTTACATAATTGGAACTGTTGTTTCAACACTCTTCGGAATTTTAATAATGGTAAAATCCAAATTCCGTTTGGTAATAGTAAAGTCTATTATTATATAGCATGCATAAGGCTCGAATTATATGTGTCCGCTCGATCAAGCGGCCGGGCCGCTACGCTGTTGAAATTGTATGAAACTGTTGGTGTATGGAATTATATGAACAGCGGCGTGGCTGCTCGGCGCGACACGTACAGATTCATACAATTTCACAACGGAGCGGTCCGGCCGCTTGGTCGCGCGGATGCATATAATTCAAGCCTTAAGTTAATATTTGTTTAGCGCCATTTTTCGATTGTTAGTAAAATTGTAGCGTTTAAATAAACAGTATTTATGTTACATAATAGTGCCGGAAAATTTAAAGCAAATCAAAATTTGAGTCCCTCAGGTGTATTTTTTTTATATAAGCTTCTAGACGATATATGTAGTTGACAGAAGCGCTAGATTATGTGAGTGACAATTATAAGTTAGGGGATGGTAATTAAATAAGTAAAAGGTCAATAAGACAATACATATTTCTTCGTATCATAGGTTCTTACCCTATTCAATAATGCTCCAATATACACAATATGATTTATTTTATACAATATTTTTTTAATTATTGGAGCACTGTCGTCAACAATGGCGGCGCCACCGTCGTTATAGCAATAAAGATGTCGGGGGTTATATCCTGTAATATTTTTAACTTTTCAAAGCGGACGAAATCAAGAGGACCAACTAGTATTATATATAGAACCGCGAGATCCAGACCAAAGCCAACTGTGAATTCCAAAGTTGACCCTGTCGGGAATCGAACCCGGAACCCCTGGCATAGAACGTTAAGGCAAGCACCCTAACCTTTAAATAGCATAATGATATAATGATCCTTTAAATAGCATTAATCCGAAAGATTAGTACTTTTTCAGCACCAAAAGTTACCAAATTTCGCATTAAAAGATTAAATTGTACTTACCTTTCTAATTTGTTGTGAAACCAATCGGGAATAACCACTTTCACACTGAGCACTTTCTCGGCTTCTCCCCTATTCAGTGCCAATGTTTGATGCGGTTTGATAAAGTACGTTGGACATTTCCAATCGAAATAAATCTTGTATGTGTTTGGATCTGACTTTGTGTTTAATTTCTTGTCTTCTTCTTTGTTTTCCTTTGTCGAACTTTTTGTGCGCGTACTTTGCACTGTGAATCTTGTTTCTTCTTTCCTTCAATGAAACATATTTTTAATACAGGAGTGTGTTTTTAATATGTTCATTTACACTAATATTATAAGAGCGACAGTAATTCGGTTCATAATATGAACCGGTATAACTCTGTATAAATCTCTGAAACAATTTTTAATGATATTTGCTAGATATCCGATATCCCCATCGCCCTTATCATTAATCTTACTACGGCTGCCAGCACATTTGCAGTAACTGTGGCGTTGTTTGTATTATAAACGACGATAGCCATCTACCATCAAGTGGACCATTGGCCTTAACAATTTTTTTTTTATTAAAGTCTGCCGAGTGGCACAATCTTTTATCCATTCTCAAGATACCTATTTATCCATTAAATAGGTATAAAACTTTTTCAAGATAGAAATGTGAACATTGATTATAAGGACTTTTAGTGCTAATAATAAAAAAATGGTAGTAAAATATGGTATGTAAATCGATAATTTTTTGACATAGAAAAATGTGTGGAGACATTTTGTTTATGCCCTCGGTATTGGACACTGTTTATACATATTTTTATTTTCTTATAACATTAGCAATCTGCCAGTGGAAATCCCGTCAAAATCGGTCCAGCTGTTTCGGAACAAAAAGACAGACAAAATAAAATAAAATTAATGGTATATTGTTATAAATCCTTTGATATACATTTAGTAAAAAGCAGTTATTTTGATAGATGAAGATTACAAAAAACTCACAATTTCCTTATTTGTTCAAGAACTCTTGTATCTTTGTAAATAATATCAGCCACTATGTGTGTGATATGTGTATCAACCAATTCAGGTGTTGCAAGTTCTTTATCTTTGGTACATAATATGTTTAAGTCAAGATATTCCCCATTTAGAGCTTTAACAGCAAATGGTTCGAGGCCAAGCTTACGAGCCCTTTCCGCAAGTGTCAAACTCTGGGACTTTAAAGGTGCATACTGTAAAAAAATAAATAAAGATGAACTTCACATTGAAGAAGAAGGAGATCACTACTGCATATAACAAGGAGTGTGTACATTGATGGTTGATACTAAAACCATCCATGGGACTGTCACAAAATAACTTCAATTATTGGTGACGGACCTCATTCTATTTCATAAGTTAATACAAATATATATTATGTGAAAAAAAAAAAACTCAATGATATTGTGTTCAAATTATGTAAAATGACAACTACATACAATTTTAATTCACATAACAAACTATCTATCGCATCTATTGAACTCTGATAATATAAAACAATATTTATATAATGTTTATTTTTATAATATAAAAATAACACACCACCAAGTCTATTTCAGACAGATTACGAGCAGCCAACAAACTTTTTTCTATATCCGGAGTTAACTTTTTCG
Organism: Bembecia ichneumoniformis; assembly: GCA_910589475.2. Lineage (NCBI taxonomy): Eukaryota > Metazoa > Arthropoda > Insecta > Lepidoptera > Sesiidae > Bembecia > Bembecia ichneumoniformis. Next base: position 14,761,042 of record OU342524.1, on the reverse strand, counting down.
ATTTCCTTAAGGTTTCTATAGTAGATTTGACTTTTTTCTTTAAATTTAATACGTTTTGATAGCTTTCAAACATTTCCTGCAATCTGAAAGTAACAAATTAAATATTGTTAATATTCTTGGAGTATTGGTTTCACTTCACTATTATCAACCACTGTACTCCTTTAGAAAACTTACAAAAAATTTACATACATTGTCAAATTTTTACATCAACTTTGCATGCATTAAAGAATAAGAATAACAAAGAGAATATTTTATAAAAGATAAAAAAATATCTAACATTCTATTATTTCACTAGAATAAAAATAGTATAAATTAAAATTTATAAATTATATTTATAGGCATTTTTTTATATATTTTATAGGCAAATTAAAATTTAACTAGGATAATATACAAGGGTCGATCAAGAAATAAGGTTCCCATAAATTTTACAAATAAACAACATTATTTATTCTCATCAAAATTTACATCATTGTAAAGAAGAAAGTTTGCTCTATTTCTCTATATAATCGCCATCTTTTTCTAAGCTTTATGTTGTGCTCCCATTTCTATTCCCCAATATCGTAGAACTCCAGCCCATTGAGGAAGGTTTTCACATCTTCTTTGACGTCATTGTCACCCCAGAAGAGTTGACACAAATATTTTTTTAAATTGGGGAACAAGTTATAATAACACTTCTCGCCATATACCTCTGTCAACTGACGATGGCAAAAAGCGAATTAAAAAATGAATCATGCACTTGGTGTGATCAACAATAGAAAGTTTCATCTTGAACGGCTGCTGAGCAAAGAATGAGTGGCGCAGAGAAGTGAGGGAACAGCAATACAGAGCACTGTTGCTGTATTTCACCTCGCACCTTCCCGTGCGGCTGGAACTCATTGGGAATTCTATTTCTGGATCGACCTATGTAGTATTATTAAACTAATATCTAAATTATAAACTAAATGTAATATTGTGTTTTGGAAAGGTGTCATTGTTCATATAACAAAAACTTCTTATTATAGTTTCTACAAATGGTTATTTTTAATTTTTCAAGGAAAGGTTGTCAAGTAGGTTGATGGTCCACTTGATGGTAGTCGCCTATTAATGGCTCCAGTACACAATGGACCATATTGGGCCATAGGCCAGCGTCACATGATTAAAAAGGATAGGCAAATGGACTCTGCCATCCCTTACTCACTCACCAAAACACAACAAAGCTTCTGCTTTATTTCCCATTGGTCTTGGTGATGTTACTGCCACCAGACACCCAATTAAGACTGTGAAACACAGTGCACTCTGTCGCTACTTAAAACATTCAGATCAGAAATTAATTTTGAAATGTTCATTTCCGAAGCTGGTCTTGCTAAGAATCAAACCCTGTACCCTTAAGTCTTAGCACTGGCTAGCACCTTAATAACTTAACCAATGGGCTCATCAAAACTTTATATGGAATATAAAAATAAATTAAATATGTACACAGACTTATGTGTGTATGTAATAGTCAGACTTTAACTAAAAAAATTTTTTTGTAGCTTGAACAAACTAATCTCTTGTCTTTAAAAAAATATGAAAAAGCTTTTAAAAACTTAAATTAATGTTTTTGTTTTTCTAAGGTTTCAAAACTTTATCTACTAAGTAATTATTTACTACTAATATGAACTTTGAGTAAATATATGAGATACAAATAAATTTGGGAAAATCATTAAGCAGACAGCTTCATCTCTGCCACTCTGTCTAACCTAACCATTAATATTTTTAAGTGATGTATACTTATTTTTATCAAAATTTATTTTACATTGATATCTATAATGTTACACTTGAGTGTTACATGATAACATACATTAAACAATTGATTGTTTTTTTATCATAATTTAAGTTAATCATTCTTCATTTTATTAGAGATGAATTTTCTTCTTAAAACTGTCTTTGGTAAAATATTAAATTTAAAATTTTGAAAATGGGTTGACAGAAATACATTGTTATTGTGAAAAAAAAGTTTGGGGAAATTATATGTAGGGAAGATTAAAAAATGTTTTATATTGTGTAGAAAATGTGTTTGTTTTGTTAAAGAAAGTAACATGTGAATATTAACATAAAGTGAGAAATTTTAGTTCTTTTTATTTGATAGATAAAAAAACAAAGTAGATCCCACAGTTATGAAGACATTAAGATTTGAATAATAATAATTACCAATAAGACATTTAACATATTAAATTAATTATTTGAAAAATGTACAATAAAAACATAAATCTAATAGGTAAGCTTCACGTCTACCTTTGTATCATTTTTGTTCAATGTATAAGCACTCACCTGTCAGGAGTAAGGAAGTCTACATTGTTTTTACGGTATCTGGCAATGAAAGGTAAAGTACACCCTTCATTTAACAGGTTAACAAAATTTTGGGCAACTTTTTGAGTTACTTTAACAATATGTGATAACATTAAGGCATCGTCCCAAGTGTCATCTTTATGATGCGTATTTTTATCACCATCCCCTTGAGGATCTGTCTTTAATAAAATTTCTTTATTTCTTGTTTTTGTTAGTTTCGATTCCAGATTTTTAACTGTTTCATTTGAACACTTAGTTTTAAATTTTTTAGAAGTTGAAGTATTGGCATCGTTTATTTCTATTTTTCGTTTTCTTCCACTAGCTTTTATCATATTGACTTCTTAACTTGCAATCAATTATGTAGATATAAGAAAATATATCTTAAATCGGAAGATATTCGCAAATGTTAAAAAGAAAAAACAATAAACTTAATGACATACATATTGTACGAATGACCGACTAACTAACCGTTATTAAGTGTTACCAAACCAAAGAAAACTAATTCGGTAGAAAACGGGAAAATTTGTGAGTTGTAAATAAAATCAAAATTAAGCATACTTGTATAGATTTATTATATCATTATCCAAAACTAATCAGTTTTGTCATACCAGCGCTCTTTTGACATACAAACATGTATTAAAATCAAAACAACTAGCACCATCCATAAAGCTTTTTGTATGTAAAAGACCTTCAATTGAAGTTGGAAGATTTTTCTTTGCTTTGTTTTCAATAAATTTATGATAGAAAAAATCCTTTCTGCATTAGCCGAAGAATAAAATAGAGTAAAAATGTCAAAAATAAATTTTGCCAAAATAGGAAATTTTGGGGAATCACCAGTCTTCAATTTATATTCCGAAGTTCTCTCCGTTCATTGTCAAGTTTTTGCAGATCTACCTGATTGATTAAATTTTGAAATATCTGCATATGTAGTTAATAGACGCTGTAACATCGATTTTTACATGATTAGGACAGAAATCTACTAAATCTTTTAATATAAGTATAATTTTTTAATGGAAATCGACTCATGATTTGTCTGCAAGCTTCAGATTTAGAAATCTAAGTATCTAGCTTTAAATAAATTATCTTGATCGTTGGTCAGACTTACTTTCAGTACCTAGTGTATTTAGAACTGTGGTTCCATAATAAACATCATTATGGGGTAAAAAATTTCGACGGTTTACAAAATCTATATTTTCAATTGAAATGCTCAATATTTACTCTCATTTCAGAAAATAGTCGTACAATTAATTTCTGCATATTAAACCTGTATGTGAGGTAGTTAAGTCAGAATTTCTTTGTTAAGATTATTGAATATTAGAAGTACAACTTCTAAAACTCCAAAAAGAGTCGCGTAACAGGATCATAATTTTTTTATAAAAAAAATATTTTTTAATAATTTGTATATATTTTCTGCTGCTATTAAATAGTTATTTTGTGCAACTTCTATAAAAAACCTTTTTAAAGCAGAGTACTGCTTAAGTACGTGCTTTACAATAGCATGTACAGAAAGCCAACGCGTCTGTGCATGGTGCAATAATTTAAGCAATTTTACATTTCAAAAAGTCTGAAAATCTTTGTACTATTCTCTTAGGACTTGACGAAAAATAATAGTACAAATCCCTAACGAAATCTTTAACAAATCGAGGTAGCTTCTCGCACGCAGAAGTGAAAAGAATGGCAGATGCACTTCAACACAAATAAATGCGGAAAATCTCTTTTCCAAAATTACATTTGCACCATCTGCCACAAAACCATAAATATTTTTATTGAATATATCTTGTAAGGTATGTCATATTCAATAAAAAAAATCTATATTATGTTCATACAAAACTGAAGCTGTAGAGGATAAAACTGCAATTAAATCAAACTATCCCTAATCCTATTGTCTTTTACATGGCGTACTACAAGGCACACATGTTTTGTTGTGCTGAATCATCTATGATAAGTGATTTTTTTTTCTTTTATATCTAAGCACAATTGCTTGAAGCTTTTTTTCCTATGATGTTCTTTACAATTGTGTTTGAGTGCGTGCACATTTCATTTCCTTGGCGATTTTGGAGTCCGGGCATATCTTTGCTATCAACTTAGGTAAATGGTCCATTACCGTGCGTAGTAGTGAATTTTACCTGAAAAACGAAGTTTATTTTAATTGTTGGCAACATTTAAAAAGTACAAGATATAATATTCTACCTATCCATTAAGAAAGGCAATGGGATACATTATGGAAACCTACTGATAATTAAATACATAGCACAAATTAAAAAATCTGATGTTTTTCTACGAGTGCCACAACTAACTAGGTTATTTAAAAAGGGTCAATTTTTCTAGTTTACACTTGTGTTTAGGTTTACTGACCTTCCATTACTTGTTGAGTAAATATTGTTTTCTCAGTGCCGAACTGAGTAATCCTCGGTTGAGATGTAAGAGATCTGCTAGATCTTATATGTCGTTGTCTCTGTGAATTTTTCGTTAAAGCATCATAACAAGAAATTAACATGAAATGTTAATTTCTTTGTTGCAACTGTTACTTAAAGCCATATTTGCACTTTTACTACTAGGAGCAATCCAACCGGCAAATTCAGATTCTTTCTCTCAAACCTTCTTATACTATTGGACGCATTTTATCTTTTTCCTTTTAACGTCTGTACTGGTTCCGGGTTCAATGTTCGTATTATAATCATCATCGCTTGAATTTGACATAAATCTTTTTAAATATTAATAAAACTATCTCAAATTCCTCTAACATCTAAATATGAATAAAATGATAGAAAAAATATCCTACTTATTTGCGATGTCTACATACAGAGAATCGTACAGCTATATATCTACCTACTTAGTTTACAATGTGAAACATACTATATCAGAAAACACTTGTTCGAGAGAGTAAAACATGGGAGAATGGGATCGCTTTACGGTAGATCGGGAGATGGGTTTGGAAATCAGTAGATCTCCCGTTTAATCGGGAGGTTCGGGAACACATTACAAACGCAAACACACCTAAAACACACACCCGCACAGTCTATTCTATAGTTTATTTAAGTAATAAATATCATAAGTCATAACTGTCACGCCCTACCCTAGAGACTATATATGTTCTGTGGTCACGACCAAGTCACGACCATAGATAAGTATGTGTATGTCACGACTAACGAGTTTGAAGTTCCTTATCAACTATATATATTATTTTACTTTACTCTATCTATTTTCTTTAATTTAATTTACAATACAAGTTTTCCTATACTATCTATAGCTTGAAAAATTTGAAAATAAAAAACCTACTATGATGTACTTACAACACTACTAAATAGTGTTTTAGTTGCAAAGTTCAACATAACATAGTTTTAGTTCAAACAAACTACATAGGTACTTTCCAAACTGTTTTTGTTTAATATCGATTTATTTACCTATTTATGAATTATGTCTCTACAGCCACTACACAGAACTAAATCAGAACTAGTTCAGTATCTAACGCATTATTTTTACAAAGGCTCTGTCAATTTTGAAATAAATGTAAGTAAAAATTAATACCTACCAATACCAAAAGATAAGGTAGATACAGTTTGTTTCTTTTTTTATTATTACAAAATAGATCTAGCTACCAACCAGTTTTTCCCCGTTTTCCCATCACATACTATTATAATTCTTTCCTAGTAAGTAAAGTATAAAACATACATTTTTGGTGCTTTCCTGAGATTTAGGTCCTCCGTGTTAATGAGATGGTTACTAGCTAGACCATTTTCTCAGTTTCAGAATGGTTCTTACTAAAGAATTCTGTGTTTAACTTGTCAGCAGCGCCAGCCCTAGCCCTTTTTCAGCACATTTTGGTCGAGGCTTTCATGTAATTTGATTTTATGTTAAATAAATAATCATTCCCAAATTTTCGAAAATATAGATAAATTCACTTGTACAGTGATTGGCATGCCAACATAAATTTGCTGTAAACTTCCTCTGAGCATAACTAGGACATGGAAAGTTCTTTGTTAAGTGTTTACTAGAGTAGTTTTTGGGATGTGATTCTTTTTGAAGGTGATCTTGTGTAAAGGCTAACTGATGTTTAAGCGAGGTTTGCAAACTTTCTTGAAATTTTAAAGAAATACCTAAATGGATTAGGTAAGAAATTTTAAAGAAATACCTAAATAATTTAAATTTCATATTTTATTTTTGTTTCAGCCTGATGAAATTTTACTATTAAATTTGGAAACACAGCAGTTGTTTCTAGAAAGGACAATACACAGTAACTTAATTAAAAAGTATCCTGTCAATGAGAAATTTAACAAGTTATTTTTTAAAAAGCTCATAAACTATTTGGAGCCCAAACAAGAGGTCCATGATGATTTTTATACACATCTATGTTATCTAATGAAAGATAAAGAGGATAGTGAATTTTGCTACCACCACTACATTATTTCTAAGTATACAAATCAAATAATTACCACCAAGGAAACTAATAAAATGGTTGTGAATGGTACCACAGGTATGCGGACTTGGGAGGTTTGTATTACCTAACTGTATGTACTTGGCTATGATACCTAACTGTGCTTGAAATATGTTTGTTTCATTTTTAGGCAGCATTAATGCTATCTGACTGGGCATTGTGCAATAAAGATAAATTTTTAAACAGAAAAATTTTAGAGCTTGGCTCTGGTATTGGATTTACAGGAATTACTATTGCAAAGATATGTAAAATCCATTCAATTATGTTAACAGATTGTCACCATGACGTGTTAAAAGCTCTATGTGAAAATATTAAAATAAATTTCCCCAATCATAGGGAAACTGAAACTTCATCTTCATTAATGTTTGAAGATGAGTTTAAGAGTATAGGTAACTTGTTTTTGTACCTCACATGTAATATAACTTATGTAATGATTGGTATTAATTTTATATTTGTGACATTCAGGTGTTATGCCATTGGATTGGAACAGTATTGAAGCTTTACCCTTTGATGTAGTACCAGATATAGTAATAGGTGCAGATATAGTATATGATCCATCAATATTAAAACCTCTCTGTCAAGTTATGCAGATGTTTTTTGAGAGAAATAATCAATTAGAGGTGTACATTGCAAGTGTGATAAGAAATGAAGATACTTTCAAGAGATTCTTAGAAACATTAGGTAAGACTTTATGAATTTAATGTAGGTATATCTATTTATATTTGGCAACCATTATGCCTGTTTCAGTGGCCAGTTTCAATATTTTGATAAGATAGTAATTATTTTTCAGATTCCATGGATTTTAAATATGATGATATAAAGCAGCCTCATAGTGTATTTATAGAATGGGATACTAATATACACAGAAGTTTATTAAAAATTGTATCTAAATAAATATTATGTAAAAATTGTAAAATAGTTTTTTTATGTAGGTAAGTACCTACAATAGACTGAAATAAAAAAGATTATTATTTACATATTTTATTCAGTAGGTAGGTAAGTATTCTTAATTATAATTTATACCTAAATATTTTACAATATAAAAATTTCAAAACTACCTAGTATTCTGCAGGCTAGGCCAAGTACCGATGGTTAGGGCTGCAGAGTGAGGAAGGAACCTGAAAATACGTGCCATGTCAAGAAGTACCGCCTTCTGTATCTGTCCCTTGATCCAACATCTAGCGAGAGCTTCTTGAGGTGTAGGTCGAGGCTATCCAGACCGTTTACCGAGACGACTACCGGGACGATAATAAATTGTTTAATCGACATCCCATATGGCGGTCACCTCCTGAGCCAAGTCTAGTAAGCTTGTTTTTCGGATTTCACAAGGTTTTCGTCATGGGGGACAGTAGTGAAGGACAGCGATTACGGTGAACGCATGATTATAGAGCGTGGCATGACTATTTTATATAGAAATTAGAATGAAAAGCTTTTTTTAGGTAATAATATGCCCAAATCAGTGGCGCCATTTTAATATATTTGTTAAATCTACATATTTTATTATATTTACATAAGTCTGTATTTAAAAAAAATATGGTTAATTTGCCGCGCCGTTGTCATTAATCTGTGCCGTCGTCATATTTTTATCAATCTTCGTCGCGTACATCGCGCATGAATTGTCAATTGTCAGTTTGACAATTCACCTTTGACGTTTTAGTTTTGACAAAATTATTGTGTCATGATCATCTGTTTTCATTTCCAATTTCCATTTATTTTGCTCTGATATGATAATTTTAATTCTCTATTTGTTTCTATCTATGTATGCTAAATTATGAATAAACGTACTTTTAAACGAGTTTAATGTTTCAAATTAGTAACTATGTATATAAACTAACAAGTGGACGTATATTGCGCAATAAATAAGGATATTTACACCTATATAACCTCTTCATAATATATTTTTGTCGTAAGAATGTCGAAAGAAAATGAAAACCAGCCAACAGAAAGGCCGCCGAATGGTAAAGAAAGTACAGAGCCAAAGAAACCGGAAGCTTGGGGTTATGATTTGTATCCGGAGAGGCGAGGCACCTTTAAGCCGAAAATTGGAAATATTTTAATAGGTAGAGAAGGAAAGGAAAATATTGACAAGTTAAAATGCGAACAAAACGTGTTTGAATGTGTTAAGAATAGTAAGTAAATTGATCTTTGTAAAAGCAATTAAATAAATAGCAAACAAAGTTAGCTGCATTTGCTCCACAAGTGACTTCTTAACACTAAGCCCATTAGTAAACTTGAAAGTCTCACATCATATGTAGTTGACAGACTAGTATAGTAAAACTTTTTCCAGTAGTTTGGTTGTACAAGTTAAACAGAACAGTAAACAGAACCAATGAAATAATCTTAATGGCCTCTTTTTCACAATTATGTAAGCATAACACTAAAATTATTCTTGGGAATTATGAATGCATTAGGTAAATAAAACCAAATTTGAATTCCTAATCTATGAATAACAAGTCAAATGTGGCTTAAACCTCTTTATAACATATTGATAAAACAACATACAATTTAATAAATAAAATGCATGAATATACATATATTTAATACAATTTACGAATAGAATTTTGTTCAAATATGCTTATTATGATAAATTTTCCATTTTCATGCAATAAAATGGTACTTACCAGACTATAATTATAAATGCTTCAGTTTACAAACCATTAATTTGAATGGTTGTAATACAAACTATACAAAATTACCCTAGCCCTGGTGCAAAAGGAACCTATCTCAGATTTTTGTACATTTTATGTATATTAAAAATAAATATATGATTTTCCCAATTTCAGTCAAACAAAGAAAAAATTGTTTTGATTGTCATGCCTGCTTTTGCTTTGTCGGTCAACGTAATAACGCGCACATAGTACATTGTTATGATTCTTGTTTTGCTCTTTCCCTAACGTTAGAGATAGGTTATAATATTAGAGAGTAGTGACACCAATGGCGCACGTTGCTTTGTATGAATTATAATGCACTCATAGTCTTGACTTCATTTGTGTTCGTTGAGTTCTGTGCTTTCTAAGTTTTGATCTCCCCAATATCATCAAATATTTATAATTGATATTATCATCAAATAAAAATTCGCCCCGAAAAAATAATGAAAGCATTTTTTTTTGTATGACTATGATTAGGGTCATAACATATATAATTTTTTTTGATATACTTGAAATTACAAAATTCTGAGATAAGTTCTGCGCATTCTCCTTTAATTGAAAAATTACAAACCATATACTTAATGTCAAGTGTTATTTCAGGTCCAATTGTAAAGGTAATGATGGCAGCACTTAAAAGTTCTGGTTGGTTAGTATTATCCCATTATTATGTGATTGATATTGAAAAGATATTAGTCTTATCCTATCAAGGCTTGGATCTTGCCTGCCAATCATAAATACATCACCCTTTTGTTTGAATTTTTATAAAGAGTTTCTGATTCATAAGAAAGCTCAATGTTGCTCAACGAGCTATGGAGAGGTCTATGATTGGGGTTACATTGTGAGATCGAATCAGGAATAAGGAAATTCGTAGATGAATGTAAGTTACCAGCATAACCCGGCAGACTGCCAGTCTCCAGGACACATAGTACAGAGAGCCGACGTGTGCTGGCCCTGGAAGGTTCTCGAGTGGAGGCTACAGACAGGCGCAGTGTAAGATGTCCACCCACAAGGTGGACAAACGACCCGATAAAGGCGCTTCTGATCAGTCCTTTTGGAAAATTAGGGGGGAGGCCTTTGTCCAGCAGTAGACGTTCTATGGTTGAGATGATGATGATGAAACTATTTTGATGTACTTTTATATTTTCATTTTTTCATTGTGATGTGATTTCCCCATCACAATGAAAATTCTATTCTTGTTTAATGGTCGTTACATTCATCCAGTTTGTTCTCGCTTTTCCCATAATTTTTATGTATATTTTCTTTGCTTGCCCACCTTTTTTTTGTTTGACGATTACTTCTCTACATGCCATGTTGACAAGAAATAATTTTGATTTTATATTTTTTCATTGCTTACCCTTAATGTTGAAATCCTTATATTATTGTTTTTATTCTCAAGTTGTAGCTTAAGAACTCTTTTCTTTAATACTAAATCAACGTGATTAAATTAACATAGTTAAGTAACATTGGGCCAATTTATCTTGAGATAGTTTTTGACCTGATACCTTGATGTACCTAACTTCTGTTCTTTTCCAGTCCCATTGATATCCGCAGACACATATCATGTGAGGTATGTGATTATTCTGTAAGTGGTGGTTATGATCCAGAGTTAAATCAGGTATGAATTTGTAAATTATTTGATACACTGTTTTCTATGTTTTTAAAACTGCCTATCAGATGGGATTTCGTCTATAGCTCTGTTTAAAAAAATAGCTGTCTATAGCTCTGTGGAAGAGGGAAGTTTAATTATCTTGAATACATGAAATACATCTGATATTGTTATTGAAAATAAATCATGATTAGAATTGTATTTAATGGTAGATGGCTACCACCTACCATGCCATTGCCTAAGGACACAAACAATAAAGGGTATGCAAATAATTAACGTAAGGGGTGGCTACATCATCTATAACTCAAACAACGCCGACCATAATAGGATTTTAAGGATAATGGATTAGGAGGGGATAGTGAGATGAGCTCTGGCATCCTTTACTCATCCAATGAAAAACAACGGCACACATGCTGATAGTCGCTAGTCGCTGCCCAAATGACTGTAAAACGCTGTGTGCACTGCCACTGCTTGCCAGATCCAGACCAGTGCCAATTTGTAGGTGTATTTTCTTTATTCTTACAAATAAGGTAAATAATGCAAAGAAAAATTGTTTTCAGATTGTTGTATGTCAAAATGTCTCCACAAGAAAATCGATGGTACAAGGCGTGTTGGCGCACGAGATGATTCACATGTTTGATTTCTGCCGGAATGAACTGGATTTCAAGAATATGGAACACCTTGCATGCACCGAGATCCGAGCAGCGAATCTCACTCACTGCTCGTTTATGAGTGCTTGGTCACAAGGTGATGCCTCATGGACCAAAATAAAGAAGGCTCACGAAGTAAGCTTCTTCTTGTGTCTTTTTATTATTACCAATGCCTACCCAATTTAATCTTACTCTGTCAATCCTGTCACTAATTAAAATTAAATTAAATTAAAATTCCTGGTTGACAATCTCAGTTTTGTACAATAGTTTGACTGCAAAAGATTGAAAAAGATTTTACTCTTCTTTTGATGCAAAGTAGTTCAATTGATTTAAAAGGATTACATAACACAACTGAATGGAACAGAGAATTTAAGGTGAGGACTTAGCAGAAAAGCTTTATTTTCGTCGCCTAAATTGACTTCTCAGGGTAAAATTAAAACTTAGATAAAAATACAGTGCATAATACACTATTATTTAAAAAAGTTAAATTGGGGATTTGTAAAAAAAAAAATTTCTGAGAAAAAAATAATAACTTACTGTTGTAGTGCCCCCCGCGGCCGCTTCGCGGCGGGCGCCGGTGGGAGGAATTCGCTGACGCTTCAGTCTGTGTTCCCACACTGCCTTTTGGGCAAACTCTTGTCACAGTTATAAAAATTTTCAGCGACAACTACATTTATTTTTAAGCTTATTAATTAACTTTACTAAAGCTTTAATCGGCTACTTTTATTTCTTTTTTCATATGTTACACAATATTTAAAAAAAACTTCCAATTTTAAATCTGTTCGATTATCCGAGATGCTACAAAAATTTGTTGTGCAATATTGCACCTTAATTCATAAGTAATTAGGTTGCGCTTATTTTGGTAAAAAAATTATTAGATCTGAGGTTAGTCCTTGTTTTAAGGTAACAGAACCTGACATTAACGTTATATACAAAATTCATAGAAATAGCGACATTTATAAAATATACACTACATCTACCTAGTATCGCCATCTATTAGCCGATGAATATACTATTCAAACTACACGTGAAAGATTACTAATACATATTTATTAGATGACGCCACTATGCTCATTTTTGTCGCAGCCAACTTATTTGCTTAATATTTGTTATACTCACTAATACATACTATTAAAATAGCGGATTTTGTAAGTTTGTTTATATGTGGAGAGTAATATCCTGAACCAGTGCACCTATTTAAAGAATCCTTTCTTTTGAAAGGTACAATAGTGTAAAAGTGTTTGAAAAAAATAGGATCGAAGTATTATATTAACGAAGTATTTTTTATTCCTTTGTGATCCAATGTGTGTGGAGATGTTTTTGACGAGGCCAAATATTCCGGCCTGCTTGTGCATTTGCATTTCTCAGAAAATGTGATCTTGCTATTTAATTTTATGCTTATCTATTTAACTATAACTTAACTATATATATAAAACTTTTGTAAATATAATCTGCATTGCGGCAGATGTATACTGTATTAAGGGCCCTTGGCTCAAAAAAAAAATCTTTATTCTTTAGGCAATCAATTACAGATTAAATCAAATTGGCGCCTGCAGGCGTTTTTATAATACAACCTACCTAGGGCTGCCACCATCTAAATTACGGACCCAGGATAAAAACTTCGAAAACCCCGGACATTTGGGTGAAATAAAGATTTTCCCCGGACTCCCTCGAAAAAATATACAATAAAATAATAACGAATACATTAATAACGAATGCAAATAATACATATACGAAAATGGGTGCTCATGTCAAAACACTATTATCCCATTGGTTGGTTTTGACACTAGCGCGCAGCGTGACCACTTTTTCGTGAGATAATCTACCAAATACACTGCTAAAATCTACCAAAATCTAATTCAAAATTCTACTAATGATATTTAAGTCGTTCTAGATAAAATAGTTTATAAACAGCACACATGTTTTTATATTTTAATATCAATATTTATCACCCACTTTTTTTACATTTTTATATAGTGTTGCATCACATTTCATAACTTGTACCTAGCATGAATGATTCGGGTTTAAAATGAGTATAGTTTTTGCCTCTTACACACTCCTTGAGGTGTAAAATTGACCGCACGTTTCGATTATAAAATCTATTGCGATCGTCCCTTTTGATCCTGTTTATTGCCGAGAATATGCGTTCGCATTTTGCGTTCGACACTGGAAGACAAAGCATTTGCATCGCTTTTGCTTGCTTTTCACGATTTTAATAACGCACGCAATTGTCAAACAAACGACTAGACTTCTGTTAATGTAATAAAACAAACTACCAACAACAGTCAACAACTTACATGAGTATACCTAAGTATAAAATGTTTTAAGTGCCATAACTAATTTGATAAAACAACCTTAGTTGTTAATCAATAAAGTTTATTTTCCAAAACCTTAATAGAAGTATGGGGAAACCCCTTCCATCAATGCTTCTAATCGTTCTGTTTTGGCCTGGATTCATACATTTTTCACCAAATTTTCTTAAATATCGATTTTCTACTAGAATCTACTATACAATTTTACACTACTAAATCTTTGCTTGTATATAAAGACGTTGTGTATATTTGTTAGAAAATATCCGAATTGTTTTGTCGAAAATAACGAAATAGGAACCAAAATAACTAGGCAAGGTAATTTATTGCAAAGACCAAAATGTAGATTAGAACTATTTAATAGAAATGTTTATGTTATGCCAATTAAAACATACAATAAACTACCTAATAATATAAAGGAATTGTCGGATCCTAAATTTACAAGAACATTAACAAAATGTTTATTAAGTAGATTGTTGTTATTATGATGTTTATAATAAGAAACATTAATTCATTTATTAATATAGTCTACAAACAATTAAACACAAATATTTGCACGCCCTTGGCGGGTAGAACATACTTTGTACTGTAACTGCTGTATACAAATTAAAATCCTGTAAACATGTGTTCGCGCAAATAAAGATTTATTTTATTTATTTATTTATTTGCTCCCTTGCCCTTAAATCTACTAAAAAAGTAGAAATCTACTAAAAGTGGTCACGCTGAGCGCGCATTTTAACGTCAGAAATACACCCGTGGAAACGGTGCCTAAAAAGTAGGTAGGAACTAGGTATTTTAAGGGCTTAATTTTACCTGCGGAAACGGGGTGTTTCCGATTAACGAGAAGTCCGAATTCTTAGCAACGAGTTTTAGTGCTAGATGTTAAAGAAATACAAAAATGTTCAACAAATACAAAAAATTCAAAGCCACTAAAAATACCTACCCCTAAACATATAAAGCCCTTAAAAAAATCCCATCCCTCTAAATTGGGGGGAGGACCCGATAAATTGGGAACCTTGTTTTAGTTAGATCACAGTTAGATGCTGAGTTAGATACATAGTACTTACTATACACCCACAAACAAAACATGCTTGAATTCGCAAATCTTGCGTTTCATTTTACTCAACAAATCTTGAATAACGTCTATGATGACTTGAAATCTAAAATAATATTGTATATATCATAGTTTCATATTGGGCTAAAGTTTTTTCATCAACTTAGGCATAATACTTCTACTACGGTCTAAAGCTTGAAAAATTTATAATTTCGCTTTGCTGTGAATCGGAACGTCTAGCAATGGTTGTCATATCTTCCTCGCTCGCACTTATTCGATGTGCCGTTCATTTGTTCTCACTCTGTACTAAAAACTGAAGACGAGGACGAGGATACATATAATTTTAGTAATTACAATATTGCCAATATGATGCAGCGCAACTCGTGGAATAAATTGACGCTGGCGACAGCAGCGCTACAGCAACAGATGGCACTGTTGCTGTAAATTTTTTAATGTTGCCACCTATTAATTTGTTTTCCGTCCAAACTGGGTCCTAATGTTTCGTTAATCTATTGAAGTTCGCAAACTGGCCACAGAGTACGCGAGTACGGTACACCATACCATTTAATAGTACGCAATGCATACTAATGCCACATGCGTACCCTAATGGCAACCATGCTTATGCCTAGGTCACTGAGGTGGTTGCGCGGCGGCGGGGCGCGCGGAGCGGGGCGACTTTAAAAAGTGTCCAACCCCGCTCACAAACCCCGCCCGGACGCTCCCCGGACGCCCTCCAAACTAGGACAAATCCGGGGAAACCCGGACGGATGGCAGCCCTAAACCTACCCCATCACTCGCATAAAATCACGCGAGTCGCAATTGTCTTGCGATTGGTGAACGATAGCTATTGGCTGGCGCGTTACATTAGACATGATTTGTATGACGATAATAGGCATGATGACAGATTTTGAAATTCCTTTCCATAATGTAGATACACGTCTACCATATCCGAAAAAAATAATATTTCAGCAAAAACCTAAATTTCAACGCGAATTATTGAATGTTTTTAAATCTATTTTGAATTACGCACGAAAACGCTCTTAGTTGTCATGGCGTCGCGTCTGATGAACCGTGACGTCACCGACATCTCATCAGATCTTTCATTCTGTCAAAGCAAAGTCAAGCAACATGATGGCACTTACCTGGGCGTGACGTCATTCGCTCTGATTGGTGTTTCAGTTAACATGGCCGATTGCAGTTATTTATACTTCTATTTTATTGAAAATCTTATTAATCTCAATTTTAATACAAAAAAATGAGTATTTTTTTAGACGCCTTTCAACATATATTTTTCTCCAAAACCATTTATTCTTTGATTCTTTAATACCGTCATCATGCCTATTATAGACGACTTCTTTTTTCAAGAACTCTTCCAATTGAAATGTACTCCCCACAGCCGTTTTCAATTGAGAAAGTTCACATGGATCCGATCCGCATAAAGCTTACTACATACATGAAAGCTTTTCACATTTAATTTTGACTCACGTGTTGTTATTAAGACTTTTTGAAAAATATTTAAGACTTTTTGAATTAGACGCATATTCCCTATTATTGGCAAGAAACTTCAAATTACCTTTACATTGCGTAACAATAGACACAACAACTTTGGACGTAAGCAGCACCAGAAGGAAAAAAAATCTAAAAAAAAAAACCAATAACGGATGTATTCTCTTATTGCAGGATTGTGTGAAAACAAAAGCGTTATACTCCGTGTTGGCCGTAAGGCAAATAGGAAAAGCGGAGGCAGTAGACATTATAGAAAAAGTTTTTCCGAAGTGCTACGCAGATTTAGAACCTATTGGTAGGAGAATAAGGAGGAATTCAGATGATATGATTCGTATATTTAACGAGGCGTCGTACTATGGATACGATTGAAAATGCTGTATAAAAACACTTGGTAGTAATAAGCAGATTAATGCAGGTATTGGATTGTTAAAATTAAAACAAAAATGACTAAAATAATGTCTTTTATTTCATTATTTTCATAGGGCACTTAATCCAAATAAGTAAATACCTAAGTATTGCCTAAGCGGTCAAAAATTTTAATACTGTCCCACTTAGTGTGGGTAACATATCAATTATTGTAAGAGTGTATCCAGCGAAAATAACTCTGTACGTGGGTAGTATACGCAAGCCAACAAATTCAAGAGAAAATTCAAAATCAAATGTTTCATGATGTGTATTAATATCCTGTTAATTTAAGACTGAGAATGTTGATCACCTTAAATTTAAATAAACACTCGTGGACTTGTACGTCTATGCGAACACTACAGTAATATTCTTGTCATAATTATGTCAATGTGTTAATATTGACATATTTTAATATGACAGCTTAATTTGTAATTGTATCTTCAACAAAGAAATAAATTTGTTGCGATGAAATGGGCAGCATCACTGACGGATTGGATTGGTTTGCAATTCCTTAGTAGGTACAAATATTGTTTACCATGAAATATATTAGATGGATGCCATATCTATAACTTTTAATTTGATCAATTATTATTTAATCAATCAAGAAAATATATGTATATATAGTAGGTACCTATACCAACCATGTTTTTTTTTTCAAAACAACCAAATAAGCTCCCTGAAATCGCCATTGCTACCGCAAATGCACGTGACTGTCAAGTGAAGAATGATGTTCAAGCTAAAATTTTTAACATTTTTTATTGCTTATTTCATTGGTCAAAATTGAACATTTTTCCATGTTCCATTACGAGGACACTAGGTACTACACAGAACATCAGAATGTATCAATAGAAAAATAATTACAATACACTGTTAACAAAAGAGAAATGATACTTTTTGTAGTTACCTATTTAAAAACAGCCTTTACTTTTACTACCTAGTGCATTTATAGGAAATTCTTTTGCAATACGTAAACAAGTAGATAGAAGCAAATAAGATTATAAGTGACTCACTATCCGCGTATGGTTCTTATAAACTGAGTCCAGTGGTCTCAGTTTCATTTAGACACTCAAACAACATTCGAACACTTTTCATGCCGTTTGGGAATACAATTTTCCTTTGAATGTGGATGCGTAGCAGTTACTTGTATGGTTATGGTTATTTCATTCCCGCTACCATTTCAATACATTAGCTATCTCTTTCTGTTATTACCTACACGTATTCGATATTGGAATTGCAGCTGTGGAAGAGTATTTACTCATATAGGTACTTGTAGTTGTTTCTAGCCCATTTGTAGATTACGTAATGTATGAACGTACCTTATCTTCCTATTTATTGCTTCTATCTATGCAATTATTCAATTTTGTTGACATAACGATGATTACAAGGAGTGCTTTAGATTTTTACGTTTACTCAAATTTTCAAGGGTCTAACTTTAGGCCAGCAAAGCCCTAGTGTTTAGGCTTTTAAAAGATATAAACATAATATATACCTACTTGACACATCTTAGGTTAATAAACAGCCAAAGTGTTTTCGATTATGTAAGCCCATGTAAGCGATAGGTATTTGGCTAAGTAACTTGTGAGTGTTACTACTACTAAAGTTTAAGGAAATAGTTTACTTCTCGTGGCCATCCATAATTTTTATTTGTTAACAAAACGGACACACAGACGCACACGTCAGTTAAACTGACGTAGTACATCCAAAAACTGACCGTGAGTGCGAAATCTTTACCTGACGGCATTTTTTCGGCGCACCGTAAATCTTTTTATTTAACTGTTAAGCAGTTAAACTGACCGATAGTGGCCACCTTTAGATTGAGTAAGTTTACATACAATTTTAGGTATAATATATGCAACGGTAAAAATTAATTTATATTTTTTACCGAAAGTTGGGTTAATTAGGTACCTACAGAAATATTAGAGTACCTAAATGTTTTTAAACTTACTTTTTGGAAGAAAGTCTTATTCTCTTTAATGTAAGCGACTTTGTACAAAAATAGGATCTGTGCTCATAAATTCTGAGTTATAAAGTGAAAAATAATCGATGTCGTGTGACTAGTAAATGTGAATTATACAAGACAAAACAGGGCTTAAAACTGTTGATAATATAGAGTTTGTGATTAAAGTCTTAAATAATTTTATATTACATACCAAATAAATTTAGTTTTATTTAACCTTAGGTTTTTTCTAAACTCAAACTTACTGCAATCAAATGTTATTGGATTCTCAATTGGTTTCAGGGAATATATCTATATACCATTACATTATTGTAAATAATTCATGGAATATAATATAAAGCAAAATTAAATATGTTTTTAAATTCAAATTTTAAATACATTGTGTAGTTTTGAAATGGCGGGAAACAAAATGCCTTAGGTATAGTGTAATAACAGCATGCTTTTGTAAGGGATGCTAGAGTTCATTCTCCTATCTTCGTCTTGACTCATTCATCTACCAGGATCAGCGACGTTCTTAGATAGAGACCCTGGTGTTACTTGCCTATCCCGTAGGTACTAGCTGACCCGAAAGACGTCGTTTTACCAAAAGCTATTGTTGATTGTGGTTTTTCTAATTTTTTTTTTCATAAGAATCTTTAACGAATATTCGAAAAAAAAGTCAGCTTTGCCTCGAGTTTTGCCCTTAACAATACATTTAGCGATTAAATTTTATTTAATTTTTATATTAGATTGGTTTAAGACTGTATGATTAATTTTCCGTGCCATGTTCTTATTGTTCGTAGTACTCATCAATGGTATTGCAAATGCTTCTTTACAACGAAGGCACTTCATTAAGGCAAATCTTAAGGCTTGCGTACATCTGATGAAACCCAAAGTAGAGCAATTTTCACTGCCTAACTACTATGGATATTGCTCCGTTTGAATTTTACTTCAACGTAATAATTTGACAGTGACCACCATATGTGGTATGTACCCTTATGTACGCTTACATGCTATTGAAAATACCAAACAGTAGTATGAATCGCGTTAAACTTTGTGACCTTTCTGAAATAAGTCACAGGTGTGTCACATGCAATGGCAAGTTTAAAGGTAACGGTTCGTGCCGCGACCGAGACCAAAAACAGAAGCGGAGACGGGGTCTCAACTCCGGTCTCGGTATCGCTCGTGAACCGATACGAAACCATATTAAATATATAAATAATATTATAGGCAAGTTGTCTCGGCCTCCCATCACTGTTTTCCGACACGATCGCGGCACGAGGCGGATTTCACGGATAGAACTCAATAGCCTAGACCAGCGCAATCGCGCAGTTGCCTCAGGTTAAGTTCAGTCATATTTGCCTTATTAAGTCAAAACTTGTAGCTTTATGTACTTTATCTGGTAGAAAAAATTTGTACTTACATTTTTAACAAACATCGATTTATTGCAATCGAGTTTAATTTTTTCTTTATGATTAATGAATCCATTGTGAATTAAGAGTACCTATTGTCTAAATAAAGGCACTTATTAATTACATTAATATCTATATCATCACTGGACGGTATATTCTTTGTTTAATAAATTAAATAAATATACTTTTTAGCTCTATAGGCACACAGTGAAATAACTTTACATAAATTTACATAAATTATTAAAATTCTTTTTTTATTACTTTACTACTACGAATAATAGTACGTAGATGACCTTAAATTGAATTCTAAATTGTCAATAAAAATAGAAGGAGTGCACGAAATTTTTGCTATGATTCCAGTTATTAAAAAGCACGATTCACACAGAGTCGGTTGCCAATCGGACTTAATCATACGAGTTGTAGGCTTATTAATACGTCGTAAATCATTAATCGACTAGCTTTCGTCTAATATTTACAATAATACAATATACACAATAAATAGAACACACCGATCACTTTCGATGTAGGCATGTCATTGTTCGATTTGTACACAGTCACTTATCCATGGCTCGGTGCGCTTCACTAAGGTATGTTGTCCAGTAAATGATTGAAAACAAGAAGAAGCACATAGGGAACACCATTAGCGCGTACTTGTCAAGTGCCCCGTGTTGGGCGCCGCAAAACATGACGCCACGATCAACGCTGCTGACGAACCGGGCGAGCAAAGTCCTTGTGCCCGCTGGCGGCATCGTCTCTATAATCGGCGAGTCCTGGGCAAACAAATGTGATACTAACTTTTATATTTAACTTAATTAATTTAATTTGATTTAATTATTTTGTTTACTGCTATTACACTAAATAAAAATATCACAATATTTTTGTTGGAGGAAGGCAGTACTTTCAAACACCTATCAGAGTATACTTATGCAGTCTGTGTTGACAGCACATGCCCGTATTAATCACATGTTTGTAACTAAATTGTGGTCTAGGAAAAATGTATGAATATTGACAGTCACAACAGACCATGATTTTTTTAAATGGTTTATTGAATCTCAATATGCATACATTTATCATTTAACATCTGGAGAATCTCGAATAGTCTTTATCTATAAGCTCTGAAGGTGTAAATTATATTACTCAGTGATTACAATAATATTACATTATTTGTATATAAATATAAAGGTACAGTCAAGGGCAAAAACATGTATATTTTAAATATTTAATTATTTATAACTTGTGAAATTGTTTATCTGCATGTGTGAAACTCATACAATTTTTTTTAGAATCGAATCAAATGAGTTATTGCATGGATTTTTACTAGCTCTAACAAGAATTTTCGCGTTTTTCAACTTATGATATCTACGCATTTTCGCCATCTCAAATTGATTCCTTGCTGATGAAATTAATAAAATCTTTGAAGACCTATGGTGACTGTCGGAGACATTCCAATCGTAGCTCCTCTAATTTAGCGACCGTCTGTAGTTCAGTTTAGGTCTAGCGTTGTCCTGAAATAGCAGTAGGCTTGAGAAATTTACCAGTCTCGGTTGTTTAGTGGTTAGGTTTTCCATCGTAGTTTGCAATTGTTACGGTAGATATCATATTGCCGTAATTGTCTGGCTAGATCTTAGGAAGCTGTAGTGGATGACACCAGCACTAATCCACACAACGCTCACCAGTAACTTTCGTTTGGGTCAGGACAGGTAATAATACGATTGAAAATACCTTCATTAATGTGCCGGTTGAGTAATGCAATTTAAGTCATGCCATATCCATTTTCGAGGTTTTTCATTTTTCCAACTTGTTTCAAGTGAATAAAAACTGTTTTGTCATTCACATCGAAGCCTGCAGCTAACTCTAACATGTTTGCAATGGATCTGCTTCCAATATCATTTTTAATTCATCATTATTAACTTGGATCTTCAGCAGTCCACGGAGCTTGGTCTGAAGGTCCAAATTTCCTACTCACTTATTCATCTTTTTATTTTTAAACATTTGTGTTGGCATTTAAAATGAATCCATAATTTCTGTACACTATGATCAAGCATATTAGAAATATATAAATGTAGACTACAAAGATGGGGCGTGGAAAAAAATTGCAGCCATCGTGGGAGGTAAATTCCACGGTGAACACAATGTTACACGGCACGGTGCATGCAAGTGTGTTTCAAGCTTTATGTCAATGTTTTCATGACTTCCTTATTAAATTATCAATAATTTTATAGTTAAAATAATATAGTATCGATTGACAAACTACTTGCTTTTTATAGTCAAATTTCGTAAATGGTTTATAGATACATACACATATGAACATTAAAATATCTCTATTCTATATAGGTATACTATTATCTTACTATTGTATAAGTACATATTTAGTAGGAAACTAATTCTTGATAGATTGATCTATTTTTGCCCTTGACTGTACCACGACTTTTATAACGACTGCTGAACCAAACCTGTTCATTAAATCTTTCAAGATAACCATTTACTTCTAATGCAGTCAAGTAGTCTCATTGAATTTGAGGATAATTTTCTCTAATAGTAATTGAAGTCGTAGGTATTTGTATAACAAAATCTACCAGCGTGCTGAAGAAAATAGTAAGTACTCCAAACTAAATATAAATACTACGTCATCTTCTAGAGAAATCAACGTAATTTTATATATTTTTATTAAGCGACTACAAATTCGCTACCGATACCAACATGAATGTAGTCTATACATCTAAACATATAATAAAATCGTAAACGAGCCGTGTCCGTATAATAAAAAAAACAGTTTGTAGGTACAGTTGTAGGTCTATGGCTTACGTTATCGAGGTGAAAAAAAATAGTTTTTAGAATTTTTGTCTGTGTGTTTGAGCACGCTAATCCCACTGATGTATTGTAGCAAACTTTCCGTAACATCTAGTTTTTGTTTCATTCAAATCGGTTTACAAACAAAAAAGTTACGCCCTATACCGAATACCACACGTACGAAGTTGCCGACTCAGCTAGTATAATAATATAGGGTTATATTACGTCCTAATAAAAGTAGATATGTCCTTTTATGTACTCCTGATAGAGCGTATTTTAAATTTCATGATGATTTATAAAATATTTTCGGATATTTGCGGTTTTGAACAACCGATTTTTTTAATTTTTATATAAATCAATTTATATAAAAATTAATTTATATATAAATAGGTACAGTTATTATAGTACGTAGGTATAGTATACACGTATAGTTAGTTACCTAGTAGTATAACTATACCTGAACTTGTATACGAGATTTTATTGTAAAAAAAAAATTACTCACCATTACATTTAATAGAACAGCTTATTTTTATAAATAAATAAAAAATCTATTTGGGTTAATAGCTTTTATTTACAGTGTAGCATAAAAATATATCTATCACACAGTGCAAAATTCTACCGCGAATTACCTTATGAAATGAACTCGACTCACTTCCAACCTTATTTTGCTTCCAATTCTTTTTACTCGTAGGTGATAACTAGAAATCAGTTTTAAATTTAGAATACCAATTATCCCTTTTTTTATTGCCGTAGACTTCTTCAAACAATAGCAGATGCAATACGCAATTTTGTCGTATACGGAGTGTAAGATAAAACTCATTAGGTGATATTACTTAGTGATGTTAGTTTTGTTATTTAAAATTATTGTTCCACAAAAAACAGCAACAAAAATACTCAGGTAAAATTAAGTTTTCTTGAAATATGATAACGTATCCATATGTTCTTGATTTCTTTATGTTGCGTAACAACTGCTTACATCTAGTTTCGTCTGCCAATTTTAGAAGTCTATGGCTTTTTTTTTTCAAACATTTCAAAAGGTATTTACAATTTAAAAAAAGAATCCTAACTAGATAATACATGTGAGGAGTGTTAGGGAGTTTTGCTTACCCTCTGTATAGTTTGATGTGAGAACTGTTGCTTAAGTCCGTCGTCCTCGACGCTAAGCGTCGGAGAGAACATTCCACCTTGAGGAGTCCCCGTCACCGATGTGCTCAATCGGGGCTGTCGAATGTAAAAAAAAATATTAGGGATTTTTTAAATATTTATTTCGTATACAATTCTACGATGTAAACTATTCACTGTTGAAGGCGTACTGCCAGTCTTTCTCTGCGGGTCCAGTATGCTGTTGGGGCTACTGAGATTCTCAAGTGCCTCCAGTATATTTGCAGAGCCGGAGGTACCCGGATTTCACGCTATCATCAGGAAGGAGTGCACCTCTTTCTTGAGATGTTTACGGGACAGCATTAAAGGAATTCTGTTAGCGTTGTCCTATGGGAAATTAATAATTATATTTTGTACAAACTAAATATCTGTACTTATATCTTTAATTATAATATCTATATATCTCTCTATATATAAAAATGAATCCCTATTTCCCTTGGTCACGGCATCACGCGTGAACGGGTGAACCGATTTTAATTCGGTTTTCACTAATGGAAAGAGGGATAAACGGGGAATGTTTTTATATATAAAAATTGCATCCCGGGCGAAGCCGGGGGCGGGTCGCTAGTATCTATATATATATAAAAATGGATCCCTATTTCCCTTGGTCACGGCATCACGCGTGTTCACGCGACCGATTTTAATTCGGTTTTCACTAATGGAAAGAGGGATAAACGGGGAATGTTCTTATATATAAAAACTGCATCCCGGGTGAAGCCGGGGGCGAGTTGCTAGTAATATAAAAATAATCTGGAATCTGGACCGGTTTTTTCGGAAAATCAAATATTCACAGAAATGGAAATTAAAATATTATAATCTAAGAACATTTTCATGGAAATAATTATGCGTAGGTGCAATACAT
This sequence comes from Bembecia ichneumoniformis, assembly GCA_910589475.2. NCBI lineage: Eukaryota > Metazoa > Arthropoda > Insecta > Lepidoptera > Sesiidae > Bembecia > Bembecia ichneumoniformis. The sequence goes on along the minus strand of OU342524.1, from coordinate 14,735,961 downwards.
TCGCGGTGTAACTTACGGAAATAGACAGGTGCGCTGTTCAGGAATAATTGTAATTTGGAACATCTTATCCGACGATAGCACATCGTCCGCACACGTGCCATTAGATAAATTATACGAGTGAAGATTCTCCAATGTCGCGAATGTCGTGACGGCGAAACGTTAAATTATACCCAATTAGCTACAGGCCCGTTACACATTTATTGTTGCATAAGTTTATTTTCGTCCAGTTAGGACCGAGAGTAGAAAAGAAAATGGAAGATAAATGTATAATCAAAAAGTAACTGGAACACAATTTTTCTATTTCATTTTTAAGTTAGACAACCTGAATTTTATGTTTGGGGTAAATGTATAAATAAATACATTTGAAGACATTTTTCTGATGCATTTTAGAAACTCAGTATATTTACGATTACATGATTTTTTTCGGTTGATAAAAAAAATTGCAAGATATCTGAGATATCTATACTAAGGTAATATTTTAAAGAGGTGAAGTTTCTTTGTATGTATGTATGTAAGCAGTAATATTCGAAACCGATTTAAAAAAATATTTCATCAACAGTTAGAATAGAATTTCGAGTTGGACATAGACTACAAGTATATATTATCCCGTAAATTAAAAGGTTTTTTTTGGGGAGCGAATTTGCAAAGTACATAAGTCGACGAAAAACGGTTGAACGAAAAAACAGACAAAAATTTTAAATATTGGTTTTTTGTTATAACTTTGATAACTTTACGGACGGACGAAGAGCACTCAAATTTGCTTTGTTAAGGCGACGGACGCCAGCCCCTAATGATAAAAAAATCAACTTATTTGTAACCGTTTTCCTTTTAAATTATCATAATAATTATAATTTAAAAAATACTCAAATCATCTGCAGGATATTTGAAAGGGGATCATCATAATTATTTTTTAAATTATATTTAATTATATATATAAAAAAAATACTAATTTGCGGTCTAATATCGATGTTGTAACTGTGCGTTTTGCTTAATAATTAATATTTTATATAGCTAATTCTTAAGATAAATTTTAAGATCCACTATCTGAAGGCTCATCAAAAGAAAGATTTGAATTATACTTTATTTAATTTTTAAATAGATATTTCCGAGATTTGCAAGTAGCGACTCCCCCTCAGCAGTCCCGTCAATTCAGTACAGAACGAGTTTTGTGGCTGCCTAACATAAATTTTTTTTCGCCTTAACATAAAAGTTGTGAAAACGAAAAAAAAGCAATAAAGAAACGGGAGTACATAAGTGGAGGGTAGTTTAAAAGTATCTGACCTGAGAATGATTTGCATGGAGAGGGGGCGGCGCTAATTGCGCCAACTGAGTCAGTTGCGCAGAAGACGCCGCGCGGCGTATGTCAGCGCGTCGCTTACTCCAGCTCTTGTCATACCGTATGCCGAACAGCACAACGAAGTATTCCAGCAACGCGAGGAACACAAATATGGTGCACGAAATCAGCCACACCTCGATGCACTTGAGCTCTAGTGCGTCAGGTGAGTTTGTGCTGAAATATTCCCAAATATATATCAATCCGTCACGTCATAGTCTAAGACTAATAAGATTTCGTCTGCAGCTCTTGACTGTTTTCGATTTCATATGTGAATTGGAGACAATTATCACTTTCTCTAACAGTGAACGATAGATAACATTTAGAGGAAAGCCAGCGCCTATCTATGTTAGGACAAGCAATCTTCAAAGACATACAAAGCCTAATTAAACTTCCGGGCAAATGCATACACAAAAGTCCTAAAGGTGTTTAAATAGCATGTTTATATGACTTTGTTGTATAACACGTCCACATTATTTAAAATTGATGTAGGTATATCATTGCAACATAAAACAAAACTGTACACATTAAAATAACTGCATGCAATATTTTTATCTCTAAGATGTCTCGGTCGCATCATGAGTTAGGTACACGCGATAATGTGACTCATACGCAAATATTTTGTATCACATATTGTCCACACATGTAAAACATGCTTCATAACTATTTTTTATAACATATTTTGGTATACAGTCTGGACTCACCTTTAGACTAATTAATATTTGACTGGTTTTGCATATTAGATTATTTAGTAGTGTAAATTGAGATCACACAAGTGGTTATTTTAATTCTTATATAAGTGCTTACATTAAAGAATTATTCAAGGAATACATAATTAATATAGGAATAATTAATTAATATAAGAATAAAGCAATATAAGAAATAAAAATGTCATCATGTAAGAAATAAAAACTGCAAAGATTCAAATAATAGCAAATAAACATTATATTATATATACATATATTTTAATATGTCGCCAAAATGCTGTTTCTCGTTATGTTATGTTTCGTCATCACAGATTCAGCAAATCCAGACTGTTGTTGATTTTCTAGATAAACAACACATTTTTTAGTCTGCTTAAGTTTCCTTTAAAACCAATCATCGAAGCTGATGTCATTAATTGTGACATTATTTTGCATACCTACTGTCAAATGCCATATGTGTCATATCTGTCAAATATACCCTCGAAAAAAAAAGAAAATCTTACACAATCTTAAAACACCTCCTGCAAAACTAAATGAATTTCCTTGCTAAAATACGTTACTCGTATTTAAGAAACTAATAAGAATTAATTATTGTAATTAATAAGTGTAAGTAACCCGTTTACATACCTGACTGTGTCGAACATGGTCACAAGTGACAACAAAGTAGTCACCAATAACACCATTCTGCCTGGAACTATTTCTGGGATAACACAGAAACTGCCCCACGAGATGATTACAAACAATGACGAAGGCAGGTAGCTCTCTAACAGGTAACTGCGTAATTCACGCGACAGGATTATTTGAAGTCTCGCTGCAGAATGTTCACCTAAAACATATGTAATTATTACAACAAGGTTTTACCATACTAACGTTTTAGTATGAGTTGTGATTTCATAATAATATTAAACTTTACTAAATGGCCTATTGACAGAATCCATTTCATTCGTTTAAAAACTAAAAGAAAATAAAAATAAAATATTTAAACATCAGGAAGTGGGGACGCTCATAGCCTCTAGGTTCCGTTTTTCTGGTTATTTTCTAACTATTTTCTGTATAAGCCCCGTAAATTGCTAATGAGCCTGGCCGCCATTTTGGTGACGTAATCTCGTGACACTCAGTACCGCTAGCACAAAATAAATAATAGTACTAGCGCCGTTAGCTAGAGTGGCCGAGTTTTTAGTTGCGGATGACGTCACGTAGGTGTTAATGTGACAAGGCTTCCGTGCATTAGCAATTTGCGGGGATTTGGGGGGTTAGTATTTTAAACTGTAGTAAGATATATTTTATAGTTTAAAATACCTGTTTTGACACAATATCCGGTTCTAAGTAAGTAATAGAATAATTTCTTTACAGAAATCACACGGCTTGACTATTAATTGCAAAATGGTGAATAGTTAGGACATTTTGGGTTACTTTGGTTCTTAAATTGAATACGGTCGGTTGTTGATGTATGTATGTAAAGTCGGGGTAGAAAAACCTTCGTCAGTTTTCAAATTCATTCCTTTATCAAGTCGTAGACTCTTAGTGCCTTTTGAAACTAAATCAGTATGCAGACAACTGAAAGACGTTTGAAATGAATTTTTGACATGATTGATAATTGCCCTGATGCAAGCAAATGTCGACTTTAAGGTGACGAACCTTTTCTTACCCTGACTGTACTAGCTACAGATATCATATATGTATATTTTCGAAACATACAAAACTAAATTATTTCTATTGGCTTCCACCGACTTATTAATAAATTTATAACATTTTATATATAGGTACTAATAATGGCTATTTATAACAGAACTACATTACACATAATATCTAAATTTACGTACAAACATCAATATCAAGTATTATATTAAGTACGTATATCAAGCTGAGTGAAAATCATTTGGACATTGCAGGTAATTAAGTATAGTTTGTATAGTTACAAATTTTTTTTTGTTATTCTGTGACGGATAGAAAATATTCGTACCAACTTGCTTCTTTGTAACGGTTAACTATAAAATATTTTTTACTTGTCAAAATTGACCTTTATCAGTCATAATGAGTCATAATGATATATGTGAGAAAATATATGAAAAACATATATTTAGGGAATAATAACACTTAGGGAAGAAGAAGAAATTTTAATTTTTTTATATGTATATATTTTTTTATATTTTATATGTAAAAAATTATATTTTCTCTGTACAATTTCATTTTTAAAGAAGTTTAATTAATTTTGTTTTATGTAACCAATGTAGGTAAAGTGATTAGTGAAAGTACCAATATAAGTGTGATCAAAAGACCTGCAGAGTCCTTATATTATCTGATCATGATAAGTTAAATATGGTTTCAGCCAGAAAAAAAGGAACTCATAATCCAGCGACTTTTTAATATTTTTAGCATCATATTTTTTTTCTATATTTATATGTGAGTTTCTGTAGGCTTGAACAACTAGACTAGGCAATTGAGTTTTGAGATACAGTCTACAAATTCACTCTGTATATATTTACAAGAACTAAATTACAAGATAAAAAAAATATATTTACAAACACGTGTCCCGGGGAGAAGTGACCGGCAAGAGATATTTGAATATATAGATCAAATCATTGACAAATAACTTAGTCTAGGGGTTTTATCAGCTTTGGTTTTTTTTAAATTGCTATTTCTTTTAATTTGGTGGAGGTGTCTGACTTGCAACGCTATTTTTGCTATATTTTATTTGTTTTAACGTCTTTTCCCATTCTCTTCTTTTTATTTCCCAGCCGTTGTTATTGTTTATTGATTTAAGTAATAAAAATTATTCAACATTAAATCAAACATTTATTAAAAGAGTAATAAACTCGAAATTCGAAGAAAAAAAAAGACCTTTTTTTATTGTTTTGCTAAAAAAAACTTAAAATGCCCATTTAACATTTACTTTTTTTAAATTGTTATTAAACTACATCATATCCTCTAAAATATCTCAGAACAATGTTGGTATCTATTTCAAACATGTGCCAAAGTACAATCATTTGAAAAGTGACCTCCTGTAGTAAAAAAAAAGGGATTTTTACCTGCGCTAGCATGTGCTCGTAAAACCATAACTGTTTGTTATTGTGTAGCTCGCGTCCCCTCTCTCTTCTTCTGTTTGCTTTGTTGCTTAGTCGATCATTTATTCTGTTCGTGACACTACATTCAAATTGTGCTCCTCCGAGTTTTTAAGGCCTTTCGTTTAGTTTTGTGGCTTTGACTTCAAAACGGTTTCAAAATGCCTAGACTTACAAATTTAGATTCATCTCACATTGCTGACATGCACTTTGTGTATGGTTTCTGTAACGGAAACGCGCGAGCTGCCGTTGCGGAGTACAGAAGACGGTATCCCAACCGGGCTGTCCTTGGATATCGCTCGTTTATTGCAGTGCATCGTCAAATCAGTGAATTGGGTTTAGCTCGAAGACGAAATGAACCTGTGCAACCAGTTCCTGCTGTTCATGAAGACGATGACGTGGAAGTGCTACGTTTAGTGACAGCTGACCCAACGATAAGCATTCGCAGAATTGCTATAAGGCTGGGAATCAATAGAATGAGAGTGTGGCGCGTATTAAAAAAAGAAGGACTTCATCCCTTTCATTATCGACGCGTTCAAAACTTGAGAGATGAAGATAGTTTGCCGAGGATGGTCTTTTGTACGTGGATATTGCGTCAACACAGGCTTCATCCTAATTTTTTAAAGCAAATTCTATGGACCGATGAAGCAACATTCACCAGGGCCGGAATAACCAACCATCGCAATTTGCACATTTGGGCCGCTGAAAATCCGTATGCGGTGAGAGAAACTTCATTTCAGCACGAATTTTCTATAAACATGTGGGCTGGAATGATTGACGATTTAGTTGTTGGCCCATTGGAATTACCAAGAAGGCTTACGCAAGAGGTCATGTTGAATTTTTTGCGCAACGATCTGCCTTTATTGTTAGAAGATGTCCCTTTGTTAACGAGGCGCAACATGTATTTTCAGTTGGATGGAGCCCCGGCACATTATGCGGCAACTGTACGGACATTTATCAGTGAAAACTATCCTAGGTGGATTGGCAGAGGCGGTCCAGTGGCATGGCCTCCTAGATCACCAGATTTAACGCCCCTGGATTACTATTTTTGGGGCTACATGAAACAAAAAGTTTATGCTGTCCCAATAGTTTCAAGGGAGCAACTCAAGGAGAGAATTAATGCTGCAGCTGCCGAAATGGCACAAAACCGTGAAGAAATAAGGCGAACTACACAAAGGATGTCATTTAGAGCCCTAGCCTGCATAACGTCTGAAGGCCGTCATTTTGAAAATATTATTTAATAAAGTGCTTGTATTTTTGTTAATAAATAATTATTTTAAAGTAACACTGTTTTTATTTATTACTAAACTATAACAGCAAATGAAAAAAAAATGTTCATTTTGAATTTGATTTTAATTGAATAAAATAATTACTTTTGACTGTTTTAACACCATTGCTCTCTGTGTTACCGAATAAGAAAGACCAATTTTACCTTGTATACTTTCGTATTTATGTTTGAAATAGATACAAACATTGTTCTGAGATATTTTAGAGGATATCATGTAGTTTCATAATAATTTTAAAAAAGTAAATGTTATATGGGCATTTTTAGTTTTTTTTAGCAAAACAATAAAAAAAAACGTCGTTTTTTCTTCGAATTTCGAGTTTATTACTCTTTTAATAAATGTTTGATTTAATGTTGAATAATTTTTATTACTTAATTCAATAAACAATAACAACGGCTGGGAAATAAAAAGAAGAGAATGGGAAAAGACGTTAAAACAAATAAAATATAGCAAAAATAGCGTTGCAAGTCAGACACCTCCACCAAATTAAAAGAAATAGCAATTAAAAAAAAACCAAAGCTGATAAAACCCCTAGACTAAGTTATTTGTCAATGATTTGATCTATATATTCAAATATCTCTTGCCGGTCACTTCTCCCCGGGACACGTTGTATAGTACGAGACACAAAACAACATACAGTTATCTACTTTTTCATGCATAACGAAAATGACACAAAATAACATATGTAAAACTACACATAAATGATAATGTCATAGCCCTACTTTGCGCGTCCTCCATTATGCAATAGAAGATAGCTACGATTTATATGCAATTTTATTGTTTAGGTAGTAAGGGATAATAATTAAAATTTTTAATTAAGTTAGTTTCCAGCCTATGAATTTGGACTCCCCCAGCTAAGGAAAGGTAACTCGTCCTATAGAAAAATCCTCCGAGAAATCACTTCGGTCATCAATTCTCAGGAAAATTACAAATCGACCACGGCCCCGAGCCCTGAGCGACCATTCAATGGTTCACGGGTGCAAAGAACCTCCCGGCTCAAAAAAGTGACCGATGGCATTCGAATAGGAACTTGGAAGACAGATGTCATGGTTGAGAAAAATCCGTCAATGGATCGGAATTGAGAGAGTGGAGGAGCTGTTGCAAGTGATGCGTGATAGAGAGGCCTTTTCGAGAGTGATCGCCAATGTCGGGGAGACTTGTGATAGGACACTTAGGAAGAAGAAGAAATTTTCAATTTTTTTTTTTAATAAATAATTTCTTTATTGTCCAATTCATTTTACTTACACTCGATTACCCCTAACCCCTGCACTAGGATACCCTGTGTTGCAGGGGTTAGTAATGCAATATGTGTCTGTGTATGTTTAATTTAATTCATTTATTTACTTTTATTTTTGAGGTGAAATTAATAAAAAAAAATTATAAAAGTAGAGTTAAATAATTCAGTTTAGACTTTTTAACTGTAGATACAAATTTTTTGTATGAATCAACATTAATTCAGTCCTTTATCTAAATTAGTTTTGGTTCGAAATTTGAGTCATCGGTAAATGCGTTTAGATTGAAATAACGGCACTGGCAACTAACTAAGCTCAGTAAGACAAGGACTAGCTTCAGACCGAACACAAATTTTACCAAAATGAACACAACCTAATGACCTATGAATTAAGGTGCAATATTGCAAAACAAATTTTTGTAGCTTTTCGGAGATAACCGTTCTGCGGTAAACCCTTCAGGATATCAGCTGATAATGTTTCCACCGTGACACAGCTAGCTGACATTTTTATTTTTTCATAATAGCATATAAACTGTCATCTGATAAATTTTCAACTGATCGATTTTTTTTCTAGTTCATGTCATCAACTGACGTATAATCCACCACTTTATAGTCAGCTAACTTTTTTTTCTTCAACATATTAGGTTAACTATGATTTGATAAATGTTTAGTCGGGAGGAAATGACTAAATTTTTTTTACGTGTACCTGCAGCATCGCCGAAATGTAGCGTGCCTATCGATTTTCTATCGTCTACAACACTATGGAGAGTGTGCATCTATTCTGTACGAATTAATCCAACCGGAACCGTACCACTTGCGGACCACTAGGCGTGGGCGGGAGTTTCATCCCTTCGTGGTCGATGTACCTCGATCACGCACGAAGCGTTTCAGTTCCACCTTCCTTGTTCGCACTGCTAAGGAGTGGAACTCATTGCCTGCGCCTGTTTTCCCATAGGACTACAACTTCGGGGTCTCAAAACCAGGGTAAATGGGCATTTACTAGGTAAGCGTGGTCTCTATCAGCCGCATCTGCACCTCACATCAGGTGATCAAGTGCTATTTTGATTTAATAAAAAAAAATGTACCGCTTCTCAACCCACCCACCGATCCTTTGCTGATATTCACAAGGCTTCATGATACAACTCTCTGAAGCATTTTACGAATTATCGCCCGAGAGAAACTTGCGCATGAAAATCTGTTGCTGGCTCACGGTCTATTAAATATGAAATAAAAATAGCCAATTAAAAATTTAGTACAGAACTTAAGTTACTTAATAAGCTTAAAAACAAATGTAGATGTCACTGAAAATTTTTATTACTGTGACACGAAAGCTTTTTTTTGACAGTAATTCCAATTTTTTTTCTCAGAAAATAATTTTTTTTGTGTAAATCTGCCTGATTCAAACTTTTAAACCTATAGTCTATTGTGCACTGTTTTTAGGGTTCCGTACGCCCGAATAAAAAAACGGAACCCTTATAGGATCACTCGTGTTTGTCTGACCAGACAGACCTTATCTCCGAAACTACTGAACATAACATTTTGAAAAAAAAAATAATGAAATTAGTTTTCTACTTATAGATTATAGGAAAACCTATAAGAAGTCCATGATATTAAAATAACATGGTAAATCACTCAATATTGTGCGCATAGGTAACATCGTACGGAATCCTCTTCTCGCGAGTTCAACTCGCACTTGTTAAGTTTATTTTTAATTTAAGTTTTAATTTTACTCTTAAGAAGTCAAAGGGTTGCAAATGCGCTGCCCAACTTTATAGGACGAAGGTTAAAAAATAAGGAGTGGATAAGACTTGGATAAAAATAAGGTGAGGGTAGAGGATAAGACTTGGACGTGTACGCCATTTATTGTGGTTTTCCGTAAGAGGCTGGTAAATAACAGACGGGCATTACTAATCACTACTGCTTCTAGAAAAGATATCGAATTGTTAATCAATCACTGAGATAACGAGACTAATACGCTGGACGCACAAAGTAAGTCTTTTGCTAGCGTGGAGCAACAACGCAGCGATAGTATTAAGTGATTAGAGAAAAACCTTCATTGTATAACGAGGCGCAAACTTAAGCGCAAAGCAATAAATATACATTTACCTTCACCAAAATTGCGAATATGATTACTTTTGTCAGTAACGAATGTGACGACGTATTTGGGCAGCCGAAATTGAGTGCGTTGACTGGCTACCATGCCGAGGCCCTGCCACGACGCTACTTCCCGCCACTCGAATCGCACGTCTTGGGTGGTGTACTTGTCTATAAGGTAATTGATAAATTGTTCACTGTTCATTCTATTATACAGCGTGACCCAGCATCGATGGATCAAGGGGGGTGGGGTGGTAGAGGGGCCCAATACCTATCCCAACAATATACGAAAAATTTTATCTCAAAAATAAATTTACGAAAATTTTTGAGAACAATATTTTTTTATTCGGTGCAATTCAATAGTATCAATTAAATTATATTTTCATATGATAGCTATAGTATCAGGCTCTAAGAATAAAAATAAATTATAGCTTTAGTAATAATGAATTACTCATAATAAAAGAAATTGCTTACGAATTCGGAGTTACATAAAAACAGCACAAAAAGCTGAATAACTCGAAATCTAATAATAATCGCTGAACATACATGGGGGTCCATTGGATAGGTATTGGGCTCCTCTACCACCCCACCCCAATTGATCCGTCGATGCTGGGTCACGCTGTATAAGTAGGTAATAATTCCGCTTGCAAAAATAGAATGAAACCTCAGAACACTATAATAAACACAAGGCGTAATCTAACATAGAACTGGGTAACAGAGACTAAAATAAAAACAGCCTAAGTTACTCCTTACAACTTCAGCTATTTGCCAGTGAATGTCTCGTTAAAATCGGTCCAGCCGTTTAACCGGAATAAACAGCCAGACAGACAAAAATTTTTGGAGTTTATTCCTTAGGAATCAATTTTCATATGTATAAGGGCTCCGGTATGGAAATTTTATGAGGAGTAAAATTAATACAAGCGTTAACTAAAAAGCGTTACGTTATCTGTCACTTTGACATCTGTGCGACAGTTGAAGCATATATTCATGTTCCTTAATTCTATTGCAGTATAACAAGTAACACCAGAGGTTTTCTCTGGTCTTATAAAAACAAACGTCGAAATCTTTTATGAAAAGTGTAGTCCATGTTGAGAAACGAAACGATAGCGCGTTAACCTGGCGGCGTTATAATATTAGTTTTTAGTCGAAAAAATGAACTACCTATTTGAACTCTTATAAAACGTAGTGACATCTGTGTATACCGAACGTAACTAACATAAGTTTTATTGGAACACATGACATCTGAGTGTGCAGAATGTAACTAAATAATATAATTAGGTATCCAGTTATCTGTTGACACGAGGAAAGTTTCATACATTTAATTTTATACCTTTAAAGGAGTAAGCTCCAGTTAAAGGAGCTGACATACTCGTACATACTTTTTGAAATTTTCTTTTTCTTGTTGTAAGTACGTAGGTACCGTGTATACTTTGATACAGATTTGGTAAAGAGCATTTATTTTGATACTACAAAGACACAATTCAATTTTATTTATTTGTACATAGATAAACCCGCTTGCAAAAATTGAATAACACTCTATAACACGAACGTAAATAGTAAGCGTAAGCAAGCATGAAACTGAGGTAAGAGAATCTAATCTTATTTAGAATACCAGTAGTTACTTGTTAGCTAATAATAATCTGTGGACTAAGGGCGCGTTACATGAATATTACAAGTAATGTTATTTTTTTCGTTCCGACTTTAAAAATGCAAGTAGACTTCCGAAGAAATAAGATTGAGTTATATTTTTATTTTTATTTATGAATTATTTTTGTTTACATACAACAAATTTATCGTAAATGAGGCATCCATTTCAAATTTGATAAATTTTTAAAATTTTTATTAACCAAGTCAATAAAAATACCGTCATCTTTGTTGAGATTAAAAATCTCAAATCGAGTGACTTTTAATAGGCATAACGTATAATTTTTGACAGTTATTAACTTTGAAGATGTCGCAAAAGAGTTAAAAATGTCAAAAAATAGTTTTTATTTTATTGTAGGTACTCGTGATTTCAATCCAAAAGAAGAAAATTTTAATAATTCTTGACAGAGACCTGCTGTCAAAACTGACATCTACTGACAACTGACGTCAGGGAATAATTTTTAACTATAGTCTGCGCAAGCAAACAAGTCCCGCAGCCGCGGCGCTGCAATCGCATGGTAAAATGTTGTTTTCTCAGTTCTAGTTGTTGCCTATTCATGTTTAACCCGCTGGACTTGTTTGGTGTCGTTAACTATATATTTTATGTTAAGATCCGCAGACAGGCTGATGGTCCACTTGATGGTAGGTGGCTACCGTCGCCTATAACACAAGCAACGCCACAGCTGCTGCAAGCGCCCTGCCGACCACTGTAGGGTTAAGGATAAGGGATTGAGAATATCCCTTAATTTTGAAGAGTTATCTTGAATCATATGGAAATATAACTTACCAGCAGCATTTTAAGTTTACTGTCATTAAAAAACGGTGATATGATCTATTTTTTACTCCATTAACATTACTGCTGCATCATTATGGAGAATTAAGACTTGTGTAGTAAAATTCTAGATTAACAAAAAGTTAAGCCTTAATGCGATGAAAAAATTGGAACATTTCGTATTTTCCTGCAATTTTTTAACGCTTAAAACATCATCAAGATAATTTCTTTAATGGCATGTTAATACTTACAACTACTGAAATCTATGGCACAGTTTTGTACGTCTAAAGGATACAATACGAAGTCCATCTCACATTTGATTGTGATTGTAGCACTGCAAAAAAAAAAGAACATTATATGTTATGAATATTTTCAGGATGTTTTTAAAAGATATGATTATCATAGATCAGATTAAAATATATCTTGTAATCACTAAAATCTAAAGAAAAATGTGGATTTAGAACATTGTGTGATACATTTTGAATAAAACATGGAACTACTTTGAAAATATATTTCTACATAATATTTAATATTCAAAATTTATAAGACGTTAAAATTTTTATGGCATGTGCTACGGATTCCAGAACAATAGAACAATATAGAAAATTAGAAATAGCAAGTAGGAAATAAAAGTGCGTGTCATAAAGGCAGCTTTTTGGAGTTTGTTACTTAAGAATCTGTTTTCATATAAGGCCGGCGGCATAGAAAATTTATGAGGAGTAAAAGTGATACAAGCGTTAACTAAAAAGCGTTACATTATCTATAAATGGCATTTTGAAATTTGTGCGACAATTGACGCATGTTGTATAGCTATGAACCCTTTCGATAGGCAAGTCATTATAGGCATATTTGTTTATAAATTATACTTGATAAAAACATGTCTCATCGAGTTATCAGATCGGTGAAAGTCAGTCTTCACCGGCTCTTAAACCAAAAGAGTTCAAAATCGAGTTCCATTCTGCACAACTAGTTGGTCAGTTTAGTTGGTTGGAATGGAAAGTGATATTATGGTGTTGGATATTGTTGTTGTAATCACTGTTGTTTACGGGATTGAACATAGTTAATTCCGTGGAATTTGGCATATCTTTTCGATAAAATTTAGCAATTGAATCATTTATAGCTTTAAAAGAATTATAACTCAAAGTAAACATATTTTCAAGGCTTTGGAACTTATGTGACATAAGTTACATAACGCGGCGTGATGCCAACCATTGCGATGTAATACTCGCCTCATCCCAAAAAATATGTGCGAAATTTATCATAGGTTATATTAATAATAAATGATATCGCAATAACAAATTCATTTTAAAATGCCTGAAAATTGTTTTCTCTAATTCCCGCATATCGCCACTGGATCTCGTTCAGTTTACGAGCGGAATGCATACTGCATGCGGGTTCCGGAATTTCTATACATTAGTTTTTTGCTAGTAAATCTACTAATTATAAAGAAAGAAATTAAAATATATATATCTAGAATCGGAGGAGTCAAAAAAGTTTTACCTAATACAATAAAAACCGCGCTAAGGAATGAAACGATAGCGCGTTATAAACGGCTGGTGCAGCGACATCTATCGTCGGAAAAATGATCTATTTGAACTTATAAAACATAATGAAATCTGTGTATACGAAGCAGTTCCACCCAAATCCGATAGATGTCGCCGCTAACCATAGAGTAAATTACCTACATACATTCAGTATTATAATAGATGGCGCGTTTATTTACCGTCTTTTCGTATTGCATAGTCAAAGATAGTACGTAAGAGTAAACCTCAGTCGGGCGTCGGAGGTTTTTTTGACATGTATTAAATAAAATTTGACATTTATTAATCACAGTGCCTGAAAATGTGAAAGTATTGTGACTGCTTTTTATGTTAAGGTCTATAGACAGGCTGACGGTCCACTTGATGGTAGGAGACAACTGTCGCCTATAACACAACCAATACCACGGGTGCTACTGGTATGCTGCCGACTATAGTACAATTAGCTTCAACAATATATGCAAATATACGTAAACAATATTTTACGAAAACTAAATGACCAGAATTTATTTTTTTCAGAAACTCTGTAATGTAAACTTTTGATAGCATCACGCTTGTCGCAGAGCTTTGGGACAGTGTGGGATGTTAATTGTTATTTTTTTTTTAAATTTTAGTAGAAATCATAAACGAACCCAATACTGACTGACACGGTGCCGTTACTGTAGAGTCTCAGGGACGCCATTTCTTGCAGAACTGATAGTATCCTCATCGTTTGAAGCTGCCAAATGTAGAGATCTGGCGTCCATATGAGCTGTCTGAACTCCCAAGGCAGTTCGATGAATAACCTGCTCGCAGGCACGTTCAGTCGCGGCTCCTCCCACGACACTTGCAGGAAAACGTCTAATGTTATTTCCTTGGACAATAGAACATTCACGTTATTTTGGATTTTTGCTTCCAAATTTTTTTTATGTTAAGATCGGCAGACAGGCTGACGATCCACTTGAATGTAGGTGGCTACCGTCCCCTATAACACAAGCAACGCCAAAGCTGCTGCAAGTGAGCTGCCGACTACAGTAGGAAGGAAAAGGAGATAGGGAAATGGGTTCTGGCATCCCTTACTCACTCACGGAAACACAACAGCACGCGTGCTGTTATTTCACGGTGGTCTTCTGTAAGGGGGTGGTTGCTGCCGCCAGACGGGATGCCCAAAAGACTGCGAAAACGCAGTGTGCCCTGCCACTACTTTTCAAATCCAGACCAGAGCCAAATTTGAAAAGTTCATTTTTCAAAGTTGACCCTGCCGGGAATCGAACCCGGAAACCGAACGTTAAGGCAAGCACCCTAACCACTCATCCAATCCTCTCTTTAGCGCGCACAGATAAACAGACAAAAATCTAAAAACTATTTTGTTTAACCTTAGTAAGTACAAATTGTTTTTTTTGTTGTTTAAATGTTTAATGTACAGACACGGCTCGTTTACGATTTTATTATATGTATAGAAGGTCTGTAATATATCGGTGCTAGATAGATAGAGGTTCAAACAAGAACTATATTTTATGTTAAGGTCGACAGACAGGCTGACGGGATGGCTACCGTCACCTATAAGACAAACAACGCTACAGACGCTGCGACTATAGTAGGTTAAGGAATTGGGAAGGAATAAGGAAATGGGCTCTGACATTTATCGACAGTAGGAAGGAAAAGGAGATAGGGAAATGGGTTCTGGCATCCCTTACTCACTCACGGAAACTCAACAGCACATATGCTGTTATTTCACGGTGATATTCTGTAAGGGGGTGTTTACTCCCGCCAGACGGGCTGCCCAAAGGACTACAAAACGCAGTGTGTCCTGTCACTAAATTCCAGAACCAACTTTCAAAAGTTGACCCTGAACGAACCCGGGATCCCTGAGATAGAGCATTAAGGCAAGTGTCCCCAACCACTCATTCAATGGACTCCTCATAACTATGCATTTAAAGTAATTTGCTTAACGGCCCGTTGGATGAGTAGCAAGGATGCTCGCCTAACGTCTCAGGGGCCCCGGGTTCGATTCCCGGCGGGGTCAACTTTGGAAATTTTAATGTAATTTTCAAAAAATGACTCTGGTCTGGATTTGAATACTTGTGGTAGGGCACACTGCGTTTCGCAGTCATTTGGCAGCCCGCCTGGCGGCAGTGACCACCCCCTTACAGAAGACCACCGTGAAATAACAGCATATACGTGCTGTTGTGTTTCGGTGAGTGAGTAAGGAATGCCAGAGCCCATTTCCTTATCCCCTCCTAATCCGTTATCCAATCCTACTGTAGTCGGCAGCGCACTTGCAGCACCTGTAGCGTTGCTTGTGTTATAGGCGACGGTAGCCACCTACCATTAAGTGGACCGTCAGCCTGTCTGTCGACATAACATTAAAAAATAATAATATATAAGTACCTCTTTGTTCTCGTCAACTCCAGACACTCTGTTGACATTCACCCCAATATAAACTGTTGTATTTTTGGCTGAAATTGTAACATTATAAAATTATATTCGATGTCGTTTAATAATAAATTATGGAAGTTACGAAGTTATAATTGTTTGCGCTTTACTGGTGCCGAGGGCGGAGATATCGCCAGTTAAATACACTCGCAATCTTTCAATAAAAACGCTAAGTTTTATCTCTTTAATATTGTGTGTAGTTTCCAAAGTAAAAAAAAAATGTTTGGAGATTTTTTTTACGAAAATAAGCAATATAAGTAGTCTGACAATAAAGTTGATGGTGGACTAGGAATTCTTTACCTTCGCCTGAGAACACAAGTAAAATACTAGTGCACTGCCGACTTTAAAAGACACCGTAAGGGTTAAGGGAATGTCATTAACATCCCTTTTTTATACAATACAAAAGTTCTTTCATCTCAGACACTACAACAAGTGTTAACGATTATTATAAATTTGTCATTATATGAAATAGTGACCCGCCTGCGACCACGCAAGGATGTAATTTTCTTCTGCTATTATATACACAAACCTTCCTCGTTTATCGCTATTTTTACGTTAAGGTTTAAAAGTTTTTACGATAATAGGAAATAGTCAATTTAATAGTCCACGGTAGGTCTTTATTGACTAGGAACACGAGCAACTTCATGCAAGTCTTCTGACGACTCTAATGGACACAGTTAGGTTTAGGGAAATTGTACTGATTTTTTAACGTAAAGAACGTCAGACAGGCTGAATGACGGTCCACTTAATTGTGGATGGCTACCCTCGCCTACAACACAAGCAACGCCACTAGTGCTACATGTGCGCTGTTAATAAAAATCACTTTGTTTCAATAATAATCGTTTTCATCAAATGGTCTGAAAGTTAATAATTTTTCAGTATAAATTTAACTTACAAATACGTTTCTTACTTAATTAAGCTTCAAACAGTAAATTTACATTTAATAAATTGTTTAATACTTGCTGTTAATAGTGAATTAATTTTAAAAATAATCTTTGTTTTTAAAGAGAGCCAATTAGAAGGTTTGTCGAACGAATAACCGTTTGATTAATGGTTGAGTGGACGTGAACAGAGCAACGTTGTATTTTGCTGAATAACATCCGCCGGCCCTAAGTGGATAGATATTACGAGTACATATTGAAGCAATATTTTAAACGCGTATGCATCATATTAAATAATACGAAGTAAATTGTACGTTTATTGTTACAGTCATAATAAAATTAATAGTACTAACGCTCAAAAAATCATAGTGCACACACCAATCCTATGTCCGCAACTGTAAAGGAACTGGAATTGTATTTTAAAACCAAGCTGGATTGAAGACGAAACTCAATAAACCGAGAACTAGATCATCATTTTAGACATAGGACGTCCCACTGCTGAACATATTTAAGCTTCCTCCATAATTTTGGCCAAAATTGGTTTAGGCCTAAATTTATCCCGCAATCACAAAAAAATCATCAGAATCTCCCCATTGTGGATACAAACTATACCAAGATAAACTTTCAAAATTGAGGTGTTGCTTGGAATCGAACCAGGAACATTCCTAATTTTAATACTACCTACCCCTCATCTATCGGCTCCTTAGAATAATATAAGTGAACGATACTCAAAATATGTAGTAATCTGAGTTGGAAAATTCTCAGCATTGTATGACAAAAAAAGGATACTGTTGTTTTAGTACTTTCACTTACTTTGTGTTTTACTTTAGTTGAAGACCTCTGGTGTGTTTCGTAGGTGACGGTCATGATTTCTCATAAAGATATTATTTCGTTCTCCAAACATTTTTATTTCATTGATAAAATAATTTCAGGTGTTCTACTTACCGGGTGGAATGTTTCTATTGTAATTTGTTGGAATCTGATATGCATGTTGATCCATGTACAGGATCTGGCTGAAAATAATTAAAATGTAATTAGTAGAAGAAATAAACCAAAACTTTTTTTTAGATTTTAGACAAATTCGAAATATATGGTATGTTTAACACATCTTCAAGACTGAGTGCATAAAATGGTTGGGTTGTTTTTTTTAAATTTGTTGTGAACTTAGTTTATGCTTTCTTTTAACCCAATAATCTTACTCTGGAATGTATTCTACACAAAACAAAATTCCATGAGGGGTCATTTACTGTACGTGCCATTAAACTTTGGAATGCCTTGCCTTTGATCACATGTATCTAATAAAAATAAATAAATAATAATAATAAATAATTTATATCTGTTTAAAATTACTTGTATGTCAACTCAGTGTTAACATTATGCATTATGCGTAGGGTGCGTAGTGAACATGCTACGAATTCTTGCTACGCAGCGTAGCACGTAGCCGGAGTCAGGTCTTATTACAATGCTACGAATTTTGATTTTTATGAGTGCAAATGTTTTCGAGGCAGGTCGACCTTGGTAGGATAAAGGATGATTTATATTACACCGGGCCGTGCCCCGTCCGTGCCCCGGCCGGAGCCCGTTGAAGATATTGTTAGTATGCTTTTGTATGGATCAATTCATATTACACCGGGCCGTGTCCGTGCCCCGGCCGGAGCACGGCCGGGGCACGGCCGGAGCGCTCCAATCTCGAAATTTCATAAAATGTTGTTTTCACAGTGCGCTCGGAGACAGCTTCGCGAGGCCCGCTCGGGGTATAGTACCTATTAGTTTTTTTAGTGGTAACATTTAATGTATATTTAGTTTCTTTTTTAAATTGTTAAATTGTTGTTAACCCGAGGCTGACTGCCTCGAAGTATAATATTTTTTAAATAATATATGTTAATGTATTTCTGGTAGGTATAATATATTTCTGCTTAAATATTTTTTCAAAAAAAAAAGAATTTCAAAAATATCTCGGGAGCGGTGCGTCGCAGACCCTCCGTGTTGGTACTCATTTAAGAGGTCTCGGGGAGAGGAATTTTTCGGTGAAGACGAAATTTCGAAATTCGCATTTTTGGACTTTTTCAAAATTATCTCGGGTGCGGTGCGTCGCAGACCCCCCGTGTTGGTACTCATTTAAGAGGTCTCGGGGAGAGGAATTTTTCGGTGAAGACGAAATTTCGAAATTTGCATTTTTGGACTTTTTCAAAATTATCTCGGGAGCGGTGCGTCGCAGACCCCCCGTGTTGGTACTCATTTAAGAGGTCTCAGGGAGACGAATTTTTCGTTCACGACGAAATTTCGAAATTCACATTTTCGTTGAAAAACAAAAAAAAATCTGTTTAAAAACAAAAAAGTTACACGTTTTTCCGAATACCACGCATACGAAGTCGCGAGCATAGCTAGTATAGTAATATTAATACAAAATAGTATAATAGTACTTGGAAATGACAAGGCACGGGCAACGCCCGGTGGCGGCCCGTCGGCGGCACGGTGACAAATAGCAAACCCGGCCGGGGCACGTTGAGAAAAACCCGGTGAGCGCCCGGCCCGGTGTAATATGAATCATCCTTTAAGGTTAACAAACAGAAATATTAAAATATCAGGGCTAATGGAAACAAGTTACCTATATAGATAAGTTCAATAAAGTTTACAAAGTATTAAAACAGACATAAATTGTTTACATTTCATTTATTTATTTTCATTTATATATTATAACAAAAACAGTCTCATAATACTGCCTGAAAGGAAGGGATATCAATTTGTGTAAGCTGGCTACAATCGCGTATTCAAGGCCAGGGGAAGTGTAAATGCACTGCGCTGTAATGGTTTAACTTGTAGCAAATTACAATGAACGTTTTGAATTGCTTGCATGTCTTGGATTGGACGCTTTTGACATAGGGGATTGCGCACGGCGTTTATTTTAAAATAATGACAAGGGTGGCTTGACTTTCATGTTTCTTTTTAGTGACTATATAAGTTGCAAAAATAAACAGTTGTGTTGGCAAATTATATATTGTGTTTAGTTTAACAACAATCTACAAACCCTTCAACCCGCGGCCCGCGTTGGCCGTCGGGTGAATGTCCATACCCATCATAGAAAAAAGTACAGTCTTCCTACTTAATATTATAAATGCAGCATCTCATGACAGAAAAACCATTTTTATACTTTCGTATCAAATGATATTTATATTTGTCATGTAGTACTATTTTCCCTCCTTTACTGTCCATGTAGAAAAGTTCACCATTTTGAACACATCTTCAAATTGGTCTAAGAGCCGGTGAAGACCGACCTTCACCGATCTGATAACTCGATGAGACATATTTTTTATCAAGTATAATTTATAAACAAATATGCCTATAATGACTTGCCTATCGAAAAGTGTTCATAGCTATTTTTAATTTAATTAATTTTAGTCCATTTTCCTTCATCACCTGAAGGTGATGAAAGAAATACGGATATTAAAATATCTTACCTATGATATCATTTCGATTGGTTAACAGATCGGTGTAGTTACCTATATTGACTTACCTGTTCACATCTGCTTGCCAGGTAACCATGCACAGAAATAAGTAGGCAAGCTTACCTAGGCATAGTCTGTGTGTTAAAAACTATACGGCTTTACGGACAAGGAACAAAGGAATGGGCTTGAATGCCCTATTTCTTTTGGTCATTTCTGGTGGCCAGGCTCCTAGTTGTACCATATCATATTTTATAATTGAAGAAATATATGTATTGTATTTTCCTTTATTCAAAAAGATTGGCATGAAATGCAGGATGGATGCAGGTATGGAGATATTAGTTCCCTACGTATTAAACAAGTTAGGCGTCTTCGTAATTTGTTCTTCTATACTACGAAACTGATTTTATGTGATTTTGACTTCATTCGACTATTTAACTCACATGAATTCTAACTAAAGTAATATAATATAAGTAGGTGTATATTCGGAATGTTGTACAAGGGGCACACTGAAATGATCGGGAATAGAATATTTCGGATTGAGTTACTTAGAATCTTAATGACATTCAAACAATGAAGAAAATTTATTAAAACAAAAACTATGTTGGTTTAAAGTTGACACGTCGTTAACAGAAATGGAGCTCACGCGTGAACATTTCCGTGCCATAATTTATCACAATTTTCGTCGCGGCTTATCTCAAGATAAATGTCTCAGCGAACTTGTTTCGATTTATGATGTTGAAGTACCGAGTTAAACGACAATATGACGCTGGTATGCCGAGTTCCGACGCGGTCGTGTGTCGCTCAGCACTGTTTCTTCTGCAGGTCGACCAAGAACAGCGGTCATGCCTGAAAACATCGCAGCTGTGCGAACCATTATATTAGATGACCGTCATGTGACATTCGAGCAGATTCGGGCTGTTATCAGTATCGGAATGACTGCAATTCAGTCGATATTACATAATGAGCTATGTGTAAGAAAGCTAGTTTCCCGCTGGGTTCCCCACAATTTGTCCGAAGAGCAAAAGGCGGCTCGTGTAGATTGGTGCCGGAATACTCTGCAACGCTTCAACTGAGGGAAGTCAAATGCCGTTTATAATATCGTCTCAGGTGACGAATCATGGATTTATTCATACTAACCTGAAAGAAAACATCAGTCAGCAGTTTGGGCCTTCGAAGACGAGGTCAAGCCAACGAAAGTGGTTCGCTCCCGCAGCGTGTCAAAGAAAACGGTCGCTACGTTTGTCTCGAAAAAGGGGCATGTTGCTACAATTCCTTTACAGGAACGCAGAACGGTTACCGTCGAGTGGTATATCACGGTTTGTTTGCCAGAAATGATAGCCGAACTCCGAAAAAATAACCCGAAACATCGCATCATCTTACATCACGATAATGCGAGCTCCCATACGGCTCGGAAGACAAATGATTTTTTTAAGCAGGAAAACGTTGAGCTGATGAGCCATCCTCCGTACAGTCCTGACCTGAGCCCAAACGATTTCTTTACATTCCCTAGAATGAAAGACTTATTACGCGGTCAACGGTTTGAAGACCCCGAAGCAGCTGTGGAAGCGTACAAATCAGCCATTTTGTCAACATCAACTTCAGACTGGAATTACTGTTTTAATGATTGGTTTGCACGAATGGAAAAGTGCATTAAGTTGAACGGAGAATACTTCGAAAAACAATAAAATACAATTTAGCTATACCGTGCATGTGGTTTTTCTTATTCCCGATCATTTCAGTGTGCCCCTCGTAAACACAATTATAATCCTAATAATGGTTTTAATCTGATATAATTGTTTTACACCTATAATGTGTCACATTTTCCGTTTGCTCAGCTGTAACGAGGGTCGGAACCTTTCTTGTTGGATTATATTTGTTCTACATGCTACCGCATTGACATTTATCGCTAGTTCATAAAGTAATTAGTCACTTACATAATTCAATATAATTGGGAAGTCTTAGTTCTATGATCTATATAGTCTTAATAATGGTTTTAGGAATTTTGGACTCCTTAAGAATCGATTTTCATATAATGGAAATTTTATGAAAAGTAAAATTAATACAAGCGTTAACTAAAAAGCGTTACCTTATCTCTCATTTTGACAGATAACGTATGTATTTATGTCTCCTAATTCTATTTTTTGGGCTTATAAAAGCAAATGTTGAAATCTTGTATGAAAAGTGTAGTCCGCGTTGAGGAACGAAATGATAGCTCGTTAAAAACTGGCGGCGCTGACATCTGTGGTCGAAAAAATGAACTATTTGAAGTTATAAAACGTAGTGATGTCTGTGTATACCGAATGTAACTAACGTAATTTTTGTTGGAACACGTGACATCTGAGTACGCAGAATGTAACTAAATAATTTAAAGTAATTAGGTATACCGTTATCTATTGGCACGAGGAAAATTTTATCCATTTAATTTTATACGTTTAAAAAAGGAGTAAACTCCAGTCGTGCGTCGGGGCTGACAATACACTTTTTTAATAGGTAATCTAACTTTATCTTCTTCAGTTGATTTCCTATAAATTATTTTATTTATATGGTAGTAACTTAAGTAGTGATGTTACATCTATTTTTAAACAAAAAAAATTAAGATGTTCCTAACTATTTCAAAATACCGAATCTCTATTCAAATTAATTTCAAATAATATTTGAAATTCAAAGTACTATGTAGCAAATACATAATTTGACAGATTTTAGGAAAATATCTCAAATTTTTTATTATACCAAATTGTTCATTCTTTATGAATTGCTTTATTTTCTATGAAAATTACAATCAAAGTTTAAATGATAAATAAGACCGCCAAAAGCTAAAGACGCCATACTCGTACATGTGGGTCACGTGATATCAATATGTCACTTGCTTACAAATAAACATTTAGCTGTCAAATCGTAGTACGCACATGTACTGTACTAATCTGTACTGTACATCGACTTTAAACAAAGCAAATGATACAACTCTATATGCCACCAATCGCGTGCGTTTTTAATCACGTGGTCAAACATGAAAA
The DNA here is from genome assembly GCA_910589475.2 of Bembecia ichneumoniformis. NCBI lineage: Eukaryota > Metazoa > Arthropoda > Insecta > Lepidoptera > Sesiidae > Bembecia > Bembecia ichneumoniformis. The sequence goes on along the minus strand of OU342524.1, from coordinate 14,712,541 downwards.
TTTAATTATTTTAATAATGATTTCTTATGAAAATCGTAAATATTTTTAAACACTGTGTTAGTTAATTTCATTTAAAAAATAATATTTACAGTTAGTCTAGTAACAATTTGTTTCATATTTTCATTATAGTCAAATACCGTATTCAATATTCATTTCGTTTCTCAACCATTTTTCTCCGACACCATTTTACACACAGGTCTTATTCCGTATTGCCGCATTATAAGCATTTCCGCATGTCCTTATAACGTTCACCGGATAGTGATGTTTAACAAGGTCAACTACTTTTCACTACATTAGTTTTAAAAAAATAATAATTTCATTTCAAATTCGCACGGAAAAAGCTCGAAGGGTAAGTAAATGCAACTTTGCATGTAGAATTGTTGGCTTGAATTAGCACTATAAACATGAGGGTAATTACGGCTACTTTGATGCTCGATATGTTAATTATATTATAAGTCACGAAATAAAACGTCACTGAAAAAAAAAGCTCTTTTAATTGATGCGGTTTAGTTACTTCTGAGTTTTCTTAAATTAATAAAAAATAATTGAAATGTATTCGATATTAACAATTCTTTATTTATTTATTTATTTATTTATTTATTTGGCTCACTTACGTTGACTACATTATTATGATTACAGTAAGTACTTAATAATCTAAAATATTTTATAATAAATGTGTACAACATTTATAAGTGAACACCACTTGCGAAATTAAACTAAAAATTTAAATACTTACATATACATAATATACATATATACATATACACAATATACATATAAATATATACTACATTGCATTGTACGAGGCACAGAAAAGAATTGGAAAGAAAAGAAAAAAAGTTAGGCAGCAAAAAGATGGGAAAAAGACGCCGGTAAAATCATTGGAACAAATCATTTACAGACGAACGAAAACGACCAATTGAGCAGGAATTGATGTCCAGGTCATCATAGTGGAGATTGAGAAGCTTGCTCATTCGTGACACAGGAGAGTTGGAACCAAATAATGTCTTTCGTGATGGGGGTGACAGCGGAGCACAAGGCTGCCGCGGAACCCTAAGAGGGACCTTAAACTTGAATTTAGCTAGCAATTGTGGACAATCTAGTTTTGAGCTTATAATTTTAAAGAGCGTAATTAGGTCTAAACAGTCTCTACGGTTGCTAAGAGATAACATTTTCAGATGTTTAAGGCGATTATTGTAAGTTAACTTTTTAATAGTCCCATTCAAAGAATACACCAAATATCTAGTAAACCTCTTTTGTATTCTCTCTAGTCTCAAAGAATGAGCAGCATAGTGCGGTCGCCACACAGGACTACAATACTCCAAAGTATTGCGTACAAAGCAATTATACAGAGCAATTTTTGTCTTTATGTTGCGAAATATTTTACTATTCCTGATGATGAATCCAAGACTTCTAGAAGCTTTTTTGATAACGTTTTCAATATGAGGAAGAAAGGTAACTTTTTTGTCAATGAGTATGCCCAGGTCCTTAGCTGATTCCAACTCCTTTAGTGGAGTGCCATTAATTACATATTCAGAATTTACGTTGGAAAGTTTGCGCGTAAATTTTACAAAAAAACATTTTTCAATATTCAGCCACATGCCGTTCCAGTCGCACCATGCAATCAATCTGTCAATGTCACTCTGCAACAGTGAAACATCACTGGTCTCATTTATTATGCGTGAGAATTTTAAGTCATCAGCGAACAAATATGGAGTGGAAAATTCAAAACAGTCTGGAACATCGTTTATAAATATATTAAACAAGACTGGTCCCAAATGAGATCCCTGAGGAACGCCAGAAGCAACATTCGACAAATTTGACTGGTAACCATTTAGAACCACATAGAACGAGCGACCAATAAGGTATGACCTAGCCCATTCAAGCAAATTTCCTGTGAATCCATATACCGAAAGTTTCCAGAGCAAAATGTTATGCTGAACCCTGTCAAACGCCTTACTAAAATCGGTGTACACAACATCGACTTCTTTATGAGTATCCATAGCCTCAATCAAATTTTCCGTGAAAGTCATGAGGTTAGTGCATGTTGATCTAGCAGGGACAAATCCATACTGATTATCAGCAATAAATTGTTTAAAATGACTCTGAAAGATCGGGCACAATAAAGATTCAAACACTTTGGCAACTGCTGATAAAATAGAAATTGGTCTATAGTTACTGATTAAAGTTTCATCACCGCTTTTATGAATAGGAATAACTTTTGCTGTTTTCCACAAATCTGGAAAGATGCCTGAACTTAGTGATTTGTTAAAAATTAAAGATAGAGGTAAGGCTAAGGTTGAGGCACACGACTTCAGGAAAATAGCTGGAACATTATCTGGTCCAGCACCCTTTGTTGCATCTAGGGTCCGCAACTTCCTCATAACACACTCTGGATTCAAAACTATCGACGACAAACACGGACTATTAATTTTTAGGTATTTTAACCTGCTTGACCTAGGTTCGAATATTCCTTGACTGACAGAATTATAGGTAGAAGAGAAATGTGCTAGAAACATATTGCAAATGTCAATACCATTAGATGAAGTATGTATTTCATTTCTCATGGAAGACGGGTAAGAACCAGTTCCACCCCGCCTGGATTTAATATATGACCAAAAAACCTTTGCATTTGAAGCTACATTCTTCTCAAGCCAGCTCACATACGAATTATAGCACTTTGTGGCTAAAGACGTACACCTTTTTTCCAAAAGTTTCAGGGCTATTTCATCCCTTGGGTTTTTGTATTTTTTAAATCGTTGTCTCACATTATACTTCTCACGTAGAAGCCCAGTTAAACTAGAATTAAACCATGCAGGATAACGATTGTTATTTGTCCTAACTTTTGGAACAAAATTAAAAATGCAATTTCTGATTATTCCATAGAAAACATCAATCATCTCATTTACACCATTAAGGCCAAAGAACAGCTGCTCCCAATTAAATTTCATTAACTCTTTATTAATCAACTCGTAATCGCATCTGTGAAACTTATGTTTATATTGCTGAGTATTGCAGTTGAGATTTCTTTTTACTACCGATCCAATAATTATTTCAATTGGAGGGTGTAGCGGATCAATCCGATCAACCAAGGAGAAAACTGAGGCATCGACTTGACATTGTGGTAAATCAGTTAATACAAGATCAAGGATTCTTCCCGCACCATTAACAACATTGTTATACTGTATTAGTCCATTAAGATAAGTAAAATCCACCAAAGATTGATAACGAGTAAATACTGTTGATGTACCACTAGTACTGTTTATATTATTCCAGTCGATACTACTCATATTGAAATCGCCTATGATACACCTAGGAAGATTGCACCTGTCGGAAATCTTGTTACAATTAATTATGAAATGGCTAAGAGTCATTTGGGTAACTGGTGGCGGAAGGTACAGAGCGCATAATAGAAATTGGTACCCAGAAACATCAACCTTAACCCATAAATCCTCACACTCACTCTGCCAGTCATCCAATCTGTAAGATGAGATTTCCTTAGTAATCGCTATGAGAACTCCTCCCCCTTGTTTATGGGAGTGAAAACCTGTAGTTTCCCTATCTCTTCGGTAGACCACGTACCTGTCATCAAAAATTTCACTGCTCGCAACAGAACTATCCAACCAAGTCTCAGTCAGTATTATTACGTGATAATTACTACTACATACTTGACGGTAACAGTTATGAGTTTTCGTTCTGAGTCCTCGTACATTCTGGTAAAATATATTAAGTATATACATTTAAATAAAAAACAAAAAATATAATAATAACGTCAAACACAAAAAAAACCCTAGAATTTAAATACATAAATAGAGAATAGAAAAGTACAAAGAGAAAAAAATGCAGATCTTAAAACCAATCAACTCTGACATAGAATAATTGTATAGGTACATCAAGTTAAACTGTTTAACGTCGTTTGATCCTTAATTAAGATGTACTTTGTTTCATCGCTCTTTCGCATATATATTCGTCCGGCTCGTACCCACACATATTTGTATCCCAACTCTTTAGATTTCTGTCTAGCAGCTGCATGTAAGATTTTGTTGTTAATTGACAAGTGTTCAGTTACGTATATAGGTGTCTTATCTCCCGTGTAGCCGAGATGTGAAGAATTTAATTTAATCTTGATGTAAAGAATTTAATTCTTTGTTATCGCATAGGATCCATACCTCTAGGTTTCGCCTTGGTGTGATTGTTAGCATTAAAATAAAAATATAATAGCCTATATATCCGCCTATTACCTATTACTTAGCATGTTAGAGAATGTAGATTATACAAGTTTAGTTAACTTCCGAGGTTATAATAGGCAAAAACATATAAGAAACAGAAACTTATTCATATTTAAAGCTATATTACAATACTAGCTAAGCCCGCATCTTCGTACGCGTAGTATTCGGTGTAGCGCGCAACTTTTTTGTTTTTAAACCGATTGGAATGAAACAAATACTAAATGTTACGGGAAGCTTGCTACAATAGTTCAGTGAAAACCGCATTCAAATCGGTTAAGCCGACAGTAGCCACCACCTTCAAGTGGACCACCGTCAGCGGTCAGTATGACCTTTACATATTAAAAAAAAAGGGATTCTATGATAAACACAGACTTTTCTAGATCTTGATTAATAAAAAAATATAATAATTAATCTTAAAAATTCCTTTTCCCTAATAAACCTCATAATAAGCATAAATTTTATTGATTGGAATTATTATTTATAAAGCACGCCGAAATTAACGAGAATTATTATTAACGTATTTTTTTATTCCCGATCACACCGATCATATTTTTGTTTATTAATTGTATATTGAGAGCTGTGGATTTTGAGTGAATATGACAGCCTGATAAATATAACAGATAAACTAACTGCATTAAAATATTAGTACACAATTTTTGTGAACAAAATTAGAAGTTAGGGGTAATTTTTTTTTCAATGAAAAATCTGGTAAGAAAAAATTTTTAATTAAAAAACACAGAGGCCTTACTTTATACATATACTTATTTAATCACAATCATCACTTAGTATTAGATGGGTCTATAAAAACTATCAGGCTTTTCAAAAACTAATGGGTTGGTGAAAACACTCAGATGTTACTGAGTATGCTACGGGAAAAGCTCTGAAAGTGCATGCTATGCTATGCTATGGCCTGCAAAAGGAATTCGTCGGAGAATTTAAACACCGACATAGCTCACAGAATTGGAAGTGGTCACAGAGTAAATAATTTCAGAATCAAAGTAGTTGAGCGCTTTAGCGGTCTTGATGATAACGATTGAAATGTGGCAAATGTACGGACTGAATTGTCTTAAACAGTAAAGGGTTTATAAAATTCTTAAGTTTATTTTAACTTATCACGATCAAATAATTTCTCATAGTATTGTATTGCATCATAGAGTCATATTGTTTAAGGGGATGTGTTTGTGTTAAAGCAGTATGCGTGTGTGTAGTCATATTGTTAACATTTAAACGAGTAATAAATCTATAAACGTGTGCGATTAAATGTTATTTCCGCGTCAGTTTACACATTCGTTTTCTTAACATTTTATGTCTCTATTTGCATCCATCTACTTGGTTTATTATAATCTCTTGTTATCTATCTATATTTATCTCTATTTATTACAATATCTTTTTATAATTTTCTATATGTATATTTCTGTCCGTGTGTATGTGACTGAATTCCTCCTAAACGGCTGGACCGATTTTGATTTAATTTTTTGTGTGTGTTTGAGTGGACCCTTGAATGGTTTAAATTCGCAATCCGACGCTGCCATCGGGTTTTTCGGTTACGGTTGGGACAACGTCTGCGGGGGTTTATAATATACTAGCTGAACCAGGCCACGCTTAGTGCCTTTTTCTAAACATTGAGTTAGAGAAAACTCACTCTTCTTAGAAGAAGAAGCGTCAAAGACATAGCCTGTCTTTGACGCTTCTTTGTAGTTAAACTAGATTCTTTGGCCACAGCATGATGTCGTAAATAGTATCCCCTTTCTGTATTGGCGTCAAAAACTTCCTGAATTACCTGAATACCACTCTCCTGCCGCTCTAAAAAATTATTATTATATTCCTTCATAATACCTAATTGAGAGAGTTTACAAGTCGTTAAATATAAACGTTTTAACGCAATACTATAATTGGAATTTTAGTCAATAGCTGAACCTTTCCACGGAAGTTTGACTTCATACCCCTGCTCTTTTTTAATCTAACAGTATCTTTGAAGAAAAGGTCAACTTGAGACTGTTGAAAACTACTTTATAAAAACGTGTCCCTCATTCAATATATACCTTTGGCATACCTATTTTCATATGAACTTGTGTTACAGAGCTTTTCACCACAGAGTCATCTCTACTACTGCTAGTTTCTAATTTCCAAATGTCTTCCACGTCAAAGGAACAAGCAAGAGAATTTACATTGCCCAAAGCACAGTACACACCAACTGCTGGGCCTTGCACCGTCCATCCCAGCTTCGTCTCTACTGCCAAAAGGTTGTCCTCCAAACGTACTGATCGTCCCGTGTACATAGAACCTGAAATATCACAACCGATTAATAAACTAATCTCTAACACATTAATAACACAATAAGTAATGTTTACACCCTTTGATAGAAGTTGAGAGATAATAATACTGCCCTTTGCAACTTGGGTAAGTGTCCGCAAATTTTCTTTTCTTCTAGAGGCTCGATAGAACATTTATATTTGCCATCTATGGCTTTAGCCTTATCATCATAAATATCGTAGCTCTGTTTTTTAGTCACTACTCCTCCGAATAGATTGTGACTCAACTGTTGTTGGTAACTGGGCTTCAAATTTAATTTCTCAATAACTTCTTTCTTAATAAATGACCGTTGAGCGCCAGTATCCAATAATGCTCTCACGTAAAGAACATCATCGCCGTTACAAATGTTAACCTTCAGTGTTTGCAATAGAATATCTTTACATGATGTACTTGCGCTCTGATTGAAAACTGTTTGCTGGTTTCAAGCGTTTGCTGGTTAGCAAGCGTTTTTTCGCCTTATAAAATCTCGTCGCTCATGTAAGGGTTTCTTAACTGTTACTGTACATTCTGAGGAGTTATGGGATGTTTTGTTACACCATAAACATCGCATTTCCACTTTTATGTAGCTCTGCAAAGTTGTTTTCTCTGATTTTTTTTGCAGGCAAGCGGCCGTCGGTTCGGCAGGCATTCCATGAACGCTATCTCTAAAGCCAGCGTGAGCGATGCGGATCCTCTCATCAGAATCTACCTCTTGTCGGGCAAAGGTCAACAGCTCATTCAAAGGATTCGCTTTAGTGCTCGTGTGTAAAGGAGATCTTATCCAAGCAGGTAAAACCGACTCTACTAGAGGAAACAGAAAAGCAGCGTATTTATCTTGAGTGACTCCTAACGACTCTAAAGCAAGAGTTGAGCCATAAGCTTATCGTAGGAGACCGTTTTGAAGGTTTTAGCATTCCTTTTGCCTGTGCTAAGACTAATAGTAAAAGCTCTCGTACATAATGCTCTATAATAATTTCATCCCTTCCGAAACGACTTTTCAACTGAGCAATTGCTAAAACGTAATTACATCCAGTCCGAGAGAAGCTTTTAATAAGCTCTCGAGCACTAGAGCCGCGTATAGAGCCGCGTATTGTAATAGGTATTGAAATTTATCGTCACCATCAAGATCTTTATCGTTGTGGACTTTTTTAAACTGAGCTGAAGCTCCAAGCAGGGTAACTTAAATTGTCGCTGATTGGCGACACTGTAACATGAAGTACTTCCACAACTCCCAAGCTCTTTCGCACTCGCTTTATCGGAACTAGTTGATTTTGGGATAAAAATTGCCTCCTTTACCTTTTGTTTAAGCAAGAACCATCTTGACATATAGGACTCGGACTCTTCAAAATCTTTTTCGTAGGTCGATTCGTCTCGGTTTGACTCGTTTAACCAGGCACTAAACACTTTATTTTTTAAGTCAGAAAGGTTAACATAAAGCTGACTCAACTTATCATACGTTTGGCAGATATTATCATTTGCTGCGAGAAAATTTCCTAGCTAATTGGCACACATAGTAAAACTGCGGCGTGCCCACTTCCTTTATTTTTTCCATAATAAATCCAACGGTCCCCAAATATTCTTGTTTTATTTCGTATATGGAAAATATGTATATTAAGAGAATAAATATAATCTGTGAAAAATTAATAAGTATATTTGGCCGAATGTCACCACACATCAATATTTTATCTTTTTATGAAACCGAAGAGAAAACACTATTTACATTAAAACCTCCACAACAACCATTTCGCTAATTTATAATAATGTCGATAGTAACGCTGCACAAATTAAGTCTTCTTGAGTTTATAAAGAAAATACTAGAAATAAATACGCCACGCTAATGTACCATTGCTAATACAATTCCACATTTTAGAACTCTGACTAATGTCAAACTGTCAGTAATACTTTATCTACAAAAAAATTATACTTGTGTAAATATTTATTAAATATTTGTTTTGTTATTTTAATTTTATTTTATAATAAACTTATAAAAAGTTTAATAAGAGTAATTTCTAATCTGTTAATATTAGTATTTCACTGTCCAGGTCGGAGAAAATAAAGCAATTTTCGGCCGAGTAGGTAGTAAGTAAGTATCCCAAGTAAATTTAAAAGTCTTTAGACGAGGCCCTTTTAAAACCAACGTGACATCAATTGCTATTTACTTATTCTAACTTGCAAGCAAATAATAAACGAAACTATACAAGTAACAAATATTTTACCATTTTTTTAGGAGGGGAAATGACGTTTACGCACTATCCCTCGCCGACGGGGACAGTCGACGAGGGGGAGTGTGGGACTCGCCCGGTGAAGTGACTTATCACCGGGAATACCCACTAAACCCCCCCCCCCCCCCCCGGATTCCACCATCAGTGGTGATGTGCGGGTCCGAGTTCACAGCGAGGCCTTATCCTCGGATCGACAAATATTTTACCATGGATGAATATCCATTGAAACTTAACAGCACATTTACTATTATTTGCATTTCAATAAGAAGGCTATTTGGGACAAACAGTCCAACTAGGTAGAGCCAATTTCGAGAGGGAGGTCAACCGTTGAATCCAGCTCGGATGAGTAGCGTTCGGGAAGCTCTAGTGCAAAATTCCTCAGTGCTTGTAAATGTGTGTTACCAGTGATGACATATGCTGCTGAAACGTATCATTAAGATCAAGCTATGGAGACGGCTATGCTCGCGGTTACACTGCAAGATTGAATCAGGAATACGGAGATTTGTAGACTATCGAAAGTTGCCGACATTACCGGGATTAGTAAGTTGAAGTGGCAGTGGGCAGGACACATACTCGTAGTACGGCCGCTGAGGCCGGAAGGTTGTCGAATGGAGTCCACGGACCGGCAAACGCAGCGTAGGACATCCACCCACAAGGTGTACAGACTACATGATATCGCGGGTCGACGGTGGGATCCAGGCTGCTTCTGTCTGGTCCTTTTGGAAGATTTGGAGCGAGGCCTGAGTCCAGCAGTGGATGTTCCACGGCTGAGATGATGATATGATGACTTTTCCGGTAAACGTAGTCTAGTCTAAGGCTGCGGAACGTAGTGTGCCGTGACGGTACTAAATAGAAAATTTCTTTCAATATTTGTTAAAGGATTCTCAAAAATGATTGTCGTACTTTATCCTATACAATCAGCTTGACACTCGGAGAAATTTATAATAGTGGACCAGTATTTTTTATTCATATTTAGCCTTGAATTTTTGGAGTAAAAATAAAGGAAGCAAGATTTTAAAACTAAAATGTCGGTAAAACCTGAAGCTAACAAATAAAAATCACCTTCTTTTGAATTGCATTTTGTTTTTGTATTTGTTCTAATATAAATTTTATTGTAAAAAAACATTTTTCTTTGGTGCTTGCCACCTCTGCGATTAGGCGGATTCAATTAATTCTTCATTTTCCCGATATCTTACATTTAATTTATTAAAGTATAACTTAAATTTTATTTTGTGTAATTCTCGTACAAGAGAACTCATTTAACTACACATATAAAAAAAATATTGCATTGGTGTGTTTCGTTCCTTACAATCTTTATTTTAATATTTTATAATTACTATAATTTCGGATTGCAAGTTCTATGAGGAAGAATCAGACAAGAAAACCATAGATGTTCTCTTTTCTTTTATAAATTTGTGATACAAGCACTAAATATATACATATATATCAATACATATCTATACATATAATAAAATCGTAAACGAGCCGTGTCTGTACCTAAATTAAATATTTAAAAAAAAAAACAATTTCTATAGGTTGTACTTATGTTACACAGATCAAAAAAATTGTTTGTGCGTTTGTGCACCCTAATCTTAGAAACGGCTTAACCAAATTGAATACGGTTTTCACTGATATATTGTAGCAAGCTTCCCGTAACATTCAATGTTTGTTTCATCCCAATCGGTTTACAAACAAAAAAGTTACGGGCTATACCGAATACCACGCGTACGAAGTTGCGGGCTCAGCTAGTCATAAAATAGATTTGCTGTGTCTCCCTCTGTCTGTTTCTTCGTTAACTGAAAGAGTGATAAACGAGGAAGGTTTGTGTATACAATTTGCAGAAAAAAAAATCCGGGGGTTGGTATAATCGGTGCAAATCTTCTTGGGTTCTGGAGATATCATGTGTCAAATATGCGGAGTAACTGATTTTGGGGCTGTTTTTAAGGTATTGCGACGCACGGAATGAGCGAGAGGCAATGATAACAATTATACAAGAGAGAAAGCAGTTGCGCCATATTGTTCGCAATACTACATGGCATGCGCAAACGAAAGACTGCTCAAGGACAGAGCCCAAGAAGATTCGCGAGACGCGCAGCGATAAACAATTAATATGGCTCTGATTGCATACGAAAACGAGAGCGCGCTTGCTTATGTCATAAGGTCGTATGCGACAAAACGATTTTTATTAAAAAAACTAAATGTATTTTAAGAAATCCAACTGTAAAATTAAAGTGTATGTTTATACTAGTGTACATAGAAAATTTGTATATATAAATTAATACCGTTTGCCTGTAATATGTAAATCTCTGTTTTAAAAGAGGTTTCTTTGAAATTTTTTTCTCTCTTATAAAAGTTTACCAATCGTATAATCCAACTGAGAAAATGAAGTCAGTAACATGAAGAAACAGATTACCAAACATCACTTTCATATGTTTTGTCATTGCTGAGAAAAGTCTAAATCCCTACCACCAAAATTTCCAATGCGTGGCCTTAAACTAATTTTCAGCCATCAATCGTAAACATAATACATAATTTATGTACTCCATAATTTTTGTTTGGCGGTTTTTTCAAATTTATAATTATGATGTTATATCTCGAATATGACTTTGTTATAGAAGCGTATGCATTGAAACTAAGAAGCTAAGGGACATTGTAATATAAATTAAACTTTTTGTACAGACCATCACCTGTTATTTGACAATCAAGGTTGCAAATTGTAAACAATAGGTAAATAGTTATACTATACGGTACAATTCTATATCATTACTCTATGTCACGTCCGGCGAGAAGGTCTTGCGGTCACATGATGTTGAAAAAATGTAGATCCGTTTCTTTTGTTTTGTTTCCAATGCTTCATTTAAAAATATGATTCTATGAACGTTATTGGAGGTTACGTAATAGTGATCTGTAACAATTCCTATTAACTATGGACTATTTAAAAAACTAATTTACAAAATTTAAACAGGTATGCGTGAAAACGAGATTAAATTAAAGCATTTGTTAAATGTATGATTTATTTTTTAATATCGTTGAATTGACCTTTTTGAAATGCGTATAAAATATTCCTTTTGGAAAAAGGTTACTCATGATGATCGTTATATAGATATTTCTGTTGTCTCCTACTCCTGAACTCCTAAATGGCTGGACCGATTTTGATGAATTTTTTTGTGTGTTTGAGTGGGCCCCTGAATGGTTTAGATTCTCAATTGGGTTAATTTAATAATAATGACGATGAAATTAATATGTTTTAAAACTCACATTTTTCATGAAAGCTGTGTCTTGTGAAAAATTATTAAAATTGCCTACTGATTTTTTATTTTACAATTATAGTTCGAAATTCTTAGCTATAACTGGGTTACACTGAGAAATTTTTGAAGAAATTCAGTACTGGCAGGTTAAACACTGCATTCCGCAGTCAAAAACTGGGTAGAGGTCTGGCGGCAGTAACCACCCCATTATTACCGAAGGGCACTGTGATAGAGATTGTGTTGATACAAGCGTGGCATGTATCGGTTACCTTGAATATCGTTTAGACGATAAGTTCAGTTTTGTAATATATGTAATATAATTTTGCAATTTGCTATAGTTTTGCAAATCAGTATTGGCACGGTATATTGCATTCCGCAGTTATAAATAGGCTATTTTGCCACCCCCCTTTAGAAGAACACCTTGAAATAACAGAATGTGGCTTGTTATTGTTCGATGGCCGAGGATTGCCAGAGCTCATTTCTTTCTCCCCCACTTTATTTCTCAACCTGTTCTAAGGTCAGTAGCTCACGATCAATTCTTCATGCATTGCTTTCGTTTATAAAAGAGACATTTAGGTACCGCCAAGTTGAATAACAATTTATTGTACCATCAATTTACTGTCAAGCAAATGATCTTTTTTTAACGGATATATATTTTTACACATTAAAAAAAAATGAGTATTAAAAAACCGTAAAAACGAGGTACTTAGTATTTAGTTTGAATTTTAAAAATAAAATTTGCAACTAAGACAGCTACAAAATCCACACCTACAACTATAAATAATCAAACACTGAAAACAGTGGCATTTTTGATAGTCTAAGTTGGAAGTTATAATAATAACTTTCAACTAACGCATAATCTTTTAATATAATACCAATAGATGGCGTTGAAAATTAAATTCTAGTGTTCATCTTATATGGCGATAAGTAAATAGAATGTTATACCGACATTTATTTAATATAATCATTTTAATAAGTCGTAATTTATGACACTAGTTCGAACTAAATTTAATAGCGCAATAGAAATAATAAGGGGAGCTAAAGATTGATTTTTCAAAGAAGCTTCAATTTTTACAAAAACGTAAAACCTCCTTTAACATGAAATCCACATGTACAATTGCATAGTGTGTAATAGTGATCGAGTCTTTAATGTCTTACACATGGTGGAACATATCAAAATAATGTTATGTATATCTAGTTCTAAGAACTTATTCATTTAAATTTATATACAAAATAAGATACTCTCATATATTTTTCACAGATTTAGTAAGATAAGGTCTTATAATTATTGATATTTGCATGCATAAAATTTGATATTTCTATGTGGCAACCTCAAAGTTATTATTTTAATTTGTGTTACACTCAAACTACTTTTGTTTTTGTCAAACTCAACAAACTTGTTTAAGAAAAAATTGTAAGAAGTCTAGAACTTGAAAAATGTTGAACCTTACATACACAATCAATAAAGTTAAAAATAAGTAACTTAGTATGTTAAGATATGACAAGTAAAGCACATACTTTTTTAATCCTAATTGAAGAGTTATATATTAGAAGATGGAAGAACGTAGTTATATCAGGATACTGAAGATTTTTAGGGTTCCGTACGTCCGGAAAAAAAACGGAACCCTTATAGGATCATTCGTGTGTCCGTCTGTCCGACCATCCCCCCCCCCCCACCCCTATCTCCGAAACTACTGAACATAAAATTTTGAAAAAAATACAGAAATTAGTTTTCTATTTATATATTATAGGAAAACCTATAAGAAGTCCATGATATTAAAATAACATGGTAAATCACTCAATATTGTGCGGATAGGTAACATCGTACGGAACCCTCTTCACGCGAGTTCAACTCGCACTTGTCCCGTTTTTTGAATCTAAAAACACATACATTCATTTGTTTAGAAAAAATACCTAGGTTCCAACTATCTAACATATACGACGCTGCAAATATAGTCGTTAACGAAAATAAAACCTAGTCATAAATAAATCCTATAGGTCATCTGATTCACGAGATGTATCCCATCTAAACTCTGTAATTTTGAAATTTATTTATTTATATAACTCTAAATAATGGAAACGCTGATAAAAAGCAAATATATTCATTACCTACTTCTATTTCAGTAACACGAACAAACTCTAGTTTTGTTTGTAACAGGATTTGTACGCACGTCATTTGACGTCATCTTGTGAAGTAGACATTACAATGCGTATGATAGATGCATTGAACGATTGCAATGAGTGGTATTCGGGACAAGGGTTTATTTTCGTTGTCATCGTTACTCCAACCGTCCAGCCAGTTTATATTTGGGTTATTAGTGACGCAAATAGCTGTTATAAACGCGTTTATTTTGGCTCGTCCGTAAACCTATTGTTGTCAATAGGTCATTGATGTCTTAATGATGGCCTCAAGCAGTCATTGTGTCGAAGCAGAATGTTTTAGTGCCTTTTATTGCAATGTGGGCAGTTTAATGTGTAAACATTCGACTGGATTTGCTATAAATGTATAAAGAGCCAATGATTTTTAATGAGAGACAGAGTCGGGACTGGTGGAAATTATGTGAAAGATGTTTGGACTGTGCGTCCCAAATACTAAGTCATTTTTATGTAAAAAATGGTAGGGCTTTAAGAACATGAAAATTGACATAATGACGTATGTGATGGTGCATGACTTAATTTTATGTATTTTGCTTAATTTGTTACTTATTTGTTTATTTTTCCTTTTTGTTGCTTTTTTTCCTTTTATAGATGTAAAATCCTTAATTGGCTGTTAGATACGCTTTATTTTTGTTTGTAAATTGTATATCGAGAGCAGTGTATAAATAAATAAATAAAAATGAGAAACGTTATAGGAGTTGTAATATTTATAGAGTAACATCTATAAATATTGCAACTAGGGGAATGGTATTTGGTATCCTTTACTGTGCAGAAATCAATTTATTTAAGATTTAATTGAACAAACACAGGAAATTTACGAAATAAATTTTGAAATTTTATCGAAGAATTACTTCCATACTATATGTGATTAAAATACGTATATACTGGCCTTTACTGCAGCTGCTTTAAAATTTGCAAAATGATACATTTAATAAAATCTTTTTCTGTCTGTGCGTTTGTATACACTAACTATACGCTTGTTTTATTCCACGGAGCAGTTTCATTCCAATCGGTTTACAAACAAAAAAGTTACGCGTTATTCCGAATACTAAGTCGCTGGCACAACTAGTATCTTCCGGGTTCAAGCCATTCCCGTAATTATGGTACTTATGGGATATGTCACGTGCAGTACGCTGCGGCCCATAGTAAGATTGTGGATAGGGGATTGGGATAGGGAAATGGGCTCTGGCATCCTCACATTATATTACTCACTCACTGAAACAAGAGAGGTGGTTAATGCCATCAGACGGGCTGCCCAAATGACCGCGAAATACAATGTGCCCTGTCTAGTGGCAAGGGATATCACGAATTTATTACAGGGATCCAAAATTTGTGATATCCTTGATAAGAAATTGGTTTAGTGGTTTATCAATAAAAGTGTAGTGTGATTTCATAACTCTAATTCGACGAAAACAGATGGTTTGTCTTGTAGGTATTAAAAATTTCAATACAAGTCAGACCGTCTGTTTCATAGCAAGTGACGTGAAAAGCTCCATCTAGTGTGACTTTCGTAAACTAAATTATAAATAATATTTTTCACGAACTTATTAGGCATAGAAGGTATCCAAACTATTACCCCAGCCCATGTTCTATCTGTGATACAAAAGTTCATTAAAAAGTTTAACTGTTTACTTGTGACAGTTTTTAGAAGTAATACTATTTTTTTTGTATTAAATGTAAGTATATTAACATTCGTATATAATATGTAAGAGTGTAGTTTCCTAATAAAAAGGTTTCGTATAAAAGAAGACTTAATTCTCAAATATTTTAAATCTAGATATGACCATGGATAAGGCGGAGATAGGGGTTTAGAACTCCGGTGTTCTTTGCTCGGCACTGAAGCAACAGATCTTTTGTAAAGAAGTACGGCAATTGTTATGGTTGAAATTTACGGTTAAAATGAACGACATATTATTATTTTTATTATATTTCACTACTTCAATATAATAAAAACATAAATTGTTACTTATAGCGACTCGCTTCTGCTTCGCACTGATGCAATTTTTTTCTGCAAATTATATACACAAACCTTTCCCGTTTATCGCTCTTTCCATTTGTGAAAACCTTATCAAAATCCATTGGAACAGCAACTTTACTTTATTGTTTACTAGCGAACCGCCCCCGGCTTCGCCCGTGGTGAATTTTTATATATATGAACATTCCATTAGTGAAAACCGAATTAAAATCGGTCTACCCGTTCACGCGTGATATCGGGGATTCATTTTTATATAGAGATGTATTTTATTTACTTTACTTTACATGTATTTTATTTTATGAAGTATGAACTTAGTGTCTAAGTTAAATCTAATAGTAGAAAAATTAAGCGATTGCATTTATACTTATTATGAGCAAATACTACATAATAAGTATAAATGCATCCAAAATAAACGGATGATCAATCAATCAATTTATTTCGTACGTTGTATGTTAAATTATTTGTGGGACAAGTCATAATTAAAAGTTATAAACTAACCTCCGACATTCTATTGAGATCATTCTAATGAGCCCAAACACGCTATATCTGCTACAGGTTGCTGAGGAGTTGGGTATCCCGCAGGATACTTGATTCAGCAGCATCAAGTCAAGGTTATTATGTCATGGAAATACCACCGAAGTAACAGTACACCAAATTTTAAATCAATCGAACCTGTAGAAGTCAATGAGATCCCTTAGTCAATTAGGAAATGAGATGACGATCTTGGAATGCCTAAACAGATCTTCATAAATTATAGCTAAGGATCATCTCGAACACGTCAAAATCAGTCCATCCGTTTTGGAGCTATGTTTGCACAAATAGACACACAGGTCAAACTTATAACAGCCCTCTATGCGTCGGGCGTCGGTGGTTAAAAAGGCATTTTGAAAATTGTATTCAAATTTCATATTTGAGTTATCTTAACTCTCAAGAAAACGTATATTGTGTCCTCGTTTAGTTGTAATTATAATCTTATACTCGTAACTTATAACTTTTTTCGGTTATTATATTGCAGAATAGATTAATGTTTATCTCTATATCTTTCTCTATATATAAAAATGAATCCCTATTGCCCTTGGTCACGGCATCACGCGTGAACGGGTAGACCGATTTTAATTCGGTTTTCGCTAATGGAAAGAGGGATAAACGGGGAATGTTCTTATATATAAAAATTGGATCTCGGGCGAAGCCGGGGGCGGAACGCTAGTTAATTATAAAATAAGGTCGCTGTCTGCCTCTGTCCGTTTCACCGGTAACTTCTTTTGAACCATCCAACGGGTTTTGTTATAGTTTTCACTAATAGAAATGAAAAAGGAACAATTTTGAGAAAAAAAAAATACACCCGTGTGAAATCGGAGAAGTCGCTAATTTACATTTAAAATCTGAAAGCATCTGTTATTCGTGGTTTACCAACATACTTTATTTACTTTACGGTTAACTGAAAGTATTTAAGAGGAAAGAATAGTACGTATTCGTCCATACAAAAAGAGAAAATGTTTTTCCACTTCTAAATATTTTCCAATCTCCATGATTTTTTAATATGTTATTGACACAATGAAAGGCTAGGTTTATAGGTTTTCCTTTTTTCAAAATTTGCAATAAATTCAAACTTATAGGCACCTCAAATAACTTAATTTTTGTGATTAAAACTTTGTCGAATTAAGCCGTTTATTTTATAAAAACAGTGTAATTTTTTTAAAAAAACGAAACCTATAAACCTAGAATATATCGTGCTGAAACGATCGATATCAAAATCAAAGTGATTTGTTAAGATTTAGTCAGTGGAAACCGTTTTCTCCCGAAATGGAAATTTCATCAAAAAAAGTACCTATTATCAGTCGCGAGTTGCAACGCTCTCTATCGCACGATTGGGGGTCGGGGGGGGGGAAGCAAAGCATCACGTATTATAGGGATGTCAATGGAAAAGTCGATAGTAGAGATGGGATCCCCACCCGCGTTATCGATATCTATCTGTTTCAAAAATGTTGGGAGTAAGTTCGGCGGATTGATAAGTCTGGTAAAATTAAACAAGGAGTAAAATTAACTAAATTAGTATTATTTATCTTTCAACGTATAGTCCAAGCGCCAGAGGGTTTTTTGAAATGTACGGGACCGGCTATTTTTTTTTTTCGAATATGTTCAGGGGTGTCCCCTGATTGCAAATCCAAGTTGGCGTCATGGCGGGGGGGGGTGAGCGTCAGCCGCCATCTTGAAAAACACATTTTATTGAATAAAATTTTATTTATTGCTCGTCAACTAACAGCGTCCGTCGATGTGTGCGTGAGGCTATTTGTATGTGTTGTGCGCGATTCCCGGGGACATGAGCGCACGAGCGATAGCATGTGTTTTCCTAAATACCTATTTCGTTAGAATCGCAAAGCTATTCTTTCCTCTTAAGATACACTAATAATTTAAAGGTTATTACAAGCGTGGTTTGAACAGAGGGTGCAGTTAATGTCAACAAGACATCCTTGCCAAAGAGATATGACCGAGACGTATACCAGCCGAGAAAATTTGCCTCGAGAAATCACACACGTGTCTTCTAAACGTTGCCAGAATATCTGCGACTTTTCGTTTTATTAATATTGCACGATTTGTCAACGTCTACATTAATTATATCCCTAAAATTATTATTGATTATCCATCGCCTTTAGTAACACATTTGTGTGTAATTTTTACAATTTACTATAGACATTGCAATAGACATATTTTTATTTGGCAGCTAAATGATTTTAAGCGAACATTGTTTGTAATGTTTTGATACGCCCGGTGTCTCGCGTGCCCGTTTAAATTATTTTCGTTGCTGATTCGAGGTCCCAGAACTACATATGTGTGGCTTAATTAATAAATTAATTTTCTACTTGGCTTATTTCATATTTTCAAAGGAACTGAACGTCGACAGCACGTAATAAACATAATAGTTTTCAGTACTCTGAAAGTATTCTTATGTAGTTAATATACAACATTTAATTTTATATGGCACGTCAAAAGAGATGAATATACTTATACTTGCGGTATAGGATTTTTGGATTTTTGAAAATTTCGACTCCGTGCGGACTCCCTAGTTTTATTTTTATAAATTTAAAACAAACCTAGCACATTCGAGCAAATCCTTGTTGGGAGAGAAATTGGCCCCGCCGCCTATTGCGACGAGGGCCCACAACTGCAGCAGCAAAGTCCACATATCTCCGCTACGAAATCTCCGGTCGCCGCCGTCTACCACTTCCCACAATCACTCTCACTACGCACACTCTCACCGGAGACATTAGCCGCGGGCACATCATAGGCTAGGCAGACACATCACTTGACACAGCCGAGTCGGTTTGAACCAGCGCGTGAGACCAAGGCCCGAGAAGCAGCGAGCTTGGCACGATACTGCGCGACGCGTCGTAATGATAGCGGGCGGAGCTAGCGGGCTCGGTCACGGCCGCAACCTTCGCTAGATCTCACCCTGTGACGATCGCGAGAGAACTCAGCTACGCAGCCGTCTACGCTGCGGCCTCGCACCTTATGCGCCGACCAGATTATTACGTCTACCATTATTTAATGACTCAAAAGGGATTAGAAGCCCCATAACATTACTCTTTCCTGCACGTTTTCTAACGCTTCAACAATGTTATAATTCTAGAAATTTTGGATTGCACTACAAGTAGTAATTTATTTAATTATAGCAAAACAAATACTAAAATATTTAACTGAGCAAAACTAGTTTCTTTAAAAATTTCTGATTTGGAAGGTAATTTGAGTGGGTTCTTTCTGAAGGAAAATGAAACGGCCCCAGTGCCACTTCCTCTCACTAATCCGCCGGGTTCGTCTACGGATTTAATAATTCGTCTACGTCTACTTTTGTTTTTCTACGGATCTCCTCATTCCCGATTCGATCTCGCAGTGTAACCCTGAGCATAGCCTTCTCCATAGTTCGTTGAGGGACGTTAAGCTTTCTTACGAGGCCCATAGTTAGAGACCACGTTTCAGGTCGTTTCACGCACTGGTCGAAAACTTTTGTTTTAAAGCACTGAGGAATTTTTGTTTTCTCAATTTTGAATTATTTGATTTAAACTAAAACAAACAGAAATCAATCAGCACTTTTTATTTCTTTATGAATAAAAATTAAAGTAGCTACTGTACACTTTTTTATGTTCCGCTAAATTGTCACTATGCTTAGTATGCTAATTGCCACACTATTAAGTATGTACTTAGTCAAGCAGATATTTGAAGTGTTTGTCCATTTTCGTGTAAATCTTTGTTAAGAATTCTTGTAATAGACCAAATTGCTTAGACAAAGGCATTACATTAAACAAAGTAGACATTTAGCTGATTGCAATTTTCCGAACGCATTTTAGTTTATTTTGGTAATTTTTTGGTGTTACGCTAATATTTGTCTATCGGGTTAATATAGGTTCATGAAACGTAGTTTGTCTGCAACAGAAATGCATCAGGTCATCCAGTTAATATTTTTCCTAACTAGGAGATGGAGGCTGTGAAAGAAAGAATCAGATAAAATTCTGGCCTAAGTAAAATATTTTACCTATAGAAAAGGCGGCAGTTCTCTCCCAAACGGAACTTTTTACGTCGCTGCACCCCAGAAGATAATTTATAACTTGTAGCTTATGTAAGATATAATCTGACTAGCTGAACGGCGGTGTGCGCATGGGGCGTGCGGTACTGAACACTGCATATATGTATATAATACTATTTATCGTAGCATAATGTTATATAGCCTACAGCCTTCCTCGATAAATGGACTATTCAAAACAAAAAGAATTTTTCAATTCGAACCAGTAGTTCCTGAGATTAGCGCGTTCAAACAAACAAACAAACTCTTCAGCTTTATAATATTAGTATAGATTACTTGTTTAAAATGAACGGTAAAATAGAAACAAAAAAAAGAAAAGAAAAGAAAAACTACTTAGTAAGGACCAACGTAAAGGAAGGTTATAGAAAAAGAGGTTGAAAGTTCTAGAGTAGTTACCCAATTAGTCACTATAGGGCAAAGTCCAGTTTTGGCGATTGTTCGGTGGGCTATAAGCTGTCAAGAAATCAAGAAAAATATTATATTAAAGATTAAGAAGTTGTCTTTTATAAAACATGTTCCATAACCAGAATGGTTCTTTCAGCAAGAATCAGTACCGAGTCATAAATACAAGCATGATTGGTAAGGATCGTTTCAGACTTCGTCAGGGCTGAAGAGAGGCTGTCTTCTAATCCGATATTGATTCGTTCAATTACGATTTCTAGATTCTTTTAGATGAAATGACATGTTTTAAACCCCACATTGAATCCCTAAGTACTCGTATGCTAAAGTTCAAGTGGCAACTTTTCTCATGAAGAAATTGAGTGTTTTAAGGTTGCTGATTGTATTAAGGTTTTTGAGACTGTATTAAGGTTGCCGGAGATAATTTTTCCCTTTCATTCATTTCTTTTCGGGGTAGACAGCGCAACAGCACCCTCCCTGGTGTTACTCGTATTGGTGTCCTTCGGCGAAGGCCATTTATTATCAAATGTATCGAAGGCTTCCCGCCACCATTTAATACATTTAAAAATAAATGAAGAATTTTCCAAAAAATTTTTAGATTATCAAAAATGCTAAACGTAATGTTTTGGAGACATACGAGTATACGAGTAAAGTTACAATGTTTTAAAACTGAAACAATCTTAGTGCTCGTTAGATTTTGTTAAAGATCCTTATTTGTTAAGAATTAACAAACAATAAAAAAATCAATAATAGTTATTATTGTGCATTATAAATTCACAAATTTCTAGAGGTAACGTTCCACGAGTGAGTTTTTTTGGTATATTTTCTCCCTGCGTAACCGCTACGCTCTAAAATTGTTTTTGCTATTGTTTTCGATTAAATTAAATCAAGTTACTACTAAATTAAAAGAAAAGAGTCAAATCATTCGTCATAACAAATAATAAATGAAACAAAAAAAATACGTATAATAATTATAGAGTTTATTAACCATGGCCAAAATAGATTGTTAATGAAAATTGAGGCTATATTACCGTCGTTATTATAACTGTAGACAAATAGTTAACCTGTTTAAAGTTTCAGCATCGTGTCGCGATCGCGTGACATACTGTTTGCCGTGCCCAAGCTCAGAAAACATTTGCTTTTCGCAAATCTACACGTAGCTATTTTATACTTCAATAAGTAAACCTATTACTCCAATGTTGGCTTTAAAATTTATTAAAATACTAGCGATCCATCCCCAGCCTCACAGGGGTTCATTTTGTTCTGCAAATTACATACAAATACCTTCCTCTTGGTGGTATCTCTTGGACCCGGTAGGTGGCGCTCTGATTAGACGAAAAAATTCAGCAGACATAGTTCTTAAATGTGGTTCCTATAATAAGTCTAATGACATGCTTACTTTTAAACTATTAACATTATGTGTGAATGTTGACTATAATATTTTTTTTAATATAGAGTTAGTCAGAGGTTTTTTATATAGAGACAGGCTGACTTATCAGTCCTCTTGATCCACTTATCCGAGAAGGGCATAGGAAAATTATGTAAAATTGTTGGTGCTTTACCTTTAAACGACATTAAAGTATAATAGCAATGTAGAAGCTTATTTCATTATACTGTTAGAACTAACAATGGAACGTTTTGGAAAAAGCGTTCGCGTCGGCCGAAAGTCTCGAACGTCCCACCCTATCGATGGTAGCCACGCCCCGTCCCGAATAGTGCTAAAGGAAATTGGTCCTTGTGTTTACAACATAGAGTTTACATTTCAACAGAAATAGCATTCCCGAAATTTAAATGGCTTGTTTACGACTTGTTTAGATTTTCTGGAAAACTCGACATACATCTAGGCGTTTGGCGCCAAGTATAAATAAGAGAGCAGGAGGGCGACGTGAGTGAGTTGTTCGATAACAAGCGATTCGAAAGCGACTCTCCGGAGCTTTTGCGAAGTTACCTGCGACAATGAACCGGCGACACAAGTCGTGACAAAGTCGTCATTTTGGCAAGTTTAACGGTTTCATCGGACAAGTTTAGTGATTTTGGAAGTCATCTTGGTTTGTGAAAATAAATCGTTCATTTCGCCCTTACACGGCATTTTAACTCGCACGTAACAATACTATTCATTGACATTCTTACTCAATTACCGAAACACAACAATGCACGCGCTGTTATTTCACGACGCGCTGTTATTCTGCTGGGGGAACTACTCAGTTTATGACTGCGAAACGCAGCACAAGTTGATCAAGCAAGTTGATGGTACATCAAATTAGTTGAAAAACTTGATGGCAAACGGCTCGCTTAAAAACACAACAAATGCTGGGGAGATGAAAGATGAAAGTGCGCTGCCGATCTTGAAAAGAGATTATTGTGCTCTGGCAACACTTTGAAAATATGTCTTCTAACATTAGGGAAGTAGATAAACGATACAAACGCGATCCTGCGCACGGATGCGCAAGTCTCTTCCTGCTTGGTTACTGTACGACAGAACCTTGTCATTTATGTCCACACGTGTTAAATTAATTGGTAATAGAAATGGTGGATTGAAAGATGCGCTGCTGGTTACATTACCTCTAGAAAAAGATGAGGAATTAAAAAAAAAAAGATTTATAAAGATTATAAGAAAAAGAAGACTTTGGACGGACCCGGGAATCGCGTGCATGCTGACGAAGTCCGATCTATTTCTGTGCGCTATCTTTCTCCCGTAGTCGCTTCGATGCTTTAGGAAAATATTTATAGTGTTAATTGATTTTCGATTTTATTTCATCACCAGCAATATCCACAATAGTTTGACAGTGAAAAATATTCTACGCTTCGTTTACCCATATTTGCGCCTGCCCTAACTCACCGAAGTACACATACGAGGATAACTAAATAATGTTGTTTTTATATGTACTTTGGTACCACTGACTGAAGCAGTGGGCCCACTCTTTTTTAGGGATCTTTTTCATGGCGTTTTCGAACGCTTCACCTCATCTTCAGGACTCATTAAGCGAATTTGTCTAAATTTATCTTTTATTTTTGGGAATAAATAGAAATCACATGGTGCTAAGTCGGGACTGTAAAGAGGATGACTAACTAATTTCATCATCTTTTTTGGCAATCATCTTTTTCCCTTCACTTCTTCCCTTCTTCACTTTTGTTGTTAAATCCTCGAAAGGAAACACCCGTTGTGCAGATTGCCTTTTAGTTTTGGATTCGTAACAACATATCCAGGTTTCATATCCTGTGACGATGTGACAGCATTTGAGTCACCCCCGTTATATTTTTCAATCATTTGGCTGCACCTATCTTGATGACGTTTTTGATTTTTTGTCAAAGGAGAAATCCATTTACAGGTTTCCTACAACTGGCTAGGCGGTAGGGGTATGTGGGGGTCACCAGTGCTCCACGCTATGCTCTAGGTCATAGCGGCACTGGCACTACCCACTAAAACTCCTCGGTGTCTCATTGCCCTTCGAGAGGGCTGGACCTGGTTGTGCCGTGGCAACAACTCCGATCCACTCCAGGGCAGCCTAGACATTGCTGGCCAAATTAACTCCAATGGGGAAAGTTTCCTCACGCCTAGATGTTCGTGTAAGAGTTTTTGCACTTGACTCATGTCAATGCCTAAACTTGACCAAATCTGTTTTTATGTCATCTTTTATCTGTTTCAATCATGAGCCGCACTTTCATTTGTCGCCGTAGATGGAAGTCCTTTACGAAATTTATCAGTGAGATGGCTACGACCACGTTTAAACTCACTGAACCATTATAAACAGTGGCACGAGATGGGACTTCCTCATGAGATGCCAATCGAAGCTTATCATTACTTTTTTGTTAATTAAGACCGCAACGAATGTCATAATAAATAATAGAGCGAAAATTTTCTCTCGACAAATTTATTTTTTCGCACGACACAACAATGTAAAAACAAATGTCAATTGAATAAATTTACATCTACTGCTTGCTAAAGAGTTTTTAATTCAAAATTTATATTTATTTTTCGTTTCTGTTCTTACTTTCTGGCCAGTTCTAAAAACTTTCAGTGCGGCTTATGTACTGTTATATATGTATGTATCTTGGCGATTTTCTTGAAGCGTGCTTCTACTGTCAACATATACATATACGGAAAGCAAACTATTCTGTATTCGCATATCTCATTGTCAAATCATTACACGCATTATCGTCCGCATATCTCAGAGTACGATGTGCGTGCATCGTATTTGATATTTACTATATTTAGGCACAACGATCATTCTAAAGCAGTAATCGTGATAAAATGCCATTGCAATAAAAGAAAATTTATTACACTTACATCTGAAATCGATCAACCCTCAATTGTACCAATTTCTTGATAACAGCTCTTATTTTTATAGACATAATAAAAGCAAAGAGAAGAAATTGATACAAATATCTATACATATTATAAAATTTAAAAAGTAAAAAATACAAAAGTGTTCGCTTTTATCTGTTTCTTTTACATAAATCACGTAATGGATTTTGATATGGTTTTCAGTAATGAAAAGAGCGATAAATGAGGAAGGTTTGTGTATATAACCGTGGTAATCCAATTTGCAAAGTAAGTCGATGGAAAAACGGTCAAACAGAAACGTTTCTTTCGAACGCTGCTTTAACTGTGAGAGATATATGATTGATTCTATGGAAAAGTCATTAATTATTTAAGCCACAAAAACGACTTTTTTGTATTAAAAAAATAATTAAAATCGTTAGGTGATGTTTATTGACCATATTGTCAACAATTACGAATCCTTATCAAAATCAGTAAGTTTATTGTCACAAGTAATAAATACACATGATTTTTGCTTTTTACTGCATATGTTTTGGACGTAGGTATGGTTAAAGAGATACGATATAATTATGTAAAGCGCGACCGCGCCGTGAAGCCACAGAGGCAATTCAAGTAGGTCAAGATACATACGCTACAATTGCGGGGTAGGTACCTGATACCGCGAACAATCTGAATTCCACGCGGGCGAAGCCGCGGGCACCGCTAGGACTATTTATATTACTAGATAAATAACTCATATAATCTGTACTAAATTATATAGAGAGTCAGGGAGAGAAGAGATTTTGTATGTAAGTTGCATAGAATAAGTTGCATAGAATTTCTTTCACTATTTTAAAGGTACATTTTACCAATATTACAAAATTTGGAAAAACACATTTCTTTATTTTTTTATCGGGGGTTGTTTTGAAAAAAAAACACAGTTCATTTTTAGATCCTTCAAAGTAACGTATATCAAAAATTCAGGTATTTCTCTCACATTTGCACTTTAAAGGCCTATTTTTTTGGACTACAAATGGAAAGGGCAATAACACCCTCAAATGCACCCTAACGAAGTAGGGACGTGTCGATTTACTAAATTTTATTTAATTATCATATAATAGTTAATCATATATCCATTTACTGCTATGCACAGGACTCTGATTAATGTGAGAAACTATGGGCTTGTAGACCATTCACTGCGTATTGGCATGATTTTTACTTCGGCAGTCGATGTAGATTCTTGAACTGAAAATAGGTACTTTCCTAGGAAAACGATACTATAATCGCAATAATACATTCATTTTTCCAGTACACACTTCAGTCGGGTTTTCGCAGTCAACTGAAAATTTTTCAAACGTTTTTCTTAGATACTGTATCGTCACTACACATCGATATTGCTGTAACCAAGTGGTCTTACATATTGTAACCATGCGGTATAAGAGTATGACAGATTTGAGAGAGTGCTGTAATACCAACCTAAATTAATGATAGTCAAGCAACGACTAGATCTAGCCCAGTAGTTTGAAGAATATTTTTTCATTGTATTTTTTCTTATGTCCAATCGAACAAAATAATCGTAATCCTAATCCTTATAATATTAAAAATGCGAAAGTTTGTATGTTTGTTCCCCAATAACTCAGAAACGGTTGAACGCATTTAGATGAAAATTGGCACACAGATAGTTTATTTCCTGGATTAACATATAGGATACTTTTAATCTTAAAAATGTTAGATTCCCTAGGGATCGTCTATAAATATAAAAATTGGGCGACACAGCGATAAAGATGTCAAATGTTATTTTTTAACGGAACGAAGTCGAGGGCACTAGCTATTAAAAAATAAAAATTAATCCAAAGAGTAGCGTTTAGAAAACAAACGGAGTATAGGTAGGCACTTCATTGGACTACTTCCAATAAAACGGCGACAATCTAATGTTAGTAAAACATAGTAAACATATTTTATTATATTAAACAGTAACATGATAATTACTCCCGTTTCCTCACTAAAATTGACTTGGACACTGTTATTTGATATTGTTTAAGTATTAGATGTTCAGACGAAAGACTGAATTCAAATTTTGAAGTAGGTATACTTACCGTGTACATTAGCTTAATAGTTAGGCGACAATAAAATATCGCATATGACAGCGGCTACCCACGTCAGCTCATTAAAATTCTTTTTAAATTCGCAAAACTATTACATAAGTTGCGGAATTTTTAAGTATTTTCGCTATTTTAATGTTTTTGGAGTTTACTCCTTAAGAATCGATTTTCATATAAGATTTTCCGGGTATGGAAATTTTATGAGGAATAAAATTAATACAAGCGTTAACTAAAAAGCGTTACGTTATTTTGTCACTTTGACATCTGTGCGACAGCTGACGCATGTATTTATGTTCACTAATTCTATTGTAGTATAACAAGCAACATGAGAGGGTTTCTCTGGACTTATAAAACAAACGTCGAAATCTTGTATGAAAAGTGTAGTCCGCGTTGAGGAACGAAACGATAGCGCGTTATAACCTGCCGGCGCAGAGACATCTATTGTCGAAAAAATTAACTGTTTGAACTTATAAAACGTAGTGACATCTGTATACCGGACGGAACTAACATAACTTTTTTGGAACACAACACGTGACATCTGAATATGCAGAATGTAACTGTACATTTTGAATGTGATGCTCATTTTGCTCTGAAGGGAACTAAATAATATACATTATTTAGGAAAATTTTATACATTTATCAAAATCCGTTGTGTGATTTAGAAGAAGTTGGCTGGAAAAAGATAGAAGCAGAGAGCGACTTTCGTGCAATCGTAGTTATCGACCGATACTAACACCGAACGATGCTTGTTGAAAACAAGCAATGTAATCTTGTCTTGTCTTGTCCAATCTAGATATAGATTGGACCAAAGTTAAAAAAATATCCACGTTAACCACGCCACGAGGTGAGTGCTATGTGGGATGTACCACGTTTTACAGCAAAGAACCTTACCAAGACTTCTCTTTTTGACATGGTGCGTATTGTTCCTCACTCAGATGCAGAGTGGATCCTCACTCTGAAGCCCTAACCACTGGTAACTTAAGCCTTGTCCCGCTATCAGCGGCAAATTACTTTTAGTTTTATTTATTTTATTGATTATTTTAAGTGAATAATAATAAAATAAAAAAATATCCAAGCAACTGTAGAACTCACATTTTGCGAGTAACAAATAAATTTTGTAAAGTATATTTTAAAAATTTGCAAAATGATTAAAAATGGTTCGCTTTAACTGCTAGTTAGCGAAAGTGTAACAGTTAAAAAACATGAAAAACAAATACGAATATAAAGTCTTGGTTTTAAATATTATGTATCTTTGGGATTAGAAAAATTTCTGAATCGATTACAGGCTCACAAATTATTCTAATGTGAGCCTGTATTAATTCTTTAACAAAAATAATGGTTAATTTAATAAAAAAATATATTAGAGAACTAGGGTTTATCTTTGATATTTATGTATCTGTTTATATTATGTTGAAAATGTGATATACAAAAAGTGAATAGCGACGTTCTTCTAAATGAACTGGTAATTTAGTGACGGACGTTTAGATGAAAGTCGAAATGAAGTCATTGCTACGTCATTAGCACGTCATTGTACTCGTACATAGGTAACATGTGCTCACAATTTACTAGATTTTGGCCTCATTAGAACCGAATACCCTCTATTTATCATACTTTAGACTTTATTTTGACGAATTTAGTGTGCTACATGAAGGAAAGCAATTATACAATACTTGGCAAATATTTTTGAAAAAATATTCCCCGCAAATTGCGTCTCAGAGTTGCAGTTATCCGTGACTTCATCCGCGTCACTTGGGAACAGAACTTTTTTTAGAAGAAATCTATGTAGAAAAACTTATATTTTATTACAAATTTAATCTTTCAGCTCTTCGATATTGTTCGCCCCACTTTGTCATTAGGGGCGCGCAAGTGTCTCTTGTCCGATTGGCCTATTATGGTGCATTAGCATTGTCGGCCAATCAGCGCACTTCCTGACGGCCAATCATAATACCTTTATACTTAGAATTTAATTTCAATATATTTTGGGATGTGTTCCAGCACTTCTCCGGTCAAGGCCAATTTTGCTCTAGTGTCATTTGATCATACCTGTTCCGACAGGGAGAGCATAATTAGCACTGACAGGTCGTCCGGAACGGGTATGATCAAATCTTGTCCAGATCAAAATTAGCCTTGGCCGAAGAAGTGCTGGAACACACCCCTGGAAAAGCAATTCAGTGTGTTCCCATAGAAGCTATCACGCTTCCACGCGGCACTTCTTCATGTACACTTATAACCGCCAGTCAATTATTGAACTTGGAGTAGTTTTGGAGTGGGTGAACCAACCTAAAAGTCAATCTTCTCCAACGCGTTGGAACATTACAGGAAGGAAGAATCGTTTCCCATGGATCACTCCTGAGATTGTATGTATAATTATTACTGATTTTCTTAATACAAATCAAAGCCCCGCATATACAGTCCACTACAATCGCTCCGGGGCGTCCATATTGCTTTTGAAAGCCCTCACAGATTTTATTTGTTACTAGCGACCCGCCCCGACTTCGCCCGTGGTGCAATTTTTATATACTAAAAATTCCCCGTTTATCCCTCTTTCCATTAGTGAAAACCGAATTAAAATCCGACTACCCGTTCACGCGTGATGCCGTGACCAAGGGAAATGGGGATTCATTTTTATATATAGAGACTAGTGACCCGCCCCCGGCTTCGCCCGGCGTGCAATTTTTATATATAAGAACATTCCCCGTTTATCCCTCTTTCCATTAGTGAAAACCGAATTAAAATCGGTCCACCCGTTCACGCGTGATGCCGTGACCAAGGGAAATGGGGATTCATTTTTATATATAGAGATAGATTTTATAATAAACACTCTTGAGTAGGATTTTCTTAATTTAACTTTAACTTCATTTATTTATAGACATCCAAATCTAACTTTTTGTTATATTTATATTATAATATTTGGTCCTGCTGCGCACTCGTTAAGGTCTTTTTTCTAATACTGAAAATAGAGTTCATCGGTCCCCTATCAGTTGCCGCTCATGCATGTTTCACGGGCTTCAGGGCTGATCCTCATACGTCATCATGGAATTGTTTCCCGAGTGTCATTCGATTTTTTTTTCAATTTGGCGGCTGTCCAGTCAGTTTGGCGGTCTTTGTCAATGTTGGATTTATTAATAGTTACATCGAATTGCAGCCGGCGGCGACCGAGGTTAGCGACTTGTACTTATATAATAAACATGTCTTTAATTTCTTTCGTTTTCTTTTAATATCACCTACTTATATTATTTTTGAGATAACGATTAACTCGATCTTCAGTGGATTATTGTAAACTATCAAATTCTTCGCACATTAATGACTAACATTAATAAAAAAGAATGACACAGTCCGCCCTATAAATTCCTGTCTAAACAATTGTTCTGTAATATGTTCTCTTTATACAAACAATAGAAAATGAAACGTAATAATTACTGTAAAATATCACATAAGTGTAATTTTATAAAATAAAAAACCATCCAATAATTTAGAGCCAGTAGCATATTCAAAGTTTTCATTCTAAAAGGATCCGCCCATTTTCCATACATCGCGGGGCCCAGAATTTGATGACCCGTTACAAGTTCCAAATTAGTATTATTTGGTAGGTAAAAATTTCAGATTTATGCTACCTTAGTTTCAATTTCATAGTCAGTTACATTATCAAGATATATGGGCTCAAATATATGGTTAGGTTAGGTTAGGTTGATATTTGGTTGCTTCGACAGAT
This sequence comes from Bembecia ichneumoniformis, assembly GCA_910589475.2. Taxonomy (NCBI): domain Eukaryota; kingdom Metazoa; phylum Arthropoda; class Insecta; order Lepidoptera; family Sesiidae; genus Bembecia; species Bembecia ichneumoniformis. The sequence goes on along the minus strand of OU342524.1, from coordinate 14,681,368 downwards.
ATCTTTGCAATGTCGCCAGGCGGGAAGCGTCACCTTTCTGTCATCATTGCGGTTGCTGCGAGGACACCGCGCAGCACACTCTCGAGGCATGCCCGGCAAGGGACTTACAACGGCGCCACTTAGTCGCCGTTATCGGAGGCGAACTTTCGCTGTCGGCCGTGGTTTCGGCCATGGTTGGCAGCGAAAATTCTTGGAAAGCGATGGTCTCCTTCAGCGAGGAAGTGATGCCGCTGAAGGATTATGCTCGCGCGGAATCCCTCTCTCCTGTCCTAATGCGTGTGAGGAACACGGAGGGGTTTTAATGGGTATTCTCGGTGATATTGCTTCGCCGGGCGAGTCCCGCACTCCCCCTCGTCGATGAGTCCTCAACATCGACAAGGGATAGTGCGTAAACGCATTGCCCCTCTTAAAAAAAAAGGTTAGGCTGATATTTTGCAATTATCATTTTAGTATTGTTTAGACGACTAATAAACTCTAGGAAAATATCCATTAGATTATAATGCCTTTATAATTGCATAAAAAACACTAAACTAATTAAACTAAATAAGATTCAGCCTAGCAAGATGGTGTTCGGCCCACCCCGAAAAGGATTAACAATATATTGTTTTGAAAGATCTCTATACCAATTATCATATTCAATTGCAACTAATTTGTATTCATATATTTTAATAAAACAGTTATTTAATATAAAAACAAGTATTACTTTAATACCTATTAGATGACTGTAGATTACATTCACTTGTTTTTTATTTATATATTTCTGTTACTTATTGTTTTTTTATGTTAAGATCGACAGACACGTTGACGGTTTACTTGATGGTAGGTGGCTACCGTCGCCTATAACACAAGCAACGCCACAGGTGCTGCAAATGCGCTACCGACTACAGTAGGATTAAGGATAAGGGATTAGAAGAGGATAGGGAAAATTGGTTTTGGCATCCCTACTCACTCACCGAAACACAACAGCACACGTGCAGTTATTTCTCGGTGGTTACTGCCAGACGGGCTGCCAAATGACTGCGAAACGCATTCTGCCCTGCCACTACTTTCCAGATCCAGACCAGAGCCAACTTTGAAAAGTTAATTTCAAAAGTTGACGCTGTCGGGAATCGAACCCGGGAACCTTAGAAAAAAGCTTTATGGCAAGCACCCTAACCACTCATCCGACGATCTCGAGAGCGAATAATACGTATTTATTATTCTCTCTTTCATTTCCTTACTTTTCATTCTTTATATAATATATGAGGTCATACTCCTCTGGTTGTCATAACCTTACATCTGTATCTATCTATCTATATCCTATATCTATACATATTACAAAACAAAGACGTTGTTATCTTCTGTCTTCGTTAACTTTTTTAAACCGTCCAACGTAATTTGATACAATTTTAGCTAATGGAAATAACGATATACAAGAAATGTGTATATATATAATTTACAAAAAAAAATGTGTATCCCTGCGAAACCGGTGCCGGTGGTGAGTCGGTAATACATATTACAAGATAAAGTTGCAGTCAACCTCTGTCTAACAACTTCTAACTCGGAACCAATATATTTTGATACGGTTTTTACTAATGGAAAGAGCTATACAAAAGGCAGGTTTGTATAGCTAGTATTTAATGAATTCTACAAATGTAAAACTATTATAGTTTTACACTACTTTAACACTACTTAATAAGTATAACTATCGATTTTGGATAAACCATGAAAATAAAAATAAAATAAAATTTCATCTCAATTACTTTACATCTTGTATTACATCACTGATTGTTGCTAAGAGCTCTGCTAATGCACAAGCTTACATTATCTCACGTCAACTCGTAATGTCGTCTGGTATTTGAGAAATGCTGTTATTTGGGTGTGCGATTTGTAAGAGAGGCAAAAATAAACTGAATTTGACCGTCTGGTGGCAGATGAAGCGGGGCACGCGCACTGTACAGCCGTGAACTGAGTGCACATGTGAACATTGGATTATTGTTGACGGGAGATTTGATGGCAGGCGGCTACTTGAGCTCATAAGCAACATCATCGATATAATAGAATAAACTCACGCTATCATTAATTTTCCATTTAATGGTCAGCAAGCAGGCTGACGGTTCACTTGAAGGAAGGTGACAACCGTCGCCTTTGACGACAAAAAACGTAATAAGGTATAGCATAATACAACCCTTGATAGGATAAAGGATTAGGTTACAAAGAGGAGATAACCGTTCTTTTATCTTTGGTATCTCACAACTCAAAAGCAAAAGAACTGTTGTCACTGGAACGCAGTGAGCTCTGCCATTACTAATTATTTTCCTTGACATTGCAATATTATTTTACTCTTTTAGAATAAACTCAATTTATTGTTTGGAATAGATGGTACAATTTTTTGTAAGACAGTAATTACAAAAACATCTTTTATCTTATCTTAGTGGCTAAGTATTTCTGTCCGCTAGAGTACCAGTATCACTTCGTCCATTGCTGAAATATTGTGATCGCCTCGTGAACTAAAGCCTATACCTATACCTACCATATTAAGGAACTGTAGTACTTTTTTGATAGAGGCATCCTTCACATCTTCACAAGCCATTGTGTGGCTTCCTAAGGTATGACTACGCTTGTGCATCAAGGGGCCACACTCGCAGAGGATATGCATTGGTGTTTCCTCTGCCTCATGGCAGAAGCGACACTATCCAGTTTTAGTGAGACCCATTATGTTAAGGTGCCTATTGAGGCGGCGCAGTACCCCGTCAGTGCCCTAGTTAGCATGCACAAATTTCTCTTACTAAGCGACATAGCCTGATGTATGTATGTAACACATAGTGTATATATTTCGTACAAATACATACATTAAAATTTAATTTAAATTTGAATTAAAATTGACGTAAAATTTTGAAGCGACATTCAGCGACTAAACGTCCGTCTGTTTGTATTGTAAACCTTGTCGCCGAAAAGTCGCACACTTGACGTCCGCCTGAGGTAAGCCTAAATTTGCATAATTTGTACTGTTAAGGCGGTCTTATGTGTTTGAGAAACTTCAGTTAATAAGTTGTTCTTATTCGACCTTAAGGGAGTTTATTTAAAAAAAGTAAGTACACCTGACTTAGACATTTAAAGTAAAAGAAACCCAACTTTTTTATACAGACTTATTCTCTAGCAATAAATTTTTGCCTGCATTTTCCTACCATTCTAACTTTATGTTATGTTAAAGTTATGTTAATCAGCGTTCTTTCAATGACGTGACACCCATATTTCCGTCCTTGACAATGCCATTCGCGTTGTGAACATTTCGCGTGTTTACAGAAATTTAGTAAATTTAGATATTCTTAATGATCGTTTTAAGAAAATGTGTGTCCTTCTTTTTTTGTCCTGTTATAAAAAAGTTTTAATTACTTTTGTGTTTGTTTTTAAACAGCAGTAAAATCTGTTAGGTTTTAAAATGTATGAAATGAATTTTTTATCTGAATTAAAATTATATAATTTGAATACTTAGTTAGCCTCTAAAATTAAATAAAAAAAATCTAAATTACATATCAACAAAAAATATCATTAAAACAATTTCGCTGAGACATTGCAGTACATTAAAAAGCAATTATTAATGCATTAATAGTTTGCAACGGCTAGTACTTATTTAGTTTATCGGAAATATAATTTTATATTTCATAGCAAACAATTTGAAGTAGGTACGTCACCGCATTGCAGGTAAGTTAAGTATATTTGTAAGTTATTTATGTAGCTGTCTTTTGGTAGTAAACGTTTCGTGATACAAACTGACATCCGCATTGTCTTTGTAAACGGAATTGGTCTAACAATTCGAAATTTAAAATTTCATCAATACCGCCTCCACTCGTCGTCACTGTAGACATTGTGAAGGCTTCTCAAGTTCATAAATATTGTATAGACTGTAGATTGAAACTTTATTTTTAGGCTATGTTTTTTGATAACAAAACTTTGCCAAATTTAGAATAGTTTTTATGACGTTAAGTTATGTTTTTTCTTGACTACCCATCGCCAAAAGCCGTATAACGAAGAAATAATAATATCCTTTACTTAAAACATTAATTTTTTTTAAATGTAAAGATCGTTAGACAGGCTTACGGTCCACTTGATGTCACCTAAAACACAAACAAAACCACAGGTGCGATTAAGGATAAGGGATTGGGAAGGGATAGGGAAATGAACTTTCATATATAATGTATGTTAATGACATTTCATTTGATGGTTGGATGTAAATAATTTTTTTTATATTATAGAGGGTGGCTATCGTCGCCTAAGGACACAAAAGCAACACCAGGAGGAATTAGGTGCGCTGCCAACCTGAAGGAACCTGTTTAAAGCTTGCTTGAAGAAGCCTGAACTGAAGCCAGACGGAAAGACCTCACAAGGAAATTATTCCAAAGTAAATTCCAAAATTTTCCTAGAAGAAGACTGTTCCAAGATTACCGAAGAGAATTGAACACACGCAACGCCAAAGAGGTAATTAAGTGTGTAAGTGCTCTGCCCACCTCTATAAAGAAAAGTTTAAGCATCAGAAAGAGGGAACGTCTTGTGACATTCCAAATACAATATATAATAGACAATACAACAGAAACACCAGACAATAGACGAGCTGTCCAGTTCATGAATGCCGAATAATGCTGAAAATTTGTTTGAAAAAAAAAAATGCTGTCTGTTATTCTATATCCTAATCTCAATTTGTATATACGTATATATTGCTATAGTATACTAACATATAGAATATGAATGTAAGAACAATGCAATGGATTTTGTTAGTACAACTGGTGCCATCTATGGCAGAAAAACTGAATTTCTTGGAAAATAGACAGGGAAATTTCTCTCTGGGATGAATTCGGAGCAGTTTAACAGTAAATCTTGCCTCAAGTACTGTAAGGTAGATGGCGTTCTGAGGATATTACTGTTTTTATCTATTTCACAAAATTTATATATTCCTTTATACTTTTTAACAATAAATTAATATGGTTATGTGTATTTTTTTAATAAGTACGTACTGAGTTTTTATAAGCTTCGATCTCAGAACCCAGCAATTAAATGGGAAAACAATACATCTACATTTTGCCTTGTACTCACTAATAGTATCGGTGCCCTTTATAACGCAAAAATTCTGAATCTGTATCAGACCAATATAATTTCCACTGCTGAACTAGAAGTATTCTTGTTTGTACTACTATTTTGGTTCTATTGTAGCACAAACTATATTTTTTTCTGTTTCGATCCGATTTCGATGCGATTTTCACTAATGTAAAGAGCAATAAACGAGGAAGGATAATGTGTGAAGCCGGTAATTTATAAAATATATTTTAAATTAAATTGGCAGACTTACTGATCGTTCGTTAACCACATACGAGGGTTGCTACTTATGTATGGGAGACCCTGTGTAGTTTAAAGTGAAATTGTTAGCTAGGTATAGATAATACTAACAGCTGAAATGTAACATGTCAAGAATGTCTTATTGAAGGCGATCTTACTAAATATAACAATATATTTTTAAACCAATATTTTCAGAATATTGGTTTCGAATCCATATTGTTAATAACATCCGAGTTTTCGGCCTTTTATTACAAATTCTCGCCCATTGTTGTTATTTTACTTTATTTTGTAACTTGATGTGATATGGGATAGGGGAGAACAAGATCCTTGAATTAAAGATAGAAACCTGTGAACGGCGGAGTGAAGCCGGTAAAACTACGCCTTGCCGTATACACGATTACACGCACACAAACTCAAATTACGTCTCGCCTTTAATTGAGCAACATCAGCGCGTGGAGCTTGGCTTAATAACAAATTAAATTATTTACTAGTGAAAGGGCGTTATTTACCATTCTTGTAAAAGTAATATTACATTTCACATGAAAATTTTTTCAATAAAATAATTATTGAATAAAACAAAGTAATTAAGTTGATAAAAAAAATTAAAATATACGTTTAGTTTAGTTTAGTTAGTTTAGTTTTGAGCTGCTAATATGGATTTTAATATCTGAACTAAATGATTATTTTTATTATTATTATTAAATAAAAATTGAGGTTATTATCGCCATACGCACACACGTAACATTCTGTGTTTAGTTCTTATTAGGTCTGAAAATATCATGTAGGCTAACGGCCTGCAGCAAGATATTTATAATAAAACTAAATTTTGCTTGCGACCACGTCCGCACCCCTATTATTAAGTGTTACAACATTTATTCAATCTTTATTGTTCATATAGTTTTGTAAGACGTTGAATTTATTATTTTTAAATGATCCCTAAGGAACAGTACTTTTTTCTGGATGAAAAGTATCCTATGCTCTTTTCTGTGTCCCTGAAAACGTTCGTGCAAAATTTCACGACGATCGGTTGAGTAGTTAAGGCGTGAAAGCGTTATAAACAAACAAACTCACTTTCGCATTTATAATAGAACATATGTATAGTATAAGTTAGGCTAGTCTAGTTTTTTTTAATGTTAAGATCGGCAGACAGGCCAAAGGTCCACTTGATGGTAGGTGGTTATCGTCGCCTATAATACAAGCAACGCCACAGGTGCTGCAAGTGCGCCGCCGACTACAGTAGGAATAAGGATAAGGGAATGGGGAGGGGATAGGAAAATGGGTTGGCATCCCTTACTCACGCACCGAAACACAACAGCATACGTGCTGTTATTTCACGATGGTCTTCTGTAAAGTGGTGGTTACTGCCGCCAGACGTGCTGCCCAAAAGACTGCGAAACGCAGTGTGCCCTGCCACTACTTTCCAGATCCAGACCAGAGCCAAATTTAAAAAGTTCATTTTTCAAAGTTAACCTGCCAGGAATCGAACCGAACCCTAGAACAGAGCGTTAAGCCAAGCACTCATTCAACGGGCTCGTCAAAAATGGTTTAAGTGAACTCATTTTTATCTTCTTCTTTCGTTATATTCCAATTCACACTACAACGTGAGACAATGTGATTCACGTCACTCTTATCACCGTTCAACTGTTACTTTGTTAATATTGATCGTTTTTCCAGCAAAAGCTTCGCTGTTTTGATGAAAACTGGCACCGATAACTCACTGTGATTCCTTCAAAAGCATTGACAGTTCCCTCCTGAGTTAAATGTTTGAAATTCGAAGTCACCTTTTCTGAATTAAATGCCGCGAAAATTTTAATTTCTTTACAGTTATAAAAAGAAATAAAAATAAAAACACGACGATCAAAACGTTTTCTGTACAGTTCAAGAAAGCAAGAAATAGTTTCTGTGGAACTTTTCAGCCCACTCTACTAATCCTCTGTTTTACTTGTTGCTTGTTCCAACTGTAGGTTTTCCCTCGGGGCAACTTGGGGATTGTTCAGCGACATACTCGTACCTACAGTTAGTTGCCTTCGTTATCGTATCCAATACAAAAGCAGCAATTTATATTTAACACAGCTACAAAAAACAACACAAAGGAAATGTTTGTTCCGAGTAAAACCTAACTTTTTTTTATTTCAACACTGAATGCGCTAATTGCCGATCCGTACACACTGAAAATACTAACTGCTGAATAAAATAAATTCAGATAGGACAAATTATATTTAGCTTATAATGTTTTGTTGTATCGAAAAATATATTTTAACTATTTTATCATAGTTTCTCATTTATTTTGCTAAAAATTGATGGTAAATGATAATTAAATGATACAGTTCGCGCTTTTCGCCAAAATCTGACATGCAAAAGCAGCTATACCATAGTATCGTCAAATACGAATTAAATTAAATTTATATATGTCAAAGAATAATAATTACAAAAATTAATAATAATAATATATATTGTATATGGGCTACAAAACTCAATCTATATATTCAAAATACTCTCCGACTGAGTAAAAACTGTTTTGGATTAGTCAACTTTTTAGTTTGGCCTTAATCTTTCATTTCATTATTTAATCTATTGAAGATTTTTATCGTCATGCACACCGCATTTTTGCTATATACAGCGACGTTGTTTTCACAGGCGCCACAAGCCTACCGTATTTACCGCTAATCCGCGGTTTTGTAAGCATTCAGTATAAACAATGGTTCAGATATGAAAACCTAACATTTAGATGTAGTTAATTTTATATTTGTCACATAAATGAGCGTCAGAGGTTCTAATTTCGCTGAAAAACAAAAAATATATATGAATAAAGGAATATCTATTGATATTAAGAGTCGCTCTCGGTCTCTGTCTGTTTCTCATCTAACTTCTTCCAAATTACACAACGGATTTTGATATGGTTTTCACTAACGGAAAGACCAATAATCAAGGAAGGTATGTGAAAATGATTTGGAGAATTTTTTTTATTCAATTTTAAAATGAAACCGAGGGTGGGTCCGCTGGTACCAGGGGCGTAGCGTCGGGGAGCGTAGTTGTTCCAGGGCGCCGGGGCTTGAGGGGCGCAAATTTTTTTTCTTAAATTTTTGTCAATAGCCAATTGAAAATGCCCACCTAATTATAAATATTCATTATTCACTTTTTCGGAACATTTTAGTTTGGAACAGATATCTATAAATGAAACAAATTAAATGTACTCTAGAAAAGGTAGCGGAAAACGGAACTAAAATCAATTTCAAAGCAAAGAAGGGTATTGTAAGCTTTACTTTTAGCGCCCTGGAGTAAAAACACCTCTGTCCCATATGGCACCTCGAAATGAATCATCTGGAGTTTTGTGTATGAATTTTTTTCAGTTTTAATAAATAGTGATAATGAATCTGTAATCTTTCGGCATATTTTTCTTGATAATAATAATACTTTTATTAGCTATATGCATGCAATGTTTAGTTACAAGTTCGCAAAGTTACAATGTTACAATCGATCGTACCAAAAATTAAAAAGGGCGCTTGAAAAATTTTGCTCCATTGCGCTGAAAGTGTAGCTACGCCACTGGCTGGTACATATTATTCCTCATAAAAAACGACGGGGAGAACCTTCCATATGTACCCGGTTTGTAAAAAAATCCGGGTTGGGTGAGATTTTTGCCCACTAAAAACCCTCCCGATTGTCGCCAGTCGTGCCTATTCGCGGTCCCTGTAGCACCATTCTTCCCGAATACCTCGGTGTTATCCCCAAGAGCCAAGTCAGTAAGCCAATCACCGGAACCCCTTTTAGTCCCCTCATACGACAGGCAGAGGATACCGTGTCTGTATTCTAATTGAACCCCAGATCACAGGATACATCAGTTGGTTAAGACCTAATATAAAATACGGAATGAACCACCATTCAGTAAAGAATCAACGTCATCTTTATTAGAATATCAATCAACTAATGATCAACTTTAATTAATACAATATGTTTTATAAGGTCCTTTTTGACAGATTATTGATAGCGCTTGAGCTTATAATTGATAGTTAAATAACTTTGTACACATTGAACTTGAAGAGCCAAAGTTAGCCAAAAGTTTAAGTTGAGGGTCTCAGCTCTCGAATTACGGCTATCAAGTGTTTCAGGTTTCATTATTAGCCAAGATAAGAATTAAGTAAACTTTTTAAAATTTTAGTTTCGCCTACAATTAGTTGTGTAATTTCTGTGAGATTAACTTCTATGTACAATCTATATATCTTCTCTATATATAAAAATGAATCCCCATTTCCCTGGGTCACGGTATCACGCGTGAACGGGTAGACCGATTTTAATTCGGTTTTCACTAATGGAAAGAGGAATAAACGGGGAATGTTCATATATATAAAAATTGCACTCCGGGCGAAGCCGGGGGCGGGTCGCTAGTTCTATATACAATTCTAATACGAGTTCTATATACTAACAGTATACAAATCTACTAGTTCTTAGGAATATAACATTTCGTGTGACAGGTAATCATTTCTATGTTTTACTAGTTGTGCCCTGCTACTTCGCCTTGTGGCTGTGTCACTAAGGGGCAGATATTTATGTCCGAAGATAAATCTTATGATTGATTACGCTTCGTGATAAATTTTCAGAATTTTATTTTGAACTATCAGAACATAAGTGGGAAGTATTGATTTTTTTTTTCTGGAAAGTGGCTAAAAATCTTTATATGGAAAAATGTAATTAGATAAGTAAAATATTCACAACGTATAAACTTCTCGTTAGTACTAAAATAAGAAGGTGGCGCTTTTTATCTCTCGAGTCTCGACGCTTATTAAAGCATGAAAGTCGAAATTTTTAGGGCAATCTTGTCTTTAAATATTTTTTCAATTTGGTTCTTACAGCCTTAATTCATAATATTGTTACGTGCGGGGTGAGTTAAAATGCCGTGTAAGGGCGAAACGAACGATTTATTTTCACAATCCAAGATGACTTCCTAAATCACTAAATTTGTCCGATGAAACCGTTAAATTTGCCAAAAGTCGTCAATGATTCCCTTAATGTGTCGCCGGTTCACTGTCGCAGATAACTTCGCAAAAGCTCCGAAGAGTCGCTTTCGTATCGCTGCTGGTTGTCGCACCACTGACTCATCTCGCGCGCCTGCTCTCTTATTTATATTTGGCCTCAAACGCCTCGATGTATTTCGAATTTACCATAAATATTAACAAGATTGTAAACAAACCATTGAAAGTTCGGGAATGCTATTTCTGTTGAAATGTAAACTCATTGTAAACACAAGGAAATTAATCGGGAAAGGGCGTGGCTACCATCGATAGGGTGGGACGTTCGACACTTTCGGCCGACGCGAACGCTTTTTTCAGAATAGTTAGTTCTAACAATATCATCATCATCTCAGTCGTAGGACGTCTATTGCTAGACAACGGCCTCCACTTTATTTTTCCAAATGAAGCAGCCTGGATCTAACGTCGACCCACGGCCCTTATTTGGTCGTATGTCGATCTTGTATGGACTTGCCGGTCCGTGGCCTTCACTCGAGAACCTTCTGGCCCCAGCGGATGTCGGCTCTCCGTACTATGTTCCCCCCCCCCCCTTGCCAGTTTAACGTACTAATCCACCGGGTAATGTCGGTAACCACGTGCATAGCCCTCTCCATAGCTCGTTGAGCAACATTGATCTTTTTTACGAGGCCCATAGTTAAAGACCACTTTTCAAGGCCACATATCATCACTGGCAACACACATTGGTAGAAGAAAACTTGAGGAATTTTGGTCAAGAAGATGTCTCAGTGCTTTCCGAACGCTGCCCATCCGAGCTGGATTCGACGATCGACCTCCTTCTCGAAGTTGGAAGTTGATGAAGGAATCCACACATGAAATTGAAATGGCTAAGATGTGCACTGGGATAAGTCCTAATAACTTTACTTTCATCTGACATAATCTGGTCATTTCTTACGCGCTCATACACGTTTATAATGTTCGCAGATATAGCAATTCATATGTTCGTATTATGTAGAGTTATCGCAACCCTGGGGCTTCTTATTCAATGTTTTATTCAGCAACACCAATTGTATTCACTACCGGCGTTCTCACTTACGGGATTAGATTTCCTCTTGAGTATTGTTAGCTTTCAATGATCATGGTTTTATTTAATGCAGTAAAATAATTTTGTGAAACGTGTTTGTGTTTCATAATCGACGTGATTTAGGAATTGAAAATTCGATTTGCCTGTGTTTAATAAAGCATCTACATATTTTTTTAAAGAAATAATTTAGTTTTAATGATTAAATTAACCGTGAATGGACATTTAATCTATCTAAAATTTAAAATTATATAATTTAAATTTTTAGATAGCTACTTTAGATACCTACTAGCGATCCGTGTCCGGTTTCGCACGGTTGCAATTTTTTTCTGTAAATTAAAAATACTCAAACTTCCCTAGTTTATCACTCTTTCTATTAGTTTCTTTTATGTTAAAATCGACTTGATGGTAGGTGGCTACCGTCGCCTACACAAGCAAAGCCTATATACATGTGCTACAAGTGCGCTGTCGACAATAATATGATTAAGGATAAGGGGTCGGGAAGGGATAGGGAAATGGGCTCTCACATCCCTTGCTCACTTACAGAAACACAGCAGCACACAAGCTCTTTATTTCACGAAGGACTTCTGTAAGGGGGTGGTTACTGCCGCCAGACGGGCTGCCCAAATGAATGCGAAACGCAGTGTTCCCTGCCACTGTTTTCCAAATCCAAACCAAAGCCAACTACGAAAAGTCATTTTCTAAAGTTGGGTTTGTCGGAAATCGAATCCGAGACCCTGAGACTTAGGCAAGCACTCTGACCACTCATCTAAAGGGCTCGTTAAGCAAAAATAGGAACCTTTTCAAAATCTTTTGGATGGTTTCGAAGAAGTTAGCAGAGAAACAGACAAAGGCGGACAGCGACTTTATTTTATAAAACTTGACTTTATATATACTAGCTCAGCTTCACACGGATGCAATTGTTTCTGTAAATTATTGTATATACACAAACCTTTCTCGTTTATCGCTCTTTCCATTAGTGAAAACCGTATCAAAATTCGTAGGATGGTTGAGAAGAAATTAGCGAAGAAACAGTCAGTCGACTTTTTTTATAATATCTATATAGGTATAGAGTGGGACAAGATTGACAGTATTGTTCATTGGATAAAAATTATAAATACCGTCGTTGTCAAACTAAAATCGGCTATGCCCACTTTTTTGAGATTCCAACATTTTGACCTCAGTGAATAGTTCACTGCTATATCAATCGTATAAAAAAACAATTTGTCGAACTACGGCTTAGTGTTATGTGCAGCTGCTACAATATTTAATGTACAAAATTTACTCTGTTATCAATATAATAAATTAACTATTAAATTTTCTTGTTTAAAATCCTAAAGTTTAAGTATAACAACCCTAAGTTTGAAATAAAATACTTAAAAAGTAAACCTTAATGTAAATTTTTTCAAGAAAACGTTTTTTGTCAATATCTCAAAGGTATACTTTTTGCACATAGCAGATATTGTTTTGACAACGACGATATGTATAACCTTTGATTTTTGACCTTTGATGTTATTTATAAGGAGTCAAATCCAAGACACAATTATTTAAATAAGAAGTCAAACGGACGAGGAGACGTGAGGAGATACGCTGTTTGATGTAATAATTATACTGTTGATATAAAATCCAATGTCATTTCGAAGTGAAAGGCGTCGGTGATCGAAATGTTGATCGACAAATTACTTTGAGCCACATGACAGGAAATGTGATATTATTTAGCAATAGCTATTTCGATAACAATTTGTCTATAATAATAAATATTAGACGTTAGTATTATATACTTATGTTACCGAGGTAAAAAGTGTTTTCAGACTTTTGTCTGTTTGGCTGTGCGTTTTGTGTACGCTAATATCAAAAACGGCTTAACCTATTTGAATACTGTTTTCACTGATGTTTTGTAGCAAGCTTTCCGCAACATTTAGTGTTTGTTTCATTCCAATCGGCTAACAAACAAAAAAGTTACGCGTTATCCAAATATCACGCGTACGAAGTTTCGGGCTCAGCTAGTAACTAATAACCAATAGAAATATTAATTTATCTAAGGCGAATATTTAAATCTTGATTTAAAATAAAAAAAATCGAAATCATAACTGTTGTGTTTTGTTAAGGGTTGTAACAGCCCAGGCGCATAGGAAACCTGTGGCGTTGTTTAAGTTAATAAAAGACGGTAGCCACCTTTTTTTTTATTAAAGATGGGTTTGCTCTTGACCAGCATCTTTCCATGTAGGAAAGATGAGGCCGAGATGGAGCGAGCTCACCCAGAAGATGCCCATTCACTCGAACCTTGAAAAGATTTGGGTTGTATGAATGAGCTCGGAAATACAGAAGCCGGCAGGGAGTTCCAATTCTTAGCAGTGCGCATTATAAATTTCGATAAGGTGATAAAATCCACCTGTTATCTTTACAAAAACAAAAAAAGAGAAAAAGTTACAGGAAAATGAAGTATAGATAAAAACAATGTTTTAATAAGATTATTGGATTCACAAGAATCCAGAAATCTTATTAAAACATTTACACTTGGAAAAAGTTTTCTTCAAAATTTGAGTTAACTTTTCTATATTTAAAAAAAAAGTAGTCTGTTCTATACCTGTTAAGTGCTATGAATAGAAAAAGATGTAGATACATGAGACCACGACTACTCCGCCAGGAGTGTACGACTAAAAACAACCTGCTAAAGAAGAACTTTACATATACGTAGTAATCGCAAATAACCCATTTTCAGTTTTTATTTTCTTTTTAATTTTAGTTATTGGTTATTTACACATTTTAGGGTTCCGTACGTCCGTATAAAAAAACGGAAGCCTTATAGGATCACTCGTGTGTCCGTCTGTCCGTCGCTCACAGTAAATTATCTCGGAATCTACTAGACCGATTAAGTTGAAATTTGGTACACATATCAATTTCTGTGACCCAAACGCAGAGGTATAACGTGAATAGATGAAATCTGTATATGGGAGGTCATTTGTGGGGGGAAGATGGAAAATTTAAATATATTTTTTTAATTTTTTTTTTTGAAAACTGCATCGTGTGACATATCAAATGGAAGGCATTGTTGTGAAGATTTTAAATGTATTTTTTGTAATTTTAAAATAAATAGTTTCCCAGTTATTCAAGAAAATAGACGAAAATTGACCCCCCCCCGTCTCCGAAACTACTGAACCTAAAATTTTGAAAAAAATACAAAAATTAGTTTTCTACTTATAGATTACAGCAAAACCTATAAGAAGTCCGTCATATTAAAATAACATGGTAAATCACTCCATATTGTGCAGATAGATAACATCGTACGGAACCCTCTTCACGCAAGTTCAGCTCGCACTTGTCCCGTTTTTTATTAAAATTAGACTACATTGTATGTTTATACAATTGAGTCATTCAAAGGCATCTATTGCAACTACTAATCTATTAATATGATAGGTAGGTACCAAATAGTTCGCTGAAAATAGGTAATAACAAATATGTATACAAATCCATCCACTCAATATACATTTGAGTTTACAACTATTTATTTATCCCTCTTTACTTTAAACAGCAATACTGTTAAGGTTAAACATAAATAGAGTTTAATTTACACGCGTAATGAACATGTATTTCTGAATACACTCACACACAAAGTTAAAAATAAACATGGTTTGCGTAGGCTTGAATTTCGTGATCGAATTGAATGGGGCATTGTTTTAAATTAAATAAAAGATTGTTTGTCAATAAACTGTTGTTTTCAAAGTTGATTAATGTAATTGTGTAAGAATCTAAGAAGAAACTTGAGGGTAGAAAATGTTTTCCCTAAGGAAAACACACTTTAACCTACAGCGGTTAAGTGGGTCACTTTTATAGAAAAACGAGGGAATTACATGCCTCGCGATACGAGTTTCTTAACCAATCTTACCTTTTTCATAGCTAAAGAAAATAGTCGCTCAATACTTTTGTAAATACATTTTTTTTATTCCCAGAGAAGATAGAGCTAATTTTCCAATCCATTCCTATCTTTCAACTTTAATTCTACTATGGTCGGCAACGCGCTTGCAGCATCTGTGGCATTACTTGTTTTATAGGCGACGATATCAAGTGGATCCCTAGCCATAAGGCGACCTTTACTTGTTAAAAGTTGAACTAGAGCCTTCAATTTCTATCACGTTACTCTTCAATCTTTTTAAAGTTTCAAAAAACACAGCGGGAAACATATGGAACAGAAAAACTAGAAGCAGGAAGTAGTGGAGATATTTGGATGAGGCCTTTGCAGAAGCGCAAACAGAATAAAAAATAACAGAATAAAAATAGATAAGTTAATAAAAATTAACGTCAAAATGTAAACCTTATAAGTAATAGAATAAAATCAATTTAATTAAAAAATAAAATAAAGGCTTAACATTAAAAAAATGTATTTTTTTTATTATTAAAAAAAAAACCATTCCCGTAAAATCTCCAAGATCTTTGGTAACCTTGTGATTTGACCTACGAAAAAAAATCAAATTACCTGTCCTCCAGCTTATCAAAGGGATTAATTAAATACGTAGGATAAATTTTGAAGTTTTAACCATCTTCTAAAGCATGACATAAGAAAAGCAAAGAAATGCATTTTCCATTAAAAACAAAAGCAGCTAGATAACTTTTGAACAATAAATTTTGAGAGATTTTGTAAATGTGGAATATCTCGGTAATTTAACTGCAGTTACGAATACGTACTAGTCCTCCAATTAAACCCGGACAAAACGAGGGTACGTTACTAGTTTACGGCGAAGAATATATTTAGATTCCAATTTTTATCACTTGAAACAAGATGTTTTGTTGTATTTAAAAAAAAGGTTAATTGTTTATAATCTTGAGTTCAATTAATATGAAACACAAGCTCCAACAGAAGTTTAATAAAAAAAATTGTTATTTCGATTTTCTGCAATTGCATAGTTTGAACTATGCAAAATGCGCTCGCATACATATTTTTCTGCAAATAATATGCTTTTTCAACTTCCTCGTTTTTCACTCTTTCTATTAGTGAAAACCGTATCAAAATTCGTTGGCTGTAACCAAATTCACAAATAATTTCGTTTAGAGTCTATCTAATATTCGACTATCTCTGGCTTAGAAGTGGCTTAGAAGTTGGCAAGGAAACAGTCAGAGGCGGACAGAAAATTTATTTTATTAAAAATATTAGCTGAGCCCGCAACTTCGTACGCTTGGTGTTCTGCATAGCGCGTAACTTTTTTGTTTGTTTGATAAAATAAAATGCTTGATCCACTCGTTACTTATTTATTGGTACAACTGCTCGGGCTGACAACTTCTTACAGATTAAATGCTTACTCCACTCGTTACTTATTTATTAGTACAACTGCTTGGACGGACAACCACAACAGAACTGACTGTCTCCATTCCCACGTCGCCCGTCTCACCCCTTCCCCTCTCCGCCATGACCGTATGTCGAGAAAAAGCGGGCATCAGTTGTGCCACCATACAAACTAAAGTTAAAACTCAACTTCCTTCTTTAGAATCATGACATTTGTAAACCGATTGGAATGAAACAAACACTAAATGTTACGGGAATCTTGCTACAAAACACCAGTGAAAACCGCATTAAATCGGTTAAGCCGTTTCTGAGATCAGCGTGCACAAACGCACAGGCAAACAGACAAACAGACAAAAATCCTAAAAACTATTTTTTTTTAAATTGTTTTTTTTTTTAATCTTTAATGTACAGACACGACTCGTTTACGATTTTATTATGTATAGATTTAGATAGGTGTAGAAGAATCACAGAAATTTTAAAAATAAGTGAGATAGTTGTAAAAAATTTTAATACGCATAAAAGTTTGGAATTAGAAGGTTATTTAGCGTTGTAGCGTTGCTTGTGTTATAGGCGACGGTAGCCACCTACCATCAAGTGGACCGTCAGCCTGTCTGTCGACATAACATAAAAAAAAATTTAGTTAGCATTTTATTATGAAAAACATTCAATAAAGAATAAATAAAAATTAAATAAGTAAGTTTTTAAACGACTTACGCAACGCAGCCAAGTTTAATTTGCCATTTCAAAAGAGAGAGCAAAGTTTACTTTATCCAAACAAGTAATCTCAGTAAAATCCAAGCAACGCGCTAATGGTTCTGTAATTTGTCAAGTTGGGATAATAAGAATAATAACGAATTACTCGGACGAGCACATGATATATACCTATATTATTGTTACATACATGGAATATTATTTACAAATACATTTAAAATAGAAACTCAATTTATATTAACCGATCAAGCCTTGGGT
Source organism: Bembecia ichneumoniformis (assembly GCA_910589475.2). Taxonomy (NCBI): domain Eukaryota; kingdom Metazoa; phylum Arthropoda; class Insecta; order Lepidoptera; family Sesiidae; genus Bembecia; species Bembecia ichneumoniformis. Next base: position 14,663,766 of record OU342524.1, on the reverse strand, counting down.
GTCTCCTTATTTGAGATTTTAGAATATTTGTTACAACAGATTCATTTTAGAACAACATTGTTTTGTTGTTAAAAAGCATAAAAGTTAAACTTGAGTTAAACATTTTATGAAACAACATAATTATGCTCATTATTAATTTTAAAAGCAGGTAAAGTTTGTATGTTTATTTGTATGTAGGAGGTAACATTCGAAAGTACTCATCCGATTTAAAAAATTCTTTCACATCGGTGAAAGAATTTTTTAAATTCTATTCTAACTATTGAGTTAGAATAGAATTTCAGGGTGTTACAATAGGACGTCCTCGATAGCCGATGGAATTTTAGGGAACACTTCCGGAGATTCCTTGACGGCTGGAATGCCGTTAAGGCATTCAGTGAAGCGGCCCTGAGTGGCAAAGAGGCCAGGGAGCGATCCCGAGAAGAGGACCCCCAGGCGGACCCACTCAGACGCCGAAGAGTCGGCCGACGTCGCCGCGCATACGCCGCGATGACCATAATAACTTTAGGGCGCCAGAATGGGACATCTGGCGTCCTGAAAATACCAAACACTGATGCGCGGCTACTTACAGGGGTTCCAGTGGGCAGCCGCAACCAACGTTAAGGCAAGAAAGCGCCAAGAGATGGGTCCGCTCACGGACACAGTGGTATGAGGGATTTGAGGACATGGCCTAGCTGTAACCTCGGTCCCACACACCACCGCCGATGGTGGAATCCGGAGGGGTTTTAGTGGGTATTTCCGGTGTATCTCACCGGGTGACCCCACCCTCCCCCCTCGTCGAGACGTCCCCTCGACGATGCATTTCGCCTCCTAAAAAAAAAAGTGTTACACAAGACAATATTTACATAGCACTTAGCTATCTAAAAATAAAGATCCAACCACAGTTTTACCACGTTTTACGATATCCAACTGTTGGCAATGCATGTCAATGTATGTCAGGCGTTATATTGCTTTACATTTTTGTTGTATTTTTCAACGCGGACAGAGTCGCGGGCACCAGCTACTGTTTTATGTGTTTCTATCTCATTTATATTAAATAATAAGATAGGGTGAAAGTCTCTCGTATTTTGTATTTTTTTTTCATTTAAAGTTCGCCAGACAGGTTGACAGTCCACTTCATGGTAGGTGCCTACCGTCGCCTATTAAAACAAGCACTGCCATAGGTGCTGCAAATGAGCTGCCGACCTTAGCAGGATTATGGATAAGGAGGGAGGGAAATAGGCTCTGGCATCCCACACAAGAAACGTAACAGCAAACATGCCGTTATTTTACTGTGGTCTTCTATAAAAGGGTGGTTTCTGCCGCGAGTCGGCTGCCCGTCTATAATTCTTATAGACAAACAGTGGCGTTCTTATACACAACTTCTTATAGGCACAAACTTACTTCGTATAGACAAACATATAAACATTATTTCTTAATAAATTCTTACTTTTCATGTTTTCGTCACTGTTACATCTAATATATAAAATTCTCGTGTCACAGTGTTTGAGCAAAACTCCTCCGAAACGGCTGGACTATGAAATATTTTTTTGTATATTTGGTGGGTATGAGAATAGGTCGTAAAGTATTTTTAACCCTCCTACCTCTACCTCCCCATTTTTTAATCGCAGTTTTAGTACTTTTGTATGAACAATGTCCAAATAAATTAACCGTCGTTGATTGACGTGAAGTGTCACTTTGACATATGTTTTGAACTGTTCCGGCAGGACAACGTCTGCTGGGTCAGCTAGTTAACTATAAAAATTTTTACCGAAATAAAAAAATATACTTACACCAACACCAAATTTCTAAGAAAAAAAAAAACAAATAAATGGATAACGTCAATACAAGGTTACGTTTATGTTAAAATTAATTATTTAACATGTAACAAGATTACATACCGATGATACGATATACCTTGTTCCCTTTTAACCATCGTATCATAGTTGTTGCAGCCTTTTACTACGTGTAGTGTATGCGATTATTTACTCTCTTCCTCACACGGGCAAACACTGACTCGTTACGCAGCACGTTAGTTGACGCCGAGATATGGCTGAGATTAGACGTGTCGGCAGCCCGTCCAAGAGTGCATATTTCGAGCCTGTGATCCATCCACGACCGGGGGCTGCTACACTACGCAACTAGGCATTTTTATAACAATTTAGTACAAAATTTCTCTCAATCATAATCTTGTGGGGACGAGATCTGGCCCTAAACTGAGATTTTAAGGCCAATGAGCTGGTGCCATTTCGCCGCGTCGTTGGCCTGGTCCTTACGCCAGTAATATATGTACATATACGTCAATGGAAAGTACTAATTATTTTTTCCAAGTGGTAGAAGTTTAGCGATTATTTATTATTTTGTTAAAAAATCCAGAAATATTATTAATAAAAATTACAATAAAAATTGTAGAAATAGTTGTTGGCTTTGTGCTGTTTTCCCTAACGAAAAATATAACTGCTAAAAATATATATATGTTGAAGTCTGCCCATTTATCAAGTCAATCAATTATTATCATTGATTCCTTATTTTTACTACAATTTTTATTTAATGATTGACCAAAATTCGATTTGCTTATTCCTTTGTTAAATTCAAAACTGGTTCTTAGTAATACTATGACATTAATTCGTGTTGGATTATTTGATCACTAATTGTAATAATTTACTTTCTTAAGAACGTTCTCTTATTTAATCGAAGGCTATGACTACGAGTATTAAAACTATGTTGTTTTCGTGTACTAAATATTATCTAGTGGGTAAGTTGTAAATATCAAACTACCCACCCACCTTTGTTTGTTAACACGTTGCGCGCCAACAGATTGGGTAGTTGGCGTTGGTGTAGCACTAAGATGGTATATAAAGTCATCTAGTTTCGGCTTCGACTCAGTGAACACTACCTCCCGACAAATCAGTCGGTTTACCATTGCCTTAACCCATGGTGGTTACTGTGCCTGTCGACATATTTCCCTTGGTGCGGTTACTCTGCTCAAGCTTTTTTTTTAATTTTTTTAATTTTACTGCTGGGATGTTACTTTGACTCTTTATTGGCGTAGGCTGTGCCTCCATTAATTGCGGCGGCATCTGCGATATTATTCTTTTTTTATCCTTTGCTGTGTGTTTTTGTTCGGTGCCTGCCTTGTTGGAAGCCATATAATAAATAAATAAATAAATAAAATTGTTTTCCTAATTATCGCTTATTTTGCGTGTCTGTCATAAATTTTGATTTAACTGTCATTGTCTTAAACATGGGTACGCCCAGTCCTGAAAATATACTACCAATTATCGCGCCCACGATCCGCTCGAGATGCGACATTATATGTTAATCCAGGTAGAATAGTTATCCAGTTATAGTTATCTGTGTGCCTTTCATTAAAATTCGTTAAAGCCGTTTTTCTCATAAACTTTCGCATTTCTAATATTAGTAGGATCTTCAGTTGACTTTCAAAATATTTTTCAACGATCAGATTTTTAAACAAAAAATAAAAAAATACATAGGTTATTCTAAAAAATAATAATATGAAAAGCGTTTTATTTTCGGATGCAATTTAAGTTATAAATCAGTGTCGCTGTCATAGTAGTTCCCTTTAATTGGACTTCTTGTTCGAAAGTTTCGCGTTAGCATCTGAGCAAAGTTAGTATAATATATAAGTGAGTACAGACCTTGTCTTTGAAGACTCTGTCATGGTGATACATATAAATTATAAACATGTCCCAGACTACGAGTTTAAATGAACTTAAAGGATACCAAAAGAAAAAGAAACTTATGATCAACTTATTCAATTTCTTTGAATACATGGGAATAGGAATTATAGTTCATTGGATTCTCGATTTAAAAATATTTTATTTTTCAAGTTATTTAACTGCACAACAATCCCTGGTCCTTTATCCTGGTTTATCCAGCTGTCCAGCTCAATGATATTATTCGCAAATGAATATAGATTGCATGAAAAAATTGTATGTATAAATTAAACTTTGTAATTGAATTATTTTTTTATGTTAAGATCGACAAACAGGCTGACGGTCCACTTGATGGTAGGTAGCTACCGTCGCCTATAACACAAGCAACGGCAAAGCTGCTGAAAGTGCGCTGCCGACTACAGTAGGATTAGGGATAAGGAATTAGGAGGGGGATAGAGAAATGACTCACCGAAACACAACAACATACATGTTGTTATTTCACGGTGGTCTTCTGTTAGGTGGTGGTTACTGCCGCCAAACGGGCTGCCCAAATGACTGCGAAACGCAGTGTGCCCTGCCACTACTTTTCAGATCCAGACCAGAGCCAAATATGAAAAGTTCATTTTTCAAAGCTAACTCCACCGAGAATCGAACCTGGGAACCCTAGAACAGAGCGTTAAGGCAAGCACCCTAACCACTCATCCAATGGGCTCGTCAATGTTAGAGACGCGGAGAAAACCCTGAAGGGTTAAACGAAATCTAAATTTATATTAGGCTATATAGATTAAAAAATTAGGCTCTATAGATGAATTCATTAAAATTTTAATGAATAGAATTATTTTAATAAAGGAACACGGACTTGACAGCCAACCCATTCGATCAAATAATTTTAAAGTATTATCTATTAACATAAACATAAAATAAAGCTTTCCTGTATTTTCACTTTGGCAAATAATTTAAAAAGGCCCCAAAAAGGTTTTTCATCAAAAACTTTTTCAATAAAATGAAAACATATGTAACATTCGTAACGTAATTTTACGGCACCATTTATATATTCACTTTATGAGACAATTACGAGTATTTCCTTAATTACTTTCTTTTTTTTCATGAACCAGTAGAGGTCGTGTTGCTAAATGAAAATACTGTTTGATTATTTTTTATTTTTAATGTTTTTTATGATTTCTTTAGGATTTTGTTAAGATCGGCAGACAGGTTAACGGTCCACTTGATGGTAGGTCGCCTATAACACGAACAATGCCACAGCTGCTGCAAGTGCGCTGCCAACTACAGTAGGGTTGAGGATAAGGATTTGGGAAGGGTTGGGGGAAATGGATAAGAATAAGATAAAATTTCTATTTTCGGATTCTTTATTCAAGTAATAAGATGAACTTTAGACCTATAGTGTCTTGTACGCTGCAAAACGCTTGGGGTAAACATTAAGTCAAACAACTTGCCAGAATACCTCACATTGAACGAACAGCCTGCACCTTCTCGTTGTAATTTTGTCTTGAGATCTCAGTCAGACATCTTATAATTTTCTTCTTTCTCCGTATTTTCTTCATAGTTTTGGACTTTACAATCAATTTTCATGAATACTCCGATCGATTTGAATACTTAGAGTCTGTTGTACATATTAGAAGTGGTGATGGATTATACGTAGACAGTTAAGTTCTTTAAGGGTTAACAAGAGGAAAGACGTAAAGGTCAACCCCTCTTAGGAGGCTTTGATGAGCTCGGTATGGAATTCTGGTTCAGCCAACCATGAACAGTCCGCTATTCTACACAGTATTTGAAGACAGTAATGTGATTATCGCTTTATTTCTGTTATACGGAATCTTAGAGAAATAATGAATTGTGATAAAAAATTATTGTTTAGGGAACATTCAATTTAAATCTTCACTTGTTTCTGATTTTTTAGAAAACAAATATAAATAATATAGCATTATTAAACGATAAACATTGTGTGTATATACATAATAAGAATTTTTATAATAACAAATTTTACATAACAAAAATAGACCGTCAGATTTATTAGCGAATTACTATTGATTGTTCTGCAGTAATAATAATTATTAGTGTAGTATATGCGCTTATTCACTCTCTCACTTACACAGACGACCACTGTCTCGTTCGCACCACGTCAATATATGAGAACCACCTTTTTTTTTTTTTTTTTTTTTTTTTTTTGACGCGGGCAAAAATGCGTTGCGCATACACACACCGTCCGGGGAGACGGTGCGGTTATGTGGGACTCTCTTCCCTCTTGATGAGAGAGGTATACCCACTAAAACCCCGCGGCGGTCTTCCTCAGCGGTTGAGGGAGGGTCCTGGGATCGCATTAGCGCGCCAGGGCCCCCCTCCGCTGTGCCCCCCGTTAGTTACGGTGGGGCGCCTCCCGGGGATGCGTTGTTTGCTTCCCCTCGGGGAGGGGAAAGACGCTGTCACCAGCGGCTCCCCCAACTCTCGGCAACACTTCCGACCGCGTGGCGTGTTGTCCGATCCCGGACCACATATTTTGACGGCACATCTTCCCCGTGATGTGCCGCCAGTAGCCCGTAGGCGGCGTCTGAGTTACCTACTTTGGTTGTTGGCACCCCGACGTCGCCTCCTCCGAGCGGGATCGGCCCTCTCTCGAACCCGCTCTGCGGCCTCCTTCTGGAGCATTACTTCCTCACAGAAGGAGACCACAGCCTTCCAGTGTTCCTCACTCGCCAACATTGCCGCTACTAATGCTGGCGGGGACAGGTTTCTTCCGATTTTGTCGACCAGGACTCGGCGCTCGGACGCCCATGCAGGGCAGTCCTCCAGTGTATGCTGTGCGGAGTCCCGGTCGGACGTACAATGTTGGCATTGAGCCGTCTCCTCCCTTCCGATACGATTCAGATACTCACCGAAGCAGCCGTGCCCGGTGAGTATCTGAGTCAATCTATAGGTGACTCGTCCGGTCTTCTTCCCTGTCCAGGCCTCGAAGTTCGGCAGAACCGCTCCGACGGCGCGCTGGCGCGCACTACGAGGCTCCTCCAGCCTCGCGCGCCAGGCCTCCAAAGCCTATATGAGAACCACCTGCGAAAGTAGACGTGTCTCAGTAATCTGTCTGTTAAGTGCGTGTATGAGCCTGTGTGATATCCCACAAATGGACAGGTTTTACAACTAGTCAACACGGTACCAAATTTAATTTAGTCAATGACTCCTGGATCATTGACCACAAAGCGCGACAATGTTTGTGAATATACCCAAATATAACGCTATTAAAAATATATCCAGAATTTTAATAAAAAATATGGCAAAAAATACAAGATATATATATATGCATGTTTAGATTTATTCAATTTTATAAAAGCAGTATTTAAGAATGAGCTAATAGAACTAATCAACAATGAAAATCCGAAGGTCAATGTATAATCATTCTATATACCATAATAACAGTATTGTGGTACAATAACAGTATAATAATAAAACAGTATAATAACAGTGTTCCTCACCTACACACACACACACACACACACACACATTTCCACTCATGCATTATACACACTACCCATGCGTCTCTTCTTAACATTTTTTAATGGTTTTAATTATCATGTTCATATCTATTTTTAACACAAAAATAAGTCCGTTATTGGCATTAAGATTTAAATCATACCTACATATGTATTTACTTGTATTTTATTAGTCGATATTAAGTGCTGTGTGACTTTGTATAAATTAAAATTAAAAAAAAAAAACTTAATATAAACTCTTAAGAACGCATAAAATGTTTTCTTCGTATTGAATATATTGAAGTGAATCTTAGTAAATCTTTTAACCTTAAACACTAATTTAAACAAGTATTTAAGGTATATTGACTTACTTTTTGGTAATGGTAGGGCACACTACTTACAGACTACTGTGTTTCGGTGATTAGTAATAGATGCCAGAACCTATTCCAATGTATAAAAACTTTACAAGTTAACCACCGTATATGTAGTTCAATTTCAACAAGTCGACTCAATTTGACAACGAAACAGTGGAGAAATAGACAACTGTCAAAAGCAAGTCCAGATAAATAAAAAAAGTTACTGCTTACTACAAATACTGTGTTACCATCTGCTATTGGACAACACTCTTTGATCAACCCTCTCATCACAGATATCTTTATACCTAACATAACGTTCTGAATAACTTAAAATGAATGAAAAATAAAAAGACGTCGTTTAATATTTAACATTTTTCTGAGCGAAACGAGAATGAATAACCTAAGAAAAAGAAATTTACATTTCTTTTATTGAATATTCTAGACGCTAAATTGGCCTAAGTTTTAAATGAAGGTCTTAATAAAATGTTGTTCTCATATTAAAGTTCTAACTTATTTGTAGATAATTAGGGCACAATCAATTTTTTATTACAAATTCCGAATTATTGGTGCTCTAAATATAATAAAATTTTATAATATTTACAGTTTTCACTCTACCTGATCATAAAGCGTCGTTTACATGCGATGACTTAATATGTAATTAAACATAGCAACTAAGATCTATGTAGGCAATTAGAGAACATCTTCTAATTGGCTAATTGAGGAAAACCATAGGTAGGCTAGATTTTAGTTTTTAGTAGTACAAATAATGTAAAATTGTAAACCAAACAATAATTGGGTCGGCACCTAATTATCGTTAGTACCAGCTGCTTCATATTTTCATACCTAGCTAATGATAATAAAACGTTTATATTAGCTTAGCCTCTCGGTTATTTTTTTTTTTCATACTGTATCCGCTTTTTGTAATTATATTAGTTTGCTCTCGACTAGATATCGTTTTTTTATTATGAATCAAAACATTATTCGTGTATGTCAGTGAAATTGTTTTCATAATTAAAGAAAAACAAAAAAAAAGAAAGAACAATAATACCGGAAAAGCCATTTTTTTAAATGCATAAAGTGTCCTGGGCATTTATTGACATGATTAAATTAAAATTTCCATTAAATTAATTGCGCCCGCGCAAATCCGAGGCGAACATATTGTTAAATACGAGTACAGGACGGGGAACACGCACCGAGAAATACAAACAAAATTTTCACCCGACACATTTAGCCACCAGGAATGACTTAATTGAAAAAGTTACAAACTTTTCCCATCAAACAATTGTTATTTTAATACGAGCTATTTGACTAATTTTTGTTTGAATTAGAAAGTTAGTCTTCAATTTGGAAATTTTCATCTACTTTTTTTTATATTCTCGCGAGCTGTCTGACGTTCTACTTGAACCACGGTGTTTTAAGTCCCTCTGGGTATGCGACGAAGCGCGAAAAATCAAGAAGTGAAACGATTAATAACGGGCAAGTAAAGAGAATATTATGCTACGCGAAAATGTGTTTAAAAATAGAACGCGCAAGACAAGTACAGAGCATTACTCCCGAGCAGTTTATTTAAGACAAGAGCTTAACTCAATTTTAAATCATAATAAAATGAATCCCTATTCCCTTGGTCACGGCATCACGCGTGAACGGGTGGACCGATTTTAATTCGGTTTTCACTAATGGAAAGAGGTATAAACGGGGAATGTTCATATATATAAAAATTGCACACCGGGCGAAGCCGGGGGCGGGTCGCTAGTTATGAATAAAATTTTAAAAATAATTCATTTTGGAAAACATTTCTTGTTTTAACTGCTGATAAAAATGAAAATAAAATATTTTTAAAATTTAATCACTTGAAAAAAAAAAATCTTTTAAATATGACCAAGTTTCATTGGCCAAAATTTTTGGACTTTTTAAATTTTTTGGATTTCTTTGGATTTTATTTGGATTTCAAAGTTTTTTTTTGGATTTTTCTAAGCAACGATTAATCAGAGACATGCTGTCGGTCCACCTGATGGTAAGTGTCTACAGTAATTCTATAATATAAACCAATATTTGTAGTACCAACATTACGTATAATAATATGGAATTATTTCTTAATTTACTATATGTTCATGTTCACTTCTACTGATTCAGCGAAAATAATTAACTACTAAACACTAACACACGTTTTCTACGAGATAATTAAATATTCTTTTGCCAAACTCTTTAATACATCTTATAACTACGAGAGGACAAGAAACTCATAGTTATACCTATTTCCAGTAAAAAGTACATTAATCTAGTAACTTTTGCCTAACTATATTAAAATATTAATTTAAATTTTATAGTGAAGAATAATACTGCGTTCCCCAATAATAAACTGGGCAACTATTGTAGCGCAGTAACGACATCTTCAAAGAAAACCACTTTGAAATAACAGCACGTGTGCTTTTGTGTTACGGAATTTGAAATAACAGCGGCGCCACTGTCGTCAACAGTGGAGGCGCCACCGTCGTCACATCACAGCGATAAAGATGTCCGGCGTTAGTCAGGTGTTTAGGGGGAGACTACCGCCCGTTGTGAGGTCCTCGAGATGGCCGGCGTACCTCCGCTTTCGGGTACGCCGAGGTTCCGACAGGGAGCGTAGTCCTTCCCGCGCTGAACAGCCGTGGCGGGTCGCCGAAGTTGTGCAACAACGTTCCTGCGACCTCGCCGCCGAAAGTCGTTGGGTTTTAGCCGGTAGGAGTCCGGCATAACCCCCATCGTCCCCCTTTTGCTGCTGGGTATCCATGATGGATTTCCAACGTAAAAAAAAAGGTGTTATATTTTTCATTTTTCAGCGCGTATGAATTCGTGGGCACAGCTAATAAAAAAATAAAACTTGCCTGATTCAATGAACATTGTCGACCTTTGAGTTTATTAATAAGTTAAATTTTATAGAAAAAAAGGGACCATGTCCTTTTAATTTTTTAGAATGTGAAGTTAATCTTACCTAACTTTGCCTATAAAAGGATTTAGGGCTTGTAAGGTGCACCATTACTCTGCTAAAAGGCTAAATTTATTCTTTGGATGTAGCAGCTGATAATTATGGGTGTCCCAGGTCACCCGAAATAAGCGTAGGCTATTTTAGGCTAGAACTTGAATGTTTTGAAAACAATTACGTCCATTAAATAAGTTTGTATGTATATTTTTTCTTTGCTTTGGTGTTTCCGAAGCTTACTTAACACTATAGATACGACCGTACTTATTTCTGCATTGTGAAGTCATCGGGTAGTCTCAAAGTGGTGAATAGCCAAAGACGTTGCGGAACAAAAGGCGTGTCGCAGCGGCACACTTTATTGTGTTCGAGATTCCTTTTACCTGGATACCAACAGAACAACTTCAACTCGAGGCAGGGGAAAATCCGGTCAAGTGTAAGTTAAGCGTGTGTTTGACGGATTTTGTATTAGTTAGAAATTGTGTAAGATATATTCGTCAGTAGACAATAGAATAGTACAATAGACAGGCTAATGGTTCACTTGTTGGCAGGTGTCTGTAGCAGGACACAATACTACATACATAAGTGAGATGAATGTCGTTGCCAACCCTCGTTGAATTTATTCATTCCAAGTTTTCCAAACTCACGGGAAATTACTAAATCTGAAGGGGCCTGCTTGACGATAGCTTGAAAACACGGGATGGAACGATTCATCGCCGCCGATTCTTGACCAAGCCATTTCAGCGCCGGCCGATTTATCGCCGGCCATTTCATCGCCATTCGTTTTGGTCTATTGTTTATCATGCGCAGTATTGTAGAAAGCAAAATAATTTTCCTAAAAAAAGACTGGATTATAAAATGTGTTATAAACTTATTTGTACTGAAAACAAAGTAAGGTTAGGTTCTGGAATCTTTAAAATTAAATGTGAGCAGAGCGAGTATATCCGGAACAGACTGTCTATCACAAAATTTGTTACACGACTTATTGTACTGGAAACGTCATTTAATATTTATATTTTAAATGATGCTGATGCTGATATTTTAACTAAACGGCGATGAAATGAACGGAGATGAAACGACGGCGATGAATAGTCCTAGGCCCGTGAAAACATGTAAGTATAAGCATGTTGACAATATTCTATATCTATCATAGAGAATCATGAAGGAGAATAGAATAATCAAAAAGAAATAATCTTTAGAATCTTTAGAATTAATCAAATTACTTACTTCAAAAAATATTGGTGAAATAACACGAAAGATCGCTTTATTAATGAAGCTGTTGCCTCATATTTATTTACGAAAATATTTATAATTCGTAATTTTTTAGGTGTAATGTGCAATTTACCCAGCTCCCCTGTTCACACGGGGGAATTAAAATTAAAATCCTCTGCAAAAGTAGATAAAAGATTAAGAATGAAACTAAACCAATAGCCATTAAAGAAAAACCTCACTTACTAAATATTCAGCAATGATACTCCAAATCGTACCTATTAATGGTCTGTAATTGCGACAATATGGCTACTGATTGCTCGTACATGTTTAGAATAGACAACATTGATCCAGTTTGAAGACTAAATAAAAACCATCAAGTTAATGAGAGGTTAAGTAAGAAACATTACATCGAAGATAGGCCTGTGCCGGTCTACAGTCCCACCTTGTGGGTGATCGATTGGAGGTCCTACGTGTCCTACACTGTGATCTTGTCATTGCCACTTCAATTACTAATTGACCGAGTTACGTCGGTGACTTTACGTATTTCCTCATTCCTGATTCACATTGATCGAAATGTCGAAATGTCGAAAGTTTGCAGAGTACTACAGAGTTCACACATTATAATTATCATACGTAGCTTTTAGATCTACATAAAGGCGTTTAAATTATATCCCGTAAGATATCCTTACGAAAAACCTCTTAATGTTGTTTGATGAGCCAAGAAATAGGCTCCAAAATGTGTACAAAAAGTAAACAGCCTACATAATAATTTCAGTTTCTTTTTACTGGAAAAAAATTGGAAACCGGATGAACGGGTGGATAAACAGAATGAGAAGCGAGATTAAGGTGGCTTCCCTTGGGTTCATCATTTTGGGGCGTAGAAGCAAAAAATTAATAATTTTCCTATTAACCTCCACCGAGGACAACTGACGTGAACAAATGTTAAAATAAATAAAATATCTTCGTTTCGTTATACCTACTAAGCTGGTGTTTTTACGTTTCCGTTTGAATTAGATTAAGGAGAGGTCAAAATTGTACCGTCAAAACTGTTTGAGCGCCTTGATTTGAGTTAACAAAACTTAATTAGTGTTTATTTCGTCGAGGGACAGAAATTTTGCTCTGTGTGCAAATGAGTTTTAATGAAATAGTCCGTGAAGTACGAATAACGCTGATGTTTTGTGCTGTCGCATATAACAACATGTTTCCATTGTTAATGAATTTTGAATTTAAATACTGGCTGACTTAAAAAGGTTTGACATTCAAATAGTGAAAAAGAAAAAGTATAATTTTATGTTTTGAGGTGTGAAAAAAGAGTGTGTTTTTCATACATCTGGATAGATAGTTATGAAATATTTTATATATAAGTTATTTTAGATGTTTTGAAATAATTAAGAAATAAACAAGGTGTGTGCACCATCCAAATAAGTAATTTTAATTACATCCAATAAAAATTTAAGAAAATGAAGTAATCCGAAGAAGTGAATTGATAGTAAAAAAAATATTATTATACTATACATGTTTTGTTTATTTTTGTTAGTTTTACATTTGTTGTAATATAATTATACAAAAAAATTAAAAATGTTATAATTATAATTATAACAATAATTATAAATGTTAATTATAAAAAAAACCTAAAACTAGAACTCCGCAAGGCAAGGCTCCAACTACCGGTCGCGGTGGTTAGAAATGCAGAGTGAGGAACCTCCTGACAATGCCGTGTCCAGAAGTACCGCCTTCTGTATCCTTGATCCAGCCATCTGGCGAGAGCCTCTTGAGGTGTTGGTCGAGGCTCATCGCTATAAGACCGTTCGCCGAAACGACTATCGGGACGATAATTGTCGAATCGACGTCCCACATGGCGGTCACCTCGTGAGCCAAGTCATTGTATTTGGTAAGCTTTTCTGTTTCGGTTTTCATGTAGTTTTCGTCAAGCGAGACAGCATCGCTGTCAACCAATATCGTCCGGCGCTGGGATCGGTCAATAACCACAATGTTAGGCTTATTGGCGTTTGAGATTTGAGAAGTTTGGGATCAACGGAAAAAAATTTTAGATAAATATTTTTGTTTTATGAACACATAATTTCTGAATATACAATTTACGGTATTATAGATGAACTAAGTATAGCTAATTATAATTAAACTGTTAATATTAATTAATTATAAGTAGTTAGTATGCGTAACTTTGTTGATTAGAAAAACCGAGAAAGTTCTGGGCCGATTAAAATAAAATCATAATTATAAAATCACTCATGTTTACACACACTTTAGTCTTATTAATTTTTAGATTATAGATACTGTGTAATACTTATTAGATATGACACAGGCTTTTTAAGCTCAAATCACTTTATACAGATGAAAAAAAAGGGAATAATATGGTTTTGATTTATATGTATTATTAACATTTTTTAATAAGGTCTAATAATATGGTATTCAATATTTTAAAGCATCCTCGAGCTTCACTGTGACTCGACTAAGTTGTCGATAGCTGTCTCTTATTATGGCTACTGTTATTCTTTTGTTTTTATTTGTCTTATGTAGAATAAATATAAATGTTCGTAACGTATATAATATGTAATTGCTATACCAATTATATATAAGCAATATATAATTGCTAATATATAAATTGCACCCTTTGACCGATCACCATGAAAGTTTGTACGTACGAGTACATGTACTTTTTATGGACAAGGGTTTTACGAAGCCGCGAGGTACAGTCAGTTCTGTCTAAAGTCCATAGAATTTCATGAATATTTGCGCCTCGTATTTTTGTTTGGACACAAACAAACATTTTCAACTGTATGGATCTGGCAAGACGAAAGAATCCGTAATGTGATACCAACTTTAGTGCACTACCGACTACAGTCGGATTAAGGGTAAGGAATTAGGAGGGGATAGGGAAATGGGCTCTGGCATCCCTTACTCACTCACCGAAACACAACAGCACACATGCTGTTATTTCACGGTGGTCTTCTGTAAGGAGGTGGTTACTGCCGCCAGACGGGCTGCCAAAATGACTGCGAAAAGAAGTGTGCCCTGCCACTACTTTCCAGATCCAGACCAGAGCCAAATTTGAAAAGTTCCCAATGCCCTCTCTATATACTCTATATATTTATTCTTTTTGGATACAAAGAATGAATACGTAAGAACCGTATTGAAATAAAACAATGTAGCGAGGAACAAACGAGCGACTATCGGCCGGCCACACTGACGTGTTCGCCGAGCCATGAACCGTATACACACTTTCATTACCATGTGAAGCAGTCACAAACTGCGTCGTTAGTTGGCATTGTGCAAGCTCTACCCAGCGACCTAGCTAACAAAGGAAAAACTTTTTACAGAATATCAATGTTTGCTGCTCTTAAATTCGCTCGCCGTTTGTATACAAATATGGAGCTTAAAAACATGCTAAATAAACTTTTGTGCGTTGATTTTGCCATGAATATAAATGGTAAATAAGCACATAGCACTTTCGTATATTGGTTACGTTTTTTATAAACATTCAAGTTACTCTGTAACTGTTATAATAAATTGTGAAAGCGTTTTAAGCAATTATTGTTTATAAGCGAGGCGAGCGGGGTTGCGTCCGCAATGGACGGCGACAAGCGAACTGCTGCTCTCTCTCGCTCGAAACTGCGAGAAAGCCAACCACAAAACATCCAACCACACGCCTTAATTACTGAAATTCATGAATACACGCAAGAAAAACCCGTAAAACTTCGAATTTAGTTTATAGCTCAACTATGAAATTTTGAATACACTGTCCAGCGGTACAGAAAAGGAGATTTATTTCGAAAAAATAGTGTTCGTGGAGACGCGGACGAAGTCGCGAGCAATAACTAGTATATTATATTTCACTACTGGGATATAAGGCATGCTATGCTAGAAGGTATTATAGACTGTCACTTAGTAAATAATTGCTATCACAGTCCATAACGCAAACTGCAGAAATAGAGCTTTCTCTAGTTTCACACAAGAACAGGATAACCCAGTTTCCTTAATAATCACTTTTAATCCCTCTTAATAATTCATACCTGAAGAAGATTCGCACCTGCGTCTATCCTATTTTACTTAGTTAATATAAATAATTGCCAACATCAATATGATTAATAAAACAGGTGTAATAAAATATTTTACGCCAAAGAACTAAGGTTGTTGACATAGCCAAGAGACTTAGCAATTTGAAGTGGCAATGAGCCGGTCACATCTGTCACAGAGCGGATAAACGATGGATAGAAGAGTTATCGAATGGAGGCCACGAATCGGAAAGCGCAGTGTGGGACGACCTGAAAGGCTGCGCAGGAAGCGGCTGGATGCGAAGGACAGAGGACCGTGCGTGGTGGCGAGCCTTGGGAGAGGCCTACATTCAGCGGTGGAGAGACACGATCTTATGATAATGATTAAATATTATCCGTTTAATAAATATTAACAAATCATATTGATTAAGTCAATTTAATAAAAAATGTGATGTACACTATATAGGTACCTACTAGGTTTAAAATAATTTAGATTTACATAAGACGCGACTCCACAAGATAAGTAATTCTTTTATGGGTCAGTGTATACGGTTTTATAGTAAACTGCCTGAGAGAATCAGAACCTTATCTATAAATAAATTTAAAGATGTCATTAAAACCAAACTCCTCTCGAAAAGCTATTATAAGGTTACTGATTATTTAAGTGACAATGAAGCCTGGAATTAAAGCCTGGATTCGGAGCTCATACTATGTTTAGTATTGTATATGTATGTACTTTAAGTATTAAGTGTATATAATTGTTGTAATTTTTATATTTTAAAGATGACCTAATAGTATCCTGAGTTTCTTTCGGGGTTTCTTCTCAGGATCATCATCTTGCTTTGAATAAAACTCAATATTAAAATAATTAAGTTCAATTACTCGTACATTATAATCCACTTGTATTTTAGGTCACAGATTTATTAGTCTAAAATTACAAATATTCACGCTATTTTACTGACACTCCTAATCAACACTAATCGTTTATTAAAGACCATATTTTCAATACCGACTCTACTCGATGAAGATTTAGTCAAGACTCTTTGAAATTGCCAACGAGCCAGCTTATTTATATATCTTTCCATCGAAATATAATATAACCTGATATCTTTCCTTATCTCCCCTCCGTCCACCCAGACAAATATCGACCGGTATTAACGTGTTTTTAGAACACACGTAGGTAGATCAGGAAAAGGAAATAAAAAACTACCCACGACAGATAAAAATTGCTCACATTTTTAAGGAAACGACTTACTCAAAAAAATGAAATGAGTAAATTATTACTTGCTTTAATTGATCAAATATAACTAGCAGATGTAATTTCTACCCAATCTATCCAAAAAATGGGAAAGTAACTGTGTCTATCTGTCTGTCTGTTATCTTTTAACGCCTAAACAGCTGAACTGGTCATCATGAAATTTTGCATACAAGTTGTCAGGGATGCAGGAAAGGAAATAGGGTACCTTCCATCCAGAAAAAGTACTATGCCCGGGGCATCATTTAAAGCCTGGCAAAGCTATAAATGCAATAAAGATGTTAGGCGTTACATTGCTCATATATTTAGTCAGGCGTTATTTTTTTATTTTTCAAAGCGGGCGAAGCCGCGGGCACCAGCTAGTAAAATGTATTAAAAATGTGAAAGTAATTGTCTGCCTGTCTGTTCCTTTTCACGTCTTAACTACTCAACCGATGATCAGGAATTTTTTCATACACATTGTCAAGGATACAGAACAGGAAATAGGGTACCCTTTTTCAAAAAAAAGTATCCCGAGGGATCATAAAAATAAAAATTCAACGTCTGGCAAAACTATAGCAGCCCATACGGCGCGGCGGCGGTGTGCGCATGGGGCGCGCGGTACTGGACACTGATTATATATAATACTGTTTATCGTAGCGTGATGTTATATAGCCTATAGCCTTCCTTGATAAATGGACTATTCAAAACAAAAAGACTATTTCAATTCGAATCAGTAGTTTCTGAGATTAGCGCGTTCAAACAAACGAACAAACTCTTCAGCTTTATAATATTAGTTACATAAGTGTGTGTAGCGGTAATATGGTGTTGCGTGTGTATGAAGTGAGGTAGCCACTTACCATCGAGTGGATCTTCAACCGAAACCTTATCAAACAGTACAAATACAGTCTTTTGTCATACCTCCGTGAGCAGCCAAACGTTTATTAGATTTCTAGAACCTTAGTCAATGGTAATTACGACATCATATATAAGTATAAAGTGTAATTCTTAAACAACGATTTTTTTTAATGTTATGATCGGCAGACAGGCTGACGGTCCACTTGATGGTAGGTGGCTACAATCGCCTATAACACTAGCAACGCCAAAGCTGCTGCAAGTGCTCACCGAAACACAACAGCACACGTCCTGTTATTTCACGGTGATCTTCTGTAAGGGGGTGGTCACTGCCGCCAGACGGGCTGCCCAAAATGACTGCGATTTGATTTTGTAAAAATACCAGAATCCCGATTAAGTGCAATATTTTTGTGCTATCGTCACACAACCGACAAGAAAAATGTTGTCTATATATAAAAAAGAAGAAATCGCCTATTCATCATTATTAGATGTACCTAGTGACCCAGTTCGACAAATTGTTTACGTCACGGCGTCAAAATAAACAAGTAGATATTATTCACTTTCTGATCTGTCATCCCTACACGAAATATGAGTACTTGTTTATATAATGTTAGCATAAAGTGATTATCTATATCTACAAATAAATAATTATGGTGTCTGTTTGTAATGTTAAAATAACTGGTTTTTACTAACTGTATAGATATTAAAGTATATAAGGTAATTATAATAAAAAAAAATTAAAGTCTGCTGTCTGTTTTTTCCGGCTAATCTCGGAAACGGCTGAACTGATTTTGATGTGACTTTCACTTGCAGATAGCTGATGTTATAAGGAGTAACTTGGGCTACTTTTATTTTAGAAAAGTAGCCCGTCTTTTTTCGTTGGCTTGACCTCGTCTTCGAAGACCCAAACTGCTGACTGATGTTTTCTTTCAGGTTCGTATGAATAAATCCATGATTCGTCACCTGAGACGATATTATAAACGGCATTTGACTTCCCTCCGTTGAAGCGTTGCAGAGTATTCCGGCACCAATCTACACGAGCCGCCTTTTGCTCTTCGGACAAATTGTGGGGAACCCAGCGGGAAACTAGCTTTCTTACACATAGCTCATTATGTAATATCGACTGAATTGCAATCATTCCGATACTGATAACAGCCCGAATCTGCTCGTATGTCACATGACGGTCAACTAATATAATAGTTCGCACAGCTGCGACGTTTTCAGGCGTGACCGCTGTTCTTGGTCGACCTGCAGAAGAAACAGTGCTGAGCGACGACACACGACCGCGTCGGAACTCGGCATACCAGTGGTATATTGTCGTTTGACTCGGTACTTCAACATCATAAATCGAAACAAGTTCGCTGAGACATTTATCTTGAGATAAGCCGCGATAAATTATGGCACGGAAATGTTCACGCGTGAGCTCCATTTCTGTTAACGACGTGTCAACTTTAAAGCAACGTAGTTTTTGTTTTAATAAAAAAAAAATTGTTTGAATGTCATTAAGATTCTAAGAGGCCAGTATTCAAATTCTAAAAAAGGGTTTTATTGTAACTCAATCCGAAATATTCTATTTCCGATCATTTCAGTGTGCCCCTTGTATGCCTCTGGTAAAACACACTTTGTACAAGCAACAAAGTGTGTTTTACCAGAGGGTACGTAGTCTTATTTTTATTGCTGAAATATTTAGAAATTCCAATGTAAAACTTGATTGGATTTTCCTAAGAGCTCTGTTATTACGCAAACTTTTACTCGTTATAACAAATATTGTTTATTTCAGTTCAATCAATACAAGAGCCTGATCAATCCAAACGCTGACCCAGTACTGTAGACTTGTATTATTTATATACAAGGTACCATAGCAAAACTTATTCCTTATGACCCACACTATCAACTACAGTAATAAAAATAATTGCGATATTTTTTTTTACAGAAATTTGAACAGTTTCGATTCCTGGTCGCGTAAAAATATTGATTGCAGTTTTTATTTTTTTCAAAAATCGAAACCCCCGAACAAATTTTCGTATCTCTTATGGTTTGAAATTTGCCCTCGTTGACCCATTTGGATTGATCATCCATTGCCAAAAAGTCTTTCAGGAACTTATAACACAACAAATACTCGGTTTGTGTAAATCTAATCTTCAAGCAGAGGCGGCAGTCTACAATATGAAATCTATCAAAGTTTTTCTATCAACGCACAGCCAAAAACTACTAGGTCTAGAAAGCTTAAATTGGAAACATTCACTAAGAAGGAATCTTTGAAAATTTCAACTCCGTGCAAAGCCGGAGGCGGGTCACTATTTTACATTTATATGTTCTATACATATAATAAAATCGTAAATTAGCTGTGTCTGTACATTAATTATTTTTTCAAAGAAGCAATTTGTGCATGTTATATGTTATGTTGTACTTATATTACCGAGGTCAAAAAAATAGGTTTAGAATTTTTGTCTGTTTTTTTGTATGTCTGTTTGCCTGTGCGATTGTGCACGATAATCTCTAAACGGCTTAACGAATTTGAATGCGGTTTCCACTGATGTATTGTTAGCAAGCTTCCCGTAACATTTAGTATTTGTTTCATTCCAATCGGTTTACAAACAAAAAGTTATGCGTTATACCGAATTCCATGCGCACAATTGCTTACCATTACGTAAGTGAGGAAAATGGTAATCTAAACATATAGGTAATAAAACCGAAAACGATTCGTGTCTTTTTGAAAAAATTTAAATATTTTTTTAAAAAGCAATTTGTACACGTTGTACTTATGTTCCAGGTCAAAAAAATTGTTTTCAGAGTTTTGTCTGTTTGTCTATGCGTTTGTGTACGCTAATCTCAACAACGGCTTTCACTGATGTTTTGTAGAGCTTCCCGTAACATAGTGTTTGCTTCATTCCAACTGGTTTGCAAACAAAAAAGTTACGTGCTCTACCGAATACCACGCGTACGAAGTTGCGGGCTCAGCTAGTATTAAATAAAGATAATATTAATTTTGTTCTTCATCTCGAACTGTCTTCAATGTTCATCTCTCAGTACAGTTTTATTAAAGTCTGCAAATAAGAGTCCCTCAGAGAAATATATTTATTCGGAAAGGTCACAGCAAAATGTGACCACATGGTATTAATTTGTTGTCCGCGGTCAACGGTCTTGGTTGCAGATAAAAGAGTCGCATAAAATAAAGGAGAGAAAACATTTTTAAAAGTCCCAAAACGTTATTTACTTTGTGTACTTACATGTATTTGTTACTAGAAATGTTACAAAAAGGTAGAACTTTTGTTTAGAAAATATACAGCCTTTTACGGAAAAGATACACCAAGCCGAACGCAGTGGAGTTTTCCGCCATAATTTTTGTGGATTACATTTCAGATTAAAATTAAATATTAAAGAAAAAAGTTAAAAAAGCATTACAATACTATTGAAAATACTTTCACTGTTTCCCCAGAATATTAGAAGCTCAGAACAGGATACTGAGTATACTACTGTACTGTAATACTACTGTAAACTACTGTAATACTGAGTATTACAGTTCGTAGCTGTAATACTCAGTAACTGTCAGTTATGACGGTATATAAGAGCAATACTGACCCAAAGTGAAATTTCTACCAGCTCTTTCATCTATCTATATAAATAAAAATGGATCTTCGAAATGCATGTACGCCCATAACTTTCGAACGGGTAAACCGATTTTAATTCGGTTTTGACTAATGGAAAGAGGGATAAACGGGGAATGTTCATACATATAAAAATTGCACCACGGGCGAAGCCGGGGGCGGGCCGCTAGTAAGAAATAAGTACGAAGCTAGTTCTCCGTTCTGCACCCGATGTCTGTTCGTGATTCGTATTCATTTAGCAAATGATTGTTCTCGAATTTGTGGCTTAATAAATTGTATTATTTGTCAATAAATTGTCTTTTTTTTCAAATACTACAATAGGGAATCATTATTTGGCGTACAGTATTTTAGAATTATTAATACTAAAATATATGTATAATTACATTTATTTAAATTAAATTATTTACTGTATTTATCTTACTCGTACCTTCAAAGCTAACACTTGGCCAATGATATAGTCGAATGAAAGAACCTCAATGAAATGATTTGTGTATTGGGTTACCTACACCCAACGGGTACGGTATTCACTAAATGAAACGAGAGATAAATGAGTTATATTATATGAGTTTATATAATTTTCTGGATAAAATTGAATCCGCGCGAAATCAGGGGCCGGTCTTTAGTTTAAAAATAATTTAATTTATTTTAATAAACACGAAAAGTAGATTTTAAAAATAAATCATATATAAACTAAGTTTATGTTACGAATTTTACAATAACATAAAAAACCTTTGTTGCGTTACCAACAACTTAAGTTTAAGACCTCATTTTCCGTCTTGTGCTCGTTAAGGACGACTTCGCAATTTTTTTTTCGTCCTTCTCGTGTTTCGTATTCTTTTGATTAACTTCGTTGTGCTGAAGACGGTGTTTAGTTTAAAAACGATTTAAAGGAAATAAACTGACTTAAAGAGACTTCTCAACATGAAAGCCTGACATTGATTTTGGATCCGCATATTTAATGAAATTGTACTTGCACTGCATTGTTGAATTTAAAATTTTAAACATCCATTATTTTAAATTAAAAAGAAAAACAAAGGAAGGAAAAATGGATGAGATTGCCCAAATAAGGAACACCGATTATGTAAGCTGTAATTTGAACAATTTTAATATTTTTATGTGACCTACATATGAATATTGGGTCATCGCCGCCCTTTCACCACCGCCATTTATTCGCTGACCGTTTCATTCCCGGCGCTGAATCGGCGGCGATGAATCGTTCCATTCTGATGAATATTATACATCCAATAACTTTAATTATTTCACAAAAATAAGTCATTCATAGTATCAACACAAAATATAAAGACAGATTCTATTTACCTTGTAATTTGTAGGATACCGTCTACTTTGTATTCACATTCTTAGCAAATATATATCTTTCTATCTTCTGTAGGCTATCGCCTACAATTTACAATTTTGCTAGACTATTTCAGAAATGAAGTAAATTTTAAAACTTTTTCTTAGTAGTAATATTTTTTTAGTAGTGGCAGGGTGTTGAAGTTATTAAATTTAAATAGGTTTAATATAAGTATGTTGTAGGCACTGGCATATTGTATATATGATTTAATTTTAGAATAAAGTTCAGTTATTATGAAAGTTCAGTTATTTGATGGCCCGTTGGATGAGTGGCAAGGGTGCTTGCCTAACGTCTCAGGGGCTCCGGGTTCGATTCCCGGGGGGTCAAGTTTGGAAATTTTAATGTAATTTTCAAAATTGACTCTGGTCTGGATTTGAAAAGTAGTGGTAGGGCACACTGCGTTTCGCAGTCATTTGGGCAGCCCGCCTGGCGGCAGTAACCACCACCTTACAGAATACCGCCGTGAAATAACAGCATATACGTGCTGTTGTGTTTCGGTGAGTGAGTAAGGGATGCCAGAGCCCATTTCCTTATCCCCTCCTAATCCCGTATCCAATCCTACTGTAGTCGGCAGCGCACTTGCAGTAGCTGTGGCGTTGCTTGTGCTATAGACGACGGTAGCCATCTACCATCAAGTGGACCGTCAGCCTGTCTGTCGACTTTAACATAAATAAAAGATAAAAATAAAAGTTTGTTGTCGTGTATTGTCTTTCTGGTTATAAATATGTTGGATTTTATTAAATGTTTATTTCTGCCTAATTTTACTTTCTTTAGTTTTTACTTTCCAAGATAGGGCACAATGCGTTTCATAGTCAATTCCCAAAGTGTCCCAAATGGACCTTCCTTGTGGAAAATAATGGGAATAGACGGTCATAAAATAGGCAGCCCTTCTAGCAGCAGTAACCAGGGCCGGTTTATCCATTAAGCGGTGTAGGCAACTGCCTAGGGGTCCGCTTCAGCTAGGGTCCCCTGAGCTCAGTAAAATTTTGCATGAAAATTAAATTAGAATATTTGTACGTAAGAATTTCTTAATAACAATATTATTGTCCTGGTTTTATTTACTACTTCGTCATAATTCAATACATTTTGCAATATATTTCAAGTTTATTTTTATTTATTTATTATTTATTAATACTTTTCATGTTCATTTGACTTAACATTGGTGTAAACAAAAACTCATTAGAGTTTTTCCGTACACCATGTGCCGATTACAGAAAGATATTCTAGAATAATATACATATTTCCTGCAACGATTTTAACAGACTAAAGACTGAGACGCTTCAATCAAAACTTTGCATTTATTAACATTTTTAATAAGGTGATAGAACATCTTGGCAGTGTAATTACAAATAGAATTGCATAGCTGAAAGAGTTAGAAAACTGTTAAGAATCCTTGAGACGATTGCCTAGGAGGCCTGACATGGTTAATTCGGCCTGGCAATAACCACCCCTTTAAAGAAGACCGTTGTGTAATAACAGCTCGTGTGCTGTTGTGTTTCGGTGAGTATCTAAGGGATTTCTTCCCATTTCCCTACTAAGATCGGGAGCGCTTTTGCAGTACCTGGACAGTTAGCCTGTCTGACGGCCTTTACAACAAAGAAATCAATCCTTCTTGATCGGTAAATGTTACTATTCTCTATATTTTTCCTGGAAGACTTGGTTTATCCCTCTTTCCATTAGTGAAAACCGAATTAAAATCGGGATTCATTTTTATATATATAGATGAATTTTATTTTGTCAATCGTAATAAATTCATCAAATAAATGTTTTTCTCGTTCAATATTGTCATATCCGACAGGACACGTGTAAAGTAATTTTATTTATTTATTGTATATAAACAAATAATAAATACAGTAAATATATTTCAAAAGTCTGTTATTTCGCAGGAAAACACAAAGAACACATATTACGTTTACTGTACAAAAAGGATAAGGATAAGGTATACACAATATAATGTTTGTATATCTCAATACATATTAAATCTTATGCCATAAGATATAATAAATGTTATCCGTAAACAAGACCGCTATTCTCACGCAAGTCTTTATGAAAAGAACGTTACCATTCAGTTAGGAAAACTAGTGGGTTCCATTAGCAATTTTAGTAGGTGATACAAAATAATTGATGTGATTTATTACCTAAATGTACTTTTGTTTATTAAAAAAAGTTTGCATAATTTGAGTGGCTTTGCAATCTGTGGCAAAATTTCATGGATAACACTAGCTTACCCAGCAGAGGGGTTGTTCTGCTAGAACCCGAAAATAATTCCGTAACCCGATTGTGGCATTTTATTTTTTTTATTTATTAATTTTATTTTCAAACCATAAAATATGGCACGTTACTTAACGTCAATGAAGGTCGGTTAAATTATTTGAATATTGTTCATACAAAAATACTTAAATCGCGATTAAAAAAGGGGGGTGGGGGTAGGAGGGTGAAAAATACTTTACGACCTATTCTCATACCTACCAAATATTTTAAAAAACCCATAAAAATCGGTCCAGGCGTTTCGGAGGAATTTTGTTACAAACACTGTGACACGAGGATTTTATATATTAGATAGATTTTTACTAAGTGGTAAAATGGGCTAAAGCCGAAAGAGACAAGAAGTCATGAGAGTAACCTACTCTTTGCTCTAAAGTCTAATTTTATATTATAGTCATGCAGGAATTTCTCTATCGTCTCACCATGGAACGTTCTAGAAAAGCGTTCTTCTCTGTCAACAAATCTCGAAAGTTTCACCCTAGAATAGAAATCACGCCACTTTCCGGTTATTGTCAAGGGAAATTGGTCCTTATGCACTCAACATAGAGCTCACATTCAACAGAAATGGCGTTCCCGAACTTTCAATGACCTTGTTTACAATACGTGTTTAATTTGCTTGTTTACTTGTATTTGTTGTTTGTTTGTACTAAATTCGAGAAATATCTAGACGATTGGCAGCGAATATAAATAGAAGAGTGGCGAGCTAGCGAGACAGTTCGATTCTGTCGCGATTCGTAAGCGAAACTTCGGAACTTACCTGCGACAGTAAACCAGCGATGACTCTTGGCAAGTTTAACGGTTGTATCGGACCTTTCGTTTAGCCCTTTTGGAAGTCATCTTGGTTTGTGGAAATAAATAGTTAATTTTCGCCCTTACACGGCAATTTGACTCACCCTACACGTAACAATATTATAAAACAAAGTCCCCCACCGCGTCTGTCTGTATGTTCGCGATAATCTCAAAAACTACTGAACGGATTTTCATGCAGTTTTATGCATCTATCAACAGAGTGTTTCCTGAGGAATCTATAGGTTGTAAACGTATCATTAAGGTTTTATGATTGCGATCCCGAGGGTTTGCAAATTGGAGCTTATTGTGCACAGGTGTATCACCAAGCAATTCTACCCAAATCCGATAGATGTCGCCGCGTCACCTAATTCTATTGTAGTACAGCCATCAAAGTGTATTTCAACGCTTATGATGTCGCGGGCACCACAGACAAAACATTCGTCAATACAACGCAATGATTCTTCGATCTTCTCTTTTCCCTGGGGGTAAAAGCTCATAATGAACAATGCCCTTCCAATCCCACCATACACACACACCACACATCACCTTATTGCTAATCGACCGACTGATCGACCTTTGACCATGACTTTTTTCGCACGTTCTTGTCGTGATCCACTATTCACCACCAATTATCAATCTCTTCCAAAACGGTTCGGTTTTATTACGTCTCAATAAAGAATCGCAAATGAGTACGTTTCTTTCAGTGAGCTCGTGTGGCACCCAAATATCGAGCTTTTTTCAAGTGGGTCAAAACTGTTTTATGGTCAATTCTCAGTTCTTCAGCTATATCGTAACTACTGATATGCTGAGCTTGCTCCACTTTTTCAAAAAATGGCGTCCACTTTATCCGTAACAGGGCGACCAGAGCGAGGTTCATCTTTGCCATCAAAATTCCCGGATTGAAGACGCTTAAACCAACTTTGTGCTACTCTAACTTACACTGTATTAGGTCCATAAACGTCACAAATTTTTTTCGTGGCTTGCGTTGCGTTTTTCCTTTTTTGTAATAAAATTTTAAAATATATCGAATCCCTTAATTAGATTCAATCATTTTGACATAAAGAAAAACAAATGAAAAATAGCTGAAAACAACATTTTACTAATTTGTTTCTTTTTTTTGAAATGTAACCTTTTTAATGTCACCATAACCAGCCAGATACAAATAGTACAACCAAAGAGATTTTAATACAAGTTTACACATACTATATGCGAAAAGACTTTTTCCCCGACCTAATATTATTCGATTTGATATTGTGAATTCACCTTTCAAAGAAAATAAGTGTAAGTAAAATTCTTTATTTAGGTATTTATTAGAAATGTTCAGTAACATTGTACGGTGTGTATCTACTTTTAACGGAGACAATATGTTAAATCCCTTCGAGTAAGGATGCCCGCTTAGGCTGTGATTTATACGAGCATTAATCTTGGTAATGATGATGGTGCTTTCTCCACAGTACTCTCATAAAAAATTAACAAAAGCTTTATATAAATGTAAAGGTTTTCTAGATGCAAAACAGTTATCAATTTTAAATAACAATAAGAGGAAATTCAGATCATAAAAAGTATAAAAAATATTTATTTACTTGCTGAGCCCTCAACTTCGTTAGGTACGCGTGGTATTCGGTATGGCGCGTAACTGTTTTGTTTGTAAACCGATTGGAATGAAACAAACACTAACAGTGTTATTACAAAAAAGATAAACATACATTGAACATGTGTCTAAAAAAATGTTTATTACAAAAGCGTGTTTAAGCAGTTAGAGTTAGGCACGGTTTAAATAATACTTTTCATATTTAAATACATGTCAATACTTGTCGAAGACTCAAAGTTAGTCTACTGCTTTGTCTCTAATTTTCAAGTTTAAAATTTCACACCACTAAGTTGTATTTAGTGGTGTGGTTATGATTATGATGAAATATCGGGTTGTTTTACCTTTTATTCTTGAACCCAATTTTCTTCACGTTCACGAATTTTTATTTTAATATTGCAATTGTCCATTTTTTTCCATAATTTTTATTTATATTATATTCATTTGACAATGAGTAATGACGATTGACAAGTCTTGATAAACACATTCCATTCTTTCAACCGATCACTGTTCTATGTGTACAATGTACTCACGTAAGTTTTGGTTCCAAAACATACTTATGGCGGTGTATTTAGAGCAATAATTAATTTATAATCACACACGTCACTGTTTTATTTATATATAGATAATTTTAAAATATTTTCTGCGTAGGATATTCTATTAGCATATAACAAATTTGCATAGAAAGGAACGTTTCGGATTGAACCAAATGAAGTTGAACGAACGTTTTGTAATGTTGCTATTTTATTGTTACTATTTGCTATTTTATAATTTTAAAATAGCAACATTTGGTTGCCTATAGGTTGCCTAGCGATGTTTTGGTAAGTCAAAGGACAAACACTATTTTGTAATAGCGAAGGTTAAACATTATTTGAGGCAGGGTTTAAACTGTGAAATTGTATACAAATGTCATTAGACGCTGTTTGACAAAACACGTGTTGAGACATAGTTTAGTATTTTTTTTTGTAATAACACTGTAAATGTTACGGGAAGATTGCTAAAATACATCACTGAAAACCACATTCAAATCGGTTAAGCCGTTTTTGAGACAGACATGTCTAAAATTCTAAAACTTATTTATTTGACCTCGGTAACATAAGTACAACGTGTACAAATTTTTTTTTTTTTGATAAATTATTTAACGTACAGACATGGCTCGTTTACGATTTTATTATATGTATTAAATAAAAAAACTTTCTATGTTCAAGTGGCTTTTGCGCTTCATTTTATCCGTAAGTTCAAATTTAAATATAGTTGTGAAAAAGTATTTACTTTGTGGTAGAATTTGATGAACCCGTTGGATAAACGGTTAGGGCGCTTGCCTTAACGCTCTATCTAAGGGGCCCCGGGTTCGATTTCCGGCAGGGTCAATTTCGTAAAGGTGGCTCTGGTCTAGATTTGAAAAGTAATGGCAGGGCGCGCTTTATTTCGCAGTCATTTGGGCAGCCCGTCTGGCGGCAGTTACCACCCCCTTACAGAAGACCACCGTGAAATAATAGCTGTTGTGTTTCGGGGAATGAAGGGATGCCAGAGACCGTTTCCTTATTCTACTATAATCGGCCAAAGGCGCACTAGCAGTACCTTTGACGTTGCTTGTGTTATAGGCGACGCTAGTCATCTACCATCAAGTGGATCATCAGCCTGTCTGACGAGCATAAAAAAAAATAAAAAAAAATAAAGAATTTTACCACCGAAGCCATGTTATATCATGCAATCACATATGTATCAATCAAACTACATTTTAGCTATACTTGTACTAATCAAAAGACTAAGAAATAACATGGGGCTTGTATTATAGGACACCAGACTCAAGCGCATCCAGACCCAAGATCAACTTGGAAAAACAGGTTTCATTGTTTTATCTGAGTTTGTTCATGGGTAGCAATGAGTGAGAAGGCCAAAATTTATTCTCTGGTACCCCATTAAAATAAGTTATATATGTGTTCATTGCTATCAATGATTTTACCAAATTCATTTCTCCAAATTGTGAGGAATTTTGGACATTTTATGTGATTATAATTACTATAAATCATAAGATTTTTTTTTTGAAAAGAAAACATAAATATAGAAGATTACATGATATGAAATTAATAATTTAAACTAAGGTTATCTCAAATGTGCAATTTTTTTTAAATGTTATGATCGGCAGACAGGCTGACGGTCCGCTTGTTGGTAGGTGGTACCGTGCTTAGCCTATAACACAAGCAACGCCATAGAGGTGCTGCAAATGCGCTGCCGGCTACAGTAGGATTAAGGATAAGGATAAGGGATTGGATAGGAAAATGGGCTCTGGCATCCCTTACTCACTCGACGAAACACAGAGCACACGCAATCAAATGTATACCTATCTGAAATATGCGCTTTTTGTATGGGCCACTTAGACTATGATAGCTTGTAATGTTTTGTATTATGCTTCAAAAACTACATAATATTTATATTTGAGCCAAATATACATGACCACTAACATGCTAAATTGGTATTTTTCATAAATATGATAAGAGCCCATTTCCCTATCCCATCCCAATCCCTTATCCTTAATCCTTAATCGGCAGCGCACTTGCAGCAGCTTTGTCGCTGCTTGTGTTATAGGCGACGGTAGTCACCTACCATCAAGTGGTACATCAAGTGGCCGTTTTTTTTTTTTTTAAAAAAAGGTAACTTACGACAATGGGATCATATAAGTTTTCCTTATTTATTCTGAGAAAAATAATCACATTTTCATTAAATTATAACCTGACACCACCATTCGACGAGCAAAAGGCAATCATATTCTTAGCGTGAGCGTAGTGCGAATATTACCTACATTTAAAGTAATTATGAGAATTAACTCGAGCAGACAGTCAACCGCAAACTGTACGCCAGATGCTCTAACAAGCGTTATCAATGAAACAATTTTGAATTTTAGGACAATTTTGAATACCTACTCTTTCCGTTAGACTAAATAAAAGTAACAAATTTACAAAGTTAAATAAATTTATACTAATATATAAAGCTGAAGAGTTTGTTTGTTTGTTTGAACGCGGTAATCTCGGGAACTACTGGTTCGAATTGAAAAAAATCTTTTTGTATTGAATAGTCCATTTATCGAGGAAGGCTATAGGCTATATAACATTACGCTACGATCAATAGTATTATATATAAGCAGTGTCCAGTACCGCGCGTCCCACGCGCACTCCACCGCCGTATGGGCCGCAGCGAAGCGTGGCCGAGTTCAGCTAGTATATAATATAATTATACTAACTTGAAAAATAAATGATGTAACGCATGAAAAAATATATAAAGCAATATAACACCTGACTTTATATTATTTTTGGATAGCAGGTCCCCGCGGCTTCGCCTACGTGGAATATTTAGCCTATGTTTATCCTGAAATTCTGTTCAGAAGAGATTTTTTTTAAATCGGATGAATAATTTTGAACATTATCTCCTACATACAAACATTCATACATCTTTATCTCTCTAAAATATTAGTATGGAAGTATAGACATAAAGTGATAGGTATTATTATCTTTCAATGGTAACATAAATTTAGCGTAGCTGCTTTATGCTTTAATTAAAAGAAGTATATATCTTACATAGTAGAGACAGGTTATTCATAAAATAGATAGAGATTACATAACCGGTTTTCCGTCTCTCTGTCCCTTGAAGAAGGGATCAGAGAAGCTAATGTATCCTAGATGCAATCTCCAATAATTATTAAATATTATTAATATTTTTAGTGAGTGAAAGGATTAGGATTTTTTCATGTTTAGTTCTGCCAATTCAAACTGTCCATTGAGTTAGCGTACTAGATTTTAGCCTTGATCCATACTTATAAATAAAATTGAATCTGTTTGTAATGTCAAAAAGAGATAACAAAAAAATATATATTTTTTTTGTTTGACTGTCCCCTCTGTCTGTTTGTTCCGGATAATCTCCTAAACGTCTGGACCAAATTTGACGAGACTTTCATTGGCAGATAGTTGATGTTATATGGAGTAACTTAGGATACTTTGATTTTAGAAAAAAAAAATTAAAAACAAGCAGTGTTCAGTATCGCGCGCGCCTCACGGCCGGGTTCAGCTAGTAAATAGTATTTATAAGCCGATAAAAATAAAATAACGCCACAATTTAATAAAACAATTTTAATGTTTTTTTTTTAAATATTATTAAAGTGGCAGACAGGCTGACGGTCCACTTGATGGTAGGTGGCTACCGTCGCCTGAGGACACAAGTAACACTAGGGGGGGTACATGTGCGCTGCCGACCTTGCAGGAATTTGTTTACTGCTCGCTTGAAGAAGCCCATATTGTAGCTAGATGCAAACACCTTAGATGCAAAACCTTCCAAAGATCTCGCAATTGTAAATCTTTTAACGGTTGAAATAACTATCACTTTGAGCAAGAACTAATATAAAAGAACAATTAAGATTATTTTAAAAAAAAACACTTCCATTCTTAATTGTTCTATTGCGAGAAAACTTGTCCTGTTTTCTTTTTCTACGCTAATGGCTGAGAAAAAACTATATACACAAAAAGTAAAAGCCTATCAAACTTTTTTCATCCGAACATTACGAAAGTTGTTCGAAAGTGTCTCCGTTTCTCCATCTGTATTTTCTCTTGGTAACGGTATTTTTAATTAAATCCAATCGTTTGATTTCTATTGTCTATTGTGCTGTTACAACATTGATAACTTTGTTCTCTTTGTGCATTTTATATTAATTGACGTTTGCAATCTATTCTTACTTCGTTGAACAATTTTACAACAAAAAGTATCTGAGAGTTTCTTTTTTACGAATATTTATATTGCAGGTGGACATTTTTGCATTACTAGCGCTAGTTCCACTAGACTTAGACGATTCAATATTTGCTGTAAATTGACTGGGCTTTTTAACGTTTAGAATGAACATCTTATAATGTACCTCCAGGCGTCTCCTCAAATATAAAGGTTCGGTTTAACCAATTGAGTACGCTGCAGACTTGGTACTTTTAGCTATTTTCTCTTTGTTTTTTTTTTTAAGGAACACAATCAATATTATGTTTGCAACTCTATAACTAGTTTCTAGTCTGTTTAACTAGTTGACGAGTCCGTTTGATGAGTGGTTAGTGTGCTTGCCTTAGCCTTAACGCTCTGTTCTAGGGTTCCCGGGTTCGATTCCCCGATAGGGTTAATTTTGAAAATTAACTTTTCGAATTTGTCTCCGGTCTGAATCTGGAAAGTAGTTGCAGGGAACACTGCGTTTCGCAGTCATTTGGGCAGTAATCACCTTTTTGCAGAATACCACAGTGAAATAACAGCACGTGTACTGTTGTGTTTCGGTGAGTAAGTAAGAGATGCCAGAGCCCATTTTTCTATCCTTTATCCTTAATCCACACTTGCAGCACCTGTGACATTGCTTGTGTTATAGGCGACGGTAGCCACCTACCTTCGACTAGACCGTTAGCCAGTCTGCCGATCTTTAACATAAAAAAAATGTAAACTATGAAAGGTAGACGAATTATTTTTAAGTAATTCTAACTAGAAAATAATCCTAACAAGACTTCGAGGTGGTTTTGAAAATAATGAAATATATTTCTATGATAAAGGCTTGTGGATATGTCGCGTTAGGAATCCTAACGTCGATTTTGTTCATAATAAAATATTTTTGTATAATAACTACGGTGGTAGGACACAAAACGATCCGCAATCATAAAGTGGGCATCCCGTTTGGGGGCATTAACCACTCCTTGTGGAAAATTACCTTGAAAATATGAATGCTATTGCGTTTTCAAACTCGATTAAAGGGCCTGCATAATTTGAAGGACGTCGGGGCAAAGTATTTAAATTTTGTACTTTTGTATTATTAATGAAGGATGTCACCAACTATCATCTTGTTCGTCAGCTTGTATGCTCGTCCTTTCAACTCTGTAGTTATTCTACAGAGTCGTAAGTCTCTGGCATAATTTAATCACTCACCGAAAACCGTATCCTGAGATACAACCATGCGTATGTATTTCTGGATTGATTTCTGTAGATTTCTGTAGTATTACGGCGATTGTCGCCAGACTGGTTTCTGAAAGCGTGTAATGGCTACAACAGTCTTCATAGATAACAAAATTCACACATTAAGTTAACTATATAAAATCGCAATCAGAACCTGAATTTCTTATAACAAGAAATATATATCGGTTGAGTCGTACAAATCGGAGCACGCAACAAGTGAGGGAACATTTTATTCGTGACGCAACCGTCTTCATGTCGATCGATTCGCCGTTTGTGTAGGGATAGGCAGAAATTTACTTCACGTAGAGATACTGACTTCTAGTACTTTGTGTGAAGAGATTTGACTGAAAAGGTCACAGGTTAACCGGAATAAAAATAAGGTGATAAGAATGAAAATATCAGACAACTAGCGCTTCACCTAGGGTGTGACTATACCTTTATTTTGATCTAAATTATATTTCTCAAGTATCTAATTGAGGTAAAGATAAAGTAAGGCATGTTTTTTAACAACTACTTTGCTTGAGCAACCGCATCAAAATATTTTGCACAATTTAGAAGGATAAAAAAATAAAAAAATAAAAATGTTTAGAAGGATTGAAGACCAATATCAAGTACTTAAAAGTCGTTGTCAAATATCGTCGTTAAGGGGGAGACAAACCCTAAATACTAAAAATATCCATTGTTTAATGAAAATGTTAGAAGAAATGGACAAGACAATTGCTTTGAAAAAAATATATATTATACTTAAACATGTGAAGAACCAATTGTATTAATTAGAATTTTCGTTAAAGTAATAGAAACTCCACAAAAAAAGTTAGAACACAAGAAGAATTTGACTTTTATTGAAAATTCTCTCGAAAACGGCTTATTGCACGCATATGAATCCTGTACCTATTCATAAGTTAATATCAGATAAAAAAATTGTATTAATAATTTTTTTTATTTTTTGTATTGTTCTGATGGTAAAAACAGAAAAACGCCATTTCTAGGCCTGTTGAATTGGATCCGCCGCCAGCGAGTTCTATAGTAAATGTCATTTGCCTCAGTGAAGTCAAATAAATATCTGCTATATGTGCAAAAAGTATACTTTGAGATATTGACAAAAAACGTTTTCTTGAAAAATTTTACATTAAGGTTTATTTTTTAAGTATTTTATTTGAAACATAGAGTTGTTATATTTAAACTTATTGGACTTTTAAACAAGAAAATGTAATAGTTAATTTTTTATATTAATAATAGAGTAAATTTTGTACATAAAATATTTAAGCTGCTATACTATTAGCATGAGATCTTAGTTCGACAAATTGTTTTTTTTTTTTTTATACGATTGATAAGTCTGCGAACTATTCACTAAGGTCAAAATGTTGGAATCTCAAAAAAGTGCAAATAGCAGATTTTTGTTTGACAACGATCATATAAAGTATATAATAACTTATATAATAATTTATAATCCGGAGATTAGCTCTGGGCCTACCCGTCGCCAAACATTGGCACGTTCCTCGAGCCAGACACCCTTCGTCTGGCCACGTGTTTTCGTCTCGGGGTTCGTGCCTGTGCTCCACATAGGTGCCCCTGCGCCAGCGAGGTTGACGAGTTGAGTCACCACGGGCTTTCATGCCAGAAAAGCCCCGGCTGCTTTACCAGACACGCGCATTCAATGATATTATCCGCCGGTCTCTATAATAAAATCGAAGTAAAAAAGAAGTAAAAAAAAATAGTTTTTAAAATTTTTGTCTGTGCGTTTGTACACGCTAATTTCAGAAACAGTTTAATCGATTTGAATGCAGTTTTCACTGGTGTATTTTAATAATTAGTTTCATTCCGTTAGTGTTTGTTTCATTCCGATAGGTAGGTATACAAACAAAAAAGTTACGGCTAAAAAAAAAAACAAGAAACGGGCTAGATACAAATAAATCTTTGTTTTTCAATTGCTATTTTCTCTTTCAGTGTTTTTTTTTTTATAAATTAAATATGTATACATATGTACCTAAACTAGTCGAAATATCTAAAAGACGTGAAATAGATAGGTTGTGTGAAATCTCCCAAAACATAAGACCTCGAGACACAAGAGCAATGAGGGTCAGGTAATTTGTTTCAAGCCGTATGTCGGAGATCATTTAACCACCCCAGATTTAGTTTGAGCCTAAGGCCGAAGCATGTAATTGAACTTGTGGCCACGATATTGCTAACTCTGTCGCATGCACTGTACTACGCTTAGTGGGTATCGAACGAACAATCGACGCTTGTTCACTAATAATAGAACCTCGTTATGGCTTCATTCTCTTTAGTCGAGATTTAATTGTCCCTCACGTAAAGAATCACGCCTCTAATAATTATCTATCTCGTGTATGTAACCCTCAATATAAATTGAGTTAGGTTTATATCAAAGAAACTATAATACTGGCTGACTCAGCGAACTTCGTACCGCCTCAAACTTGTTTGAAACAAAATGTATAACGGTTTTTAGTGAATATTTTAGATATTTTAATAGTTATTTTGCTATTCGGGGCGGAGACAAATTTCAACAAATCAAAGATCATAAAAATTGATTCAGCCGTTTTCGAGTTATAAATGGTGTAACACGACTTTTTTATAAGATTAGTAGCTTATATAAACACAGAACATTCCATATAAAATATTGCTCATATTTTCTCAGTATACCTATCCATCTAATATTTAGTAGATTTTTAAAGTACTAAGCTTGTATTTACTCCATAAGTTCATATTGTCATATTTTTACGATATTGATCTGTTAAAGTAGACATTTCGAATCCCAGTTGAACCAGTACTTTTGAATCTTCTAGATTATTATTTTTTTAACTTTTCTGTGTAAGCTGCAGAGCCTGGACATTCTATAAGATGTATTTCGGAGAGTGTGCCCGAGAGCTGCATGAGATTATACCGCCTTCCCCTTTCTTCTATCGGACATGCAGACGTATGGCTGGTTACCATCATCACCTTGTCGAAATCCCTCTAATTCGGACCAAGCGCTTTAAAACATCTTTTGTGATGCGCACTGCTAAGGATTGGAACTCCTTGCCGGCGTCTGAATTTCCGAGCTCATACAACCCAAATCTTTTCAAGGTTCGAGTGAATAGGCATCTTCTGGGTGAGCTCGCTCCATCGCCGGCCTCATCCTTCCTAAATGGATAGATGTTGGTCAAGAGCAAATCTATCTTTAATAAAAAAAAAGTAAAGATCCGTAGGTAGGTTGACGGTACACTTGATGGTAGATGGCTACCATACTCTATTAACACAAGTCCATGGATACTGCAAGTGTGATTTCGACCTTAGCTGTATTATAGAACTTTATTATCTTTTAGGACTACCTTTTAGGAAATTGAGTATAGGGAATGGCACATATTCTGTTATTTTACGGTTCATATGGGGATTGGAAATAATGACAACATACTTTAAAGGTCAAGGAAAATATCGCAAAGGTATCAAAGGGAAAAAAGCAACTTCAAAGATCCTCGAATCTTTGAGTAGATGTGAAGTCTTGATAAATCATTTACCGTGGGAATATAGCCTCAGAATCATTTTGGATACCTAAAGAAGTCATATTGAGTGGCGCTTATGCTCAAAGTTACTTGTATTTCTTCAGTATACAAGAATTATAATGTCGTCTGCACCATTTACATATTCATTTCTTTCAGTTAAATAAACAGGGCGTCCCACAAATTTGTCGCATAGAGGGAAAGTACCTTAAATACTGTAGATAGAAAATTTTACTGAAAGAAGACTTCATTTTTATTTTAAAAACAATACGAACTGCTTTCAAAGAATTTTAAATAATCGCTTGTGTGAACCGGAGTCGAACCCGCTAAATGTAAAAAAAAATTCTGCAATTTTAGTGTACCGATTGAAAGACTCAATGATAAGCATTTATTTCTTCTAAATAAGATATCACCTCAAACAAATGGAAGACCATGAAACTTAACGTTTAATTTAAAATTTTGTTTAGGATAAGTAACAAATAGCCTATTCTCTGATTATTTAAAATTCTATGAATGCAGTTTGTATTGTTTTTAAAATAAAAAAGTCTTCTTTCAGTAAAATTTTCTATCTACAGTATTTAAGGTACTTTCCCTCCATGTGGCAAAGTTGTGGGACGCCCTGTATATTAAAAAATATAACACCGGAAAATATAACACCGGAAATAATCTGAAGACCTCTTATAATGTCTCTAAATGTCTCCGTGGTTTTATTTCTCGTTAACATTTTTTATTACAATTTCAGAACATCTTTTCGCCAGCGGAAGTCTTGCGTAAAACCATTATTTTTGAGGGGAATTAATTTATGGGTTTAAATATAGAACAAAATTATTTGTATTTCACACAGTATATTTATATAAATGTGTTTCCATGGAAATGATTGGTTACAACGTCACGTAGCGAATCCTTTGAAACACCAGCGTGCAAGTTAGGAACACCGGAGTCGGAAACTAAGAGCTTGTTACCGCTTCAGTTGAGGACTTACATACGTTAGCATGTATTCGCTTGTATAACTCCTTTACACTTCACACATAGGTATGAGTTGTGTTTTCCTTGATATGATTTCAGAGTAAATATCCAGATGTTTGCTCATGCAAATGTTGTAACAACACAAGTACAAATGTTATTGTGGATATGATTGCTTTCAAACGATCGATTGATGTTTGTTTTTACAGTTTCATGCAAAAAGTATTGAATCTTACAGTCTTGGAGGGTCTCAGCTTTATCCGTGATTTCGCCTGGTTCATAACCCTTCAGTAGGGTTCTGCAGGGTCGAAGAGAACACAGCGGTGCGTAGGGATCCGCTGTGAACTCGGACCTGCACATCACCGCTGATGGTGGAATTCGGGAGGGTTTTAGTGGGTATACCCGGTGAGAGGTTACTTCTCACCGGGCGAGTCCCACACTCCCCCTCGTCGACTGCGTAGTCGTCATTTCCCCTCCTAAAAAAAATGGTTTTGCAGCTGACAGCAAATTTCTTCAAAGACAGAATTTCATGGTTCAGCAGATTGTCTCCTATATACAAATTTATTATTCATATATAATAAGTCTATACTACATACATTGTATGTAGTAGACTTCTTCAAAAATTATAAACACACCATACAAATTTTCATGTTAATTTTTTAAAGGTTTTGAGTATATCGAAGGGTACACTGTTAGTGTGTGAGAATGTCATTAAAATCCTAGGAATTTATATAATAATAATGAAAAATATAAATAGCTCAGAAAAAACATCAATTTTAGGGCCTCCAAAAGTAAATAGTATTATAGGAATTGTGTTGTGCGTAACTATATAACGGACTGGAGGCGGCGAAACCATCCACAGCCATAACAGAGTCAAATTTAAAAATTTCATTTCCTAAGTAGGCCTTGCCGGTAATCGGACATCTTTGAGTCAGGGCTTAGGCAAGTACCTTAGTCACTCGACCAATGGTAATCGTTCAAATAATGTTCGAGTTTAGTGATTTCATAAATACGAGCACAAACATTCAATATGTCTCATTATATGTATTAGTTTTTACTGGAGTTGTTTAATGCGTTTTTTTTACATGCAATACATTTTCCGAAAAATTTAAACATTATAAATGTTGTATTTCTATTACGTTCGGAGCATTATGGAATACGCTTTACCTATATGGTATCCATCATATTGCTTCACTCGATTTGGTCAACTCTGCAATAGATCGCCCATATCTAACCAAGCGAATAGGATTGCGTGCAAGTGCGGCTCATACTAGGCGGAAATTTCTTTTTGACGTTGGCAATGCGTGTAGTAACTATGCCAGGAGCTCTGTTATCTGTAGAATCGTGCGAACATACAATAATAAATTTAACGATGTCGATATTTATTTTTTGAGTCGAAGGTCGTTTATTGGGTGAGTGCTTGATAGTCTGCACCATATTGAGAAGTGACTTTGTTTCCTCCACTGAGTGGTACCAAACAAACAGCTAAAAACACACGCATTAACATTACGAAGTCACCCATATATATATTTTTAAATTATTATTATTATTTTCTTTTTGCACTTATAAATTGTAATTTATCAGACCTAGTAATAGGCTTTGTAAAATTTTAATTTTATTTAAAATGTATGTATATTTGTAATTTTTTGTATGCTGTTAGGTTTGCTATTCAATAAATAAATAAATAGGTCATACAATATAACTACCGAAAATGTGTGCTTCAAATATCACAATGAAACTATTAATGGTACATCTACTTCCAAACTTTTCCAAGTTATGATAATATCAAGTCGCTCTCTTCGCTCAGCAAATTAGTTAGGTATTATGTCACTAGTATAGCATATGCGAAATAAACTATTCTGATCTTACTTATGTGAATGTGGAAGACAGGACTTTGAATGAACATTTTTATAAGTTTAAGATTTTTGAATATTTATGGTAATTTGATAGAAATAGGTACTGAATAATTTACTTAACTAGCAAAAAATGATAGAGAAATGAAACCAAATATGGAATAGGTTCCTATCGTAAAGAAAAAATTCTGGATGCAATAAGCAGTGATCGTTTAAATCTTTCAATCACTATACATACATGCCTTCAGATTTCGATGTGTCAGTCAAGCGAATGACTTGTCCACGGTGAGAATGTTTTGATTTATTGCCGTCAGAAACCTTTTCAGTACAAAAAAAAGTAATTGCAAATAGTTTTGTATTTGTTGCTTTAGATACAGAGTTTTAGATGCATCATATTATATTAGTTTATGAATTTTGAAAATATGTATATAAGTTTGAATTAGTTAGTAATGCCATACTTGGATTCCCAAAAAGTTAGCTGGAAAGTTGGAGAAAAAGAAAGAAAAAAAAAACGAAATAAATTGACGAGGACAAAGAATAATAAAAAACGGGACAAGTGCGAGTTGAACTGGCGTGAAGATGGTTCCGTACGATGTTACCTATCCGCACAATATTGAATGATTTACCATGTTATTTTAATATCATGCACTTCTTATAGGTTTTCCTATAATCTATAAGTAGAAAACTAATTTCTGTATTTTTTTTCAAAATTTTAGGTTCAGTAGTTTCGGAGATGGGGGGGGGGGGAGAAATGGTCGGACAGACGGACACACGAGTGATCCTTAAGGGTTCCGTTTTTTTATTCGGACGTACGGAACCCTAAAAACGTATGAAAAGAAGACCCAGGCTAATAATAATCCAGCAGATTCATATGATGACCAGATGATACTGTTTGACACAGACAGTAAGCCTTGATAGGACTTACAGCTCTAGACTCAGAAGATGTGGAGTAATTTTCTGTCGTATGCTGTTTTTATATTGATTAAGGGGAAACCTTGATCATATGCGTCATGTGCAGTCTCTAGGCACATAATGATTACGCTGGTGCAGAGTTTGACATCTGGATTTGTGATTATTACAAATAATTTTAGTTCCTTTTTATATTTGACCAAATTTTCTCAAGATTCTCAGAGAAGTTAAGATTTTGTAGTATTCCATTATTAGATAATTTTATGTAGTTTTCGTTTTAGAGAAATAATAGTACTTATAATTAATAAATATGATACAAGACTGTAGCATAAATATAATGATTGTACTATAAAAAGTTTTTGACTAGTAATATTTGACTTATTTATGCCTAAAACACAAAATGGTATTCCTTATTTGGGTACTTTTCTCTATACGTTTAAAAACATATATAATATTTGTTTATTTAAATGTATTGTTATTTAAGGTTTATCTTGCCTTTTTGTTGTAAGAAAATAAAGTTTCACTTCGCAAACTGATTTAGATGTGTTTATAAAAGAACAGAGTTTCGAGGTAAACGAAGAAACTCTGAAACGCAAGATAAATAGTTTTCCTCACTTTGCGACTTGTATACAATGAAAAGTAATTTCTAACTAAATTGCGCTTAAACTTTTCTTCATTTTTTATATTCATGTTTTCTAAATACTCTGAAGTTTCTTTTTATTGCCGCAAAAAAATTTAACCTTATAAATTTTTATTAACTTATAAATTTTTATGTAGTAAAATGAACATACAGGCACGAGCTACTTGATTAATAAATATTTATTTGTAGCAAAAAACGACGACTTGTTTTTTAGGGTTCCGTTTGTCCGAATAAAAAACGGAACCCTTATAGTTTATAGGATCACTCGTGTGTCCGTCTCTCCGTCGCTCACAGTCAATTATCTCCGAATCTACTAGACTGATTCTAGTTTCTGTGACCCAAAACGCAGAGGTGTGACGTGAATAGATGAAATCTGTATATGGGAGGTCATTTTTGGGGGGAAAGTGGCAAATAAAATTTTTTTTTTTTTTTGAAAACTGCATCGTGTGACATATCAAATGGAAGGTCTTGTTGCGAAGATCTTAAATGTATTTATTTTAATTTTAAAATAAATAGTTTCCAAGTTATTCAAGAAAGTAGAAGAAAATTGACCATTCCCCCCTTGTCTCCGAAACGTTAGGTTCAATACCTAAAATTTTGAAAAAAAAATACAGAAATTAGTTTTCTACTTATAGATTATAGGAAAACCTATAAGAAGTCCATGATATTAAAATAACATGGTAAACCACTCAATATTGTGCGGATAGGTAACATCGAACGGAATCCTCTTTACGCGAGTTCAGCTCGTACTTGTCCCGTTTTTTTCTTTTAGATTCAAGGACGAGTGTCAACGAATATTTCTATGATCGATGAATAAAACGCGAAGATAAAACCTCAACACTAATGGATAAATATTTCTTTATTTAAAATATAGCAAGTATATTCATATAGTGTAGGGCAGCAGGAAGGCTGACGATCCACTTGATGAGAAGTGGCTACCGTGGCCTGGGGACACAACGCCGCATGGTATGCTAGTATGGTCTACTAAGTAACGTAAGTGAATTATTCTTTAAATAGTGACAGGAAACATTACCTGTGTCTCGGTTCTGCGCACGAAAACCGGCGCGGGTCGCAAATGGTCGATTCTCTAGGATGGTGTTTTCGCTTAGTGGTAGTTGGGCAATGCACGCGAAAACGGAGGTCCACGACAGAGAAGGATCGCCTTCCAGAGTACCGCAATCGTGTGTTTGTGGAGGGTGGTGAAGACCCTGTTATAGCTGCCGGCCTAGTAACTACCTTCGTAAACTTCCGGAAGAGTGGGTATTGCATTTGCAATGTGGCGTTTGCTTGCGTTATTGACGGCGGTAGCCACCTACCATCAAAGTGGATCGTCAGCGTGTCTGTCGACCTTAACATAGTTACTAAATAATATTAAAATTCACAACGCAACATAACATTTGTTTTATAAATGTTTTTCAATATCAAAATATTCATGAAAACAAGAATATAAGAACCATAACGACATCAGAAAATATTCTACTGCAATATGTGCTGATAAATATTCATTTATAAACATGGAAATTAAACGAACCATTTATAAATGTAATAACACAAGAGTCAAATAACTGTTCCAATTTGAACGTTAAAACTCAAAAGTGAAGGTTTATAATCGCTCTTCCGAGATCCTAATAATCGTGGGAACCTCTGAACTCAACCTTTTCCAATAAAGGTGAAGAAGTAAATTTTAACATAGGAAATTTGTCTGTATTTGTATTTTTTTGCAACGTAATGAAGACTAGGAACAAACAAAACATAACAATATCGGTTTGGTAGAAAATATCACATTGATCCTCTTCGGCTGGTTACGTAACTGGAGTTTCAAAACTAGTGTCGATAGTGTTTTTAAGACTGTATTAAAATAAAATCTTTTTTTATT
Organism: Bembecia ichneumoniformis; assembly: GCA_910589475.2. NCBI lineage: Eukaryota > Metazoa > Arthropoda > Insecta > Lepidoptera > Sesiidae > Bembecia > Bembecia ichneumoniformis. Next base: position 14,620,705 of record OU342524.1, on the reverse strand, counting down.
AGGGATTTAAATAGCGTCATCAGTGGAAGAGTCATGAGTTTGTTTAATTCCGCATTTGATTAGTAATTTTGGTTAGGAGAGTAAACTGTCGGATATTCAACCTACATTACTGCTGAAGATTCGAAGATCGTAGCTGGATCATTCTCTTTGGTAATTACCAATATTTATTCCTTCTAAAATCCCTTATCGTTTAGAATTTGTAACTCGCGATGTTTTCTGGTGCTCCTGTCGCTAAGGGGAGTAAGACGAATCCATTCCGCCATCATCTACAATTTCGTTGAGACGCCTCTTAGTGTATTACAGTGTTTATAGTGACTCTAGTTTGTTGTGCTTCATCGAAACCACTATCTTTCCTTATAGTCAGCCACCCCAACAGTTCTTCAGGACTGTTATATTACAATATCCTATAATACTGTCCATTAAAAATCCCGCGGGAACCTGATATGTTCGGTCGGCTCGCTCCGACAGTGACGTAATAAAAAAAAATTGCCGGCTCAAATTGCAGTCACGGCAAAACATTTAAATTCTGTCGTAGTATTTTGTACCTTACATGCTTTTAATATTATTCAAATTTCATTGTATTATGCTACGTTAACAATCAGCGTGCTGCGGCATTCCATCCAAGCATAATACGCTTTTAATTATATTAAAAGCGCTTAAGGTACAAAATGCTATGAAAAAATTTAAATACTCTGCCGTCCTCCAATGTGTGTTGACACTTAGGGAACCCTTAGTAATTTATAGAAATACTACACACATGCTGTTATTTTACGGTGACCTCTAAGAGGTGGTTACTTCGGCCCACAGTGCCTAGTTAATGATTTATGAACGCAGAGTGTGCCTTTGCTTTTTTAAGATTGTAAAATTTTTCCCCATAATCCAACAAGTGAAACGAATATTTATAATATTTTTCTCCCAGGCAGTTCTATTTATTACATATAACTAAAAGTGACCTTAGTTCCCCTAGACAGGTTTAATTAAAGGACGAGGCGAATAGAGACCTTTATACTGTGTTTTTATTCACGTAATGAACGAACTTATTGCTTAATAAACAGGTGCCATAAAACTGGATTTTGTCAAGGGTATTTCAATTACAAGTAGTATTAAAACCTTTGTTTACCATTTTGATTTGGATTGGAATTATTGGACATATATACATTTTGTTAGGTTTTTGTTTTCGCAGATAAACAAAGTGTTAATTCTACAAACTAATATTATTGGTGAAGTGTATGTATATAGGAAAAAAACTATGACATTGTTTGGGGTGCAACAACAAAAACATTTAAACTAGTCTATTTTATAGGTATATTAATATATTTTTTTTATGTTAAGATAGGCAGACAGGCTGACGGTCCACTTGATGGTAGGTGGCTACCGTCGGCTATAACACAAGCAACGTCAAAGCTGCTGCAAGTGCGCTGCCGACTACAATAGGATTAAGGATAAGGGATTGGGAAGGGATAGGGAAATGGTCTCTGGCATCCCTTACTTCACTCACCGAAACACAACAGCATACGTGCTGTTATTTTACGGTGGTCTTCTTTAAGGGGGTGGTTACTGCCTACCACTACTTTCCAGATCCAGACCAGAGACACATTTGAAAAGTTCATTCTGCTGGGAATCGAACCCGGGAACCCTAGAACAGAGCGTTAAGGCAAGCACCCTAACCACTCATCCAATGGGCTCGTCAAAAGTTATAATTAAAATTAATACTTTATGAAACAAATAGCGACCCGCTCCCGGTTTCGTAAGGGTGCAATTTTTTTTGTAAATTATAAAACCCTTCTTCGTTTAACGCTCTTTCCATTAATGAAAACCGTACCAAAATCTATTGCGTGGTTTAGGAGGAGAGCGAAAATACAGACAGACAGACGCGACATCAATTATTTCAATTTAAACTATGTAAGGATTATATAGATACAAAAACTTTATCAAGCAAAAACATTAATACGAGTATGTCACATTACAATAAATGGGTTGCTATTTATTGATTGAGCCTATAATGAAAAAACAAATATTGATGATTGAAATTGATCTTATTGTTTTTCAAAGTACTCTCTATGATGATTGATATAATTTTGCATACTTTGGAATCAATTTTCGAAGCACTTTTTCCACTCCGATTGAAGTACCCGTAAAAAATGGTTCAACAGCTTCTTCTGCTAACGAAAATGCATTTTGTTCTTGTTGTTTGGGAACAAAAAAGTCATTAGGTGCCAAGTCGAGGTTGTGCGGAGGATGACTAATCAATTCGATGTTTTGACAGTACAAAAATTAGTTTGTTTGATCCGAATGCGAGCGGTATTGTCATGATGAAGAATGATTCGCTTTCGTTTCGAATTTTTCAGATTTTCCTGAAGACTTCTGGTAAACAAATGGTCGTGTACTATTCACAACTACGATCCTTCAATGGTACTGTTGTCACATGACCGATAATTCCGAAGAAACAGGCAATCATTTGCTTCGATGTGCTTTTTCCGCGAACAACTTTTGTTGGTTTTCGCTCGTTTTGGAACCAGCAGCGGCCAAAAAGCCGGGCATTCTAAATAGGATAAAGCGATGCTTCACACATGAATAGATCCTTCCTTTGTACAAGGCACAAGTCCGATCTTGCATGGAGTCTCTTGTCACCTTTGGGATGGCTCAGCAAAATACCAACTTGCCGCACTCAACTCGGTGTACTTCGGAGAGTGTGCTCGAGAGCTGCATGAGATCATACCGCCTTATAATGCGAACTGCTAAGGATTGGAACTCCCTGCCGGCGTCTGTATTTCCGAGCTCATACAACCCAAATCTTTGCAAGGTACAAGTGAATAAGCATCTTCTGGGTGAACTCGCTCCATCATCGACCTAATCTTTGCTGGCCAAGAGCAAACCCATATTTAGTAAGAAAAAAGTGTGTCTTTCTGGTTTAATTGTTGTGAAAAGTATTAATGGGTTAATTACTATGAAAAGTAAATCATAAGGTAACTAAATAAATGATATAACATGAAGTATTTATATCAAATAATTATTGATTCCTATATTTTAAATTTTTTCCGTATGAATTCCCTTCTAAAGATCGATTGTTTGTAGTTGTTTTCTAATTATCTTATTTTCTACTTCCAGTTCCGACAAGCTCATCGTACGCCTCGTTATCGGCACGAGCTTTCTCTAGTAATTATGCCACTCGTGTGTAAACTCTCAACAGTTCAAAGTACACTGAACTTTAGATCAATCGTTCAGTCAACGCCCGAGAAAGCTCCATGGTAAATAATTGTTTATGTACAAATAGGTAAATGTAAAACATTTCAGTATTTTTTTCATTTGTTCGTGAACTAAATTTCTTTTTCACTTCTCATGCTCTGAAAGTGCTTATTTGTGCAGGATATAGGCTGCACAAAATCGAATTTTGTATACAAGTGCATATTAACGTATCTACTCATAAATGTATCTATATTAAGGCAAAGAAAATGAGCCATACAGCCAAACACAATAAGAATTTCATAGATAGAATTTGTTATTTTATAATATTTACTTAAATTTATTTGCCTTATGTGTTTTTTAAGACATAAAAGATATTAAAATTTAAATTCAAGTACGGTAGGTTATTTAATTAATTTAAGAAAATTATTATTACAAAATTAATTTAATAGTAGGCTGTATAGGTGCACTGCAGCCGAAGCCAATGTCATAAGATGTCAATGTCAATGTCCTAATATTTCAAAAAAAAAAAAAAAAGCGGCGGGAAACAGCTCTTGTTTTTTCGTGCGTTTAAAGAAATGTTATGTTATGCTACTGTCTTATTTCCTCGCAATCGAAGTGAAAAGCAGAGTTTATAACTCGTCCACAAAACCATTTTTATCCTCGACATTACTATCAGCTCTCGCCTTCGGCTCGGGTTGTTAAAAGTCTCAGATAAAAATGGTTCGTTTTGTGTCCTTGTTGTAAAATCTACCATTTTTAGTAAATTTTCACTAGCTGTTGTGTAATCAAGAAAAATATTTTGGAAACGGTAATTTTTTCTTCCCGTCGAAAATAATATAGTCAAATTTCAACTAGTGGGAGTAGAATATCTAACATGACAGGGTTTAGTGACAATTTGATTTTACTTCTTTTTTTTAACTTTTACATTTCAGATATTTTGAACTTAAGGCTCTCCATTTTAATATTTTTTTTATGTTAAGATCGGCAGACAGGCTGACGATCTACTGGATGGTAGGTGGCTACCGTCGCCTATAACACAAGCAAAGCCAAAGCTGCTGCAAGTGCGCTGCCGACTACAGTAGGATTAAGGATAAGGGATTAGGAGGGGATAGGGAAAGGGGCTCTGGCATCCCTTACCCCCCTGTAGGCAGGTAAGGGATGCCAGAACATTTAGGCAGCCCGTCAGACGGCAGTAACCACCCCCTTACAGAAGACCACTGTGAAATGACAGCATGTGTTCTGTTGTATTTCGGTTAATGAGTGAGGGATGCTAGAGGCCAGTTCTTTATCGCTTCCTAATTCCTTATCCTTGCTCCTGCTATGGTCGACAGCGCACTTACACCACCTGTGACGATGCTTCTCACACGGTCAATTTGTTGGTATAAACCAACAAGGCCTGTCTGTACATCTATCTTAACATAAAAGAAAATGTTACGTTTATATGTTAACTATCTTAAAGCTATCTATTGTATTAGCGAAATGTTTATATCGTCTTAAGTCATTATAACGAATTGTGTAAACATTAAACGCATATTTCTTGAGATCCGTTCCAACAAAGTTCCTCTGTAAAAATTTCATAGGACAAAATTTATAGACTCACCTTCTGTAACTAGTTTGAGAAACGAATCAAAACAACGCTTAATTTACAAGATTATCTAGAACTAAATAAGTTTGTTATGAGAACGCTTTATCTAAATAAACTAAATGAGTGATCACTTGTTTGCTTCGGGCTAGCTTAGCCAGAACCAAAAAGCTTATAATACACGTTTTATTCAAACTTAAGCCCTCTCTGGTTAATTTAAATTGAATCGATACATAGACGACTTGATTGGCTAAGCGGTAGTAGCTCTGCCTGCTGTGCCAGAGTTCGCGGGTTCGTTGCCCGCTCAAGACAAACATTTGTTTGCATGATTGTGTCTGTTTGGTGTTTCCTGTGTATATTACAATAAAAAAGATATAAGTATATTTATCAGTTGTCTAGCACCCATAGTACAAGCTCTGTTTAGTTTGGGGCTAGATGGCAGTGTGCCACTGTCCTCGCAAAATAAAAAAATTTATAAAATAAACTTTCCCAGATTTCAGAACATAAGACCATTTCAGATGAAAAATTAAATGTAACATAAAATAAAGATTGTAAATGCCACATAGAGATTAACATTAGTATTTACTAGAGACCAGCCCCCGGCTACGCACGGATGCAGTATTTTTGTGCAAAAATGAAGCAGACAGACAGAGGCGGACAGCGATTTCAATTTATAATAATATGTTAGATTTAGATTTAGATATAGTCTTGGTATAATTATGTTAATAAAAATACATATACATATATGTGAATTCCATAAGTGTGCGTCCGTGCTCCATACACCATGAAGTTTGACCAATTGGTCAATGGTCTAGTTGTTATCGTTCAAATAACAATTAGTGATTGTTAGTTTTTAACTTTTTATACATATACTATTAAGCGGGTCCAATTAGGTAGAGCGAACTTCGAAAGGTCACAAGGTGGACAGACGACCTGATAAGGCCGCAGGTCGATGATGGATCCTTACTGCTTCTGATTGGTCCTTTTAGAAAATTACGGGAAGATCTTTGATCAGTAGTGGACGTTCTACGGCTGAGATGATGTGATGATGATTAAGGGTGGCAGGCAGGTTGACGATCCACTTGATGGTGGCTACCGTCGCCTAAAAACACAAACAACACCAGGGATACTAGTGCACTGCCGAGCCTAAAGTAAAATACTCCTACTAAAGTATTTTGTGACGATTTGGTTAAGATGTTTTCTTAAAAAATAGTATGTTATGTAGCTTTTTAATTATGTGAAGCCATTTGCATATTTCAGTATTAGCCTGCCATATTTACAGGCAAAAGGTAGTTAAGTTACACTACCTTTGACCCTATAGAGCATATTAATGGCACGTAAAAGGGCTTCCGTGGAGATGTGGGACAGACGATTTATAAAGACCATAACGCTGATGACTGCCATCAAGAAGGGCATCCCTACGCGCAGGTATTTGAGAGGGCACCGTAATGGGAGGTTGTTATATGCGAGGGAAAACAAGGGGAATAATTTTGCCAGTGACGAATTAAAACCATTTAAAATGCCTGTTATTAATTAATATATAATGAGCTATGCCTACTTTTTTGCTCACTCAAAATTTTCTTTGTGACAAATACAATATCAGAAATTTTCTTTCAGTGAGCTCGTGTGGCACCCAAATATCGAGCTTTTTTCAAATGGGTCAAAACAGTTTTGTGGTTAATTCTCAGTTTTTCAACTATATCGTAACTACTGATATGCCGATCTTGCTCCACTTTTTTCAAAAATGGCCTCCATTTTATCCGTAACAGGCCGACCAGAGCGAAGTACATCTTTGACATCAAAATTCCCGGGTTGAAAGCGGGACTTTGTGCTTTGTTTTACTCTTACTGACATTGCATTAGGTCTATAAACGTCACAATTTTTTTCGCGGCTTGCGTTGCATTTTCCTTCATTTTAATAAAATTTTACAATGTATCGAATTTCTTCATTAGATCACTCATTTTGACAGAAAGAAAAACAAATGAAAAAGAGCTGGAAACAACATTTTACTAATTTGTTTCTTTTTTTAAAATTTAACCTTTTCAATATCATCAAAACCAGCCAGATATAATTAGTACAGCCAAAGCGATTTTATTACAAGTTTATACATACTATATGCGAAAAGACTTTTTTCCCGACCTAATATGATCATGACTGGCTTTCGCATTTATAACCTAAGCAGCCTGTCTTATATACAGGCTGCTTAGATTAGTCTGTCTTAAATCCTGCTTAGCCTGTCTTATATCTCTAGTTCTTATACACCGAAACATCAGCATGTCTGCTGTAGTGTTTAGGGACGTGAGTAAGGATACCTGACGGTCGACATTGCTATTATGCTTATAGGAGACGATTAAAATTTGGTGATCATTATATTAATCTACCAACTGACCCGACAGACGTCGTTCTGTGAAAATCTATTAGACTCTGGCAACTGATTTGTAATTGTCAGCTAGGACTTCGCATGGGGAAAAGAAAGATTTTTTTAAAATTTTTATCGGATTTCAATATTTGGAAAAAGAATTGCTGAATTGGTTCAGCCGTTTTCGGGTTTTGGGCTTCACAACACATTTATTTTTTATTTATATAGATTGATAAATTGTTTTTTAAGGAATAATAATTATGATTCCTTTAAAACATTATTGCAGCTGAACGCTTCACTGAACGCTTCACTGTGTTGTATAGAATGGTCTCGGGTGATGATTGGCGTGAGCGCGGTCCGGGCAGCAGCGTTCGTTCGGTCGGTGGCTGTGGCGCTTATCGATCCAGTACGCTGCGCAACAAGTGCCTCAATGAACACCGACCGACCTATGGAGGATCGCGCTACATACGAAAGACACTTCGCCAAACATAATATTTAAAAGGTCCTTTAGTATTGCGCTTGCAAAGGACGATAATTGTTATAATATTGTATTTGTGATAGGAAATATGATTTATTATGTAATTAAATATAATTTTAATTGAAAGGAGAAAACTTTGGTTCTTAGTAAAAATATGTCCGCCAAAGTTTTCTCCTTTCAATTAAAATTATCACAAACACAATATTATAACAGTAATGATGAATAAAGTTGTTCAGTGACTTCATAAAAATCTTTAAAAATTTTACTTTGCAATGTAGTAGGTAATATGCGTCTAATTCAATAAAGGGTTAGTGACAATTCTTCGGCTTCGCTCTGCCTTGTGAGTAAATGTATGCCCAATTAATCCTTTTTTACGACTGTGTTCTATCATAACCTTGTAATTTTCAATAGATTCTGAAGTGATAACCAGTTGGTTTTTTTAAGAAATTTTATAAGAGTAATCACCTTCATTAAAAACCTTCTCAGTAAAAGTAGTGAGTTTTGAGATCTTTAATACCGTAAAGTATTATTGGCGATGGCGTACGAATAGAGAATTTCTTTTTTATGTATGCAGTGTCACACTATCAAACTATTTGGCGAAATCTCCTACATAAGATTGTTCTATATTTATACCACGAGATTTATTTATAGCTTTTTTCGTGGTGTTATGTTTATTTTAGGTAGCTTTGAGCTCTTATTCGGTTCTTTTTCATTAGGTGAACGAGTTCTCTTCTTTTTAATTTCTTGTATTTTTTTCCAGGTTATATTAGAACTGTTGTTTGCTTCGTTGTTGTCTCTGTTGTATGTTTGGCTACCATGTGCCATTTTATGATGTTGGAGCTGGATTTGAGGGATGTCACTTAGTGACAACGAACGTACTCTATTGAATAGCCCTAGATGGAAAATCTGTTGGGTTATAACTTAGATTTTATTGTAGGTTCCGCTTGGTGTGGCAAAATTTTGCCCCCAATACTTTGCTATTGCTGTCACGAGGTAGTTGTTTTAATGCAAAGCCCGTATCTGACAGCATCATTGCCCCTGAAGAACTTGAACTTGAACCTGAAGAAATGAAATGAACATAACAGCATTCTTAAGTCAATAATTCACAATTCTATTACTTTCAGATTTTTTTAAATATTGCATGAGTGTAAAGTGGTATAGGACTAAATTCTTACCGTTTTAAAAATCAATAGGTCATATTTGATTCAATATTTGTCTTTATTTAACACAAACAGTGTGTATAGCTGTGCTCGCGAAAAATGAAAAATGAACGCCATGAAAAATTAAAATATATGAGTTATAACGCCTGACATATACAAAGCACAGGTCCGGTCTTGCATGGAGTACTGCTGTCACCTCTGGGATGGGTCTGCCCGTTACCAACTGGCCGCACTGGACTCGATTGAAAGGCGAGCAAAGAACCTTATTGGCAACGACACCCTTGTGGATTCCCAACTTCAAAGCCTGCAGCATCGCCGAAAAGTAGCGTGCCTATCGATTTTCTATCGTCTACACTATGGAGAGTGTGCATCTATGTTGTACGATTTAATCCAACCGGAACCGTTCCACTTGCGGACCACTAGACGTGGGCAGGGGTTTCATCCCTTCGTGGTCGATGTACCTCGATCACGAACAAAGCGTTTCAGTTCCACCTTCCTTGTTCGAACTGCTAAGGAGTGGAACTCATTGCCTGCGTCTGTGTTCCCACAGAACTACAACCTCGGGGTCTTCAAAACTAGGGTAAATGGGCATTTACTAGGTAAGCGTGGTCCACCTTCGGCCACATCTGCACCTCACATCAGGTGAGATAGTGGTCAAGCGCTACCTCGATTTCATAAAAAAAAAAAAAAAAAAAAAAAACATCTTTATCGCTGTGACGACGGTGGCGCCGAATTGTTAATATTTTTAGACGATCCCTCGGGAACCTAACATTTTACCAGGATAAAAAGTATCCTACTATCTGTGTGTCAAATTTCATCCAAATCCATTCAGCCGCTTTTGCGTTATTGATAAAAAAACATCCAAAAATTCAAATTTTCGAATTTTTGTTTATTTCACTGCAAGATTTCCTGATGTTCTTCAAAGCACAGGAGAGATTAGGTTTGCAAAATTAGCAAAACTGCAAGATTAGGTCGCTTCTGCGAGAGACTTCGTCTGCGTTTCCTAATAAATTACAGCTTAGTGTTATTCTGATTTATAACTTAATTAGTTATAACTAGCGGAGTAGTAAGTTGAATTGGCAGTGGGCAGGAAGGTACGGAGACAATACGGAGAGCCGACGAATGTTGTCCGACTGGCCCTTATCAGGTCGTCTGTTCACCTTGTGGGTGGATGTACCTACGCCGCGCTTACCGGTTCGTGGCCTCCATTATAGAACCTTCCGGCCCCAGTGGCCGTAAAATCTATTCATATAAAACTATCGTACTACAAATATTTGTAATACAACAAATCGTCGAATTAGAATTATTTTCAACTAGCGACCCGCTCCCAGCTTCGCACGGGTGCAATTTCTTTCTGAAAATTATAAATATATAAAAACTTTCTTCGTTTAACTCTCTTTCAATTTGTGGAAACCGCGTCCAAATTCGTTGCGCCGTTTAGGAGGAGCTAGCGGATATACAGACAGACAGACAGGCGCGGGCAGAGACTTCAATTTATACTACGTAAGGATTTTAATTAAACAAATAAAATATAAATAATAATTCTAAAATATTTTTACCTCAAACGACGAATCCATATTGTGGACCACAAATTTTTATACAACAAATTGCACTCGATTAGTGAATCGTAAACTAAAGACTAATGACGTCACAGATTAAATTTCTCTTATATTTATTTATTATAATGAAAAAATATTCGCTAAAATATGTAATTCGGCTAAATGTGCTAAGTAGGTTATGAAACGGAACCTCAATGCAACCGTATACGCGAAGTGTCATTAACTACAGTTACAATACTGAAAGAGGACGTTACATTCCTGATTCCCTTAGAGAGGAAGTTTGCAATTGAATAAAATAGGATAGAAAGGATGAAATGGGTGTGTAATATGTGGGTTGGAAAGGGGTAATCTCGTACTGACGCACCGAAACACGACAAAAAGTATTTAATGAATTCTCTACTGACAGACATGCAGTGTTACCTACTAGACGGTGCTTTTTCATAGCAAATATTTGTTTTAGTAGTAGCTACCCGTCCTGGCTTCCCACAGATGTCATTTTCAGCTGCAAATGTTCCAATTTTTTTCTTCATAAGAAGTTTCATCGGATTTCAAGGAATATTTGAAAACAAAAAATAGTAGAATTAATCCAGTCGTTCGCAAGTTTTGCGCTTAGAAAAAAATTTAGCTTTTTGTTTTTAATTATTTAGCGCTTAATATTTTTTGTTTTATATATTGCTTTCAACTAATACTACCTTTTTAAATACTAAATTGAAGACACTCAATGTATCAATAATTTTGTATGGAGATCAGATAGTCAGTTTATTTTTATTTTCATTTTAACATTTAAAACTTCTACCTTCTGGTGAGAAGAGATTATAGATTTTTACTGGGAAAATATCGTGTAATTTGGCAATGGGATTTCATAGATATTTAAATTTAAAAATATTAAAAAATGTGTTCGAACTGCACACTGACTTGACAACGTATCTAGTACGTGCTTCGCGCTTAGTGTGTGTTATCCCCATTTACAAAATCTGAAATATTCACAGGAAATTACTGAAATTAATAAAGACTTGTTTTAATAAATCTCCAAAGTGTAAGTTAAAACACAATGACCTGGTTTTGATTGATGTCCTTTGGACGTCATTGCGTTTTTTTACGAATACTTATCATGGATTTTGGCTTAACTATGTAAATTATAACCAAAAAGATTAAATATACAGAATATATATAGAGAGGGCATTGGGAAATTTTTCCTACAAAAATATTGATCCTTACCAGGATCAATATCAGGATCAAAATATTGATCCTGTTTACGGCGAGACAAGCTGACGGTCTACTGGATGGTAGGTGGCTAACCGTCGCCTATAACACAAGCAACGCCACAGTTGCTGCAAGTGCGCTGCCGACTACAATAGGATTAAGGATAAGGGATTGGGAAGGGATAGGGATATGGGCTCTGGCATCCCTTACTTAACTCACCGAAACACAACAGCATACGTGCTGTTATTTCACGGTGGTCTTCTGTAAGGGAGTGGTTACTGCCGCCAGGCGGGCTGCCCGAATGACTGCGAAACGCATTGTGCCCCGCCACTGCTTTCCAGATCCAGACCAGAGACAAAAAAAAGTTCATTTTTCAAAGTTGACCCTGCCGGGAATCGAACCCGGGAACCCTAGAACAGAGCGTTAAGGAAAGCACCCAAACCACTCATCCAATGGGCTCGTTGAATGGCCATTAGCGTAGCTAAATAGCCTTGTAAAGTTGGCGATGGACTGAGCGATTTTCTACCACGTGGTTCTAGTTGAAAATCTTTGATTAACCTTAAATAAATACACAAAAAATAAAACAAAATATTAGCAGGTATATTTATTTAGAGAAAATGTTATTACATTTGATATAAATGCAAACATCTGTAATAAAACATGTATATTACAAATATTTAATACACTTTCGTAAAAGAGAGTTACAAAATTTGAAAAAACAAATAACTTTAAATTTTTACATTCCTCAAATCCTTTAGTGCGCAGTTTCTTTTACCATAAAATGGCCAGAAGAGGCGAGTCGGGATACAAATGTAAATCTAATCAATTGCTTCTAATTGGAAGCCTTTTAAAAAAGAACTTAGTAAATAATGGTTTAGACATTAATTAATGTAATTTGTAAGTACAAAAAGATATAGATTCTGCTTGAGGACGCTTTCACTCTACAATCAACTGCGATTTCATCAAATCATTTAATTTGGTGGGTCGTACAGAATGACTCTTTTATCCTTGTTTATATTAGAAATTCAAAATGCTGGCTGACTTTCGTAAAATATATGGGCACAAGATAAAAATGTGTCAAAATAAAAATGACGCATTTTAAATTCGTTAAGTTCTAACTAAATTTAAGTTAAACGAAACTAATAACTCTAACTTAATAACATTTTAAGCATCTACAGTGACAAGCAAAATACTCGTACTAGATATTAGTGGCGTGATTCAAGTTTGATATCACAGTCATCTTTTTTGGTATCGAATTTTGTTTTTTATATTTTAATTAAAATGGCAGTAGTATTAATAAAAATCGGCGGAACTAATAAAATAAAAACCACTCTTTAAATAAGCTACATAATTTATGTTACAGAATTAATTAATTAGTTTTAATATAGAAAGATAATTTTAATAAAATAAAAGTATGTAGAAAAGTGAGTTGTTGTAACACTATTTTTCAATATAATCAAAGAATGCTTTGGATACGAGCAAAGTATATAGATATTGGCATTACTTAAATAATATTTAAACATTTATCAATCCAGAACCACTTCTTGTTATTTTGGCTTTAACTGGAGCTTTTAAATACTTTCATATGTCTGTTCTGTTGGAATATATACAGATTTTATTTAAAACTAGATGATCGGGTGAACTTCGTACCGCCTTAAATATAAGATTTTTCGGTTGTTTTAATAGTTATTCTGCTATTTGGAGCGGAGACAAATTCAACAAATGAAGGTAATAAAAAATCGGTTCAATCTTGAGTTATGAACATGATCTTGCTTTGATCCATACAAGGCTAACGAAAATAGATAAATCATTTAAACGACATACGTTTCTATAAATATAATCCTTAAAGTCATACGTGAATTATGATTAAAAAATTTGTAAAACGGAAACTTGTTAAAAGAGCGTATTATACAATTAAAGATTATATAGCAGATAAAAATGCCTGGGATGAGCGAGATTGCTCGAGAGTTTCTTTCGCCGTTTCTTTTCTTCCAGAACGCCATTTTGTTTCCGAAACGGCAGCAGTATTTTGACTTCAAAAAATTGATCTTGTTATCCTATTTTTGAGAAATAAAAGACTTAATTTGATTTTACTTTGTTTTATATACATAGATTGTTGAATATTAGATGTATGCAACTATGTATGGCTCTTTCCAATCTCTATCTATATCTCTATATATAAAAATGGATCCCCATTTCCCTTGGTCACGGCATCACGCGTGAACGGGTAGACCGATTTTAATTCGGTTTTCACTAATGGAAAGAGGGATAAAGTGGGAATGTTCATATATATAAAAATTGCACGCCGGAAGAAGCCGGGGGCGGGTCACTAGTTGTTTTATAAAAAGGAAGCTTTTAGTTTTTTATTAGGTACATTAGTAGATATTATTGTTTATTTGATTAATCTATTAGAGTGACGTCATGAGTGATCGCTCCAGCAGTAACATCAGGTGTAGTATGAATAAATAAGTATTCACATTATGAGTCTGATATTCCGGAAAAAAATCATAAGGACTTGCAGTAAAAACATAGAAATAAATATAGAAATTTTGTATGAACACTTACACTATGGTTATTACTGGGAGTTTTAATATGGACAAATATCTACCAAAAATCACACCGATTACTATGAAGAGGATTTTTTTTACATAGGTAATAATGACCCAAATTTTACTATGCTCTAAAAATATAAAAACAGCCTAATCATCTAACACACATAAATAACTGCAAATATTTTACTATCATTAAATTATCATAAAACAAGATTTAGATAAAATTAAATCTATTGAACAAAATATGCTTTCACATAAAAAAGGCACATTTATTAAATTTGAAAGAAAACATTTTATTTACAGAAAATACAATTTAATGGTGTTATAAATCTGAAATTAATTGTTTAACTTTTTTTTAAATTTCAATAATTATTTATTATTATTTAACAATATAACACTTGATTTCAAAGAATTTTCTATAAGCTTAGATTTATTAGAGGCGTTAATAAAAAATTTGGAATGTTTTCCAATTCTATTGAATTATCCCTGAATTTGTGAATCGTATTAGTAAAATATAAGAATACTATGCGGATAAATAATGAAGAGTTAATTCTTATAAAATAAAAATCATTTTATAATAATAATAATTTAATTCACATTATTCTAATATACTTTATATAATTTAACTATAATGTAGCTACTATAGTTTTGAAGATATTTATTGCGTCCATAGAAAAATACTAGAAGACAACAAACATACAAATCTACTGGAATTTTATATTAGATTTAGTTACGCTATCAACGCAATGAATTTTAATCACTTCAGACGTAAAAACCGCGGACTCACCGTCTAAATATTCTTCTTTGAACTGAGTAATGAAATGAACCATAAAAATGAATTTTATGCAAAGCCATTTAAAGTAAACTGTTGATTGATATCGGAAACGGAGACATTACATTGATTTTTAAGACTAATTACTTAAAAATAACCTTTATTATTATTACATTACAAGTTTAATTTAATGTTAATTACATTAGCGGTTTTCAATTCTGCTGTTTTGACGTTTTATGCAACCTCAAATCTTTCCTAATAATTCCTGCACTAGAATAAGACCACGTTAATATTATGTTTGTATACAATATTTGTGTATACTCTTATACATATTCAATATAGATATAAAGATTCAAAATAGATATCTATAATATAAATAGCATAATGATAGCGGCCAGGATGGACGCGGCGGACATTGGTCGGTTCACAGACTTGCACATTCAATAGGAAAGCCGACGCAGGCTTATTCCTTACTGTGTATTGTCTAATTTGTCTGACAATAAATCATTTTTATTTTTGGTTATACTCAACATGAAAACAATTTTAATAAATAATTTGGTCATAATATTCACATACTATTTTAACTACATGGGACTTAATAGTGTAAATATAAGTATACTGTTCTATTTACGAGGTTAATGCTACTAGAATTTTATATTAGATTTAGTTTGTATCATATAATAATTTCTTTACACAAATTGACCTGTTTGCAACTAGTCCACAAAAATATAGAAAAAATATTATGTAATTAATGCATTAGCTTAATGAGTTTTGTTTTTAATTTTTTTTTATTGATTTTTCTCTCTTGATCGTTTTATTGGTGTGTATTTGTATGTCGTCTTTGTATAACATTTGTTTACCAATTCGTGGAAAATGTTGTAGATAGCAGTTTTATTTAAGTTTATGTATGTTTTACTTTTTAATGTTTTGTTTTCCCTAATAAAATAAAATAAAAATAATAAATAAATAAACTCCCCTGTATTTAAAACATAATCTTATTACAGTTTTGAAACATATTTCTATAGAGCATATTTTAAAGAGTAAAAAGAAAATTCGTTACGCCAATCCAATAGGTAGGGACAATGAAGGAAAAAGAAAAGATTTTTATGTAAGATTTTTACGCAAAAATATCTCACCTACAACTTGTGAGGATTTCGTAACTCAATACTTTTGATTTGTTATTGAAAAAAATTATCATAGAATACTTCGCGATTAATGTTTACATTATCGTGATCGTGCTTTGCTTATCGTTTTGGCGATATTCTAAACGTTCCATCGCAATTTAATTAATGTGAAAAGAATAAAAAAGAAAAAGACACGCTTTAGATAAAATCCTGTTTATCAATAAAACTTTTCTGTTCAAATTCTTTTCGTTCGCTTATGCTTCAAGGTCTATTCTCACTCCAAAAATTATGTATCCCTTCAAAAAGTGATTTAACACAATATTGAAGCATGCTTTGTGATTTTAAACCTAGTTTACATGATATTTAAAATAGTGTTTTTTTTTTTTGTTTTGTTTCACTCGATGATTGCACATGATAATTGCAATATTCTGTGGATATAAGTTGCATATTGCTTCACGAGTTAGTTATTTATTCTTGGATACCTACTTGTAGATAGTTAACTTGGGAGACGAGGTTTTCTCGACAAAAAAATAGATAAGTTTCACAAGTATTTAACAGAGTTATTAAAAAAAAACTAATATGAATGCATGAACATTCGTGCTGTAATTATTAGCCAATCAACATAGCTTCGTCGTCAATAGGGATCGTTAAGGACTGGTCGTAATTAGTATAGTATTCAATTTGCCATATTGAATCATATTATGCATGTTGTATGGACGTGAGGAATAAAATGTTTCTTTCCCGACTTTCAAATGATTTCATGTAAACTAAACCTTATTGTCTTCACACAATTTGTGTTATTTTTTTCTAACAAAACATCGAAATCAAAATACTAAAATACTGTTCGAAATATAAAGAGAAACTCACTTCTATGTGTCAAAATTATTGCGCCATTTCCGTATTTCATTCATGGGCTTTGTACAAATTTAATTCACCTTGTTGCGGAATCCGACTTAATGTTAATTTACTAAGTAAATTGATTTGCCCTGTTACACACGTTGTTGTTACACCTGTAAATATGTTTGCACCTGTTGTTACATTTATATACCTTTAGTATTCCATCATCTAAAGTGTCTTCCATCATCTAAATGTTACTTGTATTGTGTTTTGTGCAAAGACTTCTATTAAAATTGAAGTAGACTTTTTGTACTCTACCAAATGACATTTGAATAGCAATCTGAAAACTAAACATTGATAAATATTACACCAACAGAAAGCATCTCTACGTAAACGATAGAAATATTAATTGTCAGAAAGCATCCGAAATATCACGACCAGAGCCTATACGGAAATAAACGCTCTCCATCTTATATATATACAAAAATCTCGTGTCAGGATGTATGTTCGCGATAAACTCTGAAACTACTGAACCGACTTTGATCAAACTTCGTAAATATCTGTTATTTGGTCCAACTTAAAAGATAGGATAGGTTTTATCTTAATTATTGACATCAATATTTGTTATTGCAAATTAAATGTTTATTATACAACAGTAGTGTCTATTTACGGGTTAGTTCGATGAATTATTAATAGATGGCTCTGCCTTGCTACCATGAACGGCATTCGAAGTTTACCCTCTGTGTCCCACTTGAAACTTCTTACATAAGTACGATAGAGAGAGAAAACTTCGAATGACATTCATGGTAGGCCTGCTGTAGATTAATTTATCGATACAACATTCCGATAAAGTAAAATAGAAATAATTTCTTTTTTTTTGTATAGTAAGATAAGATTAACGATGTACTCATTCATATCATCATTAATTCCTGTGATTGAACGAAAACTGAACGCCCCACTATTACATTGAACATGGCAACATTATTTCACAAAGTGACATCTTTTTTTGTATATTTGGTAGGTATGAGAATAGGTCTTAACTTTAACATAAAATATGGCTTGAAAATAAAATTAGACCCGATAGGTGGCGCCACAATCGGTTTACGGAATTATTTTCGGGTTCTGGCAGGACAACGTCTGCTGGATCAGCTAGTTAGTACCTATATAAAATTATTAAAACCCATGAAAATACGCATTAATTCTGTATACGTACTTTACAACTAATACTGTTTTTACAAGATGAAACTTTTATAGACTTTAGGTGATGATAATAATTCAGTCGTAATACGTTTATTACGCATAAAATGACACTTTTTCGCAGTTCATATACGACTGTTACACACAGCGCTCTAAAGAACACTGAATGCAACGTTGTTGTGAATTAGCTTCGTTTGAAAGATTCAAGATTTGGTGCGTATGCCTCGTCTACTTCAGTTATAATAGAAGTCTTTGGTTTTGTGTACATCTAGACATAATTACCTCTGTCGCACTTTTAAAATCGTTAATAAACCTACACGACTTAGCATAACACTAACACTACAAACTTACTTTACAAACCAGTCAGTACCATCTTATTATTTTTATCACCTTATTCACCGTCCATACCAAAATAAAAACACTCGAACAGACTAGTTTAAGTATCCCTTTTTGTAATATACATTAAATACCTTACATTTAACATTTATTGGAAAATTTCTGACATAAATATAATACTTAGTTTCGGAAATAAGATAATAACAATAGTTTAATTAAATCATAAAGCGTCGTTATAAAAGTACACGCCTAATATTTCCTATCCAATGAAATTTAATATTGACGAACTGAATAGAGTGGAACACTTAAAGTCAATAAAGGTACGGTTACATCAATAGGACTACTTAATTTAAGGATTTAAATATTAAAATTGGCAACTTCCCCTTCCAAAGACAAACGAAACTTGGGAATTGTCTGACAACATCTCTGCGAACGGAGGCAAAGTGATTTCGTAGCGTTGAAACTTTCGCTTGTAAAATAAAATCGAGTAGAAAGGAGACAGCTGCTGCGGCCCTTATAAATATTATTTGTAGAATTAAGTTTCTGAGTAGACGTTTGTAAATTCGGTTAGTTAAGGACGAAAATTGTAAATTGATAATGGATTCGTTTTTTTTAGTATCTAGGAGATGACGCAAGAGTTACGTTTGCTGTTGGCATGTCGTTCTCGGATCTGCTGGAGGTGAGCCAATTGGGCTGCTGACGGTACATGGGGCTGGTTAGAGGACGTCGGCGGGACTGGTGGTGTTCCCGGAGGTCCTTGGGGGCCCGTCGGCAATGATTGTCGTCTGCGACGTCGCAATGCCGGGGATAAATTGTATTTTACCTTCGCCTGAACCAACAATTCCTTGAATATCTGCGAGACGTTGGTATTATCTTTAGCCGATGCTTCCACGAATCCGTTTTCCCAGTCGACTGTCACCACTGATTCTGTTGTGTGAAACTCCACCTGTCAATGTAAATATAAGCATATTTAATATCGATATCAAACCGATCATTATTTCAGTCATAGGACGTCCATTGCTGGACGTTGGCCTCTCCAATTATTTTCTAGTAGAACCGATCTGAAGGAGCCTGGATCCTGGCATCGACCCGCGTACCATATTAAATTGTCTATCCTCATGTAAATCAATAGCCTAATGAATAAATGACCAGACTTTCATAGCTGTTCAAGAAATGTAGCATGAGCTCGCGAGAAATATATGTCGTCAATTTCGATAATTTTACGATAATTAGTTGTTCAATTGATTTTTGTTACGGAATCGAGGTGACGCCGTGACTGATCGTGAACGGAATGGTGCTGGCGAGGCGTGACGAGACGAAGTAAGACGGTCGAGCAAGGAGCAGTCTTTTCGGAACGGTTGCGCGGCTCGGACGACCAACACGAGACCGTTGGTTTGCTCGTATCTGAAATAGAGGGCTCTGAAATTTATCAACTGTACAATACACTTGTCTAATTCACGACCTTCGAGTTTGATTCGCCTGAGACCTACGCCATGAACCCCTCGCCAGAAAACACTGACTTCGCTCAACCATCCCTGGCGCCGACATATATGTATTTGTTAAGCCAAAGTTTTCACATCTCGTATTTTGTTTTAATCGGTATAACGGCTACTCTTTCAACTAAACAAAAAATCAAAGCCAACGCTGCAAAATAATGTTATGCTCTTTCACATAACTATTTGTTGGACGCCCATGATACAGGTATTAATTAGACTTTATCATAAACAGAGCTCACGTTATTGAAGTCATTTTTGACTCTTATCTCAATTTAATCCAACGGTTAATTTTATATTTAACATGTGTTTAAATATGTATTTTTGTTAAATATTTCCAATAGATCCGAGTAGACCCAATACACAGTAGAGGCTCCGGCGTGAAGAAATTATGCAAAAAAAAATTATCATATTATATATTAAAAACATCAGGCAAGACCGAGTTGAAACATAATAATTACTGTGCGAACTTGAGTTTAATGAGCTTTCGTAAGATTTATTGCCATAAGTTGTTTAATGCCTTAAGTTTACTGTTGAGTAAGTACTATGTTGTGGTTGTAACGCAGAAACCTGACATGATAAATTATATCAACAGTTGATTACTATTGCGTTGCAGAAATTACGTTAATACGTTACGTTAATTATGTTAACAGGCGACTGAAGCCAGCTACTGTGGACCAAGTGGACCGTCAGCATGCCTGCCGTGTAAAGTTTTTCATGCAACTTTACACGAAAAACATATGATGAAACTTCGTAACTTCTTGTCTCCTTTGGATAATAATATAATAGTTATTACTAGTGGAGAAATACGTATACTATGGTGGGGGAAACCTATTTATTTATTGGTAACACTAAAACTCGTTTATAGCTACAAAACAAAAAAAAAAAGGAATTGTAAACAGCCATGATTTGTTGTTAAGAGTTATAGAATATAGATTTTCATTTTAATATTGTGTTGAATGACGTGTTACCAATAGGTAATAAATAGAATGAGAAAATAATGTAAAAGAAGATAAAATGTGTAGAAATCGTAAAATTATTGGCATTGTTCTCGATCACAAGGCTATCCCGAATCCCAGAGGAACTTCGCCAGTTGTAAAGATATATCTAGTTAATACTTTTTTAGTTCAATAAATATCTGTTCAATCTACGGTCCACGGTCGAGTCAAATGGTCCCAGTATGCAAGACAAACGATTAATCTTCTATAAGTGACAGCTAAATTGTGTTAGTTAAGAGTAAACACGCAAGCAGTGCGAAACAAGGCAAATTATATGCCTAAAACAATTTTGGCTATATTATGTTAAATGTGATTACTCAATACTTTACAAATGAATGCTTATGAAGGCATTACCTACCACAAATAAGTCTCCACATTACAAAATATATATTGATAAAATTTTGTTGCGGTTTTTTTATTTTTTAATAGACAGTAGGTAATGTATACAATAAATATATCTTTGGATTGACTAAGAAATTATGTGAGTTACATGTAATTGTCTCATTCGTGGCTGCGGTAACAAGGATGACTCTTTCAAAATCGAAATATTTTTTACATTGCCGCATTCAGACTATACATTAAAAATTTTAGTTCAAAATAATGTTCACAGTTTTGTGTGTATTATTTAATTACTATTATTAAATAAAAATTTGTATCAGAGCTTTTTAGAAAATTTAAAGTATTTCATAAAATATCTTAATATAAAAGCCGTTAACTGTTAACCGGTTAATACAAAACCATGGAACAATTGTTTCTATTCGCAATAGACAAGGAGAGATTTAAGATTTTGACTGCTGACCTTCAGTAATAGAGAGAAGAACAAGATGAAAATATCTTAAAAGTTATTTCAGTTTGACACAACTTTGAGTGCTTATATGAAGTATTTTATGAAGTGAATAGGAGTGCGATACACGAGGTATATTCAGTGAAAATTGGCCAAACTATCTTTTCCAATAAAATCGGAAAAATAGTGCTCCCAAGAGATCTTATCAGATCGAGAGAAGTAAAAGCTGCTGTAAATAGAACTAAAGAAAGATGGGGAGTCTCGATAATATTATACCTACTTAAAAAGTTCGTGTATTATGTTGTTATCTATTAACTATTTCATTAATTTAAGCAACAATTAGTACATAAAAAATTAAATCATCGTCGTCATCAGCCTGTGTCTCTCCACTACTGGAGAGACACAGGCTGGTGATTGGTCCATCTGGAGACAGATTACGAATATTCCCACAGCCACCGAGTAGCGTGTCGTAAAAGGCGACTATCCCTAGTCAGCAGGAGATGGACAATAGCGTCTTCTGTGAAACTTTATACTGCGATCACCAACTAGCCTGCCAAGTGTGGAAATCCCTCCCAATGGTAAGAGAAATAAAAAGTAAAATGGGAATAAATAAAACTAAGTGTATGACGCAAGTATTAAGTAACTACAGAGTTTTAGTACAACAGCTTTGGGTATAAAAATATTAAAAAATATTCTTTATTAGCTGAGCCCACGTACGCGTGGAATTCGGTATAGCGCATAACTTTTTGTTTGTAAACCGAAGAGAATGAAACAAATACTAAATGTTACGGGAAGCTTGCTAACAATACATCGGTGGAAACCGCATTGAAATTCGTTAAGCCGTTTTTGAGATTAGCGTCCACTATCGCAAAGACAAACAGACATACAAACAAACAGACAAAAATGATAAACCTATTTTTTTGACCTCGGTAACATATTAAGTACAACGTGTACAAATTGCTTTTTTGAGAAAAAAAAAAGATATATATATATATATATATATATATATATATATATATATATATATATATAAACTAATGTTTTATGAAACTAGGAGACGACCCTATGAATAACATCAATATTTCTATTTCATGAATACTAAACCAATAAAAAATATATGCATATTTCTTATTAATACGGCTTTTTACAAGATTAATTATTTTTAACGATTTTTCAAATATTCTGGAGTGAACATTAAAATTAAAATATTGTTAACTAAACAACATGAATGCGACGAAGTTGGTATCATTCTTTATTGAATGGTCAGCGGAAGTCGGCGCTGTTCCGGCGTGTATAACTGCCCTCACTTTACCGGGATGCTAAAGTAGATATCGATTTATTTTAAAGTGATTCTATTTTATATTTATATTTCATTCTTTAGATCTATACATATCATAAAATAATTTTAGTATCCAATATCCATAAAGAGCATAGACTTTACCCGCGTTATTTCCAAACAAAAACGCCTGAAACCATTTTACTAATGACCATTCTTACTGACACCGTATTCAGCGCATAATTTTATATTGACTTGTCAATTGCATTTTTTCGTAATAAAAGTTCATAATGTTGAGAATTCTTCATTATTCTAACTCATAATCTGAAGCAAAAAAAAAAAACAATTTTAACTAATACAAGGAGCGATAAGCGGAAATGTATTTTATATAATTTGCAGAAAAAAAAAACGAATCAGTGGGAAACCGGGGACAGGTCGCTAGCTCAAACACCGTAAACCAACATTATTACCCATATCTCAGAGGCGAATGGATACCTCAAAAGGAATGTCTACATCTGTCTTAATTTGTTCATGCGCAATTTTGATGCAATGTCTGGGGGATGATTTTGGACAACTTGTTTTATATATTATTTATTTATTTGTTTTATTTGTGTATATTCAATTTATGTACTAGTATTTAGTTATTAGAATGTAAGTTTATGATGACCTTACCATGATTTTTACCACCCACATTGTTTAATTTTTCATATCATTTTCCTTACCCTAAGGTTGCCTGGAAGAAATCGCTATAAAGCGATAAGACCGCCTTTTGTGCTATTGCTTTATTCTTTTTTATGTTTATAGTACAAATAAAGAGTTTTAATAATAATAATAATAATAATATTCAAATAAAAAAGTTTGTGAGGATGTTTGAGTGTTAATAATATTTAAAACAGTAGTAGGGGCAGAGCGCTTTGCATTCAGCATTCATAAACTATGTAGCTTATGCAACGACAGTTACCACTGGGAAATAACAACAGATGTGCTGTTCTGTGAATGAGTAATTTTGTCACTCTTCTATCCCCTCATTATCTGGGGGCTCCATGGCATTTGCAGGCTCCATGGCTCCATGGCGTTGTCAT
Organism: Bembecia ichneumoniformis; assembly: GCA_910589475.2. Classification (NCBI taxonomy): domain Eukaryota; kingdom Metazoa; phylum Arthropoda; class Insecta; order Lepidoptera; family Sesiidae; genus Bembecia; species Bembecia ichneumoniformis. The sequence goes on along the minus strand of OU342524.1, from coordinate 14,596,727 downwards.
GAAAGTCTGACATAGCGTCAGCTTGCCTACCGATTCTTGAATTTTTTATATAAGGTTATCAGACAGGCTCACGGTCCACTTGATGGTAGATTTAACACAAGAAAAGTCACAGGTGTCGGATTAAGAATAAGGAATTAGGAAGGAATAAGGAAATGGGCTCTGGTATCCCTTACTTACAAACAAAACACAACATCACACATGCTGTTGTTTAATTTAATAAACATTTAGAGTATTTCATAAAATGTCTAAAAAAATATTTCAATTCGACAGAACTTTGAGTGTTTTCTTGAAGTGTTTAGTAATGAATAAGAGGACGATACACGATAAACATTTATAGTGGAAATTGACTAACTATTTTTGCCAATAAAGTCGGAAAAATAGTGGTCCCAAGAGAGCTTATCAGGGCGTGCGGAAGAAAGGCCGCTGTAGATGAAGCCAAATATATCTTGAGCGTCTCAACAATAACTAAGTAAAAACAATTTGTAACATATCTGTATATATCTTCGGTAGAAATCACAATAACTGTTTGAGAATTTTAAAAATATTATTTGATACTCGTTATCCATTCGAAATTCGTTATCGTCTCTCGCTTATAGTATTTATCTCACAAACACTGGCCCTTGTCCTATTTACACATAGGATACTTGAACGATTTTATATATATAGCTGTATAATATAAACATCGACTTCGTCCGCGTCTCTTTATAAAATATTATTCGTGGAAAACGGAAAATTTTGTATGAAGGGGGGATAAAGGGCAGAGATGGGGGAGGGTGAGCCTATTTTACTCGCTGATAATGTAGCTTTCTATAGGTGAAGGGATTTTTAAAATCGGTCAGTAGTTTTTGAGTTTACTCATTACAAACATAAATATAAATACATACTACTACAGGAAAAATCGCATATTTTGGCGGCGAACTGTCATATTTTAGTCATACTTTACCTGTAGTATACGTATACATACATAAATACAAATCTTTTCTCTTTATAATATTAGTATAGAAAATAATATTGATTTTATGTGGTTAATATTAATTGTTAATAAAGCATAACGTATTAAATCTGAAACAAGCTAATAGATTGTACGGCGAGAGCGATACAATTGGCAACAGCTACATTCGCGTATTCAAAATAAAATTTGAAGATGGCTAAAGTAAGGCCAACGAGGCAAAACAAAGAATGTAAACAAACTTCGAAGGGTTGTCAAGATGGCTTCCTACACCATGAAACAGATAGCGCTGGCCGCTTCGTGTGAGGGAAAATCTGTGAAGTGAGATTACTGGTCCGGCTTTGTTTGCATTGTTTGCGTTGTCCCCTTGGCTTTACTATAAACACAGCCTATTTTAGGCTTTTAATGTAGATTAAACTTGAGATTTAAGAAGTTGCATCCGTCTGAAGACTGAACTTATTTTGATTAAACTAAATATTAATAAACTAAAAAGTAAAATTAAACTAATTTTTTTTTTATGTTAAGATCGGCAGACAGGCTGACGGTCCACTTGATGGTAGGTGGCTACCATCGCCTATAACACAAGCAACGCCACAGGTGCTGCAAGTGCGCTGCCGACTACAGTAGGATTAAGGATAGATAAATGGGCTCTGGCATCCCTTACTCGCTCACTGAAACACAACAGCACACGTTTTGTTATTTCACGGTGGTCTTCTGTGGGGTGGTTACTGCCGCCAGACGGGCTGCCCAAATGAATGTGCCCTGCCACTACTTTCCAGATCCAGACCAGAGCCAAATTTGAAAAGTTCGTTTTTCAAAGTTCACCCAGCCGGGAATCGAACCCGAGAACCCTAGAACAGAGCGCTTAGGCAAGCACCCTAACAACCCATCCAACGGGCTCGTCAAATATACTAAATTGAGCTCAAAAATTTTCTCTTTTCTCGCTTGTGAAACGCGGTCAAAATCTTATTTTATAATAAAATATGACAGAAATTTTAAAGACATTATTTGGCGAAGCCAGCTCTAGGGAGGCAGAAAACGCTCTTTGAAAGTTCACGACGAACGATTTAATATTAGCATTTGTTATTTGTACGCGGTATGCATATTAAAACGTAACTCTGTAACATTGAACATAGTGGTGGTGTCAGAAATGCATCCGCTTTACGGACACGTTCCGCTCTATAGAACGTAGTATATGTATTTTATCGCAACCATTATTGAAAGCTCCGATATTCGATTTCACATTTACGAAAAAAATTGCTTGCAGTAAGATAAAATAAAATCAGAACATTCTCTTCAATCGAATAAACAAACAAAAAAGTAAGGCGCTATACCCACCGAATACCACGCTAAGTACTAAGTTGCGGGCTCAGCTGGGAAATATATTTGTTATTTCTTGTTGATGTGACAAACATATTTTTCATCGAAGTTATATCCTTCGACACATTGGGAATGTTTTGCTTGAGAATCCTGTCTATTTGTTAACGAAATGCATTCTAAATATTTTCCGAACTTGGTTGGTAAAGTGAGATTCGTCTACTTAGAAGTAAGTAGACGGATGTCACCGTAGAGACCTCCGATCATCTGCTCGATGGACCTCAAGAGAGTGGCAGGCAGTAGTTGCACACAGAGTGCAGAGGCTTCTGTGGTAGCGCTCAATTAAAAAGACCTATGTTCGACAGTTGTCGCCTAAGTGCGGACGATTATTATTCGTTAAGTAAAAGTATGATTTCACTAGAAGTCTAATTAATGACATTACAAATACGAAAGTCGAAATTATACTCTGTCTCCACTTAAGCGATTATAATACTTAGAATAACACAAAGATAGTTTGATCATTGAGTAAGGCCAGGCATTTTAATGATCCCTCGGGAACAGTACTTTTCCTGGACGAACGGTACCGTATATATCTTTGTCTGTAATCCTGACAATAATATAAGCTGAAATAATGTGATCGATTAAGTAGTCAATGCATGAAAGCGTAACAAAAAAAATCTCACGTATTAACTCGTATTACATCGTATTACACCGGAAACGTGTTACACCGGACCGTGCCCTGGCCGGTTCCTGGTCAAGATATTCATAGTATGCTTTCGTATGGACCAATTCATACTTCATCGGGCCGTGTCCGTGCCACGGCCGTGCCCCGGCCTTTGAGAAAAACACGGCGAGCGCACGGCCCGGTGGCGGCACGGGTAATATGAATCATCCTTTAGTCATTAGTAACTAGTTGACCCGGCGAAAATCGCACCTCCTCAGAATAAAAACCCATTCCATAGAAAATGTATGAGAAAATTAATTTTATTCACATTTTTTTCGTTGATATTTTAGATGTTTTCAAAGATCATAAAAGTTGGTCTCGCCTTTCTCGAGTTATAAATGGTGTAACCTTGTAACCAAGACAACTTTCGTTCTTTTTTTTTTAATAGAAGAAGACGATGATAACAATACAGACGACCATTTCCAAGCTACAGCAGTTACAGCCGTTTACAGCATTATTAAACAAACATTTTGAGAAAGTATTTTTTTTTTAAATAATGTAAAGATTGTTAGACAGGCTGACGGTCCAATTAATGGTCTATGGCTACTGTCGCCTATTAATACAATTAACGCTATATGCAAATTCGCTGCCGACCTTAGTAGGGTTTAGAAATATTGTTATACCTAGTCATGGACGTACAAAAAAAGTCGGACAAAGTCTCGCTAACAAAACGCTGTGTCACTCAGAGTCGGCCGGCTCGCTGTACATACCTACAGGGCGACACGCACACATTCACACATTAGTCGGCCATTACGCGTGCAAACGTCAACACACCGACATATTACGCGGCGAAAAAATATAAATATACAGCATGTCTTGTGTGGTGAAATGGTGTAAAAACCGTAGTGACCGAAAGAAAAAAATCCAGGAATCACTTTTCATAGGTAAATTAATAATTCAGTCATTTATTTCCCGATTTTATACATTAAAATCAATTTTCATTCACTAGAATAAAAGAATTTATCCGAAGTCCAGTGTAGTCAATAGTGTTGCACACATAAATAGCCACCGCCATTACGATGACTCGGTTTTGTCTTAGCGGGAGTTCCGTCCGACTTTTTTTGTACGTCCATGCTTTTTTTTTATGTCAGGTCGGCAGACAGGCTGACGGTCCACTTGATGGTAGATGGCTACCGTCGCCTAGCAACGCCAAAGCTGCTGCAAGTGCGCTGCCAACTGCAGTAGGATTCAGGATAGGGGATTAGGAGTGGATAGGGAAATGGGCCCTGGCATCCCTCACTCACTCACCGAAACACAACAGCACACGTGCTGTTATTTCACGGTGGTTTTCTGTAAGGGGGTGGTTACTGCCGCCAGACGGGCTGCCCAAATGATTGCGAAACGCAGTGTGCCCTGCCACTACTTTCCAAATCCAGACCAGAGCCAAATTTTAAAAGTTGATTTTTCAAAGTTGACTCTGCCGGGAATCGAACCCGGGAACCCTAGAACAGAGCGTTTATTTTTATCGATTAATTTTAAACGCTAACTGAAAAGTAGACCGATTTCTTATTTATTTTAAAACTATAAGCCGGTACCTACTAGAATAACATTTCATTTCTCACTGAATATTGCGCGGTCATACCCGCACTGTTGCGATGTCGCAATAACAAAGGATTTTATTTTATCCCGCATAGCGTCTGGTGAAATTAAATTTCGAACGTAGATACCAACGTAGTTGTGAACACTGTTTGTGTATATGTTACAAATACAAAGGAAAAAGAAAAGCACCGAACTTAACTACAACAATCTTGTGACCGAAATATTGAAGTCTGGTTACACGTTGACAATGTTCCATGTGTACAGTAGCAATTATCAGAGGTAAATATTAATAGTTTTTTTTAGACTTAGACGAGCCCGTTGGATGAGTGGTTATTGCACTTGCTTTAACGCACTCTTCTAGGGTTCCCGTTGATGAACCTTTCAAAGTTAGCTCTGGTCTGGGTATAAAAAGTGCGTTTTGCATTCATTTGAGCAGCCTGTCTAGCGGCAGTAACCACCTCCTTACAGAATACCAGCGTAATTTAACAACATGTGTTGGCAGCATTTTTTAGCAGGTTATTTTTGGCAGGCTCCTAATAGACTCTTTGTAAAATTAATATTTATAAACGCTGGAAAAATAAGTCTACTCGCTTATTTAGTAATTCGCGGACTCTGCCGAAGTTCTTATTCAATTAAGATTAAGTTCAGTCTTGAAGTTTTAATAAAGGGAAGACAATGTTTCTGATGAAGACTAACAGCTAATATAAACACTGAAATATAATAAGAAAGTCAATTACGGTTGGTATAACAACTTCATCGGTAATATTTAATTAAAAAAAAAAAACAAGGAAAAAAAAACAGATTATATATATTAGCTAAAATAACAACGAAACAATATACGATTAAATGGAATAGTAAACGAAGAGGCTAGCTTTGAGGTGCGCCACAACTTACAAATTAAACTACATCGATCAAAGAATGCAATTGAATTGGACTATAAGGATAGAAAAAGAAAAATAATGCATGAAACAATGAAACAGACAATGTACAGTACACTATGATAATGACTAAAGGAAGTAAGTTTGTCTATTTCATTGTCTTTGTTAAACTATCTAATTGAACTGTGGCCTGTCTAGCTTCAATAACCACTCTCTTATAAAATACTACTGTGAAATTACTGGAAATTTGTTACTATGAGCGGCATGTGAACCGGCGAGTTTAATTTAGCACATTACCATATTTGCTAACACCGGCCGCGGACACGTGCGATTTTTGTTAGTGTAAAATGAAATGGTCTGATGAAACAAAAATACCTCATACATTAGTGTTTGTTTAATTCAAAACGCAATAATCATCACAACTGGCTAGAGATGCAGCTATTATTTAAAATTTTGAGGTTATGTAACTATTGTTAACTATTATTAAAAAATTTCAGGTTATGATATGTTGTAACAACTGATTTCGGATCGAAGGAGTTTCTCGAAAAAATAATAATGAATTTGCTGAAATAATGAATAATGGATTGCTGTTTTGAGGGCCTTTGAGTCGAGTAAAACAACCGTTGACGCGACTAGTCGTCTTCTTGTTCAGGCAACTTATGACTACTGAGTTGTCTACGTTTAAACGCTACTTATTACTTAACTGACTGGTACTTATCTCGCTACTGTACTTATTGAAATCTAAACCGGGCTTAACCCACAGCGTATAGTTGCAAAAAAAAGCTTGTTTTTCCTTAATAACAGTACGGCGCGTGGTGACCGCGCAGCAGGCTGACTAAATAATTCATGTTATATGAAACACTGTAGACATGTGTTTGTGCAAACAAAGATTTATTTATTTACTTCTATATTATACGTGAGGTTATAAAAAAACGCTAAGCGTTGTCAAAAAGAACGCTAAGCGAACATGAAGATACAGCTCGAGCGGGTGATGCCATGAGATGGTTGTCTAATGAAATCGGAGTATTACAGAAATGTATATATCAATGAAATTAAACGGAGGATGAAATTAATATAAAATTAATTTAATTTAAACAACAACAACGACTTAAATTTTAATGGAATAATCAGAAATTTTATGAAATTACATTTTACTTAGCTGTACGCGTTTGTTTGTCAGCCTCATGAACACTTGACGCGCCCAGATAGTAGGTGATAAATATGCAGCAATTCAAATTAATTAACTTTTTCATTAAAACCGTGTCTGCTTTATTAAGAAGACTCCATTTAAACATAGTTTTCCACACTCCACAAACGTAGTATGTATTATTATATGTCATAAGCTTTTAGGAAATTGTTCCTAGCAGCTACGAGTATAGCAGGTGCTATTGTAGATACTTATAAACGTAGTTAAATGCTACGTCAAAATTAGTTTGTGTTGCCAACGTATAATTTTAGGGGACTTTAACTTTTTAGGGAAATGGAGAAATTTAAAAATCAGTGGATTCAAACAAGCGCTGAAAATGTGGATATAAAATTGTTTTTTACTTTTAAAAAAGTCTTCTATCGTCTTATATCTTAAGTTAAATAAATAAATTGCTAAATGTGTTGCTAAGTTTACTTGCTTGCTTACTTAAGTCTGAGCAAGGTTCTTATGAAGATAAAAATTACACATCAGCTGCCACAGTCCTATAGCTTCTGGATAGTTAGTTTGTGAGAATAGTAATCTTATTATATGATAGTGATCCACCTGCCATAAAAAAGATTTGTCGTGCTTTTTTCTTCAAACGAGGAGATAACATGAAAGATGATTAATTTCCAAAAAGTGAACTGCTTGTTTTAATAATATTGTTCATATTTTTTAAAGAATAAAAGAAATCTTACAATCTTAATGTTAAGTTCAATACGTGATGGCTTGAAATAATTTTTCATCAATTTTCTTTCTAGATATTTTTTATTTGTTATTTTAGCTTGCTTGCATTATATTTAGATATCAAATTTATATTCAGAAATTTCTTTGTACGGAAAATTATGTAAATGTGCAAAGACAAGTCAGACGACTCAATATCAACAAACACCTCTGAGGGTATTAGATTTACATTGTAACTGACAAAGCTTATATTGGAAATAATGTACACATGTAAATAGACGATGATGATTAGTCCCGACAGAATCTTTACCTCAGCTAAATCATACAAATGACTCCATATCACTACAACTAACACCTCCGAGCCTGTTGGATTTACGTTTAAAATGGCAATTCTTTATGTAAAATAATGTATATATAATATAAATTGGCTATGATAAGTCGGTCCCGATGACGATGAAGAATTAATATAATAAGTTAAGTTATAAGTTGCTAGCTTTTGACCGCGACTTCCTCCACACGGTATGTAAGGTACCCTATGTTCTTTTCTGAAACTCTGCAACCCGTATGCAAAATTTCATGGTGATCGGTTGAGCAGTTTTGAAGTCCATAGGGTACACACACGCACACACACATATCGATGTTTATATATAACTAGCATTTGCTCGTGACTTCGTCCGCGTGTAATGTAAATTACCCTGTCTCCTTTTCTGAAATACTGACAATCTGTATGCAAAATTTCACAACGATTGGTTGAGCGGTTTTGGAGTCCATAGAAAACATTACATATAAACATGGATTTTTATTTAGAACTAGCTCTTGCCCGCGACTTCGTCCGCGCGGAATGTAAGTTACCCTATCTTCTTTTCTGAAACCCTGACGCAGTCATTTGGGCAGCCCGTCTGGCGGCAGTAACCACCCACTTACACAAGACCACCGTGAAATAACAGCACGTGTGCTGTTATTTCACGGTGGTAGGTGCCAGAGCCTATTTCCCTATCCACTTCTAATTCCTTATCCTTAATCCTACTGCAGTCGGCGGCGCACTTGTTGGCGTTGCTTGTGTTATAGGCAACGGTAGCCACCTACCATCAAGTGGGCCGTCAGCAGTCTGTCTGCCGATATTAACATTACCTAAAAAAACCTATATGCAAAATTTCAGGGTGATCGGTTGAGATGTTTTGGAGTCCGTAGAGAACATACATACACACATTGATTATTATTTATAAAGAAAGAAGACGATACGGATATATAGCAATACGGTAACATAGTGCACATATAGCTCGGTGCTTGGAATAAACTAAAACACAAGGTATGCTAATTATTATTCTGCTAATATTTATAACAACAAGCACAACACTAACCTGTCTTTCTCCAGATTCCGCAAGATCCACTTTATTGCCGACAACTACTATCGGTACTGCCGTACTCTCTTTGGTTTCGTGTATTTGATCTCTGAGAGTCCTTACTTCTGCGAAGCTGTTGGCGTCCGTTATATCGTATACCAATATAAACGCATCAGCAGACTGCATTGACAGCGCCCGCATCGCCGGGAACTCGTATGCGCCCGATGTATCCAGTATATCTAAAGTTAATCTTACTCCAGACACGTTGAAGTCTCCATGGTGCATCTCTTCGATAGTCCGCTTGTATTTCGGTGAAAATGTGCCGTACAAAAACTGAGTTATTAGGGAAGATTTGCCTACTTTCGCCGCTCCTAACACTACGATTTTGTGGCGTACCGCACTGTTTGTTGTATTCAAGTTGCCGCTACTCGAGACTGTGTCTTCGGTTCGCTGAGTTCTGTGAACAAACAGAGCTCTTTAAACATTATTTTTTCTTTGGTTGTCACTATAATAGAGATACACTTTGGTAATATTTACATCTGTATATATCTATACTATACTAAACGCAACAATTAAAGGATTTAAAAAAAGTTGCTAATTTTTAGGTGATTTTCAACAGGCTGTAACTTCGAAGAAAATGGTCGTACAGAGCTCATTAAAAAAGGAAATTATAGCTTCAAGTTTCTAGTTCTTGAATCCAAGCTTCAAATTTTTTTCTCCCAACCGCCTGCGTCTGAGGGAACCGAGACCGGCCTCTTCCTCTCGCTCCCTCTCAGCTGCCTCAGAGAAATGACATAAGATCTCCGCAGAAGGAGGCAACCGCTTTCCAGGTGGTCACACTCTCAATCATGGCTCTTACCATGATTGGCAGTGTGAGAGAGTTGAGGACGGCGCTGGGAACTCCAGGCCGAGCACGCTTGGAGTGTGTGCTCGGCCGTGTCGTCAAGGTCGCCGCAGTGGCGGCACCGCGGCGACTCTTCCCGTTTGATTCGGTGCAAATAATGACCGAAGCACCCGTGTTCGGTTATTATTTGCACCATATGGAAGGTGAGGCCGCCTCGTCGGCGCCTCACCCATTCCTCCAACACCGGACGAACCGCGAGGATCGTCTGGTGGCCGGCGGTAGGCTCTCCAGTCTTGTAAGGCCCTCTCTTGGGCCTCTATACGGACCCGTCGCACTTCCTCTGCGACAGGTCTAACTCCTTGGTCCCTGGCGGCGACCCGTTGCTGATGCATTTGGGAGAGGACCAGTGCATCGACATCCCACGGGAGCATACCTGCCAGCACGCAGGCCGCCCCGTGGCTGAAGTGAATTTATTAACTTTGGATAACACGACCAAATTTCAATATGAAAAATATTGAACTTTTGAAAATGGATATATTATAAAAATATTTAAAAAAAAAATATTTCATAAGAAAAACCTTGTTTAAATATTAAATATTGCTAAGGAATAAAGGGAACATCATTTGTTTTACGAAAGAACTGTTAATTGTTGTTTAAAAGTCAATAGAGATTAAGTCACTCGCTATCATTGTTCTTGCATTGCATGGTGTGTGATCGTGTTTGTGTATTAACTAAGGGTTCCTACGGAAGATCAGTGCTGGCCTATGCCAGCAAAATGCTGAGTAGGGACCTTTTTGTAACTTTCTTTCTTGCTGTTACTGTTATTTCTTTTTTCTCTGTGTCTGTTAAATGTATGTTTTATAAGTTTACAAATAAATTGATTGATTGATTGATTGATTATATTACATTAATAATTCATAATAGAAACAGGGACCATTCCTTCTCCTAACTTCTCCTAACAGAAGATCACTGTAAAATAATGGCATGTGTGTATGTTGCAAAAATAACAGCATGTTTCGATGAATAAGTAAAAGATGAGAGAGCCTATTTTCATATTCGGTTTTCATTCTTTTCCTATCCATTTAACCCCTCCTAAATAAACACGTCCAACATTTTTTCCATAAAGTGTAACAAAATAACTCTTCAGTTGAATTGACTGAAACTTTAGTTAACATAATATTATCATATGTGAAACGATGATGACGGAAAGTTTATATAAAGTTAAAAATGAACAGTTTAGGTGATTTTAAGTCCAATATAAGTTGACCTCAGATCTATATGAATAATCATATTAAGTAGGGTTCAGTTGACGCTGGTTATGTTTAATCTATAATAAAATCGTCGTTTGCCTATTATGCCTTTGTGTACGCTAATCAAAGAAACGGCTTAACCGGCTTTCATGTGGTTTCCACTGGTGTATTGTAGCAAGCTTCCGGTAATATTTAGTGTAAAGTGCATTTGTAGAATAAAATTGTCTTCCTAACGATTCACATAATTGTAAAGACTAAAAAAAAACCGCCTGTAAGTCCCAGAAGAATTTTATTCTTCCAAGCCTGAACACATTTGAGAAGAACGAATCGAACATTATGCAGGCTTCTGTATTCCTTTGGACAAAGACGGATCGCTCTTACAATATTTTATTAACTATGACAGTATAGTGCAGTGACTTAAGAGAATCATTGTATGAGCCACATTTAGCTCATGAACATAACAAGTATACGGTGTGACCTTTCAACGCGCCATGAGGTAGATAATTCTACGCACTTCAATATACGTAGTTCAGCATTATAGTTAAACTTTAGATTAGAATGTTACGTCGTTTAAATAATTACCAAGTTGTTAATTGGTATTAATCTGGGTGGAAAACTTGTGCGAGTTGCGAGTTCGGGGTATACCTGTATTAACAACATTAGGACCGATTTTGCTCCGATGCTGTGGTTAAATTCAGACCATAAATTTACCGTTTGGAGCGTTTCGCAAAGTGAACGATAATCATGCAAATATCGCTGTGCCGTTAATGCGAATATTGCTCCGACCTTCGATAAAACCGGGTGGTAATAGGCGATTGAAATAATGTATTCGGGTCGTAGATAAAAAAGCGAGGCCTCGCGCTTCTTATCAAGTGGAACATTAGACAGGTCACAAATTAACTAATTGACAAACAGGTTGGTAAGCCAACATTAACAGTTTGATGGGGCGTGACAACGTTACCTTGGAAATTTTTGAAGGATTCCTAGTACTGGAGACGATTAGCTATCACAATATTATCTGTGTTGAGAAAAGAAAGGTAGAATTGTTCGTTGATTTGTTTTTCATTATGTGCTTAAGTCTTAGAGACGCTCGCAAACTTGGCAAACGAAATTAAACTTTGCACTTAATTAAACTTAGTAACAAATTGTTTTAGCTGTGAGAGAGGAACAGAGTAAGAGGGGAAACTCTACAGTCTGTAAACTAACAGAACAATAACAGAATAATAACAATGTCATTGACGAGATTTTATAAGCGATAATAAGTTTTTAACTTTTTAATTCGATACAACATGTTTGCAGTTGTTCAATGCACGAGTAAGGGATCCTCAAGAATTGGGTTATCAAGTGCAAATATATTTTTTACTAGCTGTGCCCGCAACCGCTACTTCGTAGGCGTGGTATTCGGAACAGCGTTTTTGTAAACAGTTTGGAATAAAACAAACGCTAAACTTACGGGTAGTTTGCTACAACACATCGATTTTGAAAACCGCATTCAAAACAGTTAGGTCGTTTCTGAGATTAACGTGAACAAACGCACAGACAAACAGATAAACAGACAAAAATTCTAAAAACTATTTTTTGACCTCAGTAACATAAGTACAATTGAAAAATTACAATTGTTTTTTTTTTTTAATCTTTAATGTACAGACACGACTCGTTTACGATTTTATTATATGTATAGGTGTCCGATTGGTAGCTTTAAAGTTTAAAACATTAAACCAAGGAACGAAACTAACAAACAAACTCTTCAGATTTAACATATTTGCATAAATAAGAGTAAGACGTGCTTTTATATGAAATCAGCAGCGCACAGGTAACCTGTTGTTTCTTGTGTAATATATAATTGTAAATGTATACAGTATACAGGGATTCTGTAGCTCCTTGATTTGATTTGATACAATCACTAAATTAATAATTAAGAGAAATTAAATTAAAAAGAAAATTAAGTTATTACATTCTAAGATACTGTTTTTTTTTTTTTCATTTACTTAAATTATTAAAAAAAAAAGAAATAAATATGAAGTATCTTGCCGTATATTCTCTTTACAATTGTAATTCTAAATTAATTTTAGTTCCACAATGAACAAAACTTGGTTCTATGCACTACAGAATATTTTGAATTTAAAGTACTTTTTGCGCAGTTCATGTGTGTAGTGGCAATCAGATGTCCACTTGGTGTACAGACATACATACATATATAGATGTTAAACGCGTGACTGCTTATCAGCATACGAACAAATAAAAACACGGATCGATAACTTTTACCGAACTGCTGATTCATTATTTCATATAATGAATCACAAATATCACAATTCCCTTGTTGAAAAAAGCACCAATGGGGACGTTTCTTCCTCAGAACTTCCATTACGAACTGGCGGTATTTGTAAAACACTAATGACTAGCTTCTGCCTGTGACTTCATCCGCGTCCCATGAGGATAGTTTTTTTTTCTGGATAAAAGTACTATCTTTTTTTTTCTGCACCTCAGACAACGTGTAAAAAATGTCATTGTGATCAGTTGAGTACTTACCGTGAAAGACTAATAAACTCGATTTATAATGTACTCGATCGATTAGGTTTGTAAGTGACAATAATAAATCTGTGGCTCTAGCATGAGTTTACGATACTACACTCGCTAGCGAGAGCGTAAAACATTTATAAGGAAAATTGACAATTTGACATTGACAGTTCACGATTTTCCCTACAAAAGTTTTATGTTCTCGCTAGCGAGTGTAGTATCGTAAACTCATACTAAGAGCCTTTGGTGAAATCCTTCAGTAGTTTTTAAGAAAATTTCAAGAAAATTGACATAATTTCAGCCATTGATTGTACAATCGTGTTCTGAATTGTCCCGCGTAAATGTTTACATGTTTTTTTTTCTTTTGGAATATCTGGTCCCTGGCAGAATATCAGTGTTGTGGTCTGCATCACAACTGTATACTGAGCCAGGGTTCCTTTTCCTCTCGTTACTTGTTTATATATTTGTTTGTTTGTAATTATTATTTTGTTGTTTGTTGTATTGTTGTATATTGTTTGTATTATTCATTTATTGTATTAGAGGAATAAAAGACGGTTTCTTACTATCTTTCTTTCTAATATAAATATTTTTATTCATATAAAAATTTAATATTATTTATATTAAAAAAGGACACAAGCAGACTAACGTTTGACGCTGCAATGTGTCAAAAAGATCTAGCTGGTATTTTTGCGCGTCAAACCAGAGTTGAGAGCAGACCTAATCTGAGCATAGAGAATTAGATGCTGCTTCGGCGTGTAGTACTTAAACACCAAACCAAACCAGTGTTTAATACAACTTAAACAATGAATGCTTTAAAAAATAGCAGTGGTAAATAGCACTCACCCCGTTTTTTGAAATTAGAGTATCCTTCTCTAGAAATGTCCACACCCAGAATAACAACACTCTCCGATATTTTAAGGGGAGTGCCTTTTATAATATCAGAGAAATCTGGGTGCCATTTTTGCGGCTTACAGGCATTGAATTTTACAGGATTCGAACAATCCCAATTTGAGACCACAGATTTTATTGTCTCAGTAATTAAATTGCGTTTTGATAGTAATGTAATTTAATTTCATGTCAATATAAATTAAAATAAACACTGTTACAGCAAATTAATAATTAAATGTTTGAATATGCTTTGTAGCTACGAATAACGACTCATTGGTCGAGTGATTAGGGTGCTTGCCTTAACGCTCCGTCTCATGGGTCTCAGGTTTGATTCAAGGTTGGCTTTAATCTGGATCTGGCAGGGCTGGGAGTTTCACAGTGATTTGGGCAGCTCGTCTGGCGCCGTTAACCTCAACTTTGAAAAATGAATTTTTCAAATTTGACTCGGGTCTGTAGCTATTTGGAAAGTATTAGCAGTGCACACTGGTTTCGTAGTCATTTGGGCAGTCCGTCTTTCGGCAGTAATCACCCCCTTACAGAAGACAACCTTGAAATAACAGCATATATGCTGTTGTGTTTCGGTGAGTGAATAAGGGATGCTAGAGCTCATTTTCTTATCCCTTTTTAATCTCTTATCTCTAATCCTAGTATGGTTGGTAGTGCACTTGTAGCAAATGTGGCTATACTTGTGGTATAGGCAACGGTAGCCACCTACTATCAGGACATTCGGCCTGTTCAACGACCTTTCTAAATTCTATAAGAAAACAAATATTGTTAGTGCCCGCCACTTCGTACGTGTTGTACAAACACTAAATGTTACGGGTAGCTTGTTATAATAACATTAGTGAAAACCGCATTCAAATCCGTTAAAACGGTTACAGAGATTAGCGTGCACAAACGCACAGTCAAACATACAGACAGTCAAAAATTCTAAAAACTATTTTTTGACCTCGGTAACAAAGTACAACGTGCACAAATTGTTTATTTTTTTTTAATATTTACGATTTTTTAGATGTATAGATAATCTTATATCACTCAATTAGCATCCACAATGACAAAACGAGATTTTGTCTTCTATTAATTATTGACTGAAGTTAAATTAAGGATCCTTATCCTTTGTTCAGTGAATGTATATTTTGTACAACTTCAACAATTGTGTTAAATTTTAGCTTCATTAAATTAATAGAATCCAACTAACTCATTGTGTGAGACGTTGTAATTTGTTCTCATACCTATTAATTTAGCGATTCTGAACATATACTTAATGTACTTGTTTAAAAAGCCATTTCCCTATCCCCTTCCAATCCCTTAATCCTATTGTAGTCGGCAGCGCACTTTTAGCAGTTTGTCGTTGCTTGTGTTACGACGGTAGCCACCTACCGTCTAGTGGACCGTCAGCCTGTCTACCGATCTTAACATAAAAAGTCTCTAGTAACATTTTAAAGAATATGAATTCTTATTCATGAGGATAACCGTAGACAAACGAAAGTTACCAATATAACCCGACGGGTTAGTAAGTTGAAGTGAGAATAGACAAGGACAAATAGTACGAAGAGCCGACGGCAGCTGGATCTCGAAAGTTCTCGACAGGAGATCACGAACCTGGAGATCGACTCTGGATTCTCTGACTGGTCCTATTGGGAAATGGACGCCTTGCCTATGGGGCAAGGCCTATGTCCAGCAAGGGTCATCCTACCGCTGAGTTGATGTCATTCTTCTGTATATAGAAGTTTTATATTCTATAGAATTCCGTATTAGCCAGTTAATTTCATGAATCAAAGCAATTGTTACGTTGATTGCAGGTAGTATTGTGTACAAGTGCGCGCACATATTGAATACTAATTTTGTGTTGGTATACGAGGATCATGCCAGTTGGAATCCATACAATACTACATATGTCAATATATAGTTCACATACATTCGAAGTGAGGACAGGTATGTTGCGGTGACACCACAATATACACGCGTTGTTGTGTCTACAAAATACTTATATAGCCGTATGTACAGTGGAAGTGAAAATGTGAATTGAAGCTTCTGTGACAGTAATAGAGTATGAAATACAAGGGATAAGTATAAACACCTTATTGAATCTCATGTTTGAATATACTAACAGTAAATAAATACAAACATAAAAATCTTTTTCAAGAGTGTGGTTGTAAAAGCAGTTCAGCAATACAATTTCCCAGAAAAGCTGTCTAAAAGCTTTCTAGCAGTAAGTTATTTGTCGCCTGTCACCTGTTTAAACATAAGTTAGAGTAAGTTATACATTTGTACGTTTTAAAAATTATATTTTACAATTTTCACCATACTTATTCGTATCTAAATTGTAAAAGGTGATCGCTTGCTCTCTGAAGGAAAACTGGTCATAAATATTGTAATAATAAAATAAAAGTAGGTATTACATTTTAGTTTGTTACCTGACATTTTTATAAATGAAAGTTTTTTTCTTTGTTAAAACTGAGAGGGGGCATAATGAGAACCGTAAATATTACACAAAGTACGATTGTAGCAGAATGCCATCTTAAAACTCTTCACCACCTGTTTTTATTAGTTGAATGTTTGCGGACTATTGATAAGTACAATGAAAACGTCGCCTGTTTGTGACAGGAAAAGATCAGACCGTCCTCGTATTATTCGTACTAGAAAAACGATCAAAGAAGCGAAGGAAAAAATCCGATAAAAAAAACATGTCGGACCCAGAATCGAAACGCACAATTTAAAACGTGACAAATTAGGTCAATGGTTCACTGGTAATTTAAACATGAATGAGTTAATAAAATCGAAACAATTAGTACTCAGAAGTTCTACTTCTCAGGGAACTACACAAAGGGAGGTCAGAACTTGCGAACTTCTGCCGTGTAAATTTATGTTATAAATAACAGCGGCCATGTCGAAAATGAATTATAACTGCTAATTAAAAATATTGTTCTAAATTTTTTTGTTTTATTTACGTATTTTCGCGATTTTTACCTCAAACTAAAATGTACACTCTACTACCTTAACTGTTATTTCGTCAATGTTTTGCCAATTTAATAGCAAGTGTGAATAGCCTTTTTGAATAGCTAAAGAGACGTAGAAGTCGTAGAGACGTAGAGACATAGAGACATAGAGACATAGAGACATAGAGACATAGAGACATAGAGACATAGAGACATAGAGACATAGAGACATAGAGACATAGAGACATAGAGACATAGAGACATAGAGACATAGAGACATAGAGACATAGAGACATAGAGACATAGAGACATAGGAATCATTTACAGAATAATTTCCATACATTTTTTTAAAAGCACTTCAAAATTCAAAACACTTATAAAAATTCTTAAATTCTAAACATTATCGAGCAGTCTTTTTAAACTGTTAGTGGTGGTAGGTTAAATTTTTGTCAATCATTTTTTATTAATTTACATGCCTTCTAACTAAAACGCAATAAAATTGGACCCTAGGAGCTCCAATCCCAAAACAATCGACATAAAAGAAAAAAGAAAAATGATTTTTTTAAAATATCTTTAAAGTTCAATATCTCCATAACAGTTAAGTTATCGAACACCATATTACATAATCAAATCCATCAGAAGTAACCTGAATAATAACGTCCTTTATTATTCCGTATGACTTTCCCTGTAACCTGTATAAAGGTAGCCATTTTCCTTTTAGCCATTCTGCAAGGTGATCATTTAAACTTTTAGACGTCCTACATGTTATATGTCGTCGCTGCTACGGAGGTATACGAGATGGTATCTGGCATTCCTTTACTTATCCTAACAGAATTTTTCTATAGTTTTACACAGTATTAAGGCTTGTTGCTTGGGCTAATAAGCCTCGTGCGTTGCACGAGGCTTATTTGTTTAAATATCAGTCATCATGACGAACACTCATCTCAGCTTTTCTTTAGCTACATTAAATTTTCGTCAACTTATAGAAGTTATCGTCAACTTAAATATGATCATTTCGGTCATTTTAATCGGTGAAAGATAATTAATAATTATTAATTTACAAGGAACAGGAATCTATTAAAATAGATGCCCAAAAAAAAAATAGAAAATAACTTTTAAAATATAAATTGTATATTTAAATAGATTGAATTTAGATTTTGATTACATCTGGCCAGTAATTTTCTTAAATTCCTTATTTTCTTAACAATATTAATGTGACCCACAAAGGAACACGTTCAACTAAGAAGCTAGCAACAAAGGACAAACGATTTTTAAGTAATTTTTAAGCTGTTGTGTTTCGGTGAGTGAGTGAGGGATGCCAGAGCCCATTTCCCTATCCACTCCTAATCCCCTATCCTGAATCCTACTGCAGTTGGCAGCGCACTTGCAGCAGCTTTGGCGTTGCTTGTGTTATAGGCGACGGTAGCCACCTACCATCAAGTGGACCGTCAGCCTGTCACTACGTGTACCTATAAGTTTTTACTGAATCCTCAGATCACATATCCTGTTCGTACTTGTCTATTTTTATTTTTGTTTTTGAATTTCTATAAAATTCTAGTTTTTCACAAGACAGTAACATTAAAATGATTCCAACTTCAGTGTAAATTAATATACAGGACACATTAAATTAAAATAAATAAAGAACAAGTTTCAAAATGTTATTTTCCTTATAACTTGTGATCATTATATCATATTGTGTTAAATACACTTTAATTTGTATCGACTTAAGAAGTTCATTTTGACATTTAAATTTATCCCATTTCGTTGTCAGATTTTAATTAATGTTTGGAAACATTTATATTAAATTACTTATTCATTTTCAAAATAATAATTAGGTAATTAATGTACACTTAACTTACTTAACCACTCCCGGCTTCTCTTAAACATTAGTGAAAACCGTACCGATGCGGTATTGCAATTTTTGCATGTTTGTCTGTGTATTGTGCACGCTAATCTCTGAAACGGCTTAACCGATTTGAATGCGGTTTTTAGTGAAAAATTTCATTTCAAACGTCTTCTGTCAGTTGTCTGTTTAGTGCTTTAGTTTCGAAAGGTACTAAGAGTCCTACGACTTGATAAAGGAATTAATTTAAAAACTGACGAAGGTTTTCGTACCCCGACTGTACACCCTAACGCTACAAGTGAACAACGTGAATGTGAGCCACTTAAGAAAACAAAGAGGCATAATAATTACTCGGCATAAAGTAAAAGAAATGTGCAATTCCGTCTTCATAGAACAATTGAAACTGAGTGCCTCTCAACCACTTTACTGTCGGTTTATTTATCAGCGGGCGGTATCCTATTAATTTTATTGGCCTATTGTAACTCAGTATCGAGATATTTGTATAGTACGTTTTGGTATTATATTGACTCACGCAATCTTATCGTTTAACATTTTTCATAACTAAAAACATACACACGATGTCTTGTGCTAGAAAAAAAAGTTTTATTAAACCAGTGTTGTTGTATAAACACGTGTACCTACTAACCTATGAAAAAATATAACAGTAACATTTAAATTTGAAATTCCATACCTACCTATTTTATTATGAGTAGAGATTCAAATAATAATAATAAATAATAATAATAAGGCGTTGAAGGCCATAGCGTATATGTCACCCACATGCCACTATAGAGTAAAATGTTTGAGCTTTAAAAATCTGGCTCGTAGCGTCGACGCCCTGCGCTCTCTCTCTATGTCCCTATCGTCTCGGAGGTCTTCCATTTCATCAACTTGTTGTAACGGAATCCTTCCGAGAAAGCAGGCACATGAGACGGATATGAATAATAGATTTCTTAGTGGATCAAGGGACTCAGCAATACCATATACCATTTATATATAAATTAAACAAAAGCGGGGAACTTAGCCCTCCTTGGCGCACACCAGATTGCACCCTATACTCATCTGATAAGCTGCCGGCCCATCTCATTTGATTTTTTTTTTGGTTGAAGTCTAGAATTGAAGGGAGGGAGACACATTAAGTAGTGGCAGGGCACACTGCGTTTTCGCAGTCATTTGGGCAGCCCGTCTGGCGGCAGTAACCACCCCCTTACAGAAGACCACCGTGAAATAAGAGCACGTGTGCTGTTATGTTTCGGTGAGTGAGTAAGGGATGCCAGAGCCCATTTCCCTATCCACTCCTAATCCCTTATCCTTAATCCTACTGCAGTCGGCAGCGCACTTGCAGCAGCTTTGAGTTGCTTGTGTTATAGGCGACGGTAGCCACCTACCATCAAGTGGACCGTCAGCCTGTCTGTCGAAGTTAACATTAAAAAAAAAATCTACCAGTACACCCGCACAGCCAAGCTTATCCCACAGGCGTCCATCATTTACAAGATCAAAAGCTTTTGACAAGTCTAGGAAATATGCATATACTGGTGTTCTCCTATATACGTTTCAAACCATGAATAAATAATGTCGTGTGTTATATTTGTTTTTAATAATTTACCTATCAATCTAAAAATGGAATATTAACACAAAAAACATAAAGCATACCTTAAAAAAAATTACCTAAATTAAATATAATAAAATTTGATAATAGGGTATTTTAGTCTATATGAAAAAAAATCTAAAAGTATATTATTGAGATAGCTTAGGCAAAAAGCAGTCGGAAAATTTTAGTTTTTGTTCGTAAAATAACAAAATAAATTTTAAAATTAAATTCAAAGTTTTCAGAATTTTTAGTCTGTTCTTAAACACAGTGAAATAGTAGCCGCCATGTTTACGTCATACGGTTGTGTAAATAAAAAAGTGTCAGTCAGTGTCATGTCAATTACCGGCGCATTTTTTTACACAGCCAACTGACGTCATAACCACAGAGCAAAATGGTTTCCAGCGTTTTCGTCAAATTACGCGCGAAATTTGAAAATGTAAATTTTAAATGCATTTTTATTAAACTTATCGATTGAATAAAAAATTTGCGTTTTTTTTTAGTGGTTCATTAGCACTACAGAATCTAATTGAGACACTTTTTAAAAATGGGTGTAATACCCTATTCTATGAAAATACATGCCTGCATAGAATGGGACGCCCTGTGTAGCGAGTTTCACTTACACAGAGTGTACCGATGCTTCGCTCGGCCGGCTTTGTATTTTGTATGCAATTCAGTTGGTTAGGCATTGGATTGGATGTTGATGAGTTGTAATATTGTTATTATACTGACAGTTTGGCTCAAGACCCTAAATTATAATGAAACCCAATCTTTATTAAAGACTATTACTTAACTAAATTAAATATTTACTAGATGAAAACCCGGCTTCGCTCGGGTGTAATGTGACTCATAATGTACACATGTAGGAACAAAATGTAGGTAGATATTTCTGTAGTTATCGGTTCTCAAGGAATATTAAAGGCAAAAGCGGCATAGATTTCGCTCAATGTTTGCGGCAAGACGTTTCGTTTTACACAGTCACATGAGTCACAGTTCTTTGTAATGGACACTTTGTTTTTAAAATGAATGATGCGACGACGTATTGGTATGTGCGCTAGTATGAATGAAACGGAACGTTTATTAACCACTCAAGATGTCAAAGGTGTCAGTGACGTTTCGTTAGAGTGGCCAATATGGCGACTGCGATTTGTCTTTCAGCACAATTAGAATTTAACAAAATACTTGACAATCCGAATTTTGCGGATATATGTTGTCGACTCGAAATCTTTATTTTTTTATGTTTTATTATTCAGGTAAGGTTTCAGTCGAGTCTACCGTACCCCTTGACGAAATTATTAATATAGATTATCAAAACATTTATTTCATTATGAAATGGGACTTACGTAAAAGCTACACTTAACTCATATAGATAATACTACTTCACATACACATTCACACACACATACAAACATACACATTTTATTGTATTCTTTGGATTTTTGTACGGTGTTGGAGGAGCGGAGGTCTCCTGATACAAGTATATTTATACTTAATATGTAGGAGGCCCCCTACACCTATTTTGTACCTAGGCTTAAGTAATATAAATAATTTCTTTTTTTGTATTATTTTGTGTTATTTTTGTAATGTTGTTGTATTGGCGTGAAGTAAATGTCTAGAAAAACATCGTGTATTCAATTATGTATCAGATAGTAAATAAATAAATAATACTTAAATAAATAAATCTCCCAAATGAAATAAACCAAATAAAATTTATTTATTAATTAATCAACTACAGACGGAAAAGACGGATTTAAATAAATATATGTTATAATGTTTCGTGTTTTTGTCGTTTATTGATAAAATTTCGGGCATGTTCTCAGCAGCTATTATCTATTCTGTGGTTGTGGCGAGAACGGATTACATTAGTTTACCGGCACTCTACATAACTAACCACATTTAAACAACATTGAATATTTAATTGACTGTCAAAAACAAACTGCTTTAATTAAACTTTAATTGGTGTTTAAAATTACTAGTGCTATCATAAAAAAAGTTGAATAATTATAATTTTAGTTTTAGACAACAATGGCCTTGGATTAGTCGTAATAGTGTTAGCTATCTGAACTATGGGCCCCGTTTTCTATTCCTGGCAAAGGCAAGTCTATGGAAGCATTTTTTTTTTCATAATCCACTTTGGTCCGAGCATACTCCTACAATTTTCGCCACCATTTCATTGTATCATCGGGCGTGGATCTAATAATATTATAATAGTGTCATTAATGCTTCAATTACGGTACACGTGATAGTTATTTTGTTTAGCAATTCGAGGTCAATTTCTCACATATTATAAAATAATTTCTGTTCTGTTTTTTTTTTTCTGTTTCTGAAAAGTTTTTAGAAACAGAAAAGTGTTGTGAGTTTCTGAAATGCTATTTTTTTAAATTATTTAAACCGTATTTTAACTACGTTTTATACTCGTTTAGTTAGATAAGATATTTAAGAAAAATAATGTTAATATGAGATAAAATACGATTGTACTTCAGTAACAGAGTTTAACATGAGTGGTAGATATTTGCCGTGTGAAATAAACACAATACTATATACAAGAATAAACGTTTATAAACTGAACAGCTGTTTTATTTGTAATTAGTAAAATAAAGAAAATATTACAAAATATTATATAAGAAAATATTGTCAATACTGTCTAATACAATATGTGTTATACGACTTATTGTACTGGAAATGTGTGTGACGCTGATGCTGATATTTTAACTAAACGACGACGATGAAATGGCCAGCGTCAAATCGACCGGCGATGATATTGCAGCGCTGAAAGGGCGGCGATGAATCAACGGCGATGAATTGTCTTACACCCCAATTATATAACTTATTATGAAACCACAAAATTTTAATTTTAAATTCTTTTTAAATTTTAAAGCAACGCCAAAACTTTTTCTCTTTTTGATCGTATGGAGTGAAATAATAATATAATTTCTGTTAGTAAAAATTGTATTAATACCCGATGGGTGGTTCAGAAGAAATTAGCGGAGAAACAGACGCCTGAGGTGGACAGCAATTTTATTTTATATTGTGTAGATGTTTTACCGACAATAATAAGATAAATAATATTGTCAATGTAATGTCAATTGTCAATGTCAATGTTTATTATACAATGTCATTTTGATATACAAAAATACTTCCAAAATGTTTATATTTCATTTTTATTTATGTAAGGTCGATAGACAAACTGATGGTATGTGACTACCGTCGCCTATAACACAAGCAAAGCTTGCCGACATGGTAGGATTAAAGATAAGTGATTACAACGGGGTAGGAAAATACGGTCTGGCATTTCCCTTACATACTCACCGAAACATAAAAGCAGACATTCTGTTATTTCACGGTCGTAAGGGGTTGGTTACTGCCACCAGACGGACTGCGAAACGCAGTGTGTCATGCCACTGCTTTCCAAATTCAGACAAGGGTCAAATTTGAAGTCTGAGACCACTCATTCAATAGGCTCGTCAAATACTGCTTTGATTCTAATTTTTTTTTTAATGTTAAGATCAGCAGACAGGCTGACGGTCCACTTGATGGTAGGTGGCTTACGTCGCCTATAACACAAGCAACGCCAAATCTGCCGCAAGTGCGCTGCCAACTTCAGTAGGATTAAGGGAAAGGAGATAGGGAAATGGGCTCTGGCATCCCTTACTCACTCACCGAAACACAACAACACACGTGCTGTTATTTCACGGTGGTCTTCTGTAAGGGGGTGGTTACTGCCGCCAGACGGGCTGCCCAAATGACTGCAAACAGTGTGCCCTGCCACTACTTTCCAGATCCAGACCAGAGACAAATTTGAAAAGTTTTCCCTGCCGGGAATCGAACCCGGGAACCCTAGAACAGAGCGTTAAGGCAAGCACCCTAACCACTCATCCAACGGGCTCGTTTGATAATTTGACAACTAACAGACAAATAAACATAAGGCAACATTAGAACAACCGAAGAAGCGCAAACCTATAACAATTTTATGGAGAAAACATTAGAAATTACTGAAAGATGATATACGTTGAATTTGGCTCATTGGAAGATGTCTATTACATCGTATTTATTACCCGGTCGTTAATTCTGTTATGGTTTGGCTTAGGTCGATGCGGTCATACGCTTCATAGAGTGGATCAATTTTAACAGCTGTGTCTATAACATCGCCTTTTCTCTATATAACTTTATTAACAATAAATTAGTATGGTAGGATCAATTATTATTATT
Source organism: Bembecia ichneumoniformis (assembly GCA_910589475.2). Taxonomy (NCBI): domain Eukaryota; kingdom Metazoa; phylum Arthropoda; class Insecta; order Lepidoptera; family Sesiidae; genus Bembecia; species Bembecia ichneumoniformis. Next base: position 14,572,029 of record OU342524.1, on the reverse strand, counting down.
AATTAATAATAACCGATCCTACCAGTTGATCAGACATATTTAGATTTATTAATACTCGTACAAGATAAAGTTTCAAACCACTAGGGCAGCTACTATATTTTATAAAATGCAAAGATAATTAAAGCAATAAAAGTATTCTCTTGTTCTGTTTTCAATACTAAGATTTATAATGTAATCAAGACATGCTTCGACTTGAAAGCAAATATTACAAACAAAATTAATATACGTATGTGAATAAATGTATCATTTAGTTATAAAATTAATGATTTAAAAATTAATGAAACTAAATTAGTTAAGGATTTTGGCATTTTATTAGACACTAAATTAACATTTTCTGAGCACATTGCATTAATTGTTAATAAAGCATTTAAAAACTTGGGAGTCACATGTTAAGCTTTCTCGGATACAGATAAGTTCTTGTACTATGCTTATGTCAAAGGCAACCTGGAATATTGTAGTAATATATGGAACATGTGAAAAGTATTGAACAAGTCTGCAACGGAGTTATTGATAGCCCTGAACTCACTACTGTTTTCCTTCACCTGCTTGCTACTATTGTTAGAACAAGACACACTTCTTTATTCCATGACCCTAGATCATGTACTAATTATGCACAAAATTTTATAGTTTGCAGAATGCACAGAAGCTACAATAAAAGATATGCATCTTTAGATTTATTTAACTCTATAAAGAATGAGCAAATAAAAGTTATCAATAAATCCGAGCTAATAAAATCCGAAGGTCAATATATAATCATTCTATATACCATAATACTGTATTCCTCACCTACACACTTCATGCACACCCATTTACATACATGCGTTTTAAAACGCGCACTATAGGTACACAATATACACACTATACATACGTCTTAATACAATACTTCTTAATATTTTATTTAATGTTTTTAATTATCGTGTTCATATCATTCAACATAAAAAGGAAGTCGATTTAAAGCATACATATGTTTACTTGTATTTTATTTTTCGTTATTAAGTGCTGTGTGACTTTGTATAAATTAATCATTAGGTACAGAAGATAATGAAGATAATGACCAGGGGATTTATTAAGGCTACATCTATACTAATTAATAAAACTGAAGTGTCTGCCCGTTTGTAATGTCAATATAACTGCTTTTTACTAACTGTATATCAAAGTATATACGGTACTTATAACAAAAGAAAAAAAAATGTTTGTCAGCCTGTCTGTTCCAGCTAATCTCCGAAACGGCTAGACTGATTTTGACGGGACTTTCACTGGCATATAGCTGTTGTTTAGAGGAACTTAAGCTATTTAAGTATTTTTCTAAAATACAAAGTGTGCATATATATATAAACAACGTCCAATACCGCCCGCGCCCCAAATTTATTGAATATTTAATAAACAGTGAAAGCAAATAAAACACTGATAATCAGATAATTAATAAGATATGAGAAATGTTTTAAACTGCAGACTATGAGAAAATAGAGACAAACAGAAAAAAACTCAAAGATTCTTTTACAAACTAAAAGATCAGATTCACGGTTTTAAAGTTTCGCCTTTTAAGTTACCTACTGTATTTTAATAATGTAAAGCATTCCTATTAAACACAAAGAAAAAGTTCTCGTAGAATTGAACTTTTGCCAGTTTCAGTACATTGGAAAAAGATCCACAGGAATGGATCCAAAAATGAGGTTAACCACCCCTGAACTGCAATATTACTCGTACAGTGTAATGTAAATTTTGGCAATGAACTAAGATTTTTACAATAAACATATTAGATTCTCCGAAATATAACACTGTGCGAAAAAAGGATGGAAGTTGAAAGATTTCCTAAAAATTTTAATAAATAAAAGATATAATCTAACGTCAAAACACTTACAATAAACATATTAATCTCTCCGAAATATATAACATTCTACGAAAAAAGGGTCAAAGTTGAAAGATTTTCTTAGAATTTTAATAAATAAAAAAATATATAACCTGACGTCAAAAGGCTTTCAGTAAAGTAATAATTCCATTTCACTGAGTAATCAAACCTCCTCAAACGCAGTATCTTGAGAAAAATCGGCTCTGAAAAGAGATTTTCGTTTAAGTAAAATGTGGTGAATACATTAAATTTTATTATTGAGACTGCTATGGTATTTATTTGAAAATATGCAACAAATACATATAAGTAGGTACTCAATTTAGTTTCTTCATAAGAAATAGTTATAATATATTAGAACAACTTTAGATTGTTAATTTTTTCCATAATTTCCAACTATAATTAATTAATATGTGGATTAATTTATAAAGAGGAAAAATTGTGCTCGTTGCTGTGATTTCATGGAGGTCTGCTGTGAGTTTAATAAACATGCTCCACATTTGAGTTCCAAAGAAAACAGATTTTAGCCGACTGAAATCTGTATAGTGAGGAATCACAAAATAGATTACGATTTCATGCTTGATTTCACGAAATCAAAGAAAATCTCCAAAGAATTTCGTCTGTAATTTAAAATGAAGTTTGGAAAATTACAGGAAAAAGCCTGGAAAGAACTTAAAGAAGCAATATATTTCTGAAAATTATTGCTCGGAAATAATATTGGTCATTGTTTTAATTTATTTGTGTGTCAAGGGTGTTGATATAATTTTTGAGTAGGTAGGTTTAATTTGTATTTTCAGCAACAAAGGTTTTTTTAATCTGCTTTTTAACCTTCAGATCCTTCAGACATTGGCATCAACACGTGAAAACCCTTGGAATCACAGTTAAAGCACAATTTGTGGAGGAAGACAGATCGTAAGAAAATACAAAAAAAGGTATGACTTACAACTTGGCTGAGAACAAAGTGTTAAATTAAGCACATTGTGTTATAGTCCCACTTTTTGTCGAATACAAGCGGTCATTAGTTCCACGGGTGCAATTATTAAAAGGTAATATTAACGTACATTTTTAACGTCCCAAGGTAATAATGGTTAATGCCCAAAAAATTTACCTTATTTGGGAATATAATGTTTTTACTAATTAGCTGCAAAAAAGGTGGTTTCCGCAGAGTAATATTTATTTAAATTACTCTCTGTAAGTAAGGTGTAACCGTTGCGTTAGCCGCATTTCGGTGGATACTTATTGGGGAAGATATTATCGACGACATTTCAACTTACAAATGTCATCGATAGGAAGTCGACATCGAAGATACGAATCGCCACCACCAACAAAAGTATTATGTACACTTGGATAGGTAAATATGTTGGGCTATATTCCACCTGTAGTAGCCGTTGGAGTCTTGTGTTCTCCAGTCCAGAGTTGGGTCGATAGCTCATTCACAGTTCAAAGCTTACACAACACACAACACGATATAATATGATATTGTTTATAGTACGATACAGTTCAAGAAATGGTAAAAAAAGGTAAATCTCACCAAGCAACCATCCATACATACCCGTATGTTTCCTACACGCATCTCGAAAGCGCTCTCTCATTGGTGGGCTCATCTATCGGCGCGCGAAACTTCAAATAATTATAACAAACGCAACAGAATGTACACGATACACTCTCTATGAAGACAAAATTTTGGTACTGAAAGAATTCTTTTTTTTTACGTTAAGATCGACAGACAGGCTGACGGTCCACTTGATGGTAGGTGGCTACCGTCGCCTATAACACAAGCAACGCCAAAGCTGCTGCAAATGCGCTGCCGACTACAGTAGGATTAAGGATAAGGGCTTAGGAGGGGGGGATAGGGAAATAGGCCCTGGCATCCCTTACTCACTCACCGAAACACAATAGCACACGTGCTTTTATTTCACGGTGGTCTTCTGTAAGGGGGTGGTTACTGCCGCCAGACGGGCTGCCCAAATGACTGCGAAAACACAGTGTGCCCTGCCACTACTTTCCAATTCCAGACCAAAGCTAAATTTGAAAAGTTAATTTTTCAAAGTCGACCCTGCCGGGAATCGAACCCGGGAACCCTAGAACAGAGCGTTAAGGCAAGCATCCTAACCACTCATCGAACGGGCTCGTCAAAATTATAACGGCAAGTGTCGCATATTATATTGATTATATTTACTCAGGATTAGGAGCTATATTAAAATAGGCACATCGAAGCATTTACTATGATAAAATCTGAAGATTGCGTTGAACGCAACGAAACCAATACCTCTCGTTGAGAGCCTAAACCGCTTAGTGAAATTGAATTGGATGATTTACTTATACGGGTTCGGTTTCTCGTAAATAACTGATGAGAGTATTTGTAATCGTTGCACGAGCATGTTGCTGGTTTAAATCGATGAATGGGAGATTTGAATGAAATTTTATACGTTCTTTTTTGGTTTCTAACAAAATAATGTGTGTGAGTTACTCATTAATTCATGTATGTGTGAGATTTGCAATTGCTTAAAAAAACATTGTAACCCTAATTGAGTTATTCAGACACAGAGAAAGTCAAAGAAAAAAAAGTTGACACTGCAGCGAATCAGTACACGATACAGAAATCATGTGTTATAAGAAACTGGAATAACATGAATATAGAAAATTCGGAAAACAAATACATTGTTTAATTCTGAAAATTCTGTTTCTGAAGCAAACAAAAATAAATAAATAATAAGATCGTTATTTGACGAGACCGTTGCATGAGTGGTTAGGGTCCCCGGGTTCGATTCCCGGCAGGGTCAACTTTGAAAAATGAACTTTTCAAATTTGACTCTGGTCTGTAAGTATCTAGAAAGTAGTAGCAGCGCACACTGCGTTTCGTAGTCATTTGGGTTTCGGCAGTAATCACCTCGAATAACAGCACGTGTGCAGTTGTGTTTTGGTGAGTGAATAAGGGATACCAGAGCCCATTTTCCTATCCAAACTCTTATCCTCAATCCTACTGTAGTCAGCAGCGCATTTGCAGAAGCTGTGGCGTTGCTTGTATTATAGGCGACGGTAGCCACTTACAGTCGCTAAAAATCGCCGTCAGCCTGTCTGCCCATCTTAACTTAAAAAAACGGGACAAGTGTGAGTTGAACTCGCGTGAAGAGCGTTCCGTACGATGTTACCTATCATGTTTTTTTTTTAAATCTACGCACAATATTGAGTGATTTACCATGTTATTTTAATATCATTGACTTCTCATAGGTTTTCCTATAATCTATAAGTAGAAAACTAATTTCTGTATTATTATTTTTCAAAATTTTAGGTTCAGTAGAATCTAAGATAAGGGGGGAATGGTCAATTTTCGTCTATTTATTTTAAAATTACAAAAAATATATATTTAAGATCTTCACAACAAGACCTTTCATTTGATACCTATGTCACACGATGTAGTTTTCAAAAAAAAAAAAAATTTAAAATTTTCCACTTTCCCCCCAAAAATGACCTTCCATATACAGATTTCATCTATTCACGTCACACCTCTGCGTTTGAGTCACAGAAATTTATATGTGTACCAAATTTCAACTTAATCGGTCTAGTAGATTCGGAGATAATTGACTGTGACGGACGGACAGACGGTCACACGAGTGATCCTATAAGGGTTCCGTTTTTTTATTCGGACGTACGGGACCCTAAAAATAAAAAAATAAAATTGCATGCTAATCTCAGAAACAGCTTAACCGATTTGAATGCGATTTTCACTGATACATTGTAGCAAGCTTCCCGTAACATTTAGTGTTTATGTCATTCCAATCGGTCCATAAACAAAAAAGTTACGTCGCGGACGCAGCTAATTATGAATAAAGTAAATACTCGTAAAATCAAGGATTACACAAGCAATTTCTTTATTTGAGTTTTTATACAGATATATGTATTTCAAACCCATTCACGGCATTGCAGCTAGAGAATATTATAAAAATAAGGCTGGCCAAATTCCTTATAAAATATGACAGTACAACAACGACACCTGAATACACGGAGCTGTTTGATTTCGACCTCTCAAGGGTCGAAGCCCTTAGTCGGCACTTTTAAAAGGGCATTAATTTCGAATGAATGGGCAATAATCAGAGAGCCACTGGAGCGAATTGCTGGGCTATTATTTTTTACGAGGAAAAAGTATACTCTTCTATTGTTGAATTTAACTGTGAGTTGAAAGAAACAAACACAATACGCTTTTTATATGAAAACATCCAGAAAGACTAGAAGGGATTTTAAGTCTGCGTTTCAGAAAAGATTTTTCGGCTAGCTAATGGACTACTGCTCATGAATTTGGCTAATAATAGGCACCTCAGTTTTTTAGTTCCTAAAGTAATTGCCTAAAGTAAATGTTGGCCTTATTTGGTATCTTTTTTTTTTAAAGAAAACATTACATACCATTAAGACAAAAACAACATGTATTTATGTAATTAATAAACTAAAAACCATATTGTAAATAAAAATGTACCAAAATTCAAGCAAATTTGAGAAATCCAGCACTAAATCTGTTTGCTTTTACAGGAAAATTTTCACCAGACCTATAGATACTAGATTATAGAAAAATGTTGCACCGATTGCTTCTTAAAACTCACCTCAGTTCTGGTTAAGTTTAAGTTAAAATCGTTATGACGCGCGCCCGTTTATAATCCACTAGCAACAATGTTTATGTGCATCTAAAACTTAAGGACGTAAAAGCTTTTGCGAAACAGAGGGAGATATTTTATGTTATAAAATGTCTGATAAATGCGAGGGATGCAATGTTATTTTATTACACGTGCAACTTTGTAGTATCCGTCTTTGTGTTTTCTCTACGAGATAACGGCTGCCTATATAATAGATCTAGCGGCCCGTTCCGGCTTCGCAAAGGTGTACATTTATTTTTAAACATTTTTGACTTTATTCGTGGAAAACGGCAATCTTGTATGGAGGGAGGATAAAGGGGAGGGTGAGTAGCCTGTTACTCGCTGATAATGTAACTTTCTATAGGTGAAAGAATTTTTAATGTCGGTACAGTAGTCTTTGAGTTTATTCATTACAACATGGAGGGGGTAAAAGGGGAAGATGGAGGAGGGTGTTAGTGTTAACATAGTACCCTATGTTAGTCGCTCATAATGTAGCTTTCTATAGGTGAAAGAATTTTTTAAATCGGTCTTTGAGTTTATTCATTACAAACATACAAAAATACATACATACAAATCTTTTCTCTTTAGAATATTAGATATTAGTATAATTATAGACTAGTATGGACATGGGAAGTTATTACAGACATTCCCAGCTTATTATTGCCGTCACCTAAAAACACAAGCAACAAGTAACATCAGGGCAAATGAAATTGAAATAGCAAGGATAGAGAAATGGTCTTTCGAATCTCTTAATAATGCGCCAAAACATTTAATAATGGCATCTCTTAATAATGTCAATTATTCACTTTGCCTTTTAATTTTGTTAGCAGGCTACTGTGATTTGGAAAATTGTAATATTTTCCATGACAAGTAGCAGCATGGGGGATAAAAGTCCATTATATGGTGCTGGGGTAGCCTAAGAACACAAGAAACACGAGGAAGATGCGTACAAGTGCGTTACCGACCAAGGTCACGCCTGTTCTTGATTGTTCAAGGTCTAATTAAATTTTTTTTTTATAAAACAAATGCTAAATAGATGTGTTTAATCATTATAGAGTATAAAAAACAGTTTTGACAACTACAATGATTTTATAGAACAATCAAAACGTCTATCGTGGCATTGACAGTTCTGATTTAGGCAGCCAACTGGAAATTGGGATTTTTTGAAAAAGATTCCAATTAGAACTTGTTTTTGATTAGAATTATGGTTTTTAGTTTCCTTAATAAAATTAGTTAATAAAATTAATAAAAGCTTTAATAAACTTAGTATATCGGGTTATTTTTATGGTTGTAGATATTGTATAGCATTGACTGTGTTGATTATATTGTACTGTTGTCATATATAATGATTAATGTGTCTGAACAGCGGTTTCATTTCTACCGCGCTATTCATGTCTAACATGATAATTAAAATGTCAAAAGATCAATGCCCTCACAAAAAGAAATCTCAAATCAATAGATTTCGATTTATTAGAATTACTAGCGAGCTGCTCTTGCCTTCGGACAGATGCATTTTTTTTTCTACAATTTACGTAAAAAAAAAACTTCCTCGTTTATCGTTCTTTTCGATAATTAAAGGATTACACAAGCAACACAGCTTTATATAAAATTATTAAGAAACTATACTCAGCAATTTCCTAATAGAGGATGAATCGAATCGAAATGTTGCAGGATCGAATCAATTTAAGTGCAAGGTAGATGATAACAAAAAGAATTGTTTTCATTTGTCTTTTAAATAAATTTTATACCTTAACTTTTTTTGTAAAGGGAGTTAAACAGGCTGACAGACCAACTTAATGGTAGGTGGATGCCGTCGCTTATTACACAAGCAACGGAACAGATGCTACAAGTGAGCTGTCGACCTTATTAAGGATAAGGATAGGAAAATGGGCTCTGGCATTCTTTGATTAAACACAAAAGCACAATTACTGATATTTTACGGTACAAAAAATCAAACACTACAAAAAATCAAAAGAAAATCTTCATCTCATTATAAATTAAGGCCATCATACAATTATGATCATAAAATTATGGTGTTATATAACATAACATTACACAATAATCTTCTTGTGACTTTTGTATAATGTTATGTTTTCTAGTCAAGGGTCGATACAGTTAATATAGAACATACTTATTGGCGAGTTTTACATTTATTCGATTCGAGTGGAAAAATTATTGTTCACATCTCGGTAAATGCATAAAAAATTAATATAAATTACTTTCAGCAAAAATTCATTGATATAGGTATTTCCAGTAGATATTGTTTTAGTATTTATCTATACATAAATATATTCATTAAACAGTATTTTTTTTTTGTTAATCGTACCAATGAAAATATAAGTTGTAATTAAAAAAGTATCTAGAAGCGCAAACCTAAAATAAGGGATACAGTGGAAATCTCAATAAAATATCAAAATTCAATGCATCGAGCAACCTGTTACGTATTTTAATTAAGAAAATATACATAGTTTTATAATAGCAACGCTACTAATCATGAAAGAGAGCTCTGCTGAGTATTTTAAACATGTTTGTTTCAATTGAAAAATTACGACTAACATTTAACAAAAATTTACGATATAAAATGTGAGGTTTTTGCCAATTTTTATCGCTATGGGTCGAGCTCCGCAAATAGCACGATTAGTCCTTATTGCTTGTACGTATGCGACAACGAGGGAGATTAATACAAATAAATAACTTCTACGTGATAAATTTTCCATACGGAGTGCAGTTGACAATAAGTAGATTGCTTTTTAATGTCATTTACAGCAGAAACTCTTCGTAGTTCCTTGCTGGTGAAGGAATGATTTTTTGGCGATAATAATCACATTGCTCAGTGCACGAAAGCGTAAGTATAAGTTTTTCTATTATTTGTTTCAGCAGCATTCATTCATTATATCCTTCTATTTATAATATGTACTTTCCATTTCCTTAAAATCTCAGTTTATTTTTTGCGTAAATATTAAGTCATTAAATTGATTAGTCAGTTTTGAAAAAACATTTAAAAAATTCGATACTTAGTAAGCCAACAATATTCAATGTTCAAAAAAATATTAAATTTTATATTAAAACATTAAATTAATTAAAATATTAATTTGCTTTTTAAAAATATTAACACCTATGCTATTTTCTGAGGTTTTTGAATTGTAACATCAAAATTAATATTTTTGTATTATTTTAATAAAATATATATAAGTTAATAAGATTTAGTTAGAATAATTAATATTCAAGCCTCAACAATCCAGCGTCTACGTGCTACGAGACGCATCACCCACTTCGTACTACGCGCAATCGGATGCGCTACGGACGCGTAGCAAATTTAAAAACGCAATATTAACTTTTTATAATAAATTTTGTTGCTCACCTGTGAGACCTCCTTTCCTCTTCGTGATCATCCTTCATAAAAGACGGTTGCAAACTGAACCTTCGACGAAATTGATGTCTGCCTTTCATTTTTGATAATTCACTTAACACATAATAATTTAAATTGTATCACGGCTTAAAGCGCGGGGAGCGTTGGGCGCGTAAATAAACGTAATATTCCCAAAGAGGTTCACGTAGTTTGTACGTCCGCGACGGAGGACGGTCGATAGGGTAGTGAGCGGATGCCGTTGGGTTGGGTGGCGAGGCGCACAATACTAGACACGATTCAACACTCCAAAGGATACTATCTGTACGGGGACACAACATGATGCATTTTCACGTTTAAAACGCACTAGATAAAATGGAAAACCATAATTGTGTCATAATAAAAGCAAGTTCACAAGTACATTTACATGGGATTTTATGGTGAATTTGAATAAGGGCATTTAAAAAAGATGCTTTAACAGCATTTGGCGCTTTATAATACTACTTGTCAAAAAAGTCATGGCCAAGCTCTCGATAGCTGGTAACCGAGTTCATGTATTGCCAAAATCGTTCATATCAATCTTATATGTAACACTTATAAACAGTTAAGTTAGTTAAATTAATTGGTCATATACATTTTTTTTATTTTAGAGTATTTGTCAATATATTTTAATATTACTAATTACATTAAGCTTGTTATTTGACATAATTTTACAATATTTTAAATTATTAAGTCCTATGACTATCTTCATCCATTCAGGTCATTCAAATCTAATAGATATTGATTTGAAAGTTGGTAAAGAAATTAAAAAATCACATGAAAAACCCACACGAGCTTAGTTTAAAAATCACTTGTTATTTCAAAATTGGGTAACTTATTAGGTTAAAATTAAAGTGACTGTTTGTTTTATATGCTATCAAAAATAGACATATAAATTTCGTGAAAAAATTTATCAAATCAGGGGTCATTATATGCATACAAGAATAACTCAGAACACTCAGATAAATTTGAAAAGATTATAATAATTTTAAGTAATTATTCATTGCAATATTCAAGTAAGCAGAGCTACTTTCCAATTGTATTTGGACAGCTAAGTCTACAAAAAACAAGTCTAGCGGACAAAATTTCCCCCACATTTTTTTCTCTACTACCTATGGAAGAAGCCTCGAACCTTCGTTGTTTCAGTAGCAGTAATATTAAATTATTCATTAAATAGGTTACGAAGAAACACTTTTAAGCGTCACTTTATTTTCACCAGGATTACGGAAAGAAAAAAATAGCCACTAAAAAAACTCGAATTAAACTCAAGATAGATACTGTTATTTCTGTCATCTTTAAACTTAAACAAAAGCAAATACAATTATGGTCCTTACAACAATTATACACAAATTATTAGGATAAAAAATATGTTTTTATTAGTTATTTAATTAGGTGATTGATTTTGCAAGAAAATCCGTTTATTAGAAACAGAATATTAAGAAGTCCGAAGCGATATTGAAATCTGAAAAAGATAAAAACACAACTTGATGAAATAAGCCAAGAGTTAGGAAAGTTGGCGGGTGGAGCTGCGTGCCCGGGAATTGCAAATTAAGCCGTGTTCGAAAGAGCTGGGGTACATTTGGGTGGAACTATGGGGGTAAGGGCTCCCACCCTTACCCCGGGAGCCAATTGACAGACACGAGACTCGGTGAAAAATGACGCTCAACAAGTGAGAAACCTGAGTCCTCGTAATCTTGTGGAACTGTATTGAAAACCAATATTGTCCAATATAATATTCATTACTTTCACGTGCAATGGACATCTTAAACAAATTGAAGACTTTGTTAATACTTTCTTTCACTATTACGTATGAAAACAAAATTCTTTATCAACATACGAAATACAAATGTCTCCAAGGTGCAATCAAATAGACTTTAATAGACTTTAAACTACATTATAACAATTTATAATCTCTATATATAAAAATGAATCCCTATTTCCCTTGGTCACGGCATCACGCGCGAATGGGTAGACCGATTTTAATTCGGTTTTCACTAATGGAAAGAGAGATAAACGGGGAATATATATATAAAAATTGCATCCCGGGCAAAGCCGGGGGCGGAACGCTAGTTAATCAATAAATATAAGTGATTAAGCCATTTCAGAAATGATTTTTAACTACATAATTAGTTAATATATGTACTATTACTATATTGCATTATAAACATCTATACATATAATAAAATCGTAAACGGGCCGTGCCTATACATTAAATATGTTTAAAAAAAACAATTTGTACATGTTACCCAGGTCAAAAAAATAGTTTTTAGAATGTTTGTCTATTTTTCTCTTTATCTGTGCATTTGTGGACGCTAATTACAGAAACGGCTTAACCGATTTGAATGCGGTTTCTCTGGTGTATTATAGCAAGCTTCCCGTAACATTTAGTGTTTTTTTTTCATATGAATCGGTTCACAAACAAAAAGTTACGCGCTATGCCGAACACCACGCGTACGAAGTTGCAAGTTCAGCTAGTATTAAATATGTAAAATTAAATTAATTGTATTATAATTTTCGAAAATGCTGATATGTTGTAGTCATAATCAATAGATAAGACACGTTGTTAGAAAAAGGTACTCCATCTACCTTTTATCTAAAAAAAAGTTCCCTTCTCGAAGGATCATCCAAATATATAAATATCAATGGCTAACAATGCATGGCTAGCTATGTTTGAGAAATAAAGATTTAAGAAAATTTTCAACATATAATAAAAAGGGACTCGGACGAAGTCGGTGGCCGAAGCCAGTTTATTTTATAAATATTAAAATATGTAACTTATAATATAATTTAGCAAAATAATTTCAAATGCTTGTAATTCCAATTAGATCCCATGTAGATAATTTCTTCGTTATCGACTTGGTATAGTGGGGTAACCTATGTTAGAGATCCATTCCATGGAAACAAGCTAAGTGATAAATCACTTCATTTAGATACTAGCGATAAATTTATTTGGGTTGAGATTACATCGTGTTGAGTATGCTGTTCTCTTGGACATTGATTTGGAAAATAAGCTTCAGAGGGCTGCAATGCTTAACTGGCGAATAGATAACTCCACAAAGCTCTGGAAGGTTCTCAGTTAGAAAATTAACGCAGAAAATAACATCACTGCATTTTTTAAATTTATAGTATCATTTTCCGATTATCATGCAATTGTCATGATGATACAATTAAAATCATTGGAAAATCGTATAATATGTACAAAGTTTCTAACTATACATGCTTCGACAAACATGGATTTTAAAGCCCCTACACACAGTACGACGACAATGCCGGCGGCACGCGCCGCTCGGCAAAAGCCGGCGGGCCATGCCGCCGGCACTGTGTGTAGGAGCCATTAGAGGCGAAGCATTGTTTACTTGTATTATTTTGCACAAAGTGAAAAAATATTTCTACATTTTTTTTATTACGGAACCATTATGACACCTGATGTGCCACGATTAGTATTTTTTTAGTTAAACTAAATCTTTCTATAAGACCATGACAGAGAGAAAGTTATCAAACAATCAAAATCTTAAGATAAAACCTTAATTATTTCATCCCAAATTGCACGGAGTATTATTTAATAAGATTATCCTAGAGTAATTCCAACACCGCTCTCACTTTAGAATTAAAGGGCCTTATAAAAGTACAAGCTCTGTATTTGAGCATTTTTAATATTAAAATCAACCTTCTGTTCCATTTAAAAATACTTTTAATACAACATTGTTTTTACTTGAGACTAATTTGGGCATCGTTTTAATTGAGATTTACTACTAAGAAGTTTCTAGTCTCTTTACAACAAGTCCAAACATTCTAAATCGATTCTAAATCTTTACAGCCACAGATTTATACTTGCGGATTGAGGTGATGATTTTAAATTTTAAAATATTAGCAACCCGTCCCCGGCTTTGAACTGATGCCATTTTTTTTCAGCAATTTTTGGAGTTTACTCCTTAAAGTGAAAAATCGATTTTCAAAATTTCCACACGGGCCCCTGATATGGAAATCTTATGACGAGTAAAATTAATACAAGCGTTAACTAAAAAGCGTTACGTTATCTGCCACTTTGACCTCTGTGCTACAGCTGACGCATGACTTGTATGAAAAGTGTAGTCAGCGTTGAGTAACAAAACGATAGAGCGTTATAACTTGCAGGCGTAGCGACATCTGTCGTCGAAAAATGAACTATTTGAACTTACAAAACGTAGTGAAATCTAAATATGCAGAATGTACTGGAGATTGCTCCGGTGTCTCCAGGCAATCCCCCATTGGAGTTAGTCTAGCCATCAACGGCTAGTTTGCCTTGGGGTGGATCGGAGTTGTTGCCTCGGCAGAGCCCGATCTATCCCTCTCGAAGGGCAAGGGACACCGGGGAGTTTTAGTGGATAGTTCTAGTGCCGCTATGACCTAGCATAGCATGAAGCACTGGTGACCCCCACATAACCCTACCGTCTAGCCAGCTGTAGGAAATCTGTAAATGGATTTCTCCTCGAAAAAAAAAAAAAGTATGCTGAATGTAACTAAATAATATATAGTAATTAGGTATCCAGTTACATTGACACGAGGAAAATTTTATACGTTTAAAGAAGTAAACTCCAGTCGTGCGTCGGAGCTAACACACACATTTTTTCTTAGTGTTATTAATTTTCTTAGTTCCTTTTTATTGGTGAAAACCGTATCAAAATCCGTTTGGTGGTTTAGAAGAAGTTAGCGGAGCGGAGCAGCGACCTTATTTTATAATATGTATAGATAAATAACAATTTGTATTTTAAATCGTTATGAAATCAGGTTAGATGAATGTAAAAGGTGGAAGCCTGACCGCAATTCGAAGGTTTTATTATGTATGAGGTCGTCAGTCACGCTGACAGTACACTTAATCGTAGATAAGTACAGTTGACGATAAACAAACTGTTGCTTGTTGCTTGTTTATCGTCAACTGTACTTACAATACGTGTTACAAATACGCTGCCGACTTTGATAGGATAAACAGTGAAACAGTTATTTATTCATCAAATAGGTTTCCAAGAAACTCTTTTAATGGTCATTATATATTTTATCAGGGTTTCGAAAGAAAATAGCCAAGATGATGACGCTCCTGAGAAGAAACCCAGAAAGAAACACAAAAGAATGGTATTCTTTTTGTCATCATCAAAATAAAATATATAACAATAACAATTATTATACACAAATCACAGTATATCAAGATCAACACAATCACAGTATCAATAATAAGGGTTGAGGAGGGATAAGGGATGGGCTTTGCATCCCTTACTCATTTATCGAAACAACAACACACATGATATTATTTCAAGGTGGTCTTCCGTAAAGGAATACTTAATGCTGTCCTGTTTGAGACTTCAGAATGTAGTAAATGAAGGCGTGATTGCGTTCTCTGAAATAAGGAAGATTTATTTACAACATTTTACACTGATTTTACAATTATTATTTAACAAAGTACATTTTCAGTTTTACAAGATTCATTCACCTGAAATAAGGAAGAAACAATATTCAAAGCCTTTTATTTACGTCTTTTTATATCTTTCAGGGAACTTTATAGCAAAGCAAATTATTAATTCTTATTACCCACTCTCATTATCTCCTAACTGTCAGTCGTGACATCTCGTGCATATAATTCAAACCTAAAGAAAGCGCGGCAATTTCAAATGTAAAGAAAGCGCGGTAAATTTAAATTTAAAGGAAAGAAAATGAGTGAAGTGGTTTTCTTTACACTTTGTGTGTGTATATGTATACAGACGTGGACAAAAGTATTCGTACAAGATTAATTTCTTATACAAAAATAGTTCTAATATCTCGTAGAATATCCTTTTTGCTTAATAACTTCTCTAAGACGATCAGGAATAGACATAACTAGTTTCTCAGTAATATTAGAACTTATTTGATCCCATTCAAATGCTATTATTCGCTAAGTTCAGAAATACTGGTTATATGATGACGTCTGATGCGTTTATACAATTCCTCAGAAAAATTTTCTATTAGGCATTCAGTTGGGGGATTGTGGGGGGTCTGTAAAAAATTTGGAACGTTCGATGCAATCCATTTTTTCACTATATGAGCCGTATGTTTGGGGTCGTTATCATCTTGAAAATAAAATTTAGAGTTTAATTTGAGTTTTTTAGCAGTTGCAATGACGTTCTCTTTTAGAATATTCAAATATAAAAAATTATCCATAGTCTTCTCAATAAAAACTATGTTTCCTACACCACTAGCAGCCATACATCCCCATACAGTCACTGCTCCACCCCCATGTTTAACTGTACTTTGTAAATTTTTTAAGTGAAACTCTTCGTTGGGTTTTCTCCACATCATAATTCTACCACTAACCTTGAATAAATTAAATTTACTTTCATCAGAAAACAACACTTCCAAAATTTACTATCCTTGGTTACGTATTCTTTAGCGAACTCTAACCGTTTTTTGTTGTTGATTGTACTGATGAATGGTTTTCGCCCCGCAACTCGGGCGTAATACCCGGCACGGTGCGGTGTAGGGCTCTGCGTATTGTTTTTGGATGTATGTCTTTTCCTAAATGTTTCTTGATATGTGCTGCTATCTGTGATGATGTTGTTTTTGGATCTTTTTTAATTATACGAAGCATTTTTAAGTCATCTCTTACAGTCAGTTTTCTTGGTCGACCACTTCTGTAAGCATCTGATATATATATTTTTTTCATTCTTAAATAGTTTAATCACATATCTAACAGTAGATCGGCTTCGTTTCACATCATTCGCAATTTCTGAATAAGATTTATTGAGTTTATGTAGATTTAAAAGAATTTTTCTTTCACTTTCTGTAGTCTCTTTTGCTTTTCTAACCATTGTCACTTTACGAGGTTGGATTATAAGTAAACACACCGGATCTGACTATCACAGCACAATGACTGAGTCTTTTTGAATGCTTTGCTATAGCGTTATACATCTTACGAACGTGATTAAACATGTTACTCAACCTCCAAGATGATGTACGAATACTTTTGTCCTTCACAAATACATTGAAACCAATAAATTCCAAACTGATTTATTAATATACAAAATGTATTCAAATGATTTTACATGTCATTAAATCTACAAATAACCTTGTTCAAATTGATATAAGAGTTTAATAGATATTTTGAATATTAGCTGAAAAGTAAATAATTTTATTATTTCTAATAGAGTGTACGAATACTTTTGTCCACCTTCAACAGCTGGTGCCCACGTTGAAATATAAAAAATATAACACTATGTGTGGCGCCATCTATTATACAATAGAATAAGGAGAAGCGGCGACATCCATCGGATTTGGGTGGAACTGCTTGGTGATACACCTGTGCATAGTCTGCTCCAATTAGCAAACTCTCGGGAACCGAAGGATAAAGCAACGAATTATAACCAATATATTCCTCAGGTCTCACTCTGCTGATAGACGAAAACCACACGAAAATCCATTCAGTAGTTTTTGAGATTATTGCTATAACTGATAATATAAATTAAGAGACCTTATATCTTAAAAACACTTTCTAATACTTTCTAATTTTCACGATAGAAAAAAAATTAATGTTACTTCTAAAATTCCATAAGAATCAGTATTAGGTAAATACTGTATTTAAAAAAAAATATAAATGTGACTACCCATAACTAGTAACTATGCTACGTTACGTGGGGTCCGTGTAAGGGTGAATTGAGTTGATTTATTCCTGCGGACCAAGATTTATTCCAAATATCACAAGGCTTCTCGCCAATGTCGTCGCTAATTCGTTCAATGTATCTTCACAAAATCTCTCAAGTGTCACTTCCGTATCGTGTACCATAGCACACTGCCCCTCGAGCGCCCATGCCCGTTTTTATATTCGCGCAAAAACAATCTGGATAGTCATAGAAAGTACTCGAACTTTTAAAGAAGTGAACATCGAGCGTCGGTTCTAGAATGGTGCTTCGGTTGCTGGAATATGAACCCATAAAGACCAATTTTCTTTTGCACTTGTTTAAAAGGGCATGGTCAGCATGTATTGGTAAACATTACCACTTCTTCCTGAATGTTCTATGCCCCTAACGCCAACTCACGTTCCTTCGAGAATGTTCTATGGCCAACCGTAACCATAAATATTTCGTGTCCACTGCTACCCTCAGTATATTGTTTACTCTTTTGTGACCACGCGTAAATTTTATTTATGTGCCCAAGCACAGACGTAGATAGCATAGATGACACAAGTTCATCAAACTGTATGAAAACCAAGCGTGCCACATTTTTAGTGCCTACCATAACGTCACGAGCACAACCCTCATCCCGAAATGCAACGACGCGAATTTTCAACGCCCAACTCTACGCGCGCCAATTTAGTATACTACTTACGTTCAACGTGAGAGAAAGCGCGCACGCAGCTGGCTACAACACTTTTCAAATATTGATTTTAATTAAATTAAATTACAGCACATATAATAAATAACAAAACTACTTACCGATGATACGAAACGTCTCCCCTCACTCGACAAACAACTTTTTACGTATTTTTACAATTAACAACAGCGCAATTAGGCATTTTTTTTATTTTTCGAAAGTCGACTTTCCGCGAACACAGTCGAAAGCGAACTGAGGCTACGACCGGGCCGTATTTGAGCATTGCTCAAATTGCAGGCACGTAATGGCGAACGGCTTGCGGTATCTATACTATCTACGTCTGTGTACCCAAGTGATTGAAACGGTTTTGCCTTGCAAAATCAGTAACTCGTCGGCTCTTAAATCGGAACTATTATTTTTTAATATAATATACTACAACATCTGATATTCAACTGCAAAAGGGCATTTTTATCTAAAAGGTTAAGTTAGTCCTTTCATTTCCTCATTTAACTCGCCTACGAAAACTTCTGTTGATTAATCAAAAGACTTTTTGCCACTAAGATGTTTTGCCCGCTTTCGATCATGTTTTGAATACAGCGCAATAAATGCCGGAGTTTCCATTAAATAGCCTAACGAAGGTATTGTCCGATCTGCCTACAGAATTTCACACGATCGCGTGTAGGTGTACCTTTTAATTCGGCTTTCATTTTGTTCCGAGTGTAACAAATTATAGCAAATAATGCAAATAAATGTAACGTCAATAACCTTTAAAATTCTGAAAGCATTTTCCCTTTTCGTTTACATTTAGTAATTGATCGTTGAGAAATTTAGTTTGTACGAGAAATGTTAAGTCACATTTAACGTTTATTTATTTATTTATTTATTTGTACAAGTATGTCACACCAACAACATATATATTAAACATTTGCCTTTAAAGTAAGTGGCGACAAAAATTCCGATATACATGTCAATGAGAGGTATGCTCACCGTTTACAAGCATAACAATACAGCATACAATTAATAAAAATTTTGGAGATAAAAATCACAAATTAACAGAACAAAAATTTTATATTACTATCCAAGGTCAAAATGCATAACTACCTACAAACTAAACAAAATAAAAAGGTTCAGATTACCCTATATACTGTGATCACCAATGAGCTTCAAAATCTTACGCCGGAACACAAGCCGCGAGTCATGGAAAATGTCAAGTTCGAGATCATTAATTGCTTTTTTGACTAATAAGTTGTAACTGTTACGTTAAAGAATTGGAAGGCATAGTTTCGTCAAAATAAGTCCTCAAGTAAGTCTATAAACGTATGTGTATGGGATCTATATACGCATACAATAGTCAGTCTAAACAACACTATTTTTTCTTCATATTAACCATCATATCTTCAATGACCATCTTCTAGCAGGACACTTTTTAGGGTTCCGTACGCCCGAATAAAAAAACGGGACCTTTATAGGATCACTCGTTTGTCCGTCTGTCCAACCATTCCCCCCTCCCTCCCCCTTACCTCCGAAACTACTGAACTTAAAATTTTGAAAAAAAAATACAGAAATTAGTTTTCTACTTATAGATTATAGGAAAACCTATAAGAAGTCCATGATATTAAAATAACATGGTAATTCACTCAATAATGTGCGGATAGGTAATATCGTACGGAAACCTCTTCACGCGAGTTCAACTCGCACTTGTTAAGTTTTTTTTTTATTAAATCAAGGTAGGGCTTGACCTGATGTGAGGTGCAGATGCGCCCGAAGGTGGATCACGTTTACCTAGTAAATGCACATTTACCCTGGTTTTGAAGATCCCGAGGTTGTAGTCCTGTGGGAACACAGACGCAGGCAATGAGTTCCACTGAGTTCCAGTACGAACAAGGAAGGTGGAACTGTTTTTAATCTGTTTTTAATGTTATTTTATTCAATATATGCTAATAAGAAATAAATAACATGATTAAGGGTTTGCAAAACGAATCCTTAACTACTCGACCGATCATAATTAATTTTTACACACGCGTTGTCATGGGTACAAAGAAGGACATAGTGTCCCTTTCATTCGGAAAATAGTACTATTCCCGAGAAACGAGAACGAAGTCGCGAGTAAAGACTAGCGGAGAAATAAATCTGATTATTGTGATGTACGGAACGAATCAAAGATTATGCCAAGCTATTCCAGAAGTCAAAGACTTTTTACGATTATTATTTATTAATAGTTGGTGATATAACGCCATACGTTATGATTGTATTGCAGACAATATAGATAAAGAAGATTGACACCGTTCCTTACAAAAATCTGATCTAAATGTTGTATTGACTTCTGCAAGCCCATTAACAATATTTATTTAAGTAAAACCGTCACTTGTCTCTATGTTAGTTAGTTCTATGATTTTGGTCGGATTTAGTAAGATAACTTGGTCAAAACCTGAAGAAAAAAAGTATCTCTCAAAATTCACCATGCCAAATGACATTAACTTTCATCTGGGGCATACTGTAATTATAATTCCGTCATGGTCAGAATTTGAAAATAATTCCATTAAATTAAATAATGTTATTTAATTAACATTAAATTAAATTAATATTTTAATAGAACTTAAAATAGTGAGGACATTAATGATTGAAATAATTGACATAAAATTACTATTCCATATATTATTAATAGTTTGTAAGTCTGTAGCGAACAAAACACTATTTTTATTGTCTTATCAAGTCAATAAATTGGGAATCGCTTGTCGTAACATTGTGACCAAATGACAAAAGGGATCTTTAATATTACGAGTTGACCTACATATTCGCATGAGGGTATAAATAAATTACAGGGTCGCGACGAGAGCTGACGAAAAGCGATTTTTTAACATAAACGGTAACTCCGTTGATTCATAGTCTGAGGAGATTTTCTGGTTGTACAGGACCTAATATGCGTAAAATTTAGTTTTTACGCAATAAAATTCCGTTGTTTCCAGACGAATAAATGACAATATGTACCGAAACGATATGTGTTGTAGATTCCATCATCTAAAATATTAATATATTTCAGATCATACGTTTCTGAGAACTGAAAGGACTAGCTAGAACCCTTTCTTTAAGAAATTGGATTGGTTTTCCAGTAAGCTCCAGCTTTCAGTGCTACAATTCCAGTTATGAATATCGAAAACCGTAATTTGATATACGTGAATAATCTCTTTCTACTAATATTTCAAATGTGAATGTTTGTGAAAATGGATGTTATTCCTAGAACATCCATATATCCATAAAAAGAACTGAACTTATTTTTATGAAACTTTACAGTTATATAATTTACAATTAAGAATTGCACCTAGGTTTAAATTAATTAATAAAAACGCTGGGACGAAGTCGCTGAGAATTGTAAACGAGAAAGATTGTGAGGATATTTTTTTATCCTTTCACGCAAAAACTACTGAAGTATTTTGGTGAAATTTTGCAATTTATAGGTATACATTAGAATAACATAAAGAACATGGTTTATAAAGATACGCTAGTTTAAACTTAATTAATTTATAAAGAGAAATATTCTTCTGGTGACCTAGATATAGTTGTACGACAGCCTAGAATTTCCCAAAATGGTCCAGGTGGACTCCCAGGTGTCCACGAGAGACTCGACGGGGGTCTACGTTGGCGTGACAAAAAAAAAACAATCAATTCTCACTTATTTCATTTAGAAAACTCCTCATTCGTGGTTGGAACTCAGCCGCAACGCAAATTTCCATAATTAGATCTAATGTTCACGTTTTTTGTCGAGTTTTGGGAATATGATTGGGGTCCACCGGAACCAGCTAAATTTTGAAAGTGATCTATGAGAAAAAAAGGCTGGGAACCTTTGGCCTAGATATTTATCATATCTGTAGGGGTTATTGGTTGCAGTGGAATAAGGAAGAAGCAGTTATGCTTTGTAACAGTATATTCACAATATATACATGAGAAGGATTTTATGAGTATATTACAGCTTAGAAGTTGTTACGACACTTTGCTTGACACTTCTAATTTTTTTTTTATATATACTACATATTATGTACAGCCAGCTCTCTAGTAGGTACCAAAGCATAGAGGTGATATCCAACAATATCATATCATTCTGAATTGTATGTTGTCTAAATTTTAAGCGGTGACGATGATAGGAAGAAGCACGGCGAACGACAAAGTGAGACAGGTTCAATTTTTTATAACAATACTAAATAATCTAGAAACTTGCTGACAATTACTAATTACTTTAATTTCGTTCTACGATGAAGGGAACCTTTGTATAGAAACCTGAGAGTCTGAGAAAATTAAACGTAAAGCAATTCTATCTCCTAATAACCGTGTGACATTCACGCACAAAGGTCGCAAGTCTAATTGCTGAAAATGCCATGGAAAAGAAGAAAAATATCTGAGACGTCTGTGTTTCTGTAGCGAGTAAACAATGACGGTAATTAATATAATTTTTTTTTTTCACTGTTATATAATGCTTTATTTAAAACACAAACTTAAACAAATATTAACACAGCTTAAAACGAAACTTATAAACTAAATAACACTATATAAAGCTAAACATAATGCTAAAAATACATGCTAAAATAAATAAAAAATCTGTTCGAGTCTGGTACCTTGGGGGATGGTACCCAGGAGGCTGGCGGCATTACCTCTTTGAATGGCCAGACTTAGGCGTTGCCCGAGGTAAGCGCCAGCCCTCCTGTCCCCCGAGGCCTCACTGAGACGCGAGGACAGCTCGTTAAACAGCTGCTTCGCCTCTGGGCCCCAGGGCCCCAAGGTTTCTACCCCAAAAGGAGAGAAAATATAGCCCTCCCTTAGGCCGGAGTATTTACGCAATAATTAATATAATTATTTTTTAGTAATTATATATGTATCATTTATAGTTCAGTAAAATGCCGTACATCCTTGCACCGTCTTAGCTTGTAAATAGTATTTGGCGATCAGCAAATTTTGAAAACTGAACTGAAGTTAAAAACTGATGGTGATCGTCAATGAATATTCCATATGACATTTCGATTTGTAAGCATAAGGGCATAAAATCAATTTCACTGTCGAGAGGCAATCTAATTTATTGATGACTTTTCTGAAACAAGTTTCCAGCGATCAAATAAATGAACTAGCAAAATAATGTAAACAGTAAAACAACATAGAGTTAACTAAATACTAAATCCTTGATCTAAAAATAGTACCGTCAGACTTGCATTACCCGTTGGCTCATAAAATGTGCGCTTTATGGAAGACTTCAATAAAAGATATTAAAAACTTACGGTACCTACAAGCTTTGATATAAGCTTAGTAAAATTTATGTCATACTTACGGAAAAACTAAATGGAACATCCTTATTTTTTGATATATCTTTTTTTTGTAAATAAAATTTCAAAATAATTGTCAATTTATTTGATGTAGTTTCCAGAAACTTTTCAATTAGTATATTGATTAATAATTGTAGGGGTCATAGTAATGAAGACGCAAAAAAAGCTTGTTTCGCCTATTATACACAAAAAATATTTGAAGGAATGCAAAAATCTTATAAAGAGAGGAGACGAGGTGGGATAATGGGTATCAGTACTCTTATGAATGTGCCGAAAGACACACAGCATCTTTTAATTACAATATAATGCGGTACGAAGTCAACCCTATATCCTATATCTTTCCTTTACCCTATATCTTTCCTTTACTAGTTGGTATTTATTTGTCAAAAATAGATTTAATTACATATTATCATAATGTTTTCGACAAAACTGTGACTTTTTTATGTATTATATTTGTTTATTATCTTTTTTTTACTTTTGGGACTTTTGCCTTACAAAGGCATATCAGCTCCATCATCCCCTGAACTTAGTAACAACACATAATGCATAAAAGCTTCACTGAAGCGTAAACATATCGTAATATCGTACAAGTCATTTGCCGCATCACAATGCGGTTCCGTTAGCAGTACACAAAGAGCGCCTATGTTTTGCGTATATATGTTATATTAATGCATCAATGGAACTCTTCCCCTTTCGTACCTGGCGCAATCCATGAGCAAGTGATGGACATCTTCTATGTTCCTGCAAACTTCGCAATCGGGAGAATCAACTTTCCTCATTAAGTGTTCAAACTTCCTACACAGATAGTGCCCGGATCGAAGCCTAAAAGCTAATTTAAGCCTAGCTCTGTTAAATTATCCGTTCACAAACCATGGAATCGGAGGAGGTTAACTCTGGATGGTCTTTTACTTCTTTAATCGAAATATTCTTTAAATTTATTGTAACACTGGTACCGAAACTTCACGAGTACTTCCATGAAATGTGGCATGACTATCATTTCTCTACATTCTAATATGGCTAATTTTGCTAACGTGTCAGCCTCCTCGTTACCCTAAAACTTATGTGAGATAGGACCCAATCTCAGTTTTCTGTGGTTCCTATCAAAAGTAAAAATTTGTTTTAAAATTTTGTAAGCTATACTCTGCAAGCAGTCTGAAAGTATAACAATATTACTTGCGTGATACCTACTGCCAAGAACCGTGACTTAAATTGTAAACAGTGCTACAATTTAAGCTAAAACTAAGACAGAGGCGCGGGCAGGTCGGAAATGTCGGCATGGTACCGTGCCCAGCTAATTTGTCAAGTCTCGACCGCTAATACCCTCATTAATAACCTACAGACCGACTCGTATTTCATGCCATAAATCTGGAGGAAATATTTCTTCATCGACTACCCTTTTGTAAAAGGCAGTTTTTAATAATACATTAAAAACTGGGAAATTATTTAAATTATCTAAAATTCTGAAGTGAGAGATGCTTATGTCATTTGATGAGTCTTTAATGTTAGATTATCGAATCCAGACTTACACCATTTATGAAAAGTGCTTTTGATAAAAGTACTTGGTCTTCTGAGTTTGCCTTGACCCCCTTTACGTTTGTGTGATTCTTTGGTTCAAACGTTGTGCAAAATTTGAGGTTGTTTTTATTTATTGACCTATGTGCTTCATAATTTATTTACACGTACTCGTATATATCAACATGAATAACAGAAATAGGATAAAGTCGTTTTAACATTTTTGTTTTTAATTTTCTTATAAAGCTTTAATTATTATTTAAATCGAATATTTATAATGTAACGACTTACTTTGGAACGTTCTGGAAAAAGCGTTCGCTCTGGCCGAAAGTCTCGAACGTCCCACCCTATCGATGATAGCCACGCCCCTTCCCGACTAGTGTCAAAGGAAAATAGTCCTTATGTATACAACATAGAGTTTGCATTTCAACAGAAATGGCATTCCCGAAGTTTCAATGGTTACAATGTGTTACATTTTCTAGTAAATTCCAAACACATCGTAGCGTTTGGCGTCAAGTATAAATAAGAGAGCAGGCTGGCGAGATAGTTAGTGGTGCGATAACCAGCAATACGAAAGCGACTCTTCGGAGCCATTGCGAAGTTAACTACGATAGTGAACCGGCGACACATTAAGGGAATCGTTGACGAGTTTTGGCAAGCTTAAGGATTTTATCGGACAAGTTTAGTGAATTTGGAAGTCATCTTGGTTTGTGAAAATAAATCGTTTGTTTCGCCCTTACCAGGCATTTTAACTCTCACGAAAAAAAAAGCATTTTAACTCACCCCGCATGTAACAATATGATAGTTAAACATTTACAAGAAAATAAAAACGAGGACGTAATTTCAAAAACGCAGACGTAAGCAAAAAAACAGCTAATCAAAGAATTGCTTGAAAGAATCAAGAAACAACCGTCTAACACTAAACTACAGGAAATGAAAACATAAAAACACATCATTTATCTTCTACAAAATAAGAAATACGAGTACGTGCATTATTTAAAGTATGCATACAAACAATCTTTTGTTATCTACGATTCATGGCATATCCCTCAGCAACAAGGTAATCTAATGCTCTTTTAAAATATACTAAATCGAAAATCGACATAATACATAATATATAAAAATATTGGCTTTCTCCGGTTCCTTTTCTCCATATAAACTTTAAGTGTACCAAATTTCACATTCCTCCGCCCATTCACTTTTCTTAAAAAGGATCTAAAAAAGGATCTTGGTGATCGCGACGAAGTTTTTATATCTTTGAAAAATGAGAAAATATATAAGTAATATAATGCCTGCGTGAGCATCAAGCGAGTCCCGTCGTAGCGTCGCACTGGTGCGAGACCGCTTCATTTTATTTTCTCGTGAGTAGTTTCTAAATTACGATAAATCTTAAGATATTCATTTAAACTGTATGGTGTACAGGGCTATTATAATGTGTATGAAAATCTTAAGGTAACTAACGCTATTTAATTTGATAATGAATAATACTGTATCCGTCGTAACGCTTTTTCAAATACCACATTATATGCTATCTGGAACTTTTTTGTAGACCTATAAAAGAGAAACAACCCACCATACATTGTTTTGTTATTTTCAAACGGATTAGGCAGCGTTTTAGATTAAAGCTCCCAGACGGCTTGATTTTTTCCGACATCTTCCACAATCATCGTCATGTTTCAATCAATTTACACACTTTACCTTTATTTACAAGAGCAACGATAGATGAACATGTGTTGATAGATGAAAATCGTATGCAAATCAGTTCAGCAGTTTTTGAGATTTACGCCAACATACAGACAGACAAACGCGGCGGGGAACTTTGTTTTATAATATGTAAAGATTCACTAGCGACCCAGCCTCGACTTCGCATGAATGCAATTGTTTTCTGCAAATTATGTACACAAACTTTCCTCATTTACGGCTCGTTCCAATAGTGAAAAACCGTTGTTTTTTTTTAAACATCGGTTGGATTAGAAAAATTTAGCAAAGAAACAAAGAACATCTGCAGGCCACCACTCTTCACTACCCGATGTTGTGCGGACGGCGCACTTCCCCATGTCCACCGCCCCCGAGCGCAGCGGCAGAAGCCGCCCATGTTCAACTCTCTGTCGCAGCGAGCAGTCAGCGAGGGGATTCGTAATCGAATCAACCCTTTACCTCTTCTCCGCGGCACAACCATCCGCGGAGTCGGAGGCCGCTTCCACCTTCATCCCCCGGATGACCCCGCTCGTGTGGCCGCTCATCTCATACGACATTATGTGTTGGCGGCCCATAGGGGTGTCCCCCTAACATTTCCCAACAATCGCGGCAGCCCGAGACGGGCATCCTTACTGCCACCTAATTTATATATGACCTCGGTATTATGATGGTATTATAAGTTCGTAACTCCAGGTAATAAAAGTGGGAGCGGTCAAACAATATGAGTTGCAATCGATCACATAAAGAAGAAGCGCTAAGTCCGTGCTGATAACGACCGAAGAGCTTTCCTATTGCGGACACTTTGATAAATTACTTAATAACTCATCGTTCGCGAATGTACAGATCACGAGTTTCCCACCTTCGCGCAAGTAGGCTATTCGATATTTTACCTCCCGATTTTTTTGATAGAAACCTCTTAAGTGAATTGAATATAAACCCCCGGTTGCAATTTTTTCTGCAACTTTTATAAGTAGGTATCACAAATCTTTCTCGTTTATCGCTCTTTCCATTAGAAAATTCGTTTGGTGGTTTAGAAGACTCCATAAATTTAATAGCCTCAATTAGATTATGTTAGAATCACTCTTATTTATGTTAGAAAAAGAGGAGTATCGTGCAACTCGTATTTGGCATTAAGACAAGCAGAGGTCCATGTTGCAGCTATCTAAACTTAGATGGCTATAAAATACAAGTGCGTAGTGCAAATATACGTCTATATCTTCTAAAGTCACAAATTGGGCATGCCGTCTGACTGTAGTGTCGTGAAATAACAGCATAATATATAACTTTTATGGTAAGATGCGATCTTAATGACTATCATTCTATCTTCATTCCATCCCTTTATCCTAGACAGCCTGTTACATTGTATTTATCATAAAAAGGTATGTACTGTATAAAAAATTAAATGTACTCTGTGTATACTGTTACTTACATATATAAGCATGGAGATTACAAAATAAAGGACAAATAAAAAGTGGGTTTTGACATCCCTTTACTCACACACCGCAACACAAACGCTTCTGCAAGAGTATCTAAGTTGAAATAATAGCATAACAGAATATTTATAACGTTTTTTACTGTTGCGGAAATGAGAAAACATTGCCTCCTTTTGATTTAATAAACTGAAGGTACTTTTGTGAGTATTTTAGACAAAAAGGAATTAAAATATATATATTAAAAGGAATAGAAAACATACACAATATACCTCAGCAGCCCTTCAACGTTGGTCAGTCGAAATAAGTTGAAGCAAATCCCACGTATTAATTTAACCAAGCCTTTAAAAGCTGACAAATATAGGATATTTTTCTTACACCGCTAAGGGATCCCTCAAATAAACGTAGAAAGTTTTTTGTAGGAAATATCGGCCGTCTTCTATGTTCGAAGTAAAAATACAATTTTAATGCTTGTGGTAACTGATCTAAGACAGGTAAGAATTTTTTCTTGTATATTCACACTTAATATTATAAATGAGAAAGTAACTCTGCCCGTCTGTCTGTCACGCCTAAACCGCTGAACCGATCATCATGAAATTTTGCATACACGTTATCAGGGATGCAGGAAAGGATATAGAGTATCTTTCATCCAGAAAGAAAGTACAGTTCCCACGGGATAATCTAACGCCTGGTAAAGCTATAACTGCAGTTGTAGCTGTTAGATGTTAGGCGTTACATTGCTCATATATTTAATCAGACTTTTTTTTATTTTTCAACGCGGGCGAAGCCGCGGTCACCATCTAGTGTTAATATAATATTTAAAGCCAACGTGTGCAGGAATACTCTATGCATCTATGGTTCCTATATAATAAATCCCAGACCCAATCATCTACTCGTAAGTATATAACATGCATACGTTATGTGGGATCTCTACTCACTAAAAACCCTCATCATACACGGGCTTACTGCTAGTCGTTTTGGACAGTCAAGCGCCGTTCTAATGATTGCCCATCGCTCGTGCGATGATGCGATGCAATTTCATCACGCGATGAAACTGCTCGTGCGATAATAACCTGTTAAATTTGGAGTGATACTGTTACCTTTTTTCCCCCACTGAAGGGGTGGGATGGTAACAATAAAAAAATTAAAAAAACAATATAAAATAAAAGAAATATTAGTGCTATAACGATTTAATGGAAATAAAAAAAAATACAAGTCACAACAATAATAAACAGCGAATAATAATATTTGAGCACTAATTTAAATTTAAATAAAATTAGGTCAATTAACACTAATTAAAAAAAAACAGGGTCTTCGTGAAGCAATCGAGTTCTACCGCCGCTGAAAAGACTAATTTAGAAGAAGAAAAAAAACTGATTGAATCGTTTAGAAGCGTAACTTAAGGGTAAACGACCTATCCGCGTGGGGTTCGATATCGCGTTCGGTTTAAAAAAATAAAATGGAATATAATCAACACGTATCTTTGGTGGCTCTGGTGGTAGCCAGGGAGTCCAGCCCGACGACCACGTGGAAACCCAGCCCGCAGACTGCAGTCTAGCCTCAACGTGACGTGAAGACGCGGTGCAAACCCCCCCCCCCCCTCCCTCCCCCCACCCCTCTACTTGGTCGCACGAGTGTCATTAGGCCATTCAGTTCTGGGGCCCTAGCCAAGATGCAAACGCTTTCTTTGCGTACTTACGAAACGAAAGAAAAAAGCCCGGTGATTGGTTGTTGTAAAGTCACAATAACGCTTTGACTTTACAACAACCAATCACCGGGCTTTATTTCTTTCGTTTCGTAAATACGCAAAGGAAGCGTTTGCAACAGTTTGCATCTTGGCTAGGCCCCCTGATCAGTATGTTTGATTGTACGATCGTACGATCGAACGAGGCATCGATGCGATCGAACGAGGCATCGATATAAGACAATTTGGTCGCATATCATGATCGCGCGACCGTCAATTAAGACATTATACTCCGGCCATTATAAGAGTGTTGTTCTGACAGGTGTCAATTCCATACATTTTCTGTATCGTTTATTCGGAAATGAACTTTATACAATGGACATAAAGAAATGTCAAAAACGCATTCATAGAATGACCGTACTATAAATTCTGATCAGTATGTTTGAACTTGCTACCATAGACCTCTTGCATTTTAAATCGTCCGATTTAAAACGCTATCCCATCGTCCGATTTAACGAGGCGTGGATGGTCGCGCGATGAAAATTAGACAATTTGAACGCACATAGCATGATCGCGCGACCGTAAATTAGGACATTCAGTCCTGATCAGTATGTATGATGTTGCTATCATAGACCTCTTGCGTTTTAAACCACATGAGACTATCCCTTCGGTCTATCTAACGAGGCGTCGATGGTCGCGCGATGAAAATTAGACAATTTGGTCGCGTAGCATGATCGCGCGATCGTCATTTAAGACATTCAGTATATACCAGTGTGTTTGATCGCATCGGACGCACGCATCATCTCGTGAGTGATGGCCAATTAGGATGGCGCTCGGACACCTACTTAAAGAACCGCTCAAATCTCATGTTATCCTAACTAACAAAACTATTGTAATCTACTGTAACGTTTGCCTTCTAATTTTTTCAAATAAAACCGTCATGAACAATACTATAAAAATCATCGTATCTGTATTAACCATCGATGTAAAAATCTACTATACAACACCATAACAAGTAAACCCATATATTCATAGAACTTTATTCCTGTAAAGTGAATAAAATTTCCATTGTGGCATTTACCCGATTTCGAATGGCGTACTTGAATACGTCGACATTATCCTAATTCCGTAATTATATGCAGTAAGACAAGGAAAACCTTTCTATTCCGATTGCGACGTATCAATGAATCCTAAGAAAGCAATAATAATACCATAAATAATTCAAAGGCCCCACAGTTTGGATATTGAAGCCGTTTTCTATATAAAGAGATTCATATGTGTATGTACGATTCTTTTGCTCTGTTAACTATTGGTCATTTATGGCATACTCGTAAACGAGACCGTTATCTAACGGCAATTTAAACTCTTCATTATAGTTAACTAACTGTGTCTGCGACTTCGTACGCGTTGAAAAAGGAAAAAATATGAGTTATAACGCCTGACATCATTATCCCAATGACGACGGTGACACAGCCACTGTTGACGACAGTGGAAACGATTTTTTTATAATCTTAGATGATTCTTCGGGAACCTAACGTTTTTTTTTTTTCAGGATAAAAAGCATCATAAAAATAAACGATATGTTTGCCAAATTTCATCCAAATCCGTTCAGCCGTTTTTGTGTTATTGAGGAACAAACATCCAAACATACAAACTTCACGAATGCTTATGAATCTTAGTGGCCCACTTCATAAACATCTAAAATGAGATAGGTCAATTTACTTAGGGCAATGTTATTACCAAACTTATTACTTCAGTAACGATCGATTAGAAGTTAGGTTATGTTAGGAAAAATTGTAATAAATGTTTCGTAGCAGGTGTTTCTTTCCATTCACCAAACAATAACAAATATCTTCAAATCTTCATTCCATTTGGATCTATCTTAACCAATCAACATTTATTCATGTTTTTTACCCAACATTTATCTTTCTTTTATACCTGTGGCGTTGCTTGTGTTATAGGCGACGGTAGCCACCTACCATCAAGTAGACCGGCAGCCTGTCTGACGACCTTTACTTACAAAATTAAGTTCAAACATCGTCCTCGCATCATCGCTATCCTATATAGCGAAATTGTCACCGAGTGAAAAACAAGGCACAAAAGTCTTATGAGTCCTGCTAGGATAGATTAAGCATAAAGGATTAGGAAAGGATAGGAAAATGCGTTATGGCATCCTTTAATAGTAATAATAATAATATACTTTATTTTCTTTATTTCTTAAGCCAGTATACCTTCGAACTTATAACGTATTGTCCCCTGACCTCCGAGCTAGATTTGCCTGTCTTTTGAAGATCAGTGGCCCCGCGCCGTGACAGCCGATATTCATTTAAAGTCGTAGCAGTCTGATTTTACATATTGTTTTATTTAATATTTTAATTTAATATTTTAAGTCATATTATAATTATTAACTAAAAATGATAATTATAAAGTGTTAATTAATAAGACATATAATATAGATAATAAGACGTGGGTGCGTGCGTGCGTGCATGTGTGTGTGTGTGTGTGTGTGTGTGTGTGTGTGTTTATTTAAACTAAAACTAAATTTAAACTAAAACACTCTCGGTCTTATCATAGTCAATTTTTAGGAGCCAATTCTTTAGTTTAAATTTTAACTTATATTTATTTAATTTTATAACATTATGGTGTGCTTTTATTTCACGATGTAATCTTCTGTAAAGGAATGACATCTGCCGCCAATTATAACAGCGAAACGTAGTGTACTCTAAATGTGAAAAAACTGCGTAATTTATTTAAAATCACAAGTGATAAAAGTTTGAAAATAAATAAATATGATTATATATTATTATTGTTATTGTTCAAAGAATACGTATATTAACATTTTGCTGAATTTCTGTAGTTTTAAAATGATTTTCTTACTGCTACATTGGAGTTGAAAAAATTGCGGTCCTAAATTTCCCAGTAAATGCTAAATGAGACATCTTCAAACGACAATTCAATGGAATAGCACGGAAAGTGTTCCCACTCGTCTGATTTCATTTGCAATTCTATTAGTTTAAATGACACTTTGAAATACGAGCAATAAATATTTTACAACATTAAATGAAAAGTCGACGAACCTTTAGTCTGTTCTCTAAAGAACGACTTTTATTGAGACTAAGTATTAAATGAATAGTATCTAATCAATTTATAGGTTATTTTATTAATCGTTTCACTTCGTTGGAACCTTTAGCTAAGGTCTCGTATCTTTTCTTTAGCTTTTAGCCATGCATAACAAAGAAATATGGATTTAACAACTTTATATTTCTCTCTCAAAAAAGGCTATAAGAGAAAGCCAATTTGGCGTTGTCGTCAAGAAATAAACTTAAATTAAAGAATTTCAGTTCTCTTCGTCTTTGTACGAAATTTTTCGTAACCGGTTTCGATGAAGTAATTTATTCTTCTTTGTACGAAATTAGTTTCAATTTACTTTACTTATATTTATTAACAATTTATTAAAGGCAGATTTTCGAAGAGATTGGAAAGATATGAGTTATCATATTAAATCAATATTATGAATCTTATAACAACTACCTATATTAGTATTTTTTTAATATTGACGTATTTTTATACTTACTTCATTTTTTTTAATGTCTGGTCGGCAGACAGGCTGACGGTCCACTTGATGGTAGGTGGCTACCGTCGCCTATAACACAAGCAACGCCAAAGCTGCTGCAAGTGCGCTGCCAACTGCAGTAGGGGATTAGGAGTGGATAAGGAAATGGGCCCTGGCATCCCTCACTCACTCACCGAAACACAACAGCACACGTGTTGTTATTTCACGGTGGTCTTCTGTAAGGGGGTGGTTACTGCCGCCAGACGGGCTGCCCAAATGTCTGCGAAACGCAGTGGCCCTGTCACCACTTTCCTGATACAGACCAGACTCAAATTTGAAAAATTCATTTTTCAAAGTTGATCCTCTCGGGAATTGAACCCGGAACCATTCATCCAACGGGCTCGTCCAAACAGAGTATACAACAAAGTTAAATACCTACATTGGAAGTTATAAAATATTTTCTTTCGCACAAAGGGGAAACAATGTTCGCAGTAAAGTTATTTAGATTGGCACTTACATACGAGAAACTGGTTGCACTCGACTCCCGCAGAGAAACAGTAAAGACCTTTCATGTGCTAACTGTATTTAATAAGGAAAAGGCAAGAGGAATAAAATTCAGAATTGAAAAAGTAAAGTATTTATTTATTTTATTCATTTAAAAACTTTATGTACATCCTGGTACAAAAGGCGGACTTAATGCTAAGACCATTCTCTACCAGACAACTTTGGGATAATCAGAAAACACAACAGATTTACAGTAGGGATAACAAGTACACAAAGTGACTAAGCACGACCATAAAGTATGAACTAAATATAGCTAAAGTACAAAAATAATATACTAAAAAACAAACAAATAAATAAAACATAGACTATAACATGTAAAAATAAACTATATACATATACACGCACGCACGCACACACACACACAATTAATTCCAACTATTATTATCATAATAAACATACATTTAGATTTGACTTTTTTTAAATATGATTAACCAGTCACCAGAGAAATGCTTGAGAGAGAAATATTAATATCTTATTTTCACCAGCTTCTTTTATCCCTTCTTACCCACCGTTCTTCTTACTTTCTGAGACCACCTGGTGAACCGTAAAAAGTTCTCTTTTACTAACGTTAACCTCTCACTTATATAGTATGGTATAATTTATAATGGTGACGGTTCACTTCTGCATTTTTTTTGTTTTATGTTTGCGTGAATTTGTCAGATGTTTTTTTAGGGTTCCGTACGTCCGAATGAAAAACGGAACCCACGTGTCTGTCTGTCCGTCTGTCCCAACCAATTTACTCCGAATCTACCAGACCTAGAAAGTTTTATTTTTATTTTAAGTTTGTCACAACACAAGTTGGTCTTCAGTAAGGGGTTGGTTACTGTCGCCAGACGGGCTGCCCAAATGACTGTTCAACGCAGTATATCCTACCACCGTTTGCCAGATCCAGACAAGAAGCAACTTTGAAAAGGTCATTTTTAAAGTTGGTCCTGCCGGAATTGAACCCGCCTTGAGACAGACTGCTGAGGCATGCACCTCAATCACTCGACCAATAGGCTCGTCAGAAGCTTGGGGTGAAATAGAAGAATTAAAATGGGAAGTATCAATAAAGAGTACTAAGGTTAGAGTAAAATAAACTCTAGCCTCATATTAGGAATCAATGTTTATAAATATACTCGTGGTTCATCACAATGATATTGGCTAATAATGTTTAATTAGCAATAGATTCTTTATTAATGTTCGACTCTTCAGAAGATCATTAATTTAGCTGTCCATTGGAATTCCATTTGCCGCTTGAGCAAACATGGCGTTGCCGCCAAATGGCTTGTTGGCACTGAAGCGATGTTTATGATTTCAATGAGTTTATCGATACTTTTGACTCGGAATACACTATTATTTTCATTGTTGATTGATATAAAACAAAAGAAATGAAGATTAAATAATAAATGAAACAATTTAATTGCTTAATAAATTACAGAATTTACATATTATAATCTATATCTAATACATATGAATTGTAAAATAAAGACGCTGTCTACCTCTGTCTGTTTCTTCGCTAAATTCTTCTTAACCACCCATCGGATTTAGATACAGTTTTCACCGATAGGAAAAAGCGATAAACGAGGAAGGTTTGTGTATATATATTATATTATAATTTATATAGGTACTTATAAAGAAAATTCATGAAGGATTTAATTGTAAAAGAAAGGCTTTCACATATGACGAGGGGGGAGTGTGGGACTCACGTGGTGAGATACACCGGAAATACCCACTAAAACCCCTCTGGGTTTTAGTGGGTGGTGGTGTGGGACCGAGGTTACAGCTAGACCATGTCCTTAAATCCCTCATACCACTGTGTCCGTGAGCGGACTCATTTCTTGGCGCTTTCCGGCGCCTTAACGTTGGTCGCGGCAGCCCACTGGAACCCCTGTGAGTAGCCGCGCATCAGTACTTGGTATTTTCAGGACGCCAGATGTCACATTCTGGCGCCCTGAAGTTATTACTCGACGGTCATCGGGGCGTGTGCGCGGCGACGTCGGCCGACTCTTCGACGCCTGAGGTGAAGGACCGGCCTAGTAACTCTTCCGCGACAACAACACGAGGTGGAGTCCGTCTCTCGGGCTGCCGCGATTGCTGTGGAAATGTCAGTTGGAAACCCCTTTGGGCCGCCCACACTTAATGCCGTAGAGATGAACGGCCACATGAGTAGGAGTTATCCGAGAGTTTCTGGTGGATGCGACCTCACTCTGCGGTATGTTGTGCCGCAGAGAAAAGGTTTTGGGGTACTTCGGAGATGAAGTCCCTCGCTGACTGCCCGCTGCGAGAGGTAAGTATGGGCGCTTATGCTGCTTCGCCCAGGGGCGACAGATACACCGTCTGCCGTCATCACAACACCGGGCAATGAGGAAAGACGTGCTGTGTGTTTCCGGCACGTCTCTCCACGGCGCGGAGGGCAAACTCTGCGCCTAATCGAGGTGGAGCGGGCCTCGTCTGGCGAGGGAGCAGATGCATATTTTCCATGATCCCTTATCGCCCATAGATGGCGCGAGGAAACACCGTGGGTTTTTAGTGGGTAGAAATCCCACCGACCATGGGGAGATCGATGGGGATCTGGCTCGCAGATTTTCCCACGCAAAAGGTGCGAGCCTGCAACAATCACTTTTCAGTTTCATGTTTGATTTAGAAATAGATATACATGACTTGTTCTAACGGTGATCGAGAACTCTAATGGTGTATTCTAGACAAAAACCTGTCGCATAAAAATGTCCAGAAAAAAATAGTTAAATAAATTTCATAGGTATAATGCTATAGGTAGGAAAAAGTAATTATTACTTGGGAAGTGTATAAGAACGCTGGACGAGTAATAAATCTTTTGATCCGTTTCCCTCTGCCGACAAATTGATTAAATCCTCTGAACCATTCGATCTCGCCAGAAAGCCTCGACCTTTCGCAATAAAACCCCAAAAGAAAACATTCATTAACATTAAAGTTTTTCTCGAATTGTTGACGAATTAGCAATTTTTATTGTATTTTAACTTTCTACAACAAACAATTCTTCAGTTTAAAGCTAAAGGGAATACTTTACAAAAACGCTGGAGAATATTTAAAGTATTATCGAATGATTAATAAATAATTTATATTAGAATAAAAACAACAAATGGTTAAATCTGATTTTTGTTTCATTCTAAGACAAATTACTTCATAGAACTATCTTAAATCATATGTATTAATTAATTTATTATTAGCGACCCGCCCCCGGCTTCACCCGCGGTATATTTTTTTATTATAACATTCCCCGTTTATCCCTCTTTCCATCAGTGAAAACCGAATTAAAATCTGTCTACCCGTTCACGCGTGATGCCGTGACCAAGGGAAATAGGGATTCATTTTTATATATAGAGATTAGAACTCAAAAATATATATCAATTATATATTATATATATAAATTATATATAACAAAATATATTTTTTTTTTATTTTTTTTTTTTTGTTAATTTTTAATTTTGTTAATTAATTTTTAATAAATTTTATTTTTTGTTTACTCGTAATGGCAAATGCTCTTGAAACACAAGTTTAGTTTAGTTTCATAATAAAGGACAATTCTTCAGTTAGTAGTAGGTAACTGTTGTTGACGTGTCCAAAAAACCAAAATTAATAATACTAGCAACCTTTATGTTGGAGCCAAAGGGATTGTACCCTAGCAGATAAATTTTAGTGGCGGTTTGATAGTGGAATATTTGTCAGAGAGAGTAAAAATATTATATTTCATTTGGCAATAACACTTGCAGTCTACCGAAATAATATAACGTTCTAAGTCACACCGGAACCTGTGCCGGAACGCGACGCGGCGCCCACTTTTTAACATAGCAATAATAGAATATGGAACTTATTTACTACAAAAAAAAAGTTTACAGTTCAGTGAGTACGCGAATGGTGTCGCAGGCTTCACGCTGCACCGCACAGCGACACTTCACATGAATCATTGAACTGTGTACCTTTTAGTGTAGTAAATAAGTCCTATTTTCTATTGCTATCTTAAAAAGTGCGCGCCGCGTCACGTTCCTGTGTGGACTCCAGCCGCAAAACTCCTTCTGTACTAAATTGACGGGACTGCTGAAGGGGAGTCGCTACTTGCAAATCTCGGAAATATCTATTTAAAAATTAAATAAAGTATAATTCAAATTTTTCTTTTGATGAGCCTTCAGATAGTGGATCTTAAAATTTATCTTAAGAATTAGCTATTTAAAATCGATATTAATCCGCAAATTAGTAATTTTTTTTATATATATAATTAAATATAATTTAAAAAATGATTATGATGATCCCCTTTAATATATCCTGCAGATGATTGGAGTATTTTTTAAATTATAATTATTATGACAATTTAAAAGGAAAACGGTTACAAATAAGAGGAATTTTTTTATCATTAGGGGCTGATGTCGCCTTAAGGACTGTATCTAGACACCTCGCGCCTTCACAGTGGTCGCGCGCATGCGCGTCTGAATCGTAGTACTGCTGTTTGGCAAACCAAAACACCCACAACACTCGAATATAAACTGTCATAAGTAAATTATTTAATTTATATTTAAGTACAGGGCACACTGCGTTTCGTAGTCATTTGGGCAGGCCGTGAATAACACCGTGAAATAACAGCACGTGTGCTGTTGTGTTTCGCTTATTCTTAATCCTAATACTGTAGTTAGCAGCGCACTTGCAACAGCTGTGGCGTTGCTTGTGTTATAGGCGACGGTAGCCATAAAGACGCCAAGACCCGAGCGGCCTTGTGCAATAAGCACTAGTCTGTCACTGTGCTCTAGTGTCTGTCTGTGGTTAACGCGTCTGGTTCTAAAAGTTTTTGACCCACTAAGTCTGGTTCTAAGAAAACCATAATTTTTTCTGTGTCGATGTCTAAGTTGTCTAAGTTGAAAATTTAGGGTTTCCGCGTATCTTAAATTAATCTCTTAAATAACTTTAGGTAGGTAACTCTCATAAAAGAAACATAAAAAATAATTCGGAAAATTGTAAATAACAAGTCAACACGTGAAAACACTCCGCGGCTTCCTCATCTATAAAGATTTATGCGGTTCCATTTTGCCTTTCTTCCTTTAGTTGTACACAAACAAATACATATAAAAGAAACTTAAAATCACATGTTTTCCTATATTCTCCTTCGATCTGTTGATTTTCTGCAGATTCATCTGAACAAGGCTTTGTTCTTGTGCCGTTTGCACAAAAAAAATACAAGTACATTATACTTTGTGTAAGCATTTCTAATATTAATCAGTCGTATTCTTGCTTCAAATTTATCAGAGATTATTATTTGTACTGTATACTGAGGTCAAAAAAATTGTTTTTTAGAATTTTCGACTGTTTGTCTGTGTTGTGCACGCTAATCTTTGAAACGGCTTAACCGATTTGAATGCAATTTTCACTGAAGTATTGTAGCAAACTTCCCGTAACATTTAGTGTTTGTTTCCATTCCAATCAGTTCACAAATACCACGCGTACGAAGTTGCGGGCTTAGCTTAGGCAGAAAGCACACGTGGCTCATCTTTCTCCAAATTTCAAGTTATCCCCATACAAACATAATTAAAATCGAATCAGTGATTGAACTAACAAAGTTACTTAGCATTTATAAAATGTTACTAAGTATAGATTATTGTCTCTTGAAGCGTAATAAAACCGTCTGTCGGCATTCAATAAAGTCACGAAACCATTCGACATTGAGCGAATCACTTTAACTTGTTGAGTTTTACTTATTTCGATTTAGCATTTCGTTTTATTTTTGCGGTTCACTGAATTAAACTAATTTGTTACGAGTGCGGCTTTCCTTTATTTCACGAGAACTGATTACTTTTCCCAAGAGATATATAGGCGAAATCAATCTAGTGTTTCTTTTAGTTACTAAATGCACATTACAGCGGGATCCAAGGTAATTTTAATCCAAGATTGTTATTTCTAAATGTTAGGGCTCGTACAAGTTTGATCTGATATCTTGATCTTATCTTATCTTGATCTTATCGTAACTCATTTAGGCAGATTTACAGGTCCGAAAAAAATGCCGGAAAGTTTTACCGCTGCGACCCGCGCCG
Organism: Bembecia ichneumoniformis; assembly: GCA_910589475.2. Classification (NCBI taxonomy): domain Eukaryota; kingdom Metazoa; phylum Arthropoda; class Insecta; order Lepidoptera; family Sesiidae; genus Bembecia; species Bembecia ichneumoniformis. Next base: position 14,532,078 of record OU342524.1, on the reverse strand, counting down.
GTCCTCATGCGCAAAACCGAGACCCATACCTCGGTCCAACGCACAAGTACTGGGGGCACCGTTTCTCACCGACCAATACCCGCATGAGCCGAGTACGGATCCTCGGCCCAGCGAGCGGTGACCGGTGAAGCTCCAACTGACAGTTGGAGCCTCCCAACGTTTGCTCCGCCACGGGCTCCGGCTCCCCCACCACGACAAGGTCCTAGCACACCTAAGGGGGGAGCGTAGTGGGAACCTAGCCTAAGTTGCACCTATAGTGTGATGGCATCACTTGAAGGCAACTGAAATTAATAAAAAAAACGCACTCAGCTCTCTCTCTCTCTCTCGACTTCACACGGATGCAATCTTTATCCGCAAATTATTTATACAAACAAACACTCCTCACTTATCGCTCTTTCCAGTAGTGAAAACCGTATCAAAATCCTTTGAGTGGTTTAGAAGAAGTTAGCGGCGAAAACGACAGAAGCAGACAGCCACTTTATTTTATAATATGTATATAAAGATAGATATTAGATTTTTATACAGATAATCAAAAAAATGGTACTCTCAAATCTAAAATTCACCCTAATTTTCAGTACTCGTACAAAATGAGTTACATTATTTAGAAATGTAAACAGAATTTATTAAAATTAATAGCTTCACAAGAAGTGTCGCAATAAATCATTGCTAATTACTTCAGCTACCGACTGCTGAACTCGTAGGGAAATGTTTCCCTCTTAAAATTAATATATCAACGAATTAATCATGGTTTGCTCAAATTTTATTGAACTTATTTTGTACTGGCTTTTTATCGCGGTTTTACCTTCGTATTAAGGGGGAGACAAACGCTAAATACTAAAAATATCCATTGTTCAATGAAAATGTTACAAGAAATAGACAAGACAATTGCTTTGAAAAATATATATATTATACTTAAACATGTGAAGAACTAATTGTATTAATTAGAATTTTCGTTAAAATAATAGAAACTCCACAAAAAAAGTTAGAACACAAGAAGAATTTGACCTTTATTGAAAATTCTCTCGAAAACGGCTTATTGCACGCATATGAATCCTGTACCTATTAATAAGTTGATATCAGATTAAAAAATTGTATTGATAAAAAAAATTTTTTTGTGTAATGTTCTAATGGTAAAAACAAAAAAACACCATTTCTAAGCCCGTTGAATTGTCTCTGCCGCCAGCGAGTTCTATAGTAAATGTCATTTGCCTCAGTGAATCCCTTAATATAAACTAAAATAGGTACATGTGATTGTGGTATCACATGATAATCTTCAATACATGTATATAAAAATGGATGTGGTACATAATACCTCTATGGTGTATGCATGTTCTCTATGGACTCCAAAAACGCTTAGCCGATCACCGTGAATCAAAGATGTTGTATTAGTCTGTGTGAATATTTACATACAGGTTGTCAGAGTTTCCGAAAAGGACATAGGGTATATTCCATGCTGACAAAATGGCGGGAAAAGGCTAGTGACTTATATTTAAATTTTATGTGTATCAAAAAGATTTAGTCAGTGCACAATGATAATATAATAAAAGAAGCTAATACAATTTGATTTTATAACTGTTCAACTTTTCAACTGGAAAAATACATTTATTCAATTAATATATACCTAATACTAGCGATCCGCCCCTGGGACTTCACGCGGATGTAAATTTATTCTGCAAATTATGTACACAAAGCTAACTCGTTCTTCGCTCTGTCCATTTGTGAAAACCATAAGAAAATCCGGTGGGACTCAGAGAACGACAACGACTTCATTTTATAATATGTATAGATATAGATGCGCTAACTACTGAAGTTATTTATGTATGATTGTAAGTTATTTATTTATGTAAAAATTGCCTCTTACATTAGCATCTTGAAGAATATGGATTATGGTGTGCCCCAAAGAAGCATCCTGGGCCCAGAGCTCTTCCATTTATTTAATAGGTCGAGGAAAAAGTTTCTTCGCATTTTATATGAAAATATATAAAATGGAAAAAACATTTTTTCCAAAGTTTATTTACATTTAATTACAGTATTTATGTGCCATTTTGTTTGTCGGCTCTTTGTCATCGCGTTGCTGTATAGAAATTTTGGGACTTCTGATAAAAAAAAACGCGACAAATAATTTTGGCGGTCCTCTCTTGATGTTAACCTGACATTGCCTAAAGAATTCTAAAGAGATCGATACAGGTGGAAAACTGAAGGTGCAAGGTCGGGGCTATATGGCGGATGCATTAACACCTCCTAGCCAAACTCTCTTAATTTTTGCTGAGTGATTTTACTAATTTATTTTTACTCTTTTTACTAATTTATTTCTTTTCTTGAAATGTAAACTTTTTAATGTCTACATTACAAGTTATATGTACATACTATATTATTCGAAAAGACTTTTTCCCCGACCTAATATTAAAAACGTAAACAGTATCCCATTCCACATTGCGATATTTTTACTTATGCTGACAACACAGCCCTCCTAGTACACGACGACATTGAGCAAAATACTCATTGCACTTGAGACTGTAATGAATTGGCTTGCCACTGATTAAGATACCTGCAATTTTTTTCATTTCTTTGCTTTTTTTCCAGATATGATGGCTGTACTAATATGTGTACATATATCGAAACACAATAATTCTTGAATTAAATATTATAAATGCCCTTGTTTTTGGAACATGGATGTTTGTAAATAAAATTTAAATATTTAATATAATACAGTTAACTCCAGTTATTTATGTGTAAGACGAAATATTGTTTATGAATTGGTAATCAGTTACTAATCTGCGGTTTAATTTGAGATTAAGACGGGTTTGTAATCTAGTTACTGTATTAACCATTTCGTGTAGACAGAGTACCTACTTCAATACATAACTAAAATTGTTAGTGTAACTAAATAACTTAGAGTAATGTGAAACCTTCCTAAGGCCTCCGATATGAAAGGATTATTCTTCAATCCACGAATGATGCTGAATATCCATACATATAAATGCGACAACACTTTAAGTACAGAAAAGGACGGGTACCTTCGTGTTGAAAATCGTTGACCGCGTAAGGTGTATTAATTATTGGGAATAAAAAACAGACCCTCCACCAACCCATGGCCCTATCGACAATCAATTCATACGGGCCGAATCATGTACAAATTGTTTTTTCGGTCCTCTGTCCCTTGTCGTTCTCCCCCTTCTGGGGCCGAAACACACTCCACAGTCGAGTGACGCGCGGGCCTCGGGCTTCGCTCACTCTCCCTCATCTCTGTGTGCTCCTCCTCCTGTGCCATTTCTGCACGTATTTCTCAAGCCTAGCGTAGTTCGCCGCCGTGGAAACGAGATCCCGGTAATATACGGGTCCCCCGCTACCTTGGCAGATCCCATCCATCATCTCATTCCGCAGATCTTCGTACAGAGAACAAGACCACAGAACGTGGTGCAAGTCCTCATCCTCCGTGCCGCACTCACACATACTCTCCTCGCACAGTTTCATATAACACAGCCTTTTCCTGAAGCATCCATGACCGGTGAGGACCTGCGAGACTTCATAGTTCGGTTTGACCCAGGTTGCCCGGAGTCGATCCGCCACGTTCGGGAAGTAACGGTAGAGCTCTCGTCCCTTCTTCTCATTCTCCTGCCATTCATCAACCACTCGATGCCATTCTACCCGTCTCAGCTTCCGCTTCTCCCGTGGGACCAGGCGTTCGGACGTCACCGCCACGCGCCGGAATAAAAAACAGTCGTAAGGTGCCAAGTCGGGACTGTATGCAGTATGGTTCATAAGTAATTCGTTTTTCACCTTTAAAAATTCGTTTCTCTGTCTGGCCGTTTGAGAACAAACATTATCGTGATGCACTTTTACGGTTATTTTACAGAGTTCGTCGATAACTTCCGGTAAACAAATGGTCGTGTACCAATGACTATTCACCGTACGACGGTTCTCCAAAGCAACAGTAGTCAAGTGTCCAGTTTTATTAAAAAAAGAAGCAATCTACTTTGGTTGCTTTCGGCTCATCTTGAAAGACCCATACGTTCGATTGCTGCTTTGTTTTGGGATTGAAGCAATAAATCCATGTTTCGTCGTCTCTCACTATTTCTCATACCAAATTTGACGCCCTTTTATTAAATCTGGTAAGCATGGAATTGCACCAAGTGACGCGGTCCGTTTTTTGATCTCAGTCAATGTGTGGAATAAATCGAGATCATAGCTTTTTACACCCAAATGTTTGATTGAATTTGACTCATACCGATGCCTAAGGATGCGGTTTCGATCATACGGGGCACAGCATCGATGTTTATGTTTGACGGGCGACCATCACAAAATTCGTCACTGAGAATTCTACAAATCAGCTACTGACAAAAGCAATTCTAAGCCGAGCGAAGCTCTGCTGAGATGTTACATTTTAAATTTTTTTAAATGACATCACAATTTAAAAACAATTGACAGTTAGATGAAACTTCCCTATATATATTTATATATAGGCTTTTCCCTCCTTTTTCATTTATAACCTAAATTATTATTTATTCTAGTTAAAAAAAAATTTCTTTTTGTAAAATGGTTTGGGTAGTATATAATGGGTCTGTGTTCTTTTTTTTTTTTTTTTTCTATTTGTAAACTAATATCTTTAATAATTATATATAATGTTGTGCATACCTTTAAGTTAGATGCATATTTAGTAACAGAAATAAAAAAACTGTAATCTACTAATCTACAACCAAAGAGTTCCATTTACAAATTTAGCAAATATTTTTAAAATATTGTTTATATAAGTGGCCAGTTCCGGAATAGTATATTTCATTACAAGTGCGGAAAGGCTGTCATTGCAAAGAGTTCCGACAAATGTCTACCCGAGCCGAAGGCGAGGGTTGACAGTCGGAACAAGTTGCAATGACGGTTCCGCACGTGTACTGAACGACTATTTTTAATACAGTTGCGAAAAAATGAAGCGATTTAATAAAACAAACAACTAAACTCGCAAAGAGAATTTCTGGAAAATGGCGCCAACCGTACAATATAAGCAGAGACATTTTTTTTCTTCACGCATTCCGGTAGGCAAAGGAAACTATGTGCCCATACAGCCAAGTCTTCAGTAGAATTTTTTTGTTGATTTGAAATGAAAATGAAATTTAATGAGATGAAATGAAATGAAACCTAACCTAACTCATTAAATCAAATCATTAAATCTGATATTGAAACAAATTCGTAGCTTCTTTTTAGAAATATACGTATTTGCATGAATCATAAAAACTTTTTAGTAAAAACTTCATGGTTGGTTTTTCTTTTTAATAGATATTATTTTGACAGTTGGGAAAGAGAACGCACGAGTGCGGGAAAGGTAAAAAAAAAGCACGAGTGTGTAATAGCCCACTTTCCGAACGCTATACGTCCCTGCAATACGCCACTTTTTGAGCAACTGTATTAAAAAGATATTATCATATTGCCCTATGTATACGGTGCAAAGTGTTCATTCGAAATTTGTTCTAAATCATTTAGTTTTATCAAATTTTTACTTCATCGTCATCTGTAACAACCGATAGACATCCTATTTTCTCACATAGGCTGGCTGGACATAGGCCTATTTTCTCCTGCTACTCCTTATAAGAGGCCGGCCAGCGAGCGTAGCGCCACTCGAAAACCATTCAACTTCGACGATTGTTAATTCCACGAGCTAAGGAGCTAGTGAACCTATTATCACTTCAGTTACCCGCGTCTGTCACACTAGTAAGCCACGTCTGACATATTAAATTTTCTGAGTAGATAATTACTCATTACGGATTCTGGCATGTCTGGTAGAAAACTTCGGGCATGGCTCTTTCTACAGCAACTAACTTTGGCAACCGATATCAACTGGATAACCCTTTTGGCGACAGTAACCAGCGACCTCTATAGAAGACCACCGCGAACTAATAATATACTATTGTGTTTCGATGAATGTGTGAGGGATTCTAGTCGCTATCTCTTATTTATCCTTTATTCTATCAACCTGATCAGGGCATTTGAAATGTACTACGGTAGCTACTTGACATCTAGAGGACCGTCAGTCTGCCTGCCAGTCTTTACATATTAGAAAAAGAATCCATGTACGCGATTGAATTTATTTAATAATGCGTCAATTATTTGATTTATAGCCTTTATAGCCTATAGCCTTTGTCTGCTAAGATCTTTTTTTTAACAAAATTTGATAAAAACAGACTTTCGCAAAGACAACAAAGAGGGAATTATTACAATAATCTCGAATAATAATAATGATCTCTCTTTTCCAAACAAAATTTTATCATTATACTTTAAACTTTTGTTTTGTTAAAGCTTGTTGTGAGTGCCTACTTATAATTTTGTTTAAAAATTATTAAGTACCTTGTTTTTTTTATTTTTTTATTTATTATTTATTAATACAATATTGTTTCATTTAACTTAACATTGGTGTAAACAAAAACTCATTAGAGTTTTACCGTACACCATGTGCCGATTACAGAAAATTTAAATAAACCTTCAGTTGACGCCCAACATACACTTCAGACTCCTCAATTACTTTAAGATACTTTAAGACTTTAATATATTATTTTGTGTCATATTCTGTATGTGTCAATTAGTATTACTTTTTTATAACTATTTTTGTATTGCTGTTAAAATTATATTTATCTGTAGTTAATTGTAAATAGTATTGTTTAAGCTTAAATGTGATGTTTTTGGGAGTTATGTCTCTTTTTATGTTCTGATCAATGTAGGTAGATGTACCTAAATAGATTTAGATTATTAATAAATATATTATAATAAGATACAAAACGCTTAAAATACCATTATTATTAATAGACAAAGCTGGTAAAGGCGAAGAAAGAAAAAACACTGCGTACCGAAAAGTCATCTTTATCTTTACAAAGACTTAAATATATCTTAATCATTACCATAAATTCTCATCCGAAGAGGAATTTGTAAAAGTAATTTTGTCTGATTTCCTTCACAACCGCGGCAATCTCCTCGAATATTTTTTTTGCTTTAAATGAAATTTACACAGCGAGCATGAAAACCGTGGCAAGTTTCTAAGTATTTCTAAGGGCGGCTTGCACCAACGTTTTAAATATTGTTTAAGTATTATTTAAACGCAATTTCTTATTTAAGTCTGACAAACGTCTTGCACTAACCGTTAAACACATTTAGCGATCGTCAAATTTAAATAACCAAAATTTGCTATTTAAACAAGTTAAATATGATTTAAGTATGAAATTGAATCGGAAACGTCAATTTTAACATTGAAGGATCGAATTCGAATCATTGAATTTTGGTGTGTTTGTTACTGTTTTGTAATAACAAATTAAATCACTTTGCTTGCCAAAATGGACATCTGGGAATTATATTCGGACGATGATGAAGAAATTAGCTATTCAATTTATAAATAATTCAATAACTAGAGAATTTACGACAAGAACCAATTTATTTTACATTCACAACGAAAAAAAAATCATAAGAAGAAGAAACAACATTAATGTTGTTGGTACAAGCTATGCGGTTATCAAAGCTTCTTGTTTTTGTCGCATCCATATATCCATTCCCACAAACATTCGCATTTATAACAGTCAGTAATAGGAAGTATAGTGATTGCATAACATACTTACTTACAGTAATTTATGAAGTCAAGAATACAAAATATGGTTAAACCAAAATTATACACAGACATCACATGTGACATGGTGTAACGTGGGTGTAATGGGTACTAGTGATGTCAGATAACTTTAGTCATAATACATAGACATATTATCACAGTAAACAAACCTAATGCAGTAAATGAATTTAGAAATATTTTTAGAAATTTTTTTTCCATTAAAAAAAACTAGACACTAGGCAATAAAGTTCAATTCTGCATGGTAAGTGAACACCGCCGCTTGACTTAGTAAGACTGGAGGATAAGAAGCACTGTCGAACGGACAATTCATGTTTTTCCTACAACTCGATAGATAGAACAGTTCGCTATGACAAGTCGGTTATACTGTGTTCATAATAATGCGGGAACACAATGATGAATGAAAAGGACATTGGGCGTTTCGCACGGTCGCACCGGACTACGGACGCACGATACATTTGAAAAGATTAATGTAGCGAATTCACAATGGCACATCGTTCCCGTTTCGCAAGCCTTTTGGGCTTTTTGCGTAATGGACCCAATTAGTAAACGTTTATGCAAACGTTACCACGCGTAAATTACTGCGGCCGTGGCGTATCGCCGTCGCCTGTAAAACTCATGAAGAAATCCCCTTTAATTTAAGGGCGTTTCTTTCACCCCGGCGGCGAATTCTAATACAGAGAAGCTATAAGACAAATAGATTGGCTTAAGTATCACCAATATCGATTGACCCACGCGTTTCGTCTCTAGAGCGCGACAAAATAACGGGCATTCAATACTACTCCGATCAAATGTACACTTTGTTGCCACTTAAAAATTTGTGCTATGAAAATAAGACATGATTTGGAAGACATGCCTCGTTCGCTCTCATTGCTCCGGAGAGAATTTCCCAAGAGACAGTAGAGGCAAAGATGCCTCTTCAATTTACGAAAAATCATATCAGTTCAGAAAAATTTCAAAACACAAATTGTTCTCCCTCGCGTCAAAGCTTGCCTCCATATACATATTATAGGTTTGTAAATCTATTTATACCAATAAATGTGTCTCTCGTCGCCATGCTACATTATAAGAATAATACGCCACACTTATATCAAACTAGCTTTTGCGTGCGACTTCGTCTCAAGGAGGTTTTTTTTTAAATGAAAGGTACCCTATTTCTTTTCCTGTAACACTGCAGTTTAGGTATAATCCGTTTACGGGAAGGAACTAAACTCGACGGGCTGTCGCTAGCCAAAAGCTGCTGCGCACGCGTCGTCTACGTTCCGAACACTTCCGAATTTAAAACGTTGTGTTGTTTTGTTAAATTACCTGCCTATCTACCTCATAATTACACAAAATAAGTAGGTAACCATTATAGTATTTTCACTGTATGATGATATGCGTGATAGTTCGTAACTGACAATTTTAGTGATGAAACCTAACGACATTTAATCGATTGTTTGAAAATATCGAATCAGTTGGCAAATCAAATGGAATCGAACTACCGGTTTTAGATTTTCAGATTTAGAAATAAATTTTTAAATCTTAAAAACCAGGTTACCTATGTTTTAAATAAACTATAGAATACAATGCAGTCTGTTTAAAATATTAATTTATTTATTCATTACTGTCAGACCTCGAAACTTGACAACTCGTATCAGACTCGGAACAAATTTTACTTTTGTTTTATTGTTATTATTAGTCAGCTTTTATTTTATTATCAAAATACGATGTTTTTATAAATATATAGAATAGAAAAAATATTTGTTAAATCTCCGAATATCCTATGGCAAACACAGAGTACTTTCGATATATCGAATATAAGTGAATATCCCTAGTGTCAATCCCTATTGTCACAAATTCCGTTCCACGCGTTTGACACTTTTAAAATATGTTTTTTATTACATTTACCTATTATAATAATAAAATAATTATAAAAGTGATAATTCCTTTTGTGTTTCTCGAATAGATAATACATTAATTGTTTGTTTGATTGAGCGTTCGTGCGCAATTATAAGTTTCAATTTTGCTTGCAGGCTCGCTACCCGCTCTGACGAGTGAACTCTAGTAATATTATAATATATTCTGTGGTAAGGTAAAAATAACAAAATTAATATTAATTCCATCTTAGTTAGTATACAAACTATAATAGATATATTAATAATGGCATTGTCCTACTAATCCAATTTAATACGCTCTATGTACTAATCCTACTAAAATAATAAATTTGAAAGTTTGTGAGGATGTATAGACGCAAAAACAGCTTAACGAATTTGGATGAAATTTGGCACACAGATGGTTCATTACCTGGATTAAAACATAGGATACCTACTTTTTATCCTGAAAAAATGTTAGGGTCCCGAAGCATCATCTAAAAAATATAAAAAATTTAGCGCCACTGTCGCCGTGACGGGCGCCGCCCGCCGTAGACACAGCGATATAGATGACTATTTCATTTTTCAACGCAGACAAAGTCGCAGGCACCAGCTTGTTTATTATAAACTAGCTGAGCCCGCAACTTCGTACACGTAGTATACAGTATAGCGCATAACTTCTTTGTTTCTAAACCGATTGGAACGAAACAAACACTACATATTAAAGGAAGGTCACTGCAATACATCAATTAAAACCGCATTCGAATCTGAGATTAGCGTGCACAAATGCACAGACAAACAAACAAACAGACAAAAATATCTCAAAACTTTTTTTTGACCTCAGTTACATAAGTACAATGTGTACAATTTTTTTATTTTAAATATTTAATGTACACACACAGCTCGTTTACGATTTTGTTATATGTATTGATTTGTCAATAAAACTACTTTGAGGTTTTTTTTGGTGAAATTAATAAAATCTATTTTGATGATAAAAGATCATTAAGTTTCACGACTTATGATGACCGTTGATTCTAAAAACCTATTACAAAATACAGGTTTGCCTACGAGAGCCTTAAGAAATGATCTCAAATTTAAATAATGTGGCGGAGGAAGGGAAGGTAAGTAGGTACATTTCTTATTTCCCCATCCTCATCCAGTTCGTAACTACCGGGGACACTGAAGTTACTACGGCGGATATTTAGATTTTGTTTGAATGAGGCCTGTTGATAGCTTTTCTTTTTATAACTCTTATATTTTTTACCCTTCTCTAAATGCCCAAAAATAACCTTTAACATTGATATAAAACTACTCGGTCTCGATGATATAAAAACAAATAATAAATATATTTTATATGTAATTTTTTTAATAACCGTGATTTGAGTATAAAACTTTGTGTAAAATAAATTAAATTTAAAATTTAGTAAGCTTTTTTTATGATTTTTTCATTTTTGACATTATCGGTGACTCGCTAATAAGTGAACTGTTAAAGTTAATATTAATTTATAGCTCTGTTATTGGTAACCTTGACATTAACCATAAAACTTGACATCGGTTAGTAATAATTTCGATTTGTAAATTTAAATTTTTAATCTAGGCTTAGTTTGCATAAGTAGTGGCAGGGCACACTGCGTTTCGCAGTCATTTTGGGCAGCCCGTCTGGCGGCAGTTAATATATTTAGCGAATGCAGTTGTTTCTTCAAACAGAAATATGTCGTTATTTAAGAGTATATAACGTTCACTCCTTGTTGTAATTCTTTATTTAATCAGCAATACTCATAAAATCGTTTGTTCCGACTGACTATCAACATACAACTAAATCTAGAAAGCTGAAATCTTGAACATAGGTTTATTTTATAACGTATGTAGGCATTCGCCAAGAAAGGATTTATGAAAATTTCAATTCGGCCCGAAACCGGAGGCAGATTTCTAGTCTTCTATATAAACAATTACAAATTTTTATGGATTTGTACATAGGGTTCTATAATGTCTTGCATTGGATTCCATAAAACAACGCTAATCAATTATTCATCGTTTTTTTTTGTCTGCTATATCCTGAAAAACAGACACGTACGTCTGTTAGTTCGGTGTGAACAGTGCAACGCCGACACATATGTTCGTTTTATACGCGATTATTTGTCTTGTCATATATCTACCCACTACGCCTAGGTTGCCACCTGAGGCTTATTGACTGACTAAACACAACATTTCATGGGCTCTTATGTCAAGGCGTCTAATCGAAGAGGGTGGTTACAGTCGCCAGTCGGGCTACTCAGTTTATTACTCTTAAACTCAGTATGCTCTGCACCTCCTAAATGTTATGGTGTTTAATTTGATTATTTAATAGATTATAAGAGTCCATTTGTACTGAAAATTTAAGGAAAAAAAATTATAAACACAAAATACATTTAATTCAACGATCTCCAGGCTTAGCATGATCTCAATAGGATGTAGGGTTCATCATCATTCGCTTTTCTCATTCATTTTAAACCTTTTTGTGTCTTTTTTATAATGTGACCTTTTTATCTACTTATATTACACATACACTGGCCGGCGGGATTTCAAATGGAAAAAAGAATAACAGAATCGAGGAAAAGTAAAAAGGAAGATTGACAGGTTTTTCACGGGAAAGAGCATTCTGGAGAGAGAGCTTTAAAGGGAAGGTGTACGGAATATATATATCTTATAATTATATATAAAAATCTCGTGTCAGGATGTATGTTCGTGATAAACTCTGAAACTACTGAACCGACTTTGATCAAACTTCGTAAGTATCTGTTATTTGGTCCAACTTAAAAGATAGGATAACTTTTATCTTAAATTAACATCAATATTTGTTATTGCAAATTAAATGTTTATTATACAACAGTAGTGTCTATTTATAGATTTGTTCGATGAATTATTAATAGATGGCTCTGCTTCGCTACCATGAACAACATCCGAAGTTTACCTTCTCTATCCCACTTGCAACTTCTTACATAAGTACGATAGAGAATGACGTTCATGCTGGTAGGCCTGCTATAGATTAATTTATCGATACAACATTGGGATACAGTAAAATAGAAATAATTACTTTTTTTTTGTATAGTAAGATAAGATTAACGATGTACTCATTCATATCATCATTAATTCCTGTGATTGAACGAAAACAGAACGCCCCACTATTACATTAAACATGGCAACATTATTTCACAAAGTGACATCGATTTTTACGATTTTTTTTGTATATTTGGTAGGTATGAGAATAGATCTTCACTTTAACATATGGTTTGAAAATAAAATTGGACCCGATAGGCGGCGCCACAATCGGTTTACGGAATTATTTTCGGGTTCTGGCAGGACAACGTCTGCTGGGTCAGCTAGTATACAACAAAAGAGATTTAGATTTTTTTTTAAGGAATAAGAGAGGCATCGAGCTGACGATTTTTACGTTTATGTCATTTAAACGTCTAAACGAATCCAACTTTTAATTTTATTAAGTCGACGAGGTCCGCTTATACCCTATCTTTACCTGTGCTCCTATCGAAAAAGGGAATAAAGCTACTCCAAAACGATATATATATATATATATATATATATATATATATATATATATATATATATATATAGTGCTTTTAGTGTACATAGGGACTCTATGAAATTAAAATGTAGTGTTTCCTTAAAATCTCCATCTTTTCTTATAACCCGTCACCCCAACAGTGATTCAGAATTGTTACACTACAATGACCTATAAGTGATAGGAAAATAATCCCAAAATTCCGGTTTTTTGAAATTTTGCCCAGATATTTCAGCAAGCCTACCTTTAAGTTAGATCACAAGGCTGGTATTCTATGAGCCGAATAATGGAAAGCGGACCAATATTTGCATACACCTATTACAATAAATATTTGAGTAAAGGTATAAGCTAATACTAAATGGCTCGTACAAGTTACTCGTATATTAAGTTAATAGTTGTAGGTTTAAACAAATATTTGTCTGTCGAGAAACCGAGTCCCAAATAGTTAACGCAGCAGATAGATAACGCAGTTAGTGTATAACAGTCGTAACATACCAGAAATGAATAAAAGAGGGGAGGTTATTGCGCTTATTGTCGTAAATAAGGAATTTCATGTAGCGGATGTGCTACGAGCGTGCCATAAATTTCTTAGCTTTATGTCTCCATATTTACCTTAACCTGATTTAATATTATCCTTTAACACGTCACTATATTACAACACATATTAAAACTACAGAAATACGCAAAATTTATAACAAATGTTCCTTAGAAATCATAAGATTTTTTCGTTGTTAATTTGAAAATCAAATAAACTACTAATAAATACAAGTGCTAGTTGTGTAATCCAAAATAAGTCAGTTTTCTGACGTAGTTACCGCGCATTTTTTTTCAATACTTCATCTACTAAATATTATTCGTATTATAAATTCGAAAGATTAATTATGAATTTTATGGTTTATGACCATTAGTATTGAGATAAGCTCGTGTTTTGAGGAGCCCGTTGGATGAATGGTTAGGGTGCTTGTATTAACGCTCTGTTTTAGGGTTCCCGGGTTCGATTCCCGGCAAACTTTGAAAATGAACCTTTCAAATTTGGCTGTGCTCTGGATCTGGAAAGTAGTGGCCCGTCTGAACACAACCCATTTTCCTATACAATATAATAAACGGCTGCAACCACAAATATACGTGAAGTCACAAATTGAAATATTTGTGATACTTTCTAATACTACCTGTCAGTATTATTAATACAAGTGTCTTCCTCATCTCGGCAGCGACCCATTATATCACCGTTTTACTATGAATATAATATGGACCACAATAACTTTGGGAGAGTTTGAAAAAAAATCTACAAACAGAGTAACGCTTGCTGGGGCGTCATTTCCTGCGGATAATGAAACCGATTAGGGACCGCGCACCTTTTGGGCTTTCCACAAATCCACTTTAGCCGCACAATTTAGCCGGGTGAATAATTCAAATGCCAACATGCAATCATGATATATACCTCCAACTTTTTTCTCTCGTCCGTCCACCATAAATCAAAGACAACTCCACATTCATTATCCTCACAATGGGATGCGGATCAGCGAAGAGCGAACGAAGTAAAATAAAACGTTGCAGAATATTTAATCCACTCGCCTGATTTATGTGCATGTCTATGTATAGGGTGACCCAGTTATTTAGATGAAGTTTTCCTTCCCGTCTTGTTGTTGAGGGGAGACGCCTGATGTGTGCTGAAGATGAGCCAGGGACAGGGAGGAGGGGAGGCTTAATGAACTTGTCAGTTGTTGATGCGTGTAGACAGTAATGCATTCCATAACCGTAACTAGTTGTGTTTATTTTTATTATATTATCACATACTTTTAAGTTATTGTGAACGTCTGCTTCCCGTCAGAAGACAGACGTAGGGCAAGTGAGATGGTGGCATTAACTAAAAGATTATAATTGAAACATATACACAATTAAAACCAAGGGTTAACGCAATCGATCACGAATGCTTTTTGAGTCGGTCTCGGTAAATATTGACCGATATTAATTGATTTTTATTTGATGACATGATATTTTTCATATCGAAATAACCCCCTGCTAAGAGCGAGAGGCGCGGTTTTATCAAAGGAAGACGCCCTATTTGTCAAAGAAGAGCCGTGGCGCGACTACATTGATTTCGGTCGATATTTCTAGAATCTTCTGGCGTTTACCTACACTATCACCCACCTAGACTGTGATACACTCTACCTACCTTTACTACTTAAGCATGTGCGCGCAAGTATGCCCATCACACATACTTTCAAGTCGATCGCTTGTAGTTTTAAAAAATACGCATGATGACTGATTTGGAAAAACTACTCCACCGCGTTTCTACGCATTTTCTTAATACAAAATAAATTTTAATTCTAAAAATGTGGAGATTTTTGAAGGAAAAAAATTGATGTTTTTATTAAAAACATCAATTTTTTTCCTAAAAATTTTTTTTCCTAAAATTTTGCTGTGCCACAGCGCTAGGAATAGCAGTGGTGTCTGTTGTAAAGTCACGTTTTCTTAACTCAGCAAAAGCTTAACAGTTTACACAATTCAAGTATTACGAAAGCGTGACGTCATATGTTCTGACATTGCGGATTGCAGTATTTTTATACTATTATTTTTAAGACTTAATAGGGGATCGGACAAATTTTCAGAAAGTGTTTTAAATTAATCTTCATGGATATTTATTCCCATAAAAAATACTATTTTATTTATTTATAGCCTTTTAGGTACTCAAAATCATGTTTTAATATTGTTTGTTTGAAAATGCCGCCAAAACGCCACGATAGTTCATCTGAGAGCGCGTAACGTCATTTGTGGTCATATCATAACAAAACAGCTGCATTGGCATAAGACAATGATTGCCCACAAATGACGTCACGCACTGTGATTGGTGTTTCAGTATAGATTAAAAATATTGTAAATAATAAAATTTTATTTCTTCATTTTAAAGTATTTAAATGAATTATATTAAATTATATATTTTCTTTCTAAGTACATTTTAGATTTTAATCTGATTACTGTCCGATCCCCTATTATTATTACTTTTTAATTTTTTAGAAAATTTTCAACATATATATTTCTCTAATATCATTTATTCTTTAATACCGTCATTATGCCTATTTTAAGGTAGTTCGCCATCAGTTCAAATCTGGGCACCCCTGACATATTCTAGTTGGACTCCGCAGTTTCACGCACCGTTTAATTTAAAAGGAATTAAGCTTCGTTTTCACTTAGCATATTTTCTGACTTTTATAATATTAGGTAACCTATAATCTTCAAGGCTTGGGCTATCAAATGCAAAAAAATTTGCTAGTTCAACCAAAAAAAATACTAAGAAACAAACCAACTCTTGTATTTTATTATATGTATTATAGATGTTTTATATGATCGATTTATATTATAAATATACTTACTCTGTCACTTGAAGTAAGTACACAACCTTCCCAAAAGAAGAGTATAACTTCAGGAAACAGAATCCTTACTCAACTATACTGCTGAAAAAGAACTAAATATAGGTTTGAAGCTGAATAGAGAAAAACCACAATCAATATTGGGGTGCATCCCATTGGGTATTGAACATAAGAAGTTTATTCCTTGCCTTAAACTAAAGTGATATATGTACAAACAGCAACACAGTATTTTAGTTACATGTCAATCAATAATAATATCCATAAATATAAAAAATAGCAAAAACTTGCGCTGATATTCGCTATGAAGTGTAATTAATCATTGGTTTTAGTCTTGCATACCCTTTTCTGACTGGTGCTTACACAATACACATACAAAAGATAATTTGTCAATTTGTCTCGTTTTTAGGGTTCCGTTTTTAGGGTTTAAATACAGAAATTAGTTATAGATTATAGATTATAGAAAAACCTATAAGAAGTCCATGATATTAAAATAACATGGTAAATCACTCAATATTGTGCGGATAGGTAACATCGTGCGGAACCCTCTTCACGCGAGTTGAAAAATAAAAGGATCTCTTGCTAATGTAACGGACTCTTTAGGTATTCCAAAAAAATGTTTATTTTAATTAAAAAAAACAAAGGAATTGCTCTGTGGTTTAAGGTTCCGTTAGCACGGTTGTGTTAGATTATTCCATTAGTGTCGGCTCTGATAACAATTGTCGCGAAAGGAGAATTAATTGAAGTGTACCGTCTTGTGTGTAGACTAAACGCCGGGTTACGCTAATCCATTGAATATTCAGCTTCAGAGTAAGCCGCCCGCGACTTCATTTGCATGTCAAATGTATCTATTATGCCAAACCACTAACCACGCGTCACTGTGTAACGTACCCGTTTAAGGCCAGGTCCAAGTCTGATTTAACCCAGTTAGAGTAAGGGTTTGAAAATGGCGCTGCTGTCAGCGGTCAAATTTTATTTTCAAACCATATGTTAAAGTGATGCGTCACTTATTATTATTATATTATTATTAAAATATTCTTCATACAATAATACTAAAATCGTTATTTTAAAATGGGGGGTGGGGGTAGGAGGGTGAAAATTAATAAACTAACCAAAATATGTAAACATGTACATAGAGAACACAACATAGAGAATGAAATGATAAAAAAATATTATATAATTACATGTGATTTTTTTTTATTATAAAAGTCGTGGTCTGACGATTCATGAGATGGTTTGTGGCTGACTATAAAAAGACCGGAGACACTAAAAGAATAAATTTTAAGAAACAAGGAAGGTTTAGTAAGAGACTCTAGCATTCCTTATTAACGTTTAAAAACACAACACCACACATGGTTTTATTTAATTGTTGTGTAATGTTATAAAGTGTCCCCACAAACATAGAGAGTCCCAGACCTTCCAAAACAAATTTTTACCACAAAGATGTAGACTGTTCTAAATTATTTTAATCATATCATATTTTAATATTTCTATATTTTATGTAATATACATCGAATTCTACTTAATGGGTCGGAAGGATATTTTCGAAAGCTAAGGATTTTTCTAGAGACCAATATTTTCAAGCTTCGCGCGGATGCTTACGTTACAAAATAAACATATGTTCCCAATTTCAGTTTTTTAGGCTTAGTAATTTTGGCTGTGCGTTGATAATCAGTCAAGGCAGACGATTTTATAAGTATAAATTACTAGCGACCCGCCCCCGGCTTCGCCCGGTGTGCAATTTTTATATATATGAACATTCCCCGTTTATCCCTCTTTCCATTAATGAAAACCGAATTAAAATCGGTCTACCCGTTCACGCGTGATGCCGTGACCAAGGGAAATGGGATTTCATTTTTATATATAGAGATATAGTAGGTAATACTCCAAATACCTATTCTGTAATACTTACCTGCTTTTAGCTTATATGCATTGTCAGCGATTAAACAACTCTCATAGAAACTTACATCCCATTTTTTGCTACTGTGAGGAATATATCTACAACTTATTCCTCAAGACCGCTTTATATTGAGTTTCCCTTTATGATTGAAAACGAAAATTTCCAGAGATTATAGGTGGTGAAAACCTCGTTTGGAAATCGTATTGCTTGCAATGTCCTTTGGTCTATTATAATCGGGTTGATAGAAATTGCAAGATGCAATGCTGTATTTTACGAGAATTCAAGAAGAGAGCATCGGTTTGGTTAGCAACGATTTGGAAAGACGAATTAGTCGATTTTCAAATCGATTTGCTCTTCGAAATTTATTTCCCCGCAATCGCTCAGAGACATTTAATATGCTTCTGAGTTAAATTATCCTTAGAGGGGCGCTTTAGTAATCCTATTCTTTGACAATTTTATCGATACGTACCTATTATGGGGGCCAAAGGTCTTTTATAAAAACTAATTCTTGATAATAAATTACTATCTAATTTATTACTGTGTTAGTAATAAATTAGATAGTAACAATTTAGACAGTAACATGGCAGACAAGTCTAAAAAGCCCGGGACACGAAAAATTTCTGGCCCTATAGCGGCGTTGATGACGTAATATAATATGACCGCCAAATTTTTGGGATGCGATTCTATATTGTTAGTGATTATTATTCAGGAGTAAACGGTATATTTGACATTATCATTTAGGTTCATAATACCAAAAATATTAGTAACTTTATTTTAAAAAAATGTTTTGATTTTTCTCTTGATTTCTCTCTCACTAACAATATACTTAGGTTAATATCAAAATACAAACCCCGAGTTATATAGGCAAATGTTATATGTATAGGCAAACGCATCCCAAAATTTGGCGGCCGTATTTATTACGTCTCAACGCGGCTAGAGGGCCAGAAAAATTTGTGTCCCGGACTTTTAGACTCGTCTACCCATGTCCTTTTTCGACTTTTTAGACTTGTCTATAATTTTCAGCTACCTCACCCCACTATTAGGGTCTATGTCATAATATCCTTACTATCAAGAGTGCACCTTGTTTTGCTCCTTTTAAGAATTTTCCTCGTAAATCTCTCCACTAATGGGAGGGTTAATATTTTGTGTCCAATCGATTCGCCTATAGGGTCTAACACTAGTAGTGTAATCAATGTCACTGATGTCTATGGTAACTATTACGATTATCATATTAATTATGATATTAATAATAAATTCTAATGATGAGTAATTTATTTATTATAACTGTTAACACACACATTTTACATTATGAGATGACGCAACATGATTCATCATTGACGTTGCTTGCATATCTTTGACAGATAGCCACAGACTCCTATTTTCTGGTCAAACCAATTCCAGATGTGTTGGATTTTCACCTTTAATTTCTTCCACGCCTAGGATCCGATTTGACCTTGCATGGTTTACACCATGGCCTGTAGACCTAAGTTTCTGCGTTCCCATGCTTCATATCTGGTTTCAAGAATGCAAATTTTATTTTCTGATTCCCGAAGAGCAGATGAATGAGCAGATGAGCCTTAAGAAAGCTTTCAATCAAGCTGCTAAGTCCAGTAAGAGAGTAATGCGTAGGGCTCGCTTCCAACACATCGGCCGTGTCGGTGCTAAATTGGTTTCTTTTCCATCGGGAAGCAAATCTTTTTGGTCACTTGCCAAGTCAGTGGAGGCGAATTTCTGTCGTTCGTCGCTTCCGCCGCTGTTAAAACCAGATGGGTCACTCGCACATTCCGCCAAAGAGAAGGCTGATCTCTTTGCCTCCTTGTTTGCGAGTAATTCGCGTCTAGATTCTTCGGGTCAAACTCCACCTTCTTTACCTCGTTGCGAATACACAATGCCGGAAATCTCTATTCGCCAGTCCGAGGTACTTAAAACCTTAAGATCTCTGGACGTGAATAAGGCGAGTGGCCCTGATGGTATTCCGGCCATAGTTCTGCGGACATGTGCGCCTGAGTTGTCCCCTATCTTTACGCGCCTCTTTCGCATGTCTCTGAGAGCGGGTATTGTGCCTAAATCTTGGAAGCTTGCCAACGTGCAACCTGTGCCTAAAAAAGGAAGTCGTGCTGACCCTAATAACTACCGCCCTATTGCAATTACCTCCATAATCTGTAAGACTATGGAGCGTGTATTGAATAAACGTTTGCTTGCTTATCTTGAGGATAACGACCTCCTGAGCGATCGGCAGTTTGGTTTCCGCCCGAGAAGGTCAACTGGCGATCTCCTTGTATACGCCACACATCTATGGAGCGAGGCCATTGAGAAGCACGGTGAGGCTCTTGCCGTGTCTCTCGACATCTCGAAGGCCTTTGACAGGGTCTGGCACGACGGACTTGTTGGCAAGCTTCCTTCTTACGGTATCCCCCCTGGCCTGTGTAACTGGATATCGGATTTCCTGAGGGAAAGATCAATACGAGTAATTATTGATGGATGCTCATCTGATCTTTTAGGTGTCGATGCCGGTGTCCCTCAGGGATCCGTACTCTCAGCCACTCTCTTTATACTGCATATAAATGACCTATTGGCAATGCCCGGAACATTTGGATATGCCGATGATACCACAGTGGTCGAGAGGTATATGTCCGATGCACGAGCTGGTAGCCTCGAGATCCGCTCACAGAGAGAGGGCATGGTCTGTAGATTGGACCAGACACTGAAAAATATCTCCGACTGGGGTGACGCTAATTTGGTCAGTTTCAATGAAGCGAAGACTCAAGCGTGTCTTTTTTCAGCGAAACGAAATCCAATTGACCTGAACCCGTCATTCCGGGGAGTGACTGTTCCAGTCTCGGATCATCTCCAACTCCTTGGTGTGGACCTTACAGCCGATCTGAACTTCGGTGGGCACATCGAGTCCATTGCCAAAACAGCTGCCAAAAAGCTGGGCATCCTTTCCAAGGTTAAACGGTATTTCACTGCGAGGCAGCTCCTGGACTTATACAAAGCACAGGTCCGGTCTTGCATGTAGTACTGCTGTCACCTCTGGGATGGGTCTGTCCGTTACCAACTGGCCGCACTGGACTCGATTGAAAGGCGAGCAAAGAACCTTATTGGCAACGACACCCTTGTGGATTCCCAACTTCAAAGCCTGCAGCATCGCCGAAAAGTAGCGTGCCTATCGATTTTCTATCGTCTACACTATGGAGAGTGTGCATCTATGTTGTACGATTTAATCCAACCGGAACCGTTCCACTTGCGGACCACTAGACGTGGGCAGGGGTTTCATCCCTTCGTGGTCGATGTACCTCGATCACGAACAAAGCGTTTCAGTTCCACCTTCCTTGTTCGAACTGCTAAGGAGTGGAACTCATTGCCTGCGTCTGTGTTCCCACAGAACTACAACCTCGGGGTCTTCAAAACTAGGGTAAATGGGCATTTACTAGGTAAGCGTGGTCCACCTTCGGCCACATCTGCACCTCACATCAGGTGAGATAGTGGTCAAGCGCTACCTCGATTTCATAAAAAAAAAAAAAAAAAAAAAAAAAAAAAGGCTGGATGAGACATTAATCCGGAGGTATTCTAAGTCCCGTCGCATAACTCGGATTTCGTTTGCGAGAACTTGTAAATTGATACCATCGTTAGGCAGCTCGGTTGAATCCTGACCTTTTCGAGTGTCTTTTTTGCTCATTGTAACAGTTGATGTCAAGGCAAACAATTTTCGAAAAGTTACCCGTTTTCTTTCTAAGTATTAGTGCATGGATTGAAGTATGTTTTATAGTGAAACCAAACTTCGATAATGTGTTATCCGGTTCAATGTGAACACCTACGTCCTGGCGTCGGTTACCGGCAAATTTGCCGATCGGATGTAGTGGGAATCTAGCCTTACTGCTACCACACGTGTTGGCGTGATTCTGACTATAACCCAATTATAGCACTACACTTCATCTGAGCAATTCTGCAAAAGTCCTTAAAGTTGAGTCCTTAAAGCTAATAAAACAACCTCAATATAAATGCTTTGTAATTAAAATAACGCAAGAACTGTGAAGACGTACGGCGACTTGTTAATGAAAAAGAGGAATTCAATGGCTTCCACAATTCCATTAAATTTACAAACGAAATAATCGAATACCTTTTCAATCTGTTATTTTTCAGATCTCACAGATCTTACTTGTAAAAAAACTTAATTACTTATATTATGTAGAAACTCCTCAATTTCGAATTCAAGTTAAGAAAAGCGATCTTCGAACGCTTACCTAATTGGTAGTGTGATGGACTTTGCTAATGTGATGTTAGATACATATGTATGCTTCTACGACCAAGCAACTATATACATAACCACAATTAACTTTATATAATATAAGCTTGGATAGCTATATACATTTTTTATTCTGCTTTTCGTTGAATACTTAAGAAAAGTTCGAGTTTGCTATATATATATAAAGAAGTATCACCTCTTTTCTTAGTAGAGCTGGCTACTATAGTCATTGGTGTAAGGACACGTCACATGTGATGTTTTGTGGACAGCTGCCATTAAATATTGATTTTTATATAAGAAGATAGTTGAAATTTATTTATCACAAAAATATCGGAATATAATTTACAAATATGAGATAGAGGCATTAAATGTTGTTTCTTTCGTTTTTCACAGGTGAGATATGTGTTTTGTTCATAAGAATATATTAGGTTAACGTTATTTGTTATGAAACAAATGTAAATAAAACTTTCGTTTTTCACAGAAACACAATTTGTCCTTTATTTCATCACTAAGTAATGCACATTATTATAAAACAACATTTTTGCTAATATTTCAAGAAATATGGAAAAACTAAGATTTGATTTCGAAATGAAACCCGCAGAAGACGGTAAATCTAATATTTTGTGCATTACGTCAATAGCTACAACTAGTGGTCAGATTTTTGAAATACCAGTTCAATATCAACCAGCAAATTTACATCAAGAGATTACAAATACTTCTAATTATGCCAAAGTAAAGAAAATATTAAGTAAAAGATATCAAAAAAGGAGAATATGGATAACCTTAACGGATAATATTTCGAAAATATATCTAGATGAAGAACAGAACTTACAGTTTAATGATATTTACTTAGAAGAAATGTTTGAAGATGCAAAAGATGCTGAATCTACATCTAGTAGCTCCGGTCAAACATTGAATAAACTATTAGAGAAATTACTTGAAGAAAAAGAAAAAAAAACAGGTACCACGCAAAATTTAGGAATGATTGCAAAGGATTTTATGATTGAGAAATTTACAGGCAGAAACTCAAATGCTTACCAATGGGTCAATGATTTCAATAAGGAATGTGAACGTTTTCAAATCGTTGAGCATTCAAATCGTAACATTGAAAATTAAAATCTATGATAAAGAAGAGGTTATGGATGTTTTTATAATTGATAATAAGAATTTCAATTATGATTTCCTGATTGGTTTGGATTGTATAAAGAAATTCAAATTAATTCAAACTGAAGATTTAGAAATAATACAATCTGACAATGTAAAGAAATGTGAAATAATTTGTGAAGAGGACTTAAGAAAAAGTAATAAATCAAAGAATGATACTTTCCCAACAACAAATGTCGAAATTCCTGATGTACTAGGTGATAAAAATGAAAAAGGACTACATTCACACCCGGACATGATAGAGCAAAATATTGAATTTGAAGAAAAATGTGAAATCAATTTCAATGAACACATAAATTCAGAAAATTTTGTAATGTCAATAAATCATCTGGATTTCTATCAGCAATCAGAAATAAATAAGCTAGTTGAAAAATATAAATCAGTATTTGCTAAAAATAAATATGATATTGGTACGGTACGTGATTATGAAGCTCACATTGACTTAATTGTGGACAAATATTGTTGTAAACGTCCATATCGATGCAGTTTTGAAGATAGAAAGGAAATAGAAAATCAAATATCAAAATTACTTGAAAAAGGATTAATTGAAGAATCTTATAGCCTATTTGCAGCTCCAGTAACGCTGGCATATAAAAAAGAAGATGATAAGAAAACAAGATTATGTATAGATTTCCGAGAATTGAACCAAATAGTTGTTCCTCTATCTCAACCATTTCCATTGATAGAAGATTTAATGGTTAAAACTGTAAATTGTAAATATTTCTCTACTTTGGATATAAATTCAGCTTTTTGGTCCATTCCAATGAAAATGCACGATAGACACAAAACTGCTTTTGTTACTCAGGAGGGACATTTCCAATGGACATGTCTCCCGTTTGGACTAAAGACTGCTCCAGCAATATTTCAAAGAATTTTGAGTAATATCATAAGAAAACACAAACTGTCTGACTTTGCAGTCAATTTTATTGATGATATTATTGTATTTTCTAAAACGTTTGAGGCACATTTAGAACATTTATCAAGATTGTTGGAAGCAATACTTGCAGAAGGTTTTCGGCTCAAATTTTCAAAGTGCATTTTTGCAAAAAGTAATGCCAAATATTTGGGCCATATAATAGAAAATAATTCAATCAGACCTTTGAAAGATTATTTAATTGCAGTAAAAAACTTTCCGGTACCAGAAACCAGAAAAAATGTGCGTCAATTTTTAGGAAAGATAAATTTCCATCATAAATTCATACCCTGCAGTGCAATAATCTTGGATCCGTTACATAATCTACTAAGGAAAGATATGAAGTTCGTATGGTCAGCAGATTGCCAGGAATCATTTGACAAAATAAAAAAACTGATATGCTCAGAACCAATTCTACGAATTTTTGACCCGGAATTGCCAATACACATTTACACAGATGCAAGTATCAAAGGAGTAGGAGCGGTTTTGAAACAAGAAGATGAGAATGGTGAAAGTAAACCAGTTGCTTATTTTTCAAAGAAATTAACGGAATCTCAAAAGAAAAAGAGGGCTATATATTTAGAATGTCTGGCAATAAGAGAAGCTGTGAAATATTGGCAACATTGGCTTATGGGAAGAGAATTCATAGTGTACTCGGATCACAAACCTTTAGAAAACATGAACATAAAGGCTAGAACAGATGAGGAACTCGGTGATTTAACATATTATTTATCGCAATATAATTTTAAAATAAAGTATAACCCTGGAAAATTGAATCAAGAAGCAGACTGTTTAAGCCGAAATCCTGTTTTAGACCCATATGATAATGCTGACGATTTTTTAAAGGTTGTCAATTTAATCAACCTACAAAATATTAAGGAAGATCAGGATAAAAATGTCGACCTTAAAAATGTAAAAAACGGATTAATATTTGAAAATGAAATTTACTTTAAAAAAATTAAGGGAAAGAAAAAAATTTTATTATCGGAAGAACTATGCAAAAGTCTTATAAAAAATGTACACAATACTTATTGTCATCTTGGGAGAGCACAAATGATAAATAAAATAACTCCATTCTACACAGCAAAGAATATGATTGATAATATTAATAGAATTTGTGATGAATGTGAGGTTTGTATAAAAAACAAATCTAGAAAAAGATCTATATATGGGTTAATGTCACATTTAGGTCCAGCAAAACGCCCTTTTGAAATCGTATCTATTGACACCATCGGCGGTTTCGGGGGATCACGATCGACTAAAAAATACCTTCATCTTCTTGTGGATCATTTTACGAGATATGCTTATATACTTACGTCAAAAACCCAAGGCTCTAGTCATTTTATAAGACTAGTGAAAAATGTCACAAAAAGCTATAACATTGCTATGATATTGACGGACCAATACCCTGGTATTAATTCAAAAGAATTCAAGGAATTTCTGAGTTTAAATAATATAAAGCTAGTTTTAACCGCTGTGGATGCACCATTTTCGAATGGACTTAATGAGAGACTAAACCAGACTTTAGTCAATAAAATACGATGTAAAATGAATGAGAATGATAAAAAAATCTCATGGGCAACTATTGCGCAAATGTGTGTTGCAAAATATAACGAGACTGAACACACTATAACGAAATTTGCTCCAAAATACTTGTTAGAGGGAGAAAACGTGAATATTTTACCACCAGAATTAAAATCAAGATTTACAAAAGAAGATCTAAAAAGAGATAGGAAATTAGCTTTTAAAAACACAATAAAATCTCACAATTATAACAAGAAAATCTACGATACACACAGAAAAGAATATAATTTTGAAGAGGGAGACATGGTTTACGTAGAAAATGGAAATCGACTAAATAGAAGGGAAATGGATCAACTGAGAATTGGGCCGTACAAAATTTTAGAGAAAATTTCCAATTCCATCTTTAAAGTTGATGCTGGGCATAGAAAAGCCGAATCAAATTTCTACCACGTTACCAAGCTTTCTCCTGTATTAAATAGTGATTAAACAATTACATGCTACTTTAACGCATGTAATTTTTCCTGAGGGGGGGAGATATAAAGAAGTATCACCTCTTTTCTTAGTAGAGCTGGCTACTATAGTCATTGGTGTAAGGACACGTCACATGTGATGTTTTGTGGACAGCTGCCATTAAATATTGATTTTTATATAAGAAGATAGTTGGAATTTATTTATCACAAAAATATCGGAATATAATTTACAAATATGAGATAGAGGCATTAAATGTTGTTTCTTTCGTTTTTCACAGGTGAGATATGTGTTTTGTTCATAAGAATATATTAGGTTAACGTTATTTGTTATGAAACAAATGTAAATAAAACTTTCGTTTTTCACAGAAACACAATTTGTCCTTTATTTCATCACTAAGTAATGCACATTATTATATATATATATATATATAAGTTTGCTATTTTTAATACACGTTTACATCAAGTGAGACACATTTAAAAAAAAAAACCATTTGATGCGGTTTTCATTGCACTAACACTAGTCTTCTATTTGTAACTATGGTAACTAAGGATAACTATGATAAAAACTATATTTTGTGTGCGCTAACATTTGTAAAGTGGAACGAAAGTTGAAAAACCTGAAAAACCCAGTGAGTTTCACGTGAATTTCTTAATTAAATCGCACGAGACGCCTTGTCGACACTTTTGCCTACTCCCAGGAATGATTACATAATTAATTAAACCACCTTCTTATTAAAATATATTACACGAGTGTATTATAATACATGGGAGACTTAACATTTTACGGTCGACAGTGTGTACTAGCTAACCTACAGTGATACCATTAAATATCATATTGTTAAGATACAATTTATACACATGAACGTTTGGAGAAATTGACAAAAAGACATATGAATCCTGTACCTATCAATAATTGTATTAATATTTTTTTTTTTGCGTATTGTTCTAATGGTAAAAACAAAAAAAACACCATTTCTAGGCCTGTTGAATTGTCTCCGCCGCCAGCGAGTTCTATTGTACATGTCATTTGCCTAAGTGAAGCCCTTAACATTTTTTTTTCGAGAGCAAAAATATTTTCTTTTCTTTATGCAGAGAACAAATGTGCAAACTGTTTAAAAATGTGAACTGTTTAAATATGAACTGTTTAAGAAAATGTGCAACTGTTTGAATGTCGTACATATAAAGCATCGCATTGTGAACCTCAAAGAGCAAAAGTAAAATTACTTTTGAACCGAAGAACTATCATTAACGTGTTCACTTGCACGCTGGTAAGTTGGATATCACTCAAGTTATAAATATTCCGAGCACAACCGTCTCTAGTTCAGAGTGAATGCTTGGCAGTAATAATGCGCCACGGGCGACACGAGATTGCGACAGGAATTCAAATAAGTGACAATCATTGGCATTTGGGTATTTGGGAATCGAACAAATCCATACAAACGCCTCGTTCGTGTCTCCCGCCTACTGCTGATTGGCCAGACGCGCATGAACGCTTTGTCTCCCGGCTGCCTTTTATGTGTCTCGGCTGGTGATGGCTGCGAAAATTGCCACTGAAATTACATAAATCTATTTTCGTATTTCACGCTTCAATTATCTCAGATATAAGTAGAATTTCCTTTGACGGCTTAAGTTAGCTTAAGTCCTTCACATATTTTCTTTTATGTACAGGCTGACGGTCCACTTGATGGTAGATGGCTACTCTCGCCTATAACACAAGCAACGCCATAGTTGCTGCAAGTGCGCTGTCAACTACAGTCTGACTACAGTACGAGTAGCATTAAGAATACAGTAGGGAAGAGATTTCTCGCCGAAACACAAAAGCACAGATGCGGTTATTTCACATAAGGGGTGGTTACTGCCGCCAGACGGGCTGCCGAAATGACTACTTTGCAAGTCCAGAGCTAACTTTGAAGTTAATTTCCAAAGTTAACCCTGCCGGTAATAGAACCCGGGAACCATAGAACAGAGCGTTAAGGCAAGCACCATAACCACTCATCCAACGGGTTCTTCAAATTATTTTATAGGCCAGGGGTCGCCAAATGGCGGACCGCGGTCCGCATCCGGACAGCATACCCATTTTGTGCGGACCGCGAGAACACAGCAATTTCGATCTCGACTTACTGATGAACATCTCCAGGATGCATCAATTTTACTCCAAACTTCAGACAGATAGTCCGCAACAAAAAATGTCATTTTTCTCATTATTGATATGTGAAAAAATACCTTTGTTATTTCCGTAGTTACATTTGTTTAATAAATATTTCTTTCTATAAAATTTGCGGATCGCATATCATTTCTTAAAACGGACCCTGAACGAAACTAATTGGTGACCCCTGTTCATCTGCACCTCCTTTCTCTTAAACATTTATGCAATCTTTATTGCTCATATATTTTTGTCAAGCGTCATATATTTTTTCATTTTTAGATGATCCCTCGGGAGCAGTAAGGTTAAGGTGGTTAAGGTGCATGCCGTAACGCTCAGACACGTGAGTCCCGCGTTCCGTCCGGCAGAACCAACGTATTTCAAAACTTTCAAAGGCTCTGGCTTTAGTATCTTAACTATCGCAGAAAATAAATTAGCAGGAAATATTCGCAGTCATAAATTGGATTTGGCAGCAGTAACTACTTCCTTACAGAAAACCACCATGAAATAACATCATGTGTGCTGTTGTGTTTCGGCGAGTGAGTATGCGACCAAGAGCCAATTTTTCATAACCCCCTCAAGGTCGGCAGCGCACTTGCAGCATCTGTGGCGTTGCTTAATTTAATAGGCGACAGTAGCCACCTATCATCTACTGGATTGTCCGCCTTTCTGACAAACTTTACATAAAAAGGTGAGTTAAGCGTGTATGGCTAGCCGACGCGACGCTAGACCACTGCTGATTAACAGAACTTCACAAATCCTATAAAATTTCAAGTGTTACCGACACATTTGCCGTTGCATCATTGATTATAATCAACATAATAGCTGATAATAGCTAATGCATTGAAAAATCGCAGTGACGACGCTGGCACCGCGCCGCGGCGACAGAGGCGCCCAAGTTTTTATATGTTTAGAAAGACGATATGTTTTAAGTTTGACCACTAGGAAATTTAATTCCTGGTAGCCAAACCAATTTGTCAAATCAGTTTGACCACGAGGAAAAGCGGTTAATCCAGCTACCTATCCCAAACACAGTTAACCAAACTATCCCTACTACTGGTGAATATAAATGCACATGCTTCACTTATTTCTACCGGTAGTGATATTTAATCTTCACAATAACTTTTCAGTTATTTATTATTCATAGTCTACAATTGTGGGTTTACCTGCAAAAAAATACTATGTCAAAATATTAATTATTTCTAAAAAGATTCAATATTCCTAATGTAACAAAGTCACAGTTCAACACGCATGTTAGAATAAAATAAAAACATATAACATTATCCACAAAAGATTTATAATAGAATTGTGTTTTGCAGTAAAAATTCGAAATGGAAGAAATTACAAAAGAATTACAATAAATTGAATTTTGCTAAGAAAATATTTAAAGACTTCTAATTTTTATTTGTACAGTACGAAAACCTTCGTCAGTTTTCAAATGAATTCCTTTATCAAGTCGTAGACTCTTAGTACCTTTTAAAACTAAAGAACTAAGAAGACAACTGACAGAAGTTTGAAATGAAATTTTGGCATGACTGATAACTGTCCTGGTGCCAACAAATGTCGACTTTCAGGTGACGAACCTTTTCTTATCCTGACTTTACCTTTATCCGATTATTTTAAAACATTTTCAAAATTTCATTTTTAATTTTTCAGCTGGGACACTGGAAGGTTTGTAAGACTCCCAAATTAATCAAATTATAAAGGATTTAAGTACAAAGGGTAGGAAAACAAGGGAAAAAGAAAAATACAATATTTGCAAAACTAACTGGTGAATATGTTTGGCGAAAATTTTTTATGACAACAACGGCGCTTAAAAGATCAGTTGCAATAAAAGTTTTAAGTGAATAACTATAAAGTTCAAAAATGAGACTACACTCTGAAGCTTTTTGTACTCAAAAAATATTATAAAAGAGTTAGATTTACCGTCAACGCAAACAAATATTCAATTTAATGAAACATTGTTATATAAAACGAATTTATTGACCAAAAAATGTAAGCTTGTATGCAAGCTTTTATGACACCAGTGATGACATATGACGTTGAATTGTGGTTTCTGACTATGGGCCTTGTGTAAATCCTCTACATCGCTCAACGAGCTATGGAGAGAACTATACTCGGAGTTACGCTGGGTGATCGAATCAAGAATGAGGAGGTCTATTGACAAACGATAATTACCAACATAATCTAGCAGATATAAGTCTTATTTTTTATTTTTTCAGCGCCATGTAACCCCTAACTAAACAAAGCTACTATATAGGTAGGTACTAGACAACTAATAAATACAACTAATATACGTATATACTTTATATTGGTAAATAACAGTATATACGTAGAACACATAGAAAACATCCAAATCAAGACAAACAGACATATTCATATATATTTGTCTAAAGGATGATTCATATTACACCGTGCCACCACCGGGCCGTGCGATCGCCGTGTTTTTCTTAAAGGCATACAAAAGCATACTGTGAATATCTTGACCGGGCCCCGGTCGGAACATGGCCCGGTGTAATATAAATCCACCTTTAAGCGGGGATCCAACCCGCGACTTCTGGCAAGCAAGCAGAACTACTACTGCTGAGCCAATCAATTAAAATGGCAAGGGGCTGGACATTTAGTACGGAGAGACCACAAGATGAATGAACGACCTAATAAGGGCTGCAATTCGACGCTCTATTCAGGCTCCCAGTCCTACTGGAAAATCATTTGGAAGGCCTATTTCCAGCGGTGGATGTCCTACGATAGAGATTATAATTTTATATGTAGGTAGCTGATATTTAAATGGTAAACAACAATTACACACTACATAAAATCTATTTTAAATTAAACAATTAAATTTTACAAAGTGTTAATAGAAATTTAAAAAAATCTTTAAATAAAAATAATCTCGGAGGGATATCACACTTTTTCCAATAAAATAAAATATCAAGCTATTGAATACGATCTCTTAAAGACTGCCTGTTTTTTGCTTCTACAGTATCTGCGTTTAAATCTTCTTCTATTATTAAAGGCTTTCATTTTATCATTAGCTACAGTTTCAACTATTCTGGTCCAAATCTCATCAAAGTCATCCGGTGGTCGATCATTGACTAATATAATAGGAGTTACGAAACGACTGTCTACGTCTTTGATTTTTCTTTCTTCCTTCAGTAACACTGTCGTGATGCCAGACCAATCCTTATCTTCAGGGGTATTAAGTTTAGTATTGTCTTTGCTAGTAAGTACACTTGCGTCATTGTTGTTTACGGAAGTTTCGGAGATTTGAACGTCATTTTCAGAAGGTTCATGTAGAGCTGCTTGCATAGCTGCCTCTGCGTCAAGCATCTGAAATCATTTAAGAACTGTTAATAATAATAATGATAAGAAATACTGTTAATGATTCATAATTATATAGACAAAAAAGATAATACAATAATTATGAAAGATTTTTTTAAAGAATTGTGCCATTCAATGTTCTACGAGACTGCTATGCTATGTGTAGTTTAGGCAACAATTAGTTTGGCTGTTTGTCTCACACGTTTTTATAATTAGAAAAAAAATGTCGACATAAATTGGATATGAAAAAGAAAACAGGATTAGAGTTTAAATATAAGATAATGATCTAGTTCCGACTAGATTAATAAAATGACAAATCCTGTTATATGACGAAACATTCTCGTACAATTGCACAAATATTCTCGTACAATTTAATATTATACATAATTTATAGGATATTTGAAATAATAAATATTGGTATAGTATTAATTACTAACATTTTGTTAAGTATTACGAAAAAAATAAGGTTAATTTAAAATCGGACTCAGATTCCCTCTAGTCGACCGAGTCTTAACAGTGTTAGTCGTACCTAATTTTTTTAGTTAAGTCTTGATAATTTCGAGGTAATTTTAAATTATTTAATAAACATTTTAGAAGTATTATCGACATTCAAAGTAGGTATTACTGTATAAAGTAGGCATAACTTAAAATAAACTAAAGTTTCCGAGACGTAAACCTTGTCGTAACACCTGTCTGCCGACCTTAACATAAAAAAAAGGATTCTTCTTAAGTTACTTCAGTTCTGTTGAAAGCATTTTGTTCCGTTTTCTTATAAGTAAATATATAAAACTCATTTTTGTAAAATTCGTTCAAAAATGGAGTAAACACAGAATAGTAACCTGTCTCTTTATAAAAGATACTTTTAAATCCAGTGGTAATCTGTATCTTCTTATATATGTCGCAGTCATCTGGATAAATCTGCTATTTGATTGAATGACTAGCGCGTTCATTGAATGACGACATTTAATTGAATGACTAGGCCGAACGTTGATTGAACAAGCGCCACTAAACGTCCAACTAGTTAGCGGATTGTAACATAGCCCTTTGAACATAGCGTACATGAAATCAGTCAGGTAATTCAAATTTAGTTCATTTTTTTCCCACTGCGGCGCTAGTAGTCACCAAAACAAATATGGCATCAAACAGCTCGCACAGATAGCACTGTGTTGATAGCGCATATTTTAATAAATTACTTTTGAAATAATATGATAATTTTTTTTAGGTTTTTTACTTTTTTATACTAAGCAAAAATATGAGAAGCTTTGCAAATCATGCTACAATCTTTTATTATTTTAAACTCAGCAGTTTATAAATCAGTAATTTTTTAATTGTCCCAAAATTCACCCTAATCAAATATTACAATTTGATTTAACGAAACATTTTATAATTAATTTATTTTTATTTAAAGTAAGGTTAGTTGCGAACTCATGGGCACCTTAACCAAACATTACAAAGTCGGCTATATCCCATTCAACGACTTCGCTAAATGACGTTCAGTCAAGACGTTGAACGTTACATTCAACGACTTGACGAGTTGTCCTTTAGTCATTCAATTAAATGTCGTCATTCAATGAACGCGCTAGTCATTCAATCAAATAGCAGATTCAACCAGATGACTGCGACATATACATATACGTACATATTATAAAATAAAGTCTCTGTCCGCTTCTGTATTTTCCTACGCTAACCTCTTCCAGAACACCCAACGGGTTTTGTACGATTTTCACTAAGCTAATAATTCATAAAATC
Source organism: Bembecia ichneumoniformis (assembly GCA_910589475.2). Classification (NCBI taxonomy): domain Eukaryota; kingdom Metazoa; phylum Arthropoda; class Insecta; order Lepidoptera; family Sesiidae; genus Bembecia; species Bembecia ichneumoniformis. Next base: position 14,498,274 of record OU342524.1, on the reverse strand, counting down.
CAGGAGCCATTAGCTAATAATTCATAAAAGGAATACTACCTAGTCAAAGTATTTCAAAGTGAGATTATTATTTTCTAGAACAACACACAATACATAATGAACAGGATTCATCGAATCGGAAACCAATGTCGTAAATAATATTTGAAGTAGACACGTTGTTCTCGGTCAAAGTAAATGAGTTACATTGTTCTAGTTTACAGTGCTTTAACGACTATTACTAAATAAATAATGCAAAAGCCAAGTCGATAGTAAAGTTTATGCGCATCGAAATGTGCGTTGCAGGATAATGTGCGCATTCACCACGGGTAGTTTAGACCGCAGTGTTGCCATAAAACGGTTGCTCGAAACTAATCAACCTCTGTATATTGAAAGCCGAAGATTAACCCGAGAATTCGAAATAAGAACATAGATGAAATGATTTCCTTCTTTTATAATCGGTCTCCTTTCATATCCGCACTCATCAAGTGGACAGCCCGTTTGGCTGCATTAACTCACCACCTTAGAGAAAACCACCGCGAAATAACAGTACAAATGCTATTGTTTTGGTGAGTGAGCAAGAGATGAGAGATATTAGATTGCCCTGCCGCCTCCTCGTCCTTTATCCTCTTTCTTAAAAAGTTAGGCAGCGCACTTGCAACTCCTATGACTTTGAGCGAATGTTGCCATCTACCATCAATTGGAGCGTTTTTTTTATTTAAAAAAATAGTATCAATATTAATTTTTTTTACATATTTCTTAATTAGTTAATTGTTATATTTATTTTTGATATATTTTATTATATTATATTTTATTATTTCAAAGATAACAAAAAGAATAGTATCCTGAGTTTCTTTTGGGGTTTCTTCTCAAGGTCGTTATCATCTTGGCTATTTTTTTCCGAAACCCGAGTAAAATATATTAATCGACCTCAAAAAATGATCTTGTTATCCTATTTTTGAGAAATAAACGATTTGACTTCATTTCAAATTTTAAACCTATGTATTCGCAAAAAACGGTAACTTAGTTTTCAGACACATTTTTTTTATTTTTCATGTTAAGGTCGGCAGACAGGCAGACGGTCCACTTGATGGTAGTGGTGGCTACCATCGCCGTATAACACAAGCAACGCCAAAGCATACAAGTACCAAAAGAATTTTTTAAATTTATAACTTGATAACACAAACAAGATCTTTTCCCCTATGTCAATAAGTTTTTTAAATGATGCGTTTCATAGTATAGGAGAAATAAGCGAACAAACAGCTGAACATATGTATATATTTTGTTTTACACTATTTACCTACAGATTAGATTGTTAGCGACAGTCTAATTATTATAGAATGAATTGTCCGAATGAGACATAATTATACTATGGCTATTTCATTTGTGGTCACGATGATTGGATAAAAGTACACGAAATTTTAAAAAATCAAAGTGTTACCTACTGTATAATCGAACAACGTCTGCCAATGCACCAAATAATATTCTTAATTACATTAATATTACTAAATGTAAGGTCGTCAAACAGGCTGATGATCCACTTGATGGTAAGTGGCTACCGTCGCCTATGACATAAGCAACACCACAGGTGCTGCAAATGGGCTGCCAACCTTAGTAAAATTAAGAAGTGATAGGAAAATCGGTTCTAGTATCCCTTACTCACTTACCGAAACACAACAGCACACAGGTTATACTTATAGTCTTCTACAAGACGGGCTGCCCAAATGACTGCGAAACGCAGTGTGCCCTGCCACTACTACTTGCCAGATCCATACCAGAACCAATTATGAAAAGTTAATTTCAAAGTTGGCTCTGCCGTGAATTAAACCTGGGACACCTGAGACAGAGCATTAACCACTTGACAAATGTATTCGTCAAATGAAGTTCAAAAATGTATCAACTTTCTTTGATAAATTTTCTTTTTCGCTAGAAATGTTACGTTATTAATCATACTTTACTCACAAATATTACAAGGTTTATGTCGTCAAGGCTTGTTGTTACTCCATCACGTATAAACCGCTAAACGGCTTGAACTGACATTTTGCACAAAGGTAGTCCGTGTTTCAATCCGTGTCCTGGATTAAAAATTGGATTTCATCTTGATAATAAGTTCCCTTGGGAAATTCCACACTTTAGTTTCCAAACTTCATGACGCTTAGTATCTGTTTAGAAAGGTCGATTTGTTCTAGGTAACCCTCGAGAACGACATAGAAAGATCAAAATATTTAGATCATATAATTTTCCCTAGTGATAGACCTTTTTAAACTTAATAGTTGATACTTTGTTCAAGGGTCAATTAATTTAAAAAAAAAATAGCAGAAAGAGCATTCAATTCAAATTAAAATATTCAAACTCAGGGCGGTATTTCTTCGCTATTTTAGGGTCATTTTTACACTTAGGAAAATGGAACTACAAAATTTATATAAAAATATATCTTTTTTCGATGTCCACTAAAAACTAATCTTAGAGTTACTGTAACAATTTTATTTATATAACAGGCCATTCGTAGTGTCCCAAGTGCGGTGTAGACCTTGATAGGATAGGATAAGTAGGATAGGAATTGTGCGAAACTGTTCTATTGTATTCTAGTTCTAGTTCGGCCGGCAGGTAGTCTGATGGCCCACTTGATGGCATGCGACTAACGTCGCCGTTGCAAGTACACAGCCAACCTTGACAGTAAAAAGAATAAGAAGTTGTTTGGATGAGTCTTGGCATGCTCCGTTCCTGGGAGCGTTGGATGAGTGGTTAGAGTGCTTGCCTTAACGCTCTGTTCTAGGGTTCCCGGGTTTGATTTCCGGCAGGGTCAATTTTGAAAAATGAACTTTCAAATTTGGCTCTGGTCTGGATCCGGAAAGTAGTGGAAGGGCACACTGCTTTCGCAGTCATTTGGGCAGCCCGTCTGGCGGCAGTAACAACCCCCTTACAGAAGAATAATACGTGTGTTTCGGTGAGTGAGTAAGGGGTGCCAGAGCCCATTTCCCTAAACTTCACAATCCCTTATCCTTAATCCTAATGTAGTCGGTAGCGCACTTGCAGCACCTTTTGCGTTTCTTATGTTATATGCGACAGTAGCCACCTACCATCAAGTGGACCGTCAGCCGGTCTGTCGACTTAACATTAAAATAAAATTTGAAAAAAATACGGAATAGAAATCTCAAAGCATCAAGAAAGTCTTCTCAAAGCACGATCGGTGTAAAAACATTATTTCCGAATAATACTTACTTTGTAGTTAGAAAATTTCAGTCCGTAGTAACAGATGTTCGTAATTGGTCAACAAAACTTCTGATTACTGAGTCGTGACCTACATTTGGAGACAAGCCAAATACAAAATAGTATTTCATGTCCCACTGTAAGCTTTCCTCTAGGGGCTTACCTTAAAGCTCACTAACAAGCAGTACAAAATTTGTCAGTTGCCTTAATCAGTTGGTAAACTCATATAAGTCTCTGAATCGATACTGAGTATAAAACAAACAAATATATGAGTAGATTTGCGTGTTTGTGTGCCATTTACTTAATTAAGCCAATACAATTAAAGTCCTTTATCTCATGAAGGGGCGTGGCGTTGCCTTTTCCGAGAAAATGCCGAATCGTGTTGAAATAATCTGCAGATTAGGTAACTTTTCCAGATGAGATTCCATTTCTAATTTTTTTATTAGTTTTAATTTTAATTTTTTTTCAGAGTTTAATATCGTTTAAGTCTCTTATAAGAACTTATAGGCTCTTAATACAATTTAGATTTTGGGATGTTTTTTAGAAATCTACAAATTTTAGGTTATTTTGCTTTTTGGTACAAGAATAAGTGATACTCAAATTGTTGACACTTTAATGGCCAGATTGATTGATTCATCCCAGGATTTTTTAGCTGAATAAAATTTTCATAGCTAGCAACTCGCCGTTCCGTACTCATAAAATGGACAGCATGTCTGATGATAGCAGTTATCACTTTACAGATTACCATGAACTATATGCGTGAGTGAGAGATACTAAAGCCTGTTATCTAAGCCTTAAACGTACACAGCTCTGCCCCGACATGCTCCAGTGAAAAAGGAGATTTTTACGAAGAAGGTAATCTTCTAAAGAGACCCTACGAACATGTACCGCATTAATGCAAATACATTAATGGTATATAGGATTATGTAGGATTTTTACCCACTAAAACCACCCCTCGGTATGGACGTAGTTCTAATCCTGAGGGGACTTTGAAACCGTCTCCGGCAAGGCAAAAGGAGAGACGCATGTAAAGACTTTAATAAATACCCACTAGAAGTAACAAATTGACCAGGCCCGCACCATAGAGTGTAGGTATGTATCTAACGATGTTAAAAAAAACATCGTTTGAAGAAACCGGCCCAAGAGCATAGCATGTTAAATTTTGCCTAATCGCGGTGTAGCCACGTGATGGATTAAGTTTCATACATCCTCGAATTTAGGAGAGGCCTGTGCCTAAGAGTGAGACATAATGTAATTATATAAAATATATATATTAAGAACGTATCAATCATACTCGTGACTACTATATTTTTCAGTTTTATGTATTTGTAAACACATATACCTACATTTATATGTACGAGACTTATATTTATTTTCGTATATTATACATATTCTCGTATTTCTCGTATATGGTCTTATATTAATGACCGGTTAGTCATAAACTAATGTGGAGCTTGCTGTCTGTCATTGCTGAAATGAGATTGAACAAATTTAAGATTTCGCCACACAATACGCCTGGAAAAGTGTTTAAATGTGTAATTCAAACTTTAATGTACCAATAACAAATAAATGAATAAATTTTACAAGTTAAACTAATGCATCTTAAGATAATAAAAATTTCAATTCTCATATTTATCTCAGAATACAAAACAAAACAGAAGAGAGATCCCGCATTCAAACGCGCAAAAAGACCGCTTGCTTGTTCTGCAGTTTGCCTGTGAGTTTCAATTCCATCTCGAAGACCATAACCGGGGGGTATGACTCCAATATGATGCGCCACCTCTTACAGGTAAATACTGATCTTACAGAAAGAGTAGACGTAATCCATGTAAATAAACTATTAGACATTGTTAATATTTTTATTTTAATTATTTAGCTGAAGTAGGTGCCTCAAATTATTATCTAGGTCAAAGGAATATTTGTTTTTTTTTTAATTTAATAATTTATTGTAATATTATATTACAATAAATTATTAAACAATGTAATTTAATACATTTTATCCGGGCCATTTTTAAATGCCTGATTACTTTTTTTAATATATAGGTACATATAGTCACACGCCTTGCTATAATATGTCCAAAAAAAAACACACAAAGAAGTTAATAATAACATAATTCGCCCTTTGACTGGCTATGAGCAATAAATGGTTAAAATTTAAAAAAAAGTTAAAGCGAAAACTATTCTTTCATAAATATCCAGATCGCTAGCGAGAACGTAAAACTTTTGTATGGAAAATCGTGAACTGTCAATGTCAAATTGTCAATTTTCCATATAAATGTTTTACGCTCTCGCTAGCGAGTGTAATATCGTAAACTCATGCTAGAGCCACAGATATTGAATTTATTTCAACGTTTCTTCGAACAACGTCTCGAAAAACGTAAGACGCACTTGACTTTGGTAAACCAACCTTGGCTTGAACTGTAATTTTATAAACAGTTTACCATAAAACAAATAAACTTTCGATGGGTACTGTTTCGACTTCCAATAAATCAGTAAATTATCATAAAAACGATTACACTCGTTAAATTTTGCCGTAGCGAAATGTTCCATGCCTGATAATACAAAACATTCAACTACCTACTCAACATAAATATTATTGTAAGATATTTTTTCTATTAATTGCATAAATATTTCTTTATTCCGAGCTCTTTAATGTTACTTTACGAATGGAATGATATCTCATTTTGAGAATTAAACTTGCATTAATATAATAACTAGATTTATTTTGTAATTGTCAGATTAATTAATAAATAAATCTAATAAATTGATAAAATTTTATCAAATTAAAAACAAATAAATATAAAACAAAATTATATTGCAGAAATGCCTCTGTGCTCGTCAAGAAATAATTCACACTTTACACAGACTTATTTCACAAACAAGTAGTTCATACAGTACAAACAGTTCATAAATGACGCAACTCTATATGCCACCAATTGCGTGCGGTTTTAATCACGTGGTCAAACATAAAAATTTAATTATTTTAATAATGATACCGTGGAAGTTAATTTGGTTTAAAAAAATATTTACAGTTAGTCTAGTAACAATTTGTTTAATATTTTCATTATAATCAAATAGGTACCTACCGTATTATTATGATTATTACTTATTATTCATATCTATCTATTCTATACACATAATAAAATCGTAAACGAGCCGTGTCTGTACATTAAATATTTTTTAAACAACAATTTGTACACGTTGTAGTACTTATGTTACCGAGGTAGTCAATTTTTGTCTGTTTTTCTGTGCGTTTATGTACTCTAATCTCAATTTGAATGCGGTTTTCACTGACGTATTGTAGCAAACTTCCATCGGTTTACAAACAAAAAGTTACGTGCTATACCGAATACCACGCGTACGAAGTTGCGGGCTCAGTTAGTTATAAAATAAAGTCGTAATCTTCTAAACCACCCAACATAGTTTTTCATACTGGAAAGATAAATCGGGAAGGTTTGCGTATACAATTTGTGGGAAAAATTGCATCGTTAGTAGGTACCTTTATAAAAGCTGCGAAAGTGGTACAGGAGGTCTAAATTTAAGACTAGTTCTTTATATTTCTCTTATTTTGTCAAATATGTATTCAATTTGATAATGATTAATACTATATCAAAGCATTAATGTATTATGTATCTATGCCTTACTCAAGAATCACTTTGATAGATATAAACTGCATGAAATCCTTCAGTAGTTTTAAAGATCATTGCGATAATTTCAGCCATTGATTGTATAATCGTGTTCTGAATTGTCCCGCCTAAATGTTTATATTTTTTTTTCTTTTTGAATATCTGGTCCCTGGCAAAATATCAGTGTTGTGGTCTGCACCACAACTGTATATTGAGCCAGGGTTCCTTTTCCTCTTGTTACTTGTTTATATATTTGTTTGTAATTATTATTTGTTCATATATTGTTTGTATTAGAGGAATAAAAGTTGCTTTCTTTCTTTCTTTCAAAATAAATTTTCTAATTAAATTTAATCAAAATTCTTAATCAAAATAATTAAATTATTTCTTTGACAAAAGTAATTATTAAAAAATTACACTTACACAAAATAATCATTGATTACAAATAATTTTTTTAACAATATGTGCAAATGTTTAAACCGATAAAAACGATCGATAATAGAAATTGTGTTATATGTATTTGTATACACAATAGAACCTACTGGCTGATGAGATATAAAATTAAATAGAATACGAGGCCACCAGCATCTGCCGCAACAGGTAACACGGAGCACTCCAATTACCTAACTAATAACCTGTGTTTACATTGCAAGTTATGATGCTCTTGACTTTGGCCGAATGCTAACAAATTACACGAGTTTCGTAAACACGCTGTCAAAGCTGAATCAAGCAGTACCAACGCTAAGTGACGTACTGTGTTTATGTATGGCGTATAAATGAATCAGCTGAAATTGTTTATATGTATCTACAACACATTAGTGCTGTATGTACAATAAGCCTTTGATGTCGCTTTCAATGCCCGAATTAAAATGGATGAGACATATACATCGATACTTTTTGTAGGCTTATATAAATTTCAAATATTTTTCGCTATGGTACCAAATGTGGATCGTATCTCTTATAAGTAATGGCTTTAATATGTCTCTCGGGGTTTCTACAGTCAAAGTATTTTCATATGTCAGTTTTAATATTATTTCAATGAAACATTATATCTCAATGTTTCTTGAAATCATTTCAAAAGTTTGGTTAATAAAATACCGAGCTACTTTTCAATTTAACCTTTCCCTTTCACTACTTACTTCAAAGATAAGATAAATACTTTTAAAAAAAACTGATTTTAAAGAAAGAAAGCAACTTATATTCCTCTACAGATATCAGCCAAATACAAACACTATATCAACAAATAAAAATTACGACCAAAAGAAACAAACAAATATATAAACAAGTAACAAGAGGAAAAGGAACCCTGGCTCCAGTATACAGTTGTGGTGCAAACCACAACACTGATATTCTGCCAGGCCAGGGAATCAAGGAATTTTAATGTCGTTCTTTCGCTTACTCGCTTAAAATCAATACTCTACTTATCGTACTTCAAATTTTTACAATTATTACTCTTCTGTACTAAAATTTAGTATTGATAAGACTACAATAACTGGAAACCTTTACAAAATAATAGAGTAAATTAAATAATTTTCCTTGATACCTTAGTACAACCTTATAAAATAAAATATTTATACAATACATTTTTTTACATCTGTATCTATGTATATTCACACATATTATAAAGTAATATCGCTTTCAGCTTCTGTTTGTTTTTCCCCTAAACTAACTATCGAACTCACTTTGATGCGGTTTTCATTAATGGAAATAGTGATAAACCGGGAAGGTTGGTATATATTATTTAATGCAAGAAAGTATTGTGAATATAATTTCTGTTATTCGTCATTATGTTACTTACCTACTGTTTCATTAATTTCTTCGCTATTCTTTAACTAATTTGCTAATTGTTATATATAAAAATAAACAACATTGCTTTAAGAATAAGGATATTGTTGTTATGCATCGCAACCCCATTTTATTTTACACAGTTTGACGAAATGTGAAGCCGCCCTCTTCTTCGAAACAATTGGATCGAATGATAAAGGTACATAATTATTGTTTTTTTCTCTTGTCAAATTGTAACCACTGTCAAACGTTATATACGTATAATACACAGAAAACTAAATTTTTTAAATCATCTTTCATTTAACTTAAACTTAGTGATTCTCATCCGCAAGTAAGGTAAGTGATACGAGATTTTAATGAAACGTGGTACATAATTATGAAAATACTTTGAAAATCTTGACAGATATAGGTTAGGTATTTATTTCTGGGGAGTTTTAGTAGTATTTTAGTAGTAAATAGTGGCGCCACAATCGGGTTACAGAATTAATTTGGGGTTCGACCAGGACAACGTCTGCTGGATCAGCTAGTATACTATATAATAATAATGTTATCATGATAATGTTCAGCAATACTGTTATTTTTGTTAAGAGTTTTACAAGGAACGTAAATTACAAATAGTTAAAATTTCCAATTTTTCACCAGCAAATTGAAGCCATAACTTTTCCGTTCCAGCGATCTGACCAGTAACCCCATTCGAATATTGGATAACATAAGTTAAAACACGTAATGAAATGTTGTTTTAACAGGAAATCGCTTCTGTAAACATCGTTTGTCTGTGTCATTTGCTACTTGCAAATCGTAGTTACATAAAATGTGTTTGTTTTTATTTTTGCATTTATGCGTGTTGCAGTAGCATAACACAGTAGCATAACACATTGAAATTTGAATTATATAACGCAGCCTTTCAGGTTCAAAATTCTATGGAAAAAAATTAAATACGTGCAGTCCTCCAATGTGCGCCTGCCCTTAGGCCTTAGAGTATCCTATCTGTCACCATTTTAAAGCTTGGTGATTGAGTCAGTTTTGAATATTGGTAATGTAGAATTGTCTTAAACACTTGTCTATAGTTTATAGTAGCATATACATGTACTTGTTAATAACATCGTTTTCGAAAGAGAATTGATTTCATGACTAATTCAATTGTGAAAACATATGATGAAGAAAAAAGCACCCAAATTCCCGTCCTCCCAAAGAGACAGACATGCAAACCATGCTCTTATATTTGCGTAGTCCATAAGCATACATTTATATTTAATTACATTATTTTGTGTGATAAGCGCGGGTGAAAAAGGTTGAACAAACAAACATTTGTCCAACCTTTACACTCCAGGCTCGGTTAGCAAACAATTTGTTAATTTTTGAGGAACCTAATAAATGAGCATACAAAGTGTAACACAACATGCAAATTTATAAGTAAGTGGCAACTTCTCTTAAGAAACATGGATGCGTGCTATTTTTTTGTCTGTCTGTTCGTACCTTATGCCTTAACAGAGAATCTGATAAGAATGAAGTGATTACAACAAAAATTAGAACAGAATAACCAAGGAACGAAAACACCGAGGTAGGAGGACCCGGTACGAGCACCGATTTTGGGGGTCCGCCTTGTGCTATATTTCTCGACATTAATTAAAAATAACCCTGCACCGAATGTCGGATGCACATGATTTTGGTATTATTATTACACATTGATAATCTCGATGGCTTCCATTTATTATAATATTTTAAACGCAATTAATAAAGAACCTTGCCCGTTCGGAGAACTATAGTCACAAAACAAAACAAAACTAAACTACAAAACATATACAAACATACAGTCACAGTCTAAATTGGAATAATTAAAAGTATGGAATACTAATACCGAGAATATATCATATGATAGGTTTCGCAGTCATTTCGGCGGCCCGTTTGGCGTCAGTAGCCACCCCCTTACAGAAGACCACCGTGACAGAAGACTCTGTCTGTCCAAATGTCGGTGGATCTCGCGACATGTCGTAATATTATGTTTGTTTTCACAGAACGCTAGGAGACAAAGATATATTATAAAGAGATTTGTTTCTAATATATCTCTGCTCGGAGACTAGTTGATGGCGGACTGTAGTGAGGTTTTTATTAAAATGCAATACGAAAGGACTAACATCAGACCGACCACATTTTTTACCAAAATTAGCGCAACCTAATAACCTATGAATTAAGGTGAGATATTGCACAACAAATTTTTGTAGCTTCTCGGAGACAACCGAACAGATTTAAAATTTGAAAGTTTTTTAAAAAATTTAAAAAAAAAGAATGAAAGTAGCCGATTAAAACTTTAGTTAATTAATAAGATTAAAAAATTATCTGGTTGTTAAAATTATATTTTTATTACTGTGATGAGAAAGCTTTTTTGGGAAATAATTAATTTATTTTTTCTCTGAATTTTTTTTTTTTTTTATAAATCTGTCCGAATATATCTTTTTTAAATATAGCCTTATGATCTGTATTTTTATCTAAGTTTTAATTTTACTCTAACAAGCAAATTAGGCGACGCAAATAACGCTTTTCTGCTCAGTCCTCGCCTTAAATGTGTGCGCAAATACCCTGTGGTTATGACATGAGACACCGAAAGTATTTGGATAGTAAATACAAAATAGTATAACTGGCAAAATACAAAATAGATAATAATGTTATATTATTTTGTACTACAAAATAGTGTAATATATAGTATGAGTGGCACGGCTGCCCAAGGCAAAAGCACGGCCCGGCGGCCGGGGCGGCACGGCACGGTAATAAGACCCGGCCAGTGCACCTTAAGAAAAACACGGCTCAGGCACGGCCCGGTAGCGGTATGGTGTAACTTGAATCATCCGCGAATACGAGCGAGACGAATACGAGTTATTATGCTCCCCTGCACAGCGCCTTTAAAAACATTTATTTTTTAGTTTTTTAATTTTTTTAAGTTTGTTGATTTGACTTTTGACAACGTGACAGGTATTACGGTCAACAATTGAATCCGATCCGATACTGAAGTGTTTTTTCATACCTACTCTCAAATAGTTAACTAAATTGATCTCATTACCTTATGTTTATCCCTGGAGGCGGAGTATAAGACCCATCCCACGTATATGAACATAATAAGTGCGGGGACCACTAAGCTGGCGACAACTGGAATTCGACGCACCCACGCGTGGTAAATAGCCAGAAGGAGCAGACATATTCCAACTAAGATTGCTATATATCGGCCAGTACGTCGTCGTTCTTCCTGAAAAAGTAAATAAAGTAAATTCCTCAAATACAAAATTAATACTTATAACATACTAGCTGAGCCCGCAACTTCGTACGCGTGGTTTTCGGTATAGCGCGTAGCTTTTTTGTCTGTAAACCGATTGGAATGAAACAAACACTAAATGTTACGGGTAGTTTATTACTATACATCAGTGAAAACAGCATTCATATGGGTCAAGAGGTTTCTGAGATTGGCGTCCACAAACACACAAAAAGATATAGAGTCAAAAATTCTAAAACCTATTTATTTTTACCTTGCTAATAAGCACAACGTGTACAAATTGTTTTTTGAAAAAATATTTAATGTACAGACACGGCTGGCTTACGATTTTATTATATGTATGTATATAGATGACTGTCAGTAATGACGCTAATGAAGCCAGTGATGACGTATGGGGCCCAAACGTGGCCTCTCACAGCAGGACTGATCAGTGAGCTATGGATCGCGTTTAATTTAAACATTGTTTTAATACAACTCTTTTGTGCTTTGTAAAACTAAATTTTTGTCTATTGAGTTGCCCCAGAATAGAATCCCATACCTTAACACAGATTCGACAAGTTCGTAATATGCATAATAATAGTGCATCAATGCTTACAGTTTTAGTTAGTTCATGTAGGGGCATACGTTTACGCTTGTTTACTTAGACGTCTTCTGACACTATCAATTCTGACGCTATATTAAATTTTCAATTTGATCTATTGTTAATTGTTAATTTCTAAGCATAAAAGCTTTATTATGTAAATTTCTTTTATATAGTTTCATCTTCTTAAAGATTGTCCTGATTTGGTATACTAGGTATCGGCCATATATGATTGTGCAATTAGTGTGAATACTTTAATGTTAATTAATCCGCAAAAAAATTTATGTCATTAAATTTTTTAATAAAAATGGCTGGGAGTATAATATGTTTGGAAAAGAAACCAAGGATGTACGAGTGGAAAAGAAACACGCTCGAGCTTATTATATGTCAATAAAAAATCCTAGTTGAAACAGATAAAATCTAAGGGGAATCTTATAACTTTATTCTCAAATAAATAATGTTTCAACATCAAAAAGCTTTTAATTTTATTCTCCAGTGTACCACACTAAACTCGACGTAAAAGGGCATAGAAAGCGAAAAATTATGATAAAGTAATCGATAAACAATAGCGTTTTAGACTCGACGTAACAGGACTCGACATAAAGGAAATTAATATCTTAGTAGTTTAGGCATATCTTAATAGTAGGATTAAGGATATAGGATTAGGAAGGGCTAAGGAGATGGACTCGGACATCCTTTACTCACTCACTAAAACACCACAGCATACAAGCTGTTATTTATTAGCGATCTTCTGTAAGGGGATGGTTACTGCCGCCAGACGGGCTACCCAAATGACTGTGAAACGCAGTGTGCCCTGCCACTACTTGTCAGATCCAAACCAGAACCAACCTTAAAAAGTTAATTTCCAAAGTTAGCCCTGGCGGGAATCGAACTCGCGACCCCCAAAACAGAGCGTTAAGGCACCTTCACCACTTGACCAATTTACTCACAAAGCGAGCGAAGCCGCGGCGCACAGCTAGTCCTTATATATATTTTATAAAGTTACGGGTGTCCATATTTGTTGGGAAGAGTCAAAACTTTTGATTTTGTTCAATAAAATAGTGTAAAAAATTCCAAATAAGTCTTCTGACACGGTTGATGTTAGTAATTACGTATTACGTGACGAAGATTGTCTTCGTTACGTCCAACAAATATTGGGGTTTTATTAGATTGCTAATGCTGCCGTGGGAGATTACTCGTGGGTAACACGTCAGCTTGTCAATCAGGGGGCACTGATCGAATCACACACTACTTGCTGAAATAGACCGCCCGCCCCAGACCGAGTACTAAATAAATATTGTTACGAGAAAATGTTACCATATTATTAAAGATTTCTTTTCAGTGAGGTTAAATTAAGGTCGACAGTCAAATTACAATCCGATCTGAATGACTTAACAAGGTGGTGTCATGATTCGGGCCTTGTGCTTAACATAAACAAAACAAAATTGTTAATTATAAAATTACCGTACGTTAGACAACTCCCTATAAAGAACTTACTAGCTCATGAACATGATTGTTTACACGTTCTCAATATAACAAACTGTAACTGTCCATCTATAGAAATTGTCAAAACGCAAAAATATCTCGGATTAACTATAGACGACAAATTTAATTGGAAGCCTCATATCGAACAAGTTTGCGGTAAACTAAGGACTTTCGTTGCAAATATTACGATATTAAAAAATCGCATTCCATTTAAGGTGAAACTTATGCTTTATTATGCACTGGCAGAACCCTATATACAATATGGCCTTACTAGTTACGGTCGCACCTATAAAACTCATATGAACAAAATCTACAAAATACAAGTAAAAATTCTAAAAACATTAGTCTCACCTAAATTAAAAAATATATGTTACGAAGATGAAAACGATCTTTTTAAGCATTGTAACATATTACCAATAAACACTCAATTTGCTTTTTCACTACTGAAAGAACAATATTTCAACGAATCCTTAAAGAGAGTGATGGAACATCCTGTATGCACTAGGGCAATCTCAAAGAAGCGATTACGTACACAGCGCGCCAATAGTTACGTACGATGAATGGACTAACGCTTATATTGTCCCGCGCATTATATCAATAGCCTACCTAACAATTAAAAATATTAAAATTAAATTAAAGGAATATTTTTTAAATTGCATTTGAATAAATTAACATAATAATGAATTGTATATAGTTAGATGTTAAAGCTTTTAATATTTTAATAATAATTTAAAGCATATAACATGATAGCACAAGGTTAAACCTAGGTGGTTTTTAGTGCATATTAATGTACATTTAGTTTTCTTTTTAAATAGGGGATCGGACAAATTTTCAGAAAGTGTTTTAAATTAATCTTCATGGATATTTATTCCCATAAAAAATACTATTTTATTTATTTATAGCCTTTTAGGTACTCAAAATCATGTTTTATATTGTTTGTCTTAACTGTTGATGGGACATCAACACTGTTGGTGGGACAACCTATAGGCGCAAAGATTTAAATGCAAAATTTAATTTAATTTAATTTATAGGCGTCCGATTTCGGTCTCTTACAAAGGTATTTAATAATAAAATATCCTCTCTCGTTAGCTCCGTGTCTTTCTATAACTCGCGTTATGAAGACGGTAAGTGACTGCCGCACATAGAATCCCATTTATATCTACAATTTTACAGCTGACTCCTGGATAAGGAAGACATCATTACGTGACGCGGATTTCCAAAATCAATAAGGAAATCAATCAAGCGCGTTCAATTATCGTGAAGCTCCGCAATTACTATTGTTCGCGACTCGCTTCTTGCGGGAACAGTAAAGTATAATAGAGCAAAAATTATGACTGTGATGATTAAAAATTGAAGATATTATGTCTTTTAGTATTGAATTTTGAAAATTCGGTTTTGCATGTGTTAACTTGCATTCCGGATTAAATCTTTTGATAAGAAACTTTTTGATGGCAATTTCAAGCCAAGATATTGAAATATTTATATGAATATGTTGTAATGAAATAAATAATAATAATAATAATAATAATGGAAATATATATATATATATATATATATAGAATGAATCCCGTTCATTTTCAAAATTATTTTATTAAGTAGGTACATGTAACTATGAATACCTACATAAGAACCACACGGGTCTATTACAAGTAGTATAAAGTATTCTGTATCATATCGTGAGTATGATACAGAAAACAATTTTTTTAAGGAAAATAAACAATGTTTGCGGATGACGCACAACTCTATTAACCGGTAAAATGGTTTGGACAGACAGATGCCTACATCAGCGAAGAACATTACGTAGGCGAATGTACACAGCACGTGGTACGTGTATTTTAATTAATGTATTTGTTTGGATACGTCAAGTACCTAGTTTTCTAAAGGGAGACTTTAATAAGTAAATAAATTTAAAAAGAATAATGATTGTAGATTTTAGTTAGTTAATTTAATTATGTACTTAATAGACAGTTTAGTCCAGGAAAATTTAGCCTCTCAAAACTTAAAATTTGAGTCTCTCAGAGGCATTTTTGATATATAAGCTTCGAGAAGATATGTAATATCGATTGGCGAAAAAAAAGTTTTGATTACACCCTATCTTATCTTATCTTATCTTATCTTAGTGGCTATTTCTGTCTGCTAGAGTACCAGTATCACTTCGTCCATTGCTGAAATATTGTGATCGCCACGTGAACTAAAGCTCTCTACCTATGCCTACCACGTTAAGGAACTGTAGTACTTTTTTGATAGAGGCATTCTTCACATCTTCACAAGCCATTGTGTGGCTTCCTAGGATGTGACTGCGCTTGTGCATCAGGGGGCCACATTCGCACAGGATATGCATTGGTGTTTCTTCTGCCTCATGGCAGAAGCGACACTCTCCCGTACTAGTGAGCCCCATTACTTTTAGGTGCCTATTGAGGCGACAGTGCCCCGTTAGTGCCCTAGATAGCATACACAAATTGCTCCTACTAAGCGACTTAGCCTGATTTGTCACGTTTCGACTATAGGCTTTAATAAGCGCTTTGGAATGGTTCAACCCTGGCAAGTTAATCCAGCGTTGGTAAGATTTAATAAAGCACTGGTTCCATATGGTCCAGCGAGCTAGGCTGTTTGGTAGTCCGCACATAGGTTCAGGACCTATTAGCCTACCTTTTGCGCCTACACGAGCCAATTCGTCGGCAATTTCATTGCCTTCGATCCCCATATGGCCAGGCACCCATCTTAGGACCACTTTGTTCTCGCGCCCTAAGGTATTTAAGTAGTCTACACAGTTTCGCACAAGCTTTGAGACTGTAGAGTCTGAGTCTAGTGCTTGAAGTGCAGACTGACTATCTGAATGAATGTAAATTACACGGTTGACGTAGTTTCTTTGCAGGTTGATTTCCGCGCATTCTAGGATGGCGAAGACCTCTGCTTGGAAGATGCTGGCGTACTGTCCCAAGTTTACACTGGTCCTGTAATCCTGGTCACCGCCATACACTCCACAGCCTACGTCAGGTCCTGATTTGGACCCATCAGTATACCAAGAAAGGCTACCTTCCTCCCAAGAGATCTTGTTATTTGACCAGTTTTCTCTTGAGAGTAGCTCCACAGTATAATACTTTGCTTCTATGTACTGTGGTACCATTGTATCAGTAGGCATGCCTAGGATGGGATCCCTTAGTACTGAG
Organism: Bembecia ichneumoniformis; assembly: GCA_910589475.2. Lineage (NCBI taxonomy): Eukaryota > Metazoa > Arthropoda > Insecta > Lepidoptera > Sesiidae > Bembecia > Bembecia ichneumoniformis. The sequence continues at coordinate 14,481,183 of OU342524.1, read as the reverse complement.
TCTTCTAGAGCTCTGAGTACCTTGGACAGCCAATTGTGTTTACCCCGATTCATCATTCTGTGCATACTGGTTCTCGCCTCCTTCTCTAAAAATAGATTTAGAGGCGGTAAGCCCAGAATAGCCTCCAGAGATGCTCCGGGGGAACTCGACATGGCTCCTGTTATCATCAGACATGCCAAACGCTGTACGCCATTAAGCTTGTCGATGGTCGTTTTCTGGTTGGCTTTTCTATACCATACTATAGAGGCGTATGCGATCATCGGCCTCACAATAGCAGTGTACAGCCAGAGGGTGAGCTTTGGACACGGGCCCCAACTCTTCCCTACCATTCGACGACTGATAAATAAGGCTGCCTTAGCCTTATTTATCACATTTCCAATGTGTGCATTCCACGTTAGTCTCTGGTCGAAAGTAACTCCCAGATATTTGACACAATTACACCCTATAGAAGGGGTAGAAAAAAAATATTTTTTTCCAAATTATATAAAAATGGTAAGAGTTAGAAAAAAGATTCAGACAAATATTGCAAATAATTTAATTTTACATAGAAATGTTCATATTACTTTTTTTCTAAAATTAACGGTGTTAGGGAGGTTAGAAGATAAAGGTTGATACTGTATTTTTTTAATGTGGGTCTTAACTCTGTTAATTTTAGTTTTAGCAAAAAAAGTTATATGAACATCTTATTGTGTAAATAACGTTGGCAGGTGTCCGGCTTTAGCCGGACATATCCGGCTTTTTAAAGTCGTGTCCGGCCAAATATATTCAAGTCCGGCTCGTCCGGCTTTTGTTAGGCTTTTGGTCAACACCGCAGCGGCCAGAATCACGCGGACACGCATGATTCGCGATCTTACAAATTACTTTAACAAAACAATGTGTGATACATAATAAAGAGTAGAGTAGGTCTTAAAGTAATAAATGCACAAATAAAAAGAACTATTTCTTTTAAAAATCAGTATGTCAGGCTTTTATGGCAAAATGACCTGCTAAATATGAGTCTGTGTCCGGATTTTCTAAAATATTTTTCTGAAACTTATTTTGCAACTCTTAGAGTTTTCCATAATTTGGAAAAAACACCCATTTTTTTTTCATACTTGTACAGGATGGATTCGAAATTTCTTTCACCCATGGATATTTCAAATCTTCTAAAAACTTATATCAAAAATGTCCCTGAGGGACTTAAATTTTGATTTTTTAGTAAATATTCTGCTGACGCTTAAGGACCTATAGGTATGTGTGAAGATTATAAAATAAAATCTTAGTAAAGAGAGAGAACTTTTAAAAAAATGAAACAATATCTCTCTGTATCTGCAAGATCAAACGCCAGACATTTTATTGTCAACATCTAAAATTGTTGACGAGTTTAAGTATATGTAACACATGGGCTGAAAAGTCCCGGGCCTAACAAAGAAAACACGGTTTTATTTTTGTTCAAAATTAGCTTTATTCGTCAACGTAATCTCCACCAAGAGCAACGCAATCATTCCAGCGCCGCTCTAACATTTCAATACCACTTTTGTAGAACGATTTATCTTTTGCCTCAAAATATGCCTTAGTTTCAGCGATAACTTCTTCATTCGAGAGAAATTTCTTACCGGCGAGCGTTTTTTCGAGGTCTGCGAATAGCCAATAGTCGCTGGGAGCCAAATCTGGCGAATACGGTGGATGTGGGAGCAATTCGAAGCTCAATTCATGTAGTTTTGCCATTGTTTTGATTGACTTGTGACACGGTGCGTTGTCTTGATGAAACAAAATTTTTTTCTTGGCCATATGCGATCGTTTCTTTGCAATTTCGGGCTTCAAACGCTCCAATAACGCTATATAATATTAACTGTTGATGGTATTTCCCTTCTCAAGATAGTCGATGAATATTACAACACGCACATTCCAAAATACCGAGGCCATACCCTTTCCAGCAGATTGTTTTGCTTTCGGGCGCTTTGGACGAGGTCCACCAGTTGCTGTCCACTCAGATGACGATCGTTTTGATTCCGGAGTGAAGTAATGATTCCATGTTTCATCCATTGTCACATATCGACGCAAAAACTTCGGTTTGTTACGCTTAAACATGGCCAAACACTGCTCAGAATCATCAACACGTTCTTGTTTTTGGCCAACAGTGAGCAAACGCTGCACCCACTTTGAACATAGCTTTCTCAACGTCAAATGCTCATGCAATATAAAACCAACACGTTCTTTTGATATCTTTACGATGTCAGCTAACTTACACAACTTCATTTTTCGATCATTCAAAACGATTTTGTGGATTTTTTTGATGTTTTCTGGTGTTACCGTCTCATTTGGACAACACTGCGTTCTGCATCATCGGTGTCTCTACGACCACGTTTGAAGTCAGCAAACCAACGTTTTATTGTTATTTCTGATGAAGAGGAGTCCCCATAATACTTTTCAAGTCATTGCTTCGCTTGAACGGTATTTTTTCCCATCAAGAAGCAGTGTAAAATTAAAACAAGAAATTGTTTTTGATCCATTGTTTTGAAAATAACAAAAGTAGCGTCACTCTTGGCACAATAACTCACAAACTAATGAATAGAATATCATGAAATTTTAACAGCTGTCTTTTGAAGGTTAGTACTAACCTTCAAAAGAGGTGAATTTAATAAAACTAGCGCCATCTATGTGTTAGGCCCGGTATTTTTCAGCCCATGTAATACACCCTTTGTATTCATCAACTGTAAAATTTGTTTATGTACTACTTTTAACCATATTTCAACATTTTAAATACAATTTTCAAAATCAATCATCAAAGTTTAACTTTCTTAACTTCGAAATGAACCCTTTGGTCATTTGAAGAGCACATTTGTCGAGTGGTTAAAGGTGCTTGGCTTAGTGCTATGTCCCATTTAAAAAAAAAAAAAAAAAAAAAAAAGGGGGTCCGACTTTAATTCTCGGCAGGGCCAACTTTGGAAATTAACTTTTTGAAGTTGACTCTGGTTTGGATCAGTCAAGTAAAGGCAGAGCACACTGCGCTTCGCAGTCTTTTGGGCAGCCATTCTAGCGGCAGTAACCACCCTCTTGAAGACCATCGTAAAATCATAATATGTGTTTCGGTGAATGAGCAAGGGATGCCAGAGCTCATTTCCTTATCTCTTATCTTTAATCCTATTCCGACTGTAGTATGCAATAGCAGCAAGACCGACTGCGCAATAGCAGCAACATTCGCATTTCTAGCCATCTACCATCAAGTGGACTGTCAGCCTGTCTGACGAACTTCACATATAAAAAAATTACTTCATTAAGTGGCTGTAAATGGACTCGCATGACATGATCAAACAAATTACAATTGAAATTTTTCAAAAGAACACTTTACCTTTACCGAAGACATTTGCTGCATTAGCGGCGCCATGGTCGATCTTGCGTTTTCGTTATTTAATTTTAAATTCATAGCTTTTTTATTAGAATTAAAAAAAATTAAAACTAAAAATGTATATTAAATTAATTTAAAAAAATACACTAAAACACTTCAACTGAAAATAATATTTTTTTTCTATGTATAAAGTCAAGTAGTAAATAAATTTGTCGGTACGTTTCATCAGATACGATGGCGCGGACTCACTGCACGTAGAATAAAAGTGACTGCATAATGAATGGGCAACGTACAGCTCGTTTACTCCGGCCGTTAAAAACGCGTAAAGTCTTGAAACAGTCAATCACTTGGACAGCCGGAGCGCGGAGAATAACTCCACGGCCTCGTAACAATACTCCAATTAATCACGGACGACTTATGTATCGACACCTAAAGATTTCCAGACCTAACTTTATGGTTACAGCGAAAAGGAAATTGTCTGTTTGAATTAACGAGCTTTCGGTAAAGACGAGACATTTGGACGAGTAATTTTGATATTAGCTCTTTGCATCTGTGAGTTCCATTTTTATTTTATTTTATTTCAACTATAGTAATAAAAGGAGTTGGCGCCTATCCGTATTTTTCTCAAGATAGTCTTATATTTTTCTAAGCCCTGATAAAATAAAATATAGATAATCTATTCGATATCTATACATATAATAAAATCGTAAACGAGCCGTGTCTGTACATTAAATATTTAAAAAAAAAAGAAAAAAAAAAACAATTTGTTCATGTTGTACTTATGTTACCGCAACTTCGTACGCGTGGTATTCGGTATAAAGGGTAACTATTTTGTTTGTTAACCGATTGGAATGAAACAAACACTAAATGTTACGGGAACTTGGTACAATACATTAGTGAAAACCGCATTCAAATCGGTTAAGCCGTGTCTGAGATTAGCGTGCACAAACGCACAGACAAACAGACGAAAATTCTAAAAACTATTTTTTTTTACCTCGGTGTCATAAGTATACCTACAACGTGTACTAATTGTTTTTTTTAATATATTTAATGTAAACTCTTATGTACTTATATGTTGTAAAATATACACTACATATTACTGGACGCTTGTTACATACAATATACATCAGTGGAAACCACATGAAAATTTGTTATGCCGTTTCTAAGATTAGCGTGCACAGAGGCATAGTAGGCAAAGAACGATTTAATATATGACAAGTATACCCAGCCTAAGCTGAACCCTACTTAATATGACTGATCTGAGGTCAACTTAAATTAGAACTCCCAAAATCACCTAAACTGACTATTTTTAAACTTTATATAAACTTTTCCATCATCGTCGTTTTACAGGTGATAATATATAGTTAACTAAAGTTTCAGCCAATTCAACCGAAAATTATTTTATTGCTTTTTTGTGGAAAAAATGTTGGACGTGATTCTTTAAATACACATAACTTTTTTGTTTGTAAACCGATTGGAATAAAACAAACACTAAATGTTACGAGAAGCTTGCTATAATACATCAGTGAAAACTGCATTAAAATCGGTGAAGCCGTTTCAGAGATTAGCGCGAACAAACGCACAGGCAAACAGAAAAAAAATCTAAAAACTATTTATTTGACTTTGGTAACATAAGTACAACGTGTACAATTTTTTTTTAATATTTAATGTACAGACACGGCTCGTTTATGATTTTATTATATGTATAGATATGTTTTCTCACAGGGGTCGCAGGGACGAAGTCGCAGGCACCAGTAAGTATATATACGATTTTGTAGAAATAATCCAATAGACTGATTGATGCCTGGCTAAACATGATTAATGTCAAGAGAATTATTATCCCAATTAATAAGATACACAGCCTGTATTCAATCTCTCAGTTTCGGTTATTGGCATTAAATATAGGTACATTAAGGGAGATAATGGCATATACGATACGCATATAATAGAGATAGGTGTATAACGAACTTAGTATTCAATTACTTGTAAGTGATGTTTCTCGGTTATCTAATTGTTACTGCCTTTTAGTAGTAGTCGTTGTTTTAATATAGGACAGTCCCGATAACCTTCCCAATTAGTATTTATAAATTAGATGTTATAAAATATAACAGGTGATTTCTCAAGTAGGTATAGTTTTTTAAAAAGCTTCCTAATTACTGAAAATGAAGTTGGCGGAAGATCTTACATTTTAATGGTTTGATTTTTATGAGTACTTCTTATATTAACCACTGACAATGATTGATAGAATTGTTCTCCCAGAAGGAGTTCTCCCAGAAGGGGGTTTCCCTTTATAGCCAGTCACGAAGGGGGTTCCCTAAAGAGCACCAGAAAAATCCCGAATCCTCAGTATACTGAACCTGGTAAAAAGTCGTCGACGGAATATCGGAAACCGTGAGGGCCAGGAGGGGAGGGTTTGCAGCATGTCGTAGAGGGTTACCACACCGCGACCTAAAAAAAGGGGAATTCGCGGGCAGAAACTAGTTAATATTTATAAAGATAAACCACTTGTTTGAATGAACATTTCGATCATTCGCTTGTGGATTTATGGCCAACTGCGATTAACCCAAAATAATGAAACGGAGAATTTAATGAAACACAGATTGTCAAAAGTGACCGAGTTCGATTCCTGGGTATTGTCGGAGTACTTCTTATATTAACCACTGACGATGATTGATACAAATGTTCTCCCAAAAGGAGTGCGAGGAGGTTTCCTAAAGAGCACCAGAAAAATCCCGAATCCTCAGTATACTGAACCTGGTAAAAAGTCGGCGACAGAATCTCAGAAACCGCGAAGGTCAGGAGGGGAGGGTATTTAATATTTATATTATAATATTTATAAATATAGTTAATACTTATAAAGATAAACCACTTGTTTATATGAACATTTCGATCATTCGCTTGTGGATTTATGGTTAACTGCGATTAACCCAAAATAATGAAACGGGGAATTTAATTAAACACAGATGTTTTCAAAAGTGACCGAGTTCGATTCCGGATATTATCGGAGTTTTTTTAATCCCTTTGAGTCATCCTACGTTTGAGATTGTTTTGAGGATATTTATGTGCCCGAATTAGATTAAAAAAATGGTTGTCTGTAAAGTCGGTTTAAGGACGATAGTTTAAGGTGACGTCATAACAAAACATTGATGAAATGATTGCATACTTTTATGACGAGTGGAAGGGAGATAGATGCGACGCAAGCCGAACGCTGAAGCCGATAGTGCCTTTCGCTCGCTCATGTCGCGCTCTCGCTCCGATCGTGCATCAGCTCGAACGTAACGGGACAATGAGTCATCATTTTTCGTGCGTGCAGCCGGCGTTCATCGATTTATTAGACGTTGTCGCGTCAAAATATTAACATATTAGAACCATTTAGGTTCTGACTATAAGAAAGAACGACGAGGTTCAACCGTGGTCTAGAGACATGAATTTCATTTTTTCCGTTCAATGAAATTCAAATGAAATTTTCCGTACGTCATTAAAGTCAATGACTTGAAAGATAAACAAGCCGTTAAACACCGAAGCTCTGAAAGTTTTCCGTTACTTACCTATTGTCTCCTTTAATTGTGAGATCCAATGAAACAGTCCCATTTTACTGAGACTGTTGGGAAAGCTATTAAACGGAATTAAACTTTTCAAGTGTAGACGTGGAAATGTTTTGATTTAGTTAAGCCTGACAAATAATACACAGAGACAAAGTCTGGTTTCAACAATGTTTCAAAGTACGAGTCTAACTTTTGCTACACGCTAAATAACTTAACAAGTAACTACAATTTGGAGTATTAGAGTGGAGAGTTAAATTTTGTTTGTCATTGCAAACAGAGAATTTATTGATATTTAACGAAGTAAAAAATACTAAAGTACCTACTGTTATCGCCTGTTCATTGTTATAATTGTGTGATTTAGAAAGTAAGGTTACTATAGGCTTATAAATTTAAAGGGTGCTCTGAATGCATTTAACATTTGTAAACTTGTAAAACAACCATCTTGAGGATGTAAATACCCCTTACAACAGATAACCATGAAATACGTAACATATGCTGTTTCGGTGCCAGAGTCTATGCTCCTATGATCGTAGTATTCCCTAACCTAACCCTGCGTGAAAGAAGAAGTCACTGCATACCTCTTTTCTACATGTATGTATGTTGGCGACGCACCATCTGGTGACTTTTGTCTCACACTAATATGAAGAAAAGAAAAAAACACAAGCTTTTTAAAGACTCGATGACTTTAAGAAGGCTACTCGCCGGCGAATTCACTATCTGCTAGTAAACTCGCCCAGAGTAATCATATTCACCAGTTACTAGCAAATTGTAAACGTTTGCTTTACAAGTTTAAAAGTTTAAAAGTTGAGAGCCGGGCTACTTCTCTCGCTACTCGCTGGCTATTGGGCTTGTTAGCTAGTAAAATAACCGTCTGTCATCATACTCGTAGTTACTGGTAAGATGGCTGCGAGTATCTCATTTGTTTACGAAATGTCGACGGAATGTTATCAAAACTGGATTAAAAAAAGAAAGCAAAACGGCACAGAATACTTTCATTAAAATTCTGGATGGAAATACGCGACAAACACAGGGTATTCTGTTGATAGATGTTAAGAAAATCTACAATATAATCTAGAACACCCAGGAAAGTTAAAATAACAAGAAAAACAAAACAACACTTGCTTTAAACTCACTAGCTAATTGGCTACTGCTCAGAGCGAGTTGAATGTTTTGTATGTGTCATCCTATCAACACACGCCGATTCGACAGCTTGTAACTTGTAAACTCCCTTAATATAATCGAGACTTAACTGAGTCGTTTTAAATGAAAAATGTTTGATGAAGATGACAGTAAATGTGTGTGTCCTATGTTTAAGAAAACCTCAAAAACGGTGGGTCATATTTTTTATAGACTGCAAAAGAAATTTACGATCGACAGAATTTTGTAATAAGTATCTAGGTACCCATAATAATTACGTACTAGCGGTACCAGCTATATTTCATTTTATTGTTGCAATAAATAAAGCTTCACGAACTGAGAGCTCTATGAAAAAATTTCGCCGCAGCTGAGGGTCGAATTGTAATTCGTATTTAAATAATGTCTATTGTAAATGTACCCGTATGTCAATGCCAGATCGCTTTTCCTTTCTGTTATTGTCAGAACAGTAGCTGGCTACCGTCTCAAATAGGTATACACAATGAACACAACACACGTACGTGCTCTTACATATTACATTCGAAACTATTCATCCGATTTAAAAAATCTTTTACCAATCATTTGAATGGAATTTCAGAATGGACATCGACTAGATATTCCACGTGGGCGTAATAGTCAGTTTGACTATTACGTAAGTCCACGTAATAGTCAAACTGTACCGTTGGATACTGCAACAAATCGTTGAAATTGATTGCTGAAGTCTGGCGGCAATTTAGATCTATAGGTGTGACTATTTCTTAGCATTTCATCTGCCCTTGTGGTGTTAAATCGAGCATTTTAGGTGATTTCAACTGAGATGCCCTAAGAATGACAAGAAAAAAAAAACTTTTTCTAATAAAAATTACAATTTACAACATTTTAAAAATTTAATTCATTACAGCTGATATCGTACCACTAACAAATCGATGGCGGGAAACAAAAATAAATCGATGAAAAAGTGACTGTCGCCTAATTTTCCATTATTAAATGAGAGTTCAAATAAAAAAAGTAACTTAACAGACCAGTCTTTTATGAAATAATACGATAATGAATACTTTTTCTGTTCCGCTAATTTGTGCTTGCCGGTATGTATATATAAGACTTAATTTTATTAGTATCGCATAAATATTTTTGTTTCCAGAATTACTAATATATAATTTGATCTTACTCATACTACCATATTCTTTCTTGACCAGAGTCAGAATTAGGTATGCTTACCATAGGTAAGATAGCATTTCAAATTAAGAAATATGGAAATCCAGTTTAATTCATGGTCCTTAAAATAACGAGAACATTATTTTTAATTAATTTTAATTTCGATTTAAAGCAGTTTCAGTATACCATTTTTTAATTCAGATATTTTTTTACTTTCCAATTCTGTCTAGATTTATAGCTGTGATACTAAATAAATTTTAAGTTATTTTCGCATTATTCCGGTTTGTAACAAAATCTACATAGTTCTGCCTTGAGTGTATAGTGAGATATAGTGTATGAGCCTATGTCATAGTATTTTAGATTGTTGAGTAAAATTAATGAGAAGGCGAATATAACAATCTGATATTAACTTATTGTGTACCTTCACTGTTCAAAATTCGATCATGTTGGAAAAAAAAATTGTTATCACTATAAAGCTCGTCACTGATATACAAAAAAAAAGAAAATCAGTTCACAAAAACTTTTTAAATCTTCCAACCCAAAAACAAGTGTGTGTGTGTCAGCTTTCCTAGCGTCAGTAGATAACTGGATACCCAATTATTTTATATTATTTAGTTACATTCCTCATACGTGATGATTCAGATGTCACGTGTTCCAACAAAAGTTATGTTAGTTACATTCGGTATACACAGATATCACTATGATTTTTAAGTTCAAATTGTTCATTTTTTCGACGACAGGTGTCGCTGTGCGCTATCGTTTCGTTCCTCAACGCGGACTACACTTTTCATACAAGATTTCGACGTTTGCTTGCTTGTTATACTACAATAGAATTAGAAAACATAAATATATGCATCAGCTGTCTCAAAGATATCAAATTTGCAGATAACGTAACGCTTTTTAGTTAACGCTTGTATTAATTTTAGTCCTCAGAAAATCGATTCTTAAGAAGTAAAATCCGAAAAACGTGAAACACTTAGTAGTAAAATACTTTTATTGATTAAATTGATCTAAACATTCCGATATTAGAAAGTTACTGAGTCTCCTTAATACGTTATGACACTCTATTTCTAATTTTAAAAAAAACTATATTTCAAACAATTGTCCATATTGGAGTTCTCAACTATACCTACATATTATTTAAGCTTATTGATCACTCTCTATTACTATTATGGATTCTTATTATTCATATTATTGAGTCAACCACCAAAGATGTAATTCTCATATGCCGTGTTGCGTAAAAATCTGCAACTTGTGCATTAGCAAATATTCCCGATGTACAACAATAGCGCGGCAACCCCAACAGCCAACAACGAACGCGTTGTTCTATATGCGCGTAGGGTCAATTTTAATTCCGTTAGGATTTAATATCGCGTATCGCGTTTCGGTCCTCTTTAGGATTTAGAAACTTCCCTCATATTAAATCTCAACAGTAATGCATAGAAAGGGTAACTTACTGGATTCGAGAAAACTATATGCAGTGGTTTCCTGGAAAACTTTTTGACAAATGATTTTGACAATATAAATTTTGCAAAACTAATATTCACTCACTGATCCAATTCGACCATAATCTTTTAGTTCTTATTTTATTTTTATGTTAAGGTCGGCAGACAGGCGTCAACTTGATGGTAGTTGACTATACTGTCGCCTATAACACAAGAAACGACACAGATGCTACAAATGCGTTGCCGACTACAGTAGGATTAAGGATAAGTGATTGGATAGGAAAATGGGCTCTAGCATCCCTTACTTACTCACTGAAACACAACAGCACCAGAACAGCACACGTGCTGCTATTTCACGGTGGTCTTCTGTAAGGTTACTGCCGCCAGACGGGCTGCCCAAATGACTGCGAAACGCAGTATGCGCTTCCTCTGCTTTCCAAATCCAGACCAGAGTCAACTTTAAAAAGTTCATTTTCAATGTTGACCTTGCCGGGAATCGAACCCGGGAACCCTAGAACTCATCCAACGGGCTCGTCAAATTACACTATTAATTACACTAAAGCTCACTATACCTACTAAACAAAAAACGGGACAAGTGCGAGTTGAACTCGCGTGAAGAGGGTTCCGTACGATGTTACCTATCCGCACAATATTGAGTGATTTACCATGTTATTTTAATATCATGGACTTCTTATCGGTTTTCCTATAATCTATAAGTAGAAAACTAATTTCTGTATTTTTTTTTCAAAACTTTAGGTTCAGTAGTTTCGGAGATAGGGGGGGGGATGGTCGAACAGACGGACACACGAGTGATCAACCCTTTTTTATTCGGATGTACGGAACCCTAAAAAAGAAAATCAGTTCTTTCTCACTTCTTTCGCTTATGTACCCACATATGCGTCCAGATAAGTAATTATCGATTGGAAATTGGAACAGACGTGTGTGAAAGTGGATTACTGGTTTGCAGCATATTTGTGCAGTATGTGAGCATGTCGTTGAACTATGGGCGTGAAATGGCACGCTGCCCACTCGGCGTCGCCAATATCGCGACGCCATAACTCAAGAGCGTCGGCTGTGCGGTGTTGCTTGCTCTGCCAACTAACCTTATACTGTCGACAGTTTGGCGGATCATTTATCCTGATACACAATCTCACCTCTTGCCTCTTACTTACATTCAGGAATTCACCTCTTGCCACTCATAATTTGAGTGACCGTCTGGTGACAGAAACTACCCTGTTACCGTGAAATAAAAGCCACGTGTCTCTCTTTCTTGGTATATTCTGGTTTTGTAATTTTGTGAAAATGTCCTGCTAAATATGAGTCGGTATCTGGATTTTCGATTTTGTGGCCTGGCAACCCTACCTGCGAGGGGCCCTCTTACTCGGCGACTTTATTCACCTTCCGCGGCTGGCGCCACAGTCAGCTAGTCCCTCATAGTTAAGTAGGTTTAAATTCTTTTAATATTCATCCCCAATAACTGGTGGCGATTCCAAATTCCGCTCAGGACTAGAACTAATTCCATGTCGAAGAAAATTTTTAATTGGTAAGAATCACACATAATCTTGTGCATATAATAGGTATATAGAGGTTCATGTAATGCATCCTCCGTGATGTACTGGCGTGCATTCGAATCTGTTTTGAATATTTAAATTCGAACGAGAAGATGACACGCAATGAAAAAGAAACAAGTGCAGAGAGACGACGACGAGCATTGAGATGGGGACTGCGTGGATCGTAAGAGCAGACACAGGATTTCAAGATTTTCTCATCTTCACATTGATCAGCAAAAGTCCTGGAAGATCTCAAGAGGAACATTTTTAGTGACAGAGTTTTGTGAATATATATAAAGTGTACATAGTGATGAGTAAAATGTAAATATTTTGATTTTTTTATGGCGAAATTTTATTCTTTATATTTGTGAGTGTTTATTTTGTGAATATATTTCTTGTGTACAGACAATAAACAGTTTTTATTTCTTGTGTTTTTGGAGTTATAGATTAGAGTTTAGAGTTATAGATTAGTTTGAAAGTAGGACAACAGCTCCTACAGGTATGTGCAATTGCATGTTGCATATGTGCAGAAGGTATCTTTTTAAAGATTATTCCTCTCCGTTAAAAAAGAAACCGAATAGAAACTGGAGATGACCACACATATTACTTCGCTCCGAGGCTCTGACAGACTGAAATTATATTATTTTTGGATGACAATGTGCGCGGTGATTTTTTTGTGTGCTATTAAAATTTTTCTGAAGTACCTATAATAACATCACATTTCTCTTATCGACATACAAAACCATTATCTTCAATTATACATAGGTAGGTACTTATAGATACATGAAACGATTCTCCCTTAATCGCTCCTTAATTAATGTTTGACGTCAAAGACCTCGAGTAAATATGTAGGTATTTCAATTTCATATACAAATTACCTGTTGTATGATTTAATGGCTCATAAAACGCAAAGCGTGTGATTTTCAGAGAGCAGTAATAAGATAAATCTGTGAGATTTAAGTCACGTTCCTGACCTGAATTACTGGATTTTCTGCGACATTCAGTATGTGTACGTACACAAGCTCAAATTTGCGTGAAATATTAAAATAAAGTTTACTTGCTCCTAGCAATTTTTATACATATATACCTAAATATCCTTTATATGGTGAAAGTTATCATCTTTACAACTGTTATTTAACTGTGTTTTATTTTACTTTGTTAAATAAAAGTAAAATGATTAATGGTAAAATAACAGTATTCCGTCTAACCATTACAAATATAATAAGAGTTCTATGAAGTATACTTATACTTTGAAGTAGATATTATGTCACAGAGAAAGAGAGATAAACATAACGTTGAAAAAATTATAATTCGTCCATTCGTCTCGAACATTCCATTCTAACATTTTTTGCACATATGGAACGTACATATTTAGTTAAATATTCAACGCCTTACACCTATTTTCTTTGAGTTATTTCCTAAAAGGTATCTAATGTCGCCTCAATGGCTATTTTGTCTTTGTCAGTTCTCAAAGCAAAATTTTACAACTCCCTGGCATCATGGGACAAATAATACTTAGGGTGCTTTTCAAATTATTGACTGGACTTACTGGAGAAATTAGCTATTGAAGCCCAGCCCAGGGCCGGATTAACCATGTGAGGGCCCCTAGGCAAGAGAGTCTCAGAGTTCCTTAAAACCGTTGTGGCATCACCAATGAGTGGACCTCCGCGCCTGCGCAATGGGGACGTTTGCCGACAGCGAATCGCTAACGCTCGTTAATTCGAAGAGTCGGAAAATTTGTTGACAGCGGCAGCGGAAGCACGCACAATTAAACCAACATCCGCTCCGCTTATTGTTATGTACCCGTACACTATAAAAATTTATTTTTTGTGTATTTAGTCAGTATTTATTTATTTTAGTACTTTACTAAAATAAATAAATAAATTAACCACTTAGACAACTTGCGGCGTCTCATTTACCACGTCTGACCTCCACCAAACAGTTTCTAACTTCGTCAACTATGCAATTCTATTCAAAATTACTATGTTTTCACTACACTACCAAGATATGGTATCACCCTATTAAAAATTTTATTATAAGCAAAGCTTTGAAGCGTCTTAGTCTCTAATCTGTTAAAATCGTCGCGGTAAATATGCATAGGTTTCAATAACTTGAAATACGTTCTGAAATTCACATTAGGACGAAGTAGTTTAAAAAAAACGGGACAAGTGCGAGTTGAACTCGCGTGAAGAGGATTCCGTACGATGTAATTCCCTTGAGCAGAATGGTCGTCACCTACAATAATTTAATTAGGGGAACTGGTGTAGATATCTTTCAGTATTCCTCCGCATGTTTTAAAAGAAGGGTTAAAAAAATTCTTTTATCACGTACTGCATAATGGTTTGTTGTTTTATGAGTTTTTGTTTTTTTATTCCTTTATTATTGGTTTATTTTTTTAATTTTAATTTTTTTTGTTGTTTTCGTCTTAGTGCATGCCAAGTTAGCCTATAAGTGGAGTATACGATATTGTAAATTAATTTTTGAATGTGTTTATGTATAAGGATGATTGTATAGGGGAGCAGGGGGGAATTGGAGCCTACTAAGGAAAAAGTTCAATAAAAGGCAAATTTATGGATACTTTAGGAACTTTTTATTAGAAACCAAATCCTTACTTATTTGACTATCATTTAATCACAGCGTCAACGTTACATTACTAGGCATTTGGCCACAGATAAACTTTTTTCAAAAAAACAGAATCGCTCCCATTATCCGACTTTGCGGGAAATGAGACCCTATAAATTCCCATATGTGTAATGGGAGCTACTTAATTAAGCCAGCCTCAAAAATTTCTAAAAGTCAGTCTGAAATCTCACTTTCTCATATAAATATTAATATAAACGTAACCGTATAATAATTAATTTTAAGGATCCAAGCAAAAAACACAAATATAATCAACCGGGAGCCAGAACCAGAACATTCTTTATGAGCAGAATTCACAGTAAGTGAATTTTGTTGTAAAACACTTGATGTAGATAAGTTCGTTGCTGGTTTCCTAACAACACGTGACTGCTCTTGTTCAATATTTGCCGTGGATTGGATTACGACAGCTCCTTTCCAGCTCCTGTTGAATACCACGAGATGAAGGTGCAAGTGGGTCAGAATTGCCAGAGCTTGTTGTTGAAAAACGGGTCTCTGAGACTGAGCAACAGCAGCCGAACTTGCTTGCTGATTAATTTGGTTTTGATCTTCATCCACGGCAACAAAATCGTCTTCTGAAAATACAGCAGGGTTTACGGGAAAAATTCCCGTGGCTTTGAAGCCAGAGATCCCTTTGTCTAAGCTTGCTACTCTGGCATAAGCTTTGTTGAACAACCCTGCAATCTCGTATGGTGTTAGTAGTGGCACGTTCCCTTTTTCTTGGCATTTTGGCATCTGAAAACAATACATATTAAAATGCATATGGGGTAATTGGGAGCTACAAGGGGTAATCAGAGCCTAATAAGCTCTGATTACCCGAATACCACCATCTTGAAATTGAATAAAATGATATCCTGAATCTAGCTTGTAATGAAATTATACGCACAGATACTCGAAATTGATAACATTAGCTATAAAATAAAACTGGTTTGATTGTAACAAACATATAATTTCACACTTACCTGGACGTTGAAATTTCGTATTTTTTATAAGTGCGGAGCAAAAAAACGACAAGCATCCATGGTCACATAATGTGTGGCACTGGCGAGCCTAGCGCGGCAGGGGAACACGGTCGAAGTGTGACGAAGGCATACGAATGGCAACCGAGAGAATACGAGCTATAGTTTTATCTCTAGTCGCATCGCTCCTATTACCCGCTGGCTCCCATTACCCCCTGCTCCCCTACTGCGTTGGCTTCCTAATAAAATAAATAAATAAATGTTACCTATCCGCACAATATTGATTGATTTACCATGTTATTTTAATACCGTGGACTTCTTATAGGTTTTCCTATAATCTATAATAACTACAAAACTAATTTCTGTATTTTTTTCAAAATTTTAGGTATAGTTATATATACCTAAAATATATTTTATTTGTTGTTTCGGAGATGGTCAATTTTCGTCTGTTTTCTTGAATAACTTGGAAATTATGTATTTATTTTAAAATTACATTTAAGATCTGCACAAGACCTTCCATTTGATATCACACGATGCAGTTTCCAAAATTTTTTTTTTTTAATTTTCCACCTTCCCCCCAAAATTGACCTCCCATATACAGATTTCATCTATTCACGTCACACCTCTGCGTTTGGGTCACAGAAATTGATATGTTTACCAAATTTCAACTTAATCGGTCTAGTAGATTCGGAGATAATTGACTGTGACCGACGGACAGACGGACACACGAGTGATAAGGGTTCCGTTTTTTTATTCGGACGTTCGGAACCCTAAAAATATGGCAATAATATTGTTATAATGAATTTGTTACGTACAAATCATCTCATTTAATTTTCAATCAAAATGTTTTTTTTTTTCACTGAGGCCGGGGGGCCCTAGCCGTTGCGGACCTCTAGGCAGTTGCCTGGCCCTGGTCCAGCCTGCGTACATTCCTTGAACACGTGGTAAACGCTCTGCACAATGCTGCATTCGGCACAATTCTACGTCGCCCACTTTCGCCTCGTGTAAGCGTGTCCAAAGCGTAAACTCATGGCAGTCAGTATGGGTATGGTGTTGTGACTCTGAAATTGCATTGTAGTCTATATTGATTGAAAAAACGTGCTACCCTATATGGACTTATTCTTTTCACAAAAACATTCGTGAGAAATTATGTGAGTTTGACCATTCCCACTACAGTTTGTACAACTCCATCGTGATTGGATTTCAGTACGCCAAATGTCTGGACCAAGTCTGGACATTTCAAGTGAATTTGTTAGTTTATCCTACTCAAGTTTATATTTCAAAAATTTATAGTGGTTTGCACAAATATTTACATTGTGCAGCTAGAGTGCCTACCTACCGTGAACAAAGTTGCGGCCGTATACTGTTCTACTTGTAAATTCAGATGTCTAACTTTGTTTACATTTTATGCATTCCCGTAATAAACTTGAATCCTTCGTTTGGATGTATTTACGAGCATTGAAACTGTAAACTCAGCGGGGAAGACACGAAACAAAGTAGTGACTTTTATTTTGTATACTACGTAGGTATATATTAGACCCAGGTTTACAAATTTCTATTATCGATTGCATAGAACATATTAGGGCGGGGAAATAGTCTTTTCGCATATTACATATTATGTATAAACTTGTAATAAAATCTCTTTGGCTGTCATGTATCACCCTGTTACGAAATGAACGTCATTTTTGAAAAAGTGGAGCAAGATTATCAGTCTGTGAAGTCTAACCGACCTTTGACCACTACCTTTTTCGCACGTTCTTGTCGTACGTGATCCACTTTTCATCACCAGTTATCAATCTCTTCAAAAAGGGTTCGGTTTCATTACGTCTCAATAAAGAATCCCAAATGAGTACACGATTCATAAGGTTTCTTTCAGTGAGCTCGTGTGGCACCCAAATATCGAGCTTTTTTGTATGCTCAGCTTTTTTCAAATGGGTCAAAACTGTTTTGTGGTTAATTCCCAGTTCTTCAGCTATATCGTAACTACTGATATGCCGATCTCGCTCCACTTTTTCAAAAATGGCGCACATTTTATCCGTAACAGGGCGACCAGAGCGAGGTGCATCTTTGACATCAAAATTCCCGGATTGAAAACGCTTAAACCAACTTTATGCTACTCTTACTGACACTGCCGTCACAAATATTTTCGCGGCTTGCGTTGTATTTTTCTTTTGTAATAAAATTTTAAAATGTATATAATTTCTTCATTAGATTCCCTTATTTTGACAGAAAGAATAACAAATGAAAAATAGCTGGAAACAACATTTTACTAATTTGTTTCTTTCTTTGAAATGTAAACTTTTTAATTTCATCAAAACCAGCCAGATACAAATAGTACAGCCAAAGAGATTTTATTACAAGTTTATACATTACTAAATGCTTTCCCCGACCTAATATATCAAACAAAAAAACATTTTCATTAGGTTACGACGGGACGTTAGTCTGTAACCCTTCATCCACATTCGTAACCATTTTTCATAACTAGCTACGAAAAAGGAAATTTTCTTCACTGTTTCATAACTATACACGATTCAGCAACATTCGTATTGACCGTTACAAATATATTATGCGTTCAACTCCTGGGCCCTAATTTACTAACGTCACTTTAGTAAATTCCACGCTATTCTTTACTTCGAAACCACGTCATATCCTCAAATTGTTACGATATCTGCTAAAAAGTCATTCTTTTACATATCATATATATAAATGCCATGACAAGACATTACGTGTTTTGATAAAGTAAGACAAAAGCGTGAAATCATAATTGCCATAGAGAATGAAGCCGTTTTAATCGCTACTGGTTGCATTACATTAATATGTTTCACTTTGACACGCTGCTCCAGCGTGTTCTCAAAAGCACGAAATATAAATGCCAAAGATGTTGTATTAGTCTGTACCTATAGATGGATCACAAAATGCAGCAATATTTTATTCTTTCTAACACCTTCAAATTGTCATAAGATTGAAAGAGACATACATATATAATCTATCGGGTCGAAGTTGAGTGAATGTCTCCATTTTGACTATACAATGCAAGCTACAGTTATAGCGTATAATAGTGCTGTGCATTTTTATCGATAACTAGATATTGTTGATATAGATTTTAAATATATGACGGATAAAAAGTATGGCTAAATGCGTTTCGGTGTACTGTTTGGTTATTCAAAATAAATAAAATGTGGGTGCGTACTGGTACTCGCCGCGTTGCTAATCGGTTGTATGAGATTGTATGCAACCTCTTGCATTTATTTCACCAAAATATTTCAAAAGAATAGTTATTTTTTGGGTAGGAATATTTAGATTCCATCCTTAAGAGGTAGAACGGGAGTAAGTTTTTATTACGAGGAAAAAAAAACTCGATAATCTTAAAGTATTATTTTTAGAAACGATATCACAGATTGGATATCCAATCTGTGATATCGTTTCTAAACTGAGATAGATAATTAAATGAAAATAGTAAAGAAAACTAGAACCATAAAGTAACATTTTAATTTAAAGACTTGCAGTTAATGTTGACACTTGGGTATCCACGCATTTTTTAGTAAGTTTTCTTTTTCTGGGTAATTTCTGAAAAGAAATAGTTTTTGGTTATTAATGATTCAAAAGATTTTCATAATTGACAGACAGACGGACAAACTCTTTATTACTCACACACCATAAATAAAAATAACAAATAAATACTACAAATAAGTGAGTACAGGCGGCCTTATCGCTAAGAGCGATCTCTTCCAGACAACCTTGTGGCAGAGGAGAAAACAAGAAAGAGAGAAAGAGGTAGAGTGCTAAAGAAACAAAATATAATCAAATATTATTTTCATAGATTGAAGCATAACTTCTTTATAACTTATAGATATTACTTACTGGTTTACACGATGGTGGTAATTTTGGGAATATTGTCGGCACTGCATACGAGTGTAGAATTTTACACTGAAATCCTTGGCGAAAGCATGAATCTTCATAGTGCATCGGGCATATTCTTGTATATTGCGAGGCTCTCCAATCGTCGCCTTTTCTTACATTTTTTGTCCACGTTTTGTTTAAATCGATGTCGGTGGGAAATCTATTATAAATTGATAGAAATTACTTTCAACCTGCAGTGAATGCTATAAATTGTCAACACTCTACTAAAAATAAATTAGTTATCGATATGGATAAACTTATCAAGATCAGACTACAGCACTATAAAGCAAGACAAATGTCAAAAATTCCGATTAACTTTGGTTTTTGTAAATTTAAGTTATAAACACCAGCTTTTCTTTAAATAAATCAACCTTAGAGCTGTGTATGCATGTATAATTATTCATTTTTAGTAAATAATTATAAAAATTTGTTTACAAAACACCAAAATTAATGAGTGCGAGCTGTGCGACTTACCGGTGAAATGATATGTTTCCATTATTCTCCTTCAAAACACCCACTCTACTTGGACAAACGGGAACAGTACAAGCCATTCTTGGCAAGCAACAGATTTATGAAATCACACTTTCAGATTTTTAAGTATTTTAAATCACATAAAGCTAAACGCCCTTGTTAACCAGCATGATATAAACAAATATGACGTTGCCTCTTTTATGGCGCGCAGCGTTTTAAGACGTACATATTCGGCTATTGTTATCTCTTTTTAACATACGACATGCAGCCATTAGAAAGACGGGTATCGAGTATTGAAGGAATCTTCAATTTTTTTGTTCCATCTATACACTAATACAATTATCTTTGATAAATGCATTCTCCTGGAATGTCAATGAAAATCTTGACTAACCCTGTAATGCCACTTTGACAATGACATTTCTTTTTTTCGCATTTTTTAACTCGAATTTAATTTCCGACTATAAAGGTTTAAGACGAAAATAGAAAACTTAACTATAAAATAATTGTTTAATCTCGATTCAGTTACAGAGGCACATAAAATATATTCGTTTAACATTAGTCATTTCAATTTAATTCTAAAGTTCGTCATTAAGTGTACACATATTTGAGAAATCACATTTGTATAGAGAATCGTGAAAATATTCCTCGAAGCGTTTTAATGGACACAATTCTTCTTTGCACATTGGCAGTCGAATAATTCTCTCTTGGTGTAATGTCAGTATATAATTTTCATGTCGGCACCTGGAAAATAAGGATTCAAGTCATTCCTTTTAAGTTAAGGCTTGTTACTTTAAGAGCTAGAGGTAAAACTCAGTGTTTTAATATAAAATGTTATTAGACTAAAATACATGAATCATGACTTCATAATTCCACCTTGACGCTGCAGCCGTTAAACCGAGATAAAAAGTATAGCATTACTAATAAGAAAGAAAGGAAAAATAATTGGTATTTAAAAACATGAAAAATAAAACAAAACGTAATTCACAACAAATAAATACTACCAAATGGACACAATTCAGCTAAGACAGTGACGTATCAAATAAAGACACGTTATACACAAACATAAAAGTCCCCGCAGACCACAGACTTTAGTTGGCTGATTTTTCAATCGGTTGCTTTAATCAGTATGAAGTTGTATGGAAGTGCGCACACTACAACGATTTGGTTATCGCCGATTATTCAGTTTGATACGCTACCCGATTGCCTTCAAACTAAACTATCGGCGGACCGCTTGATCAGTATGGCGCCCTTCCACGCGCGCACACTTGCCGATTGTTTCATCGGCCGATAGCTTCAGTTCACTCTGCGTTGAATGCGGGAAAGGTCGTGCGTACAGTCAGGATCAAATAGATTTTAGATGGTACAGATTATCTAAGCTGACTGCACATGATGGATTCAACCTCATCCCTGCTTATCGAAACTTATATTGAAAAGTTAATTCAGGAAATTAAAGCAAGACCCGCACTCTATAAAAAAAAAAGAGTACTCTAACGTTAATCAGAAGAAAAAACTATGGGAAGAAGTGTGTGAAGCAACTGTTCCTAATTGGAATCAGCTTCGTCCTTCTCCTTTGCAGAAAAGCAATAATAATATTTCTAGGCAACATTCCACGCGACTGATTTCTTCACCAACTTCTAGCGAATGTCAATCGGCCGACAGTTTGGTTGGCTTGTCTGTGCACTCACGTCCAACCCAACTGTTTTGTTGGCCCAGTGCGCATGAGCAGCCCAACTCGATCAAACTATCGGCCGATAGGAAAGTCTGTAGTCTGCGGGGACTCTTACTGTATTTTAAAATGGCGCAAGTAGTACTATATCTATGTATGGTTATTTATTATGACATTTTGCTCTAACAAATAGACAAATGATACGGCATACTTGTCGTTAGAAAGAGATGAATATACATCATTAGTTGCGTATGGATTGCTGTAGAGCGCTCATTGGCACGAGCATGTGACTTACGGAGGAGAATAAAAGGTGAACTCGATATTTTACTAGTGTTTAAAATAATAAAACCAATTATTAACAAAATATTTAAACCGGCGGAACAGAAAAAAGGCCTAGTATAAAAACAATAATTTTTAAATAAACAATAATCAGACAATTATATTCCCTCAAATAAACATAACTTATTCCTTTTTTGTCTTTTGTAGTCAGTTTGTAGCAAAGTTTACCGCGGCGCGGAACTGTGCCCAACTGAATGCGAGTCAGGCAGTTACCTGAGTTTCGTATTGCCATTCTAGAGCGTGTACCACGTATCTATAACTTTATAAACATCTTTGAGTTAAGGCTGAAAAATTGTTAGAGCGCTGATTTTGAGCTGTGCCCGTGCTGATGATTCATGACGCGCACCAAGGTCATCGTACCAATGGTGGAAATGAAATTTCTTAGCGATCCGTAAACTATGAAGTTATAAACAAAAACCAAGTGGGTGAAAAATATTTAAAAAGGATGCCAGAGCCCATTTCCTTATCCCCTCCTAATCCCTTATCCTTAATTCTACTGTAGTCGGCAGCGCACTTGCAGCACCTGTAGCGTTGCTTGTGTTATAGGCGACGGTAGCCACCTACCATCAAGTGGACCGTGAGCCTGTCTGTCGACATACAAAAAAAAAAAAAAAAAAAAAAAAATGAAACAGGACACAAACAATGGATAATACAAACAATGGGCTGGATAAAGCCCTCTCCCTAATTATCCAAAAGAGCCGATCAGAAGCAGCCTGGATCCACCGTCGACCTCAAAAACTTTTAAGACACTGAGGAATTTTGGACGAAATGTCTCGGAGCTTCCCCGAACACTGCCCATCCGAGAGTTTGAGTTTTTATAAGTACTACTAGTGTTTGCCCACTGATCGAAATTCGATCACAATCATTTCGAATGTGGGAAAAAAACGTCAGAGAGGCTGACGATCCACTTTGTGATAGGTGGCTACCGTCGCCTATAACACAAGTAACGCTAATCCATACTAAACAAAAGTAAGAAAATCCATTGATAAACAGAAAAAAGGTACTGAACTGTTTTGACTTTTATCTTAATATATAAAAATGAATGCCTATTCACGCCCGTTCACGCATCAAGCGTATCTACCCGTTCACGATTTAAATTCGGTTTTGACTAATGGAAAGAGGGATAAACGAGGAATGTTCATATATATAAAAATTGCATCCTGGGCGAAGCCGGGAGCGGAACGCTAGTAAGTTTATAAATATATGTAAAAGTTAATTATATTTCAAATTTTAAGTTTAGAAATAAATTTTATAAAAATAGATTGAAGTTTATAACTTGTTGAAACTACAAACATATCAACACTTCATAATACATATATATCTATCTACTAATAAACCTCTTGTTCTGTTTATGTGCGGCGTCTAATGTTAAAAATTCACTACAAGCAAAAATCTAGCTAACGGGTAAGAATATAGATTTCAATATCAATAACGTTATCCATTCAAACGACTTATTCTTCTATATTTATATTGATACATATTAATAAAGTCGCAGTCTGCCTAATGTCTGTTTCTCCGCTAACTTCTAATCCAGCCAAAGGATTTTGATACGGTATTCACTAATGGAAAGAGCGATAAACGTCCTCGTCTACTAGATTTATGTATATATGTACTTTACAGAGAAAAAAATTGCCGCCGTACAAAACCGGGAGCGGATCGCTAGTGTAAATAAAATGTTTTACTCACTTGAAAAGCACAAATGCTAAATTTGAAGCAAAACAGTCTATGTCGGAAGCTCTCCAGGGTCGCTGTTTTTGTAGGGTGTCGCCTGTAAGCGGTGTTCTCGGCTTGTAGAGTTGCAAATGCGACAATAACTTTAACAGAGTGCCGGAATGTGCGAACAGAAAAGTTGCATTTGGACTATCTTCGTGTCTACAAAATAAAAGTACACTATTTTAATTGCTAGACAAACATACCATACCAACAATTAACTGTTCCTGTAAATATGCTTGATAGCGTTTAAATTTTTACATAATAAAGCAACGGTAATATCTCTTTTCTTCATGTATCATTCGTCATAGTAATAACCACATGCTTTATTGATTTCAAGTTTCACAAAGTTCATTTTGAATCATAAAATTTAATCACTTATTTTAAAAAGTAGCTGCTAAAAGAGCTATCGCCAGATTTCTTGCTTATAGTAGTCTGGCTGTATCGCTAATTGATGTAAGGGCTATTATGTATTAAAAAAAAAGGAGCGAGTGTCATTAATATTTAACAGCAATATTTTGAAATTTGAATGAAAATGATATAAACTTATATAGACATCGTGTTAACACATTTGTCACACAAGTAACAAATAACACGACGTTTGTCACCTGTCCCATTTGTCAACAAATATTTTATGTTTGATGATGCGACATAAATGGCTATTAATTTTTATCAATATTACTAAACATATTTATAAACTCAGCGGCAGAAAAAGCGGCCCACCGACAAATTTAGCCCTAGCATTATTATGATGAAAAAAAAACTGATAATTTTTATTTTATTTAACTGGTAATCCACTGTCAAGTTGATTTTAGTCAAAAGTTAAACTTAAATTACTGTCATTTAGTAACAAAAAAATAATGTAAATAAAAACGATTTTTTGCCAAAATATTTATTTTCTCCTCTCACTTACTAACTTTGTTTTTTTTTCACCTTCAGATTTTTTAACTTCTTTTAAAATATAAGCTTGACTAAACAAGGATAGATCCCCAAACATTGTTTCGCCTGACTTTGACACTAGCAGAATCATCGGGCCGAATCCCATGGGGCCATAACACCAAATTTGGAATTGGATTGGCTATTAAAATGATGAAATTACTTTCATAAATAATCGGTCAACTTGTCCAATCGGTCTTTAATTATGTTTTTATATTGAGCTAGACAAATTATTATTGAAAATGTTTTGTCTAGCCTATAAATAATGACAGTTTATATCATCTTTATTATTTCATAAGTATTTCATTTCAAATTCGAAAATATTAAAAAACATAATATACACTTACTTGAAAGTCTGAAACATGTTTTTGATGGTTAAGCACGCTTGCTTGTACGATAAATTGTGACCGTAACCGTCCAACCAGTAGTGTTTTAAATCATGATAATATTCAAGGTTCTGAAAAGTTTAGAATGGAAAATTATAAAAACTCATTGTCACCTAGAAACTCGTAACTCTTCAGGACAAACTAACAGTGCAATATAATTAAAGCTCGTTCGTTCGTCTTTTTTTAATTTATTTTGTGTCATGCTTTCCCTACAAATTAATACAAAATTTATTTATTATTTTTTTTCTAGTTAAAATGAAAATGTGTTTAGTATTCAATGCCCGATAAGAATATATGAGCTATAAAGACTGAATGAATGTTTTAACACCTAAGAAAAAGCTACGAAGTAGCGGGAAAAAGCTAGTTTATTAAATTAACAACGATTTTTATTCCAAATAAAGGTAATTTTTATTCCATTTGATAAGAAAAATTATTGCTAACCTCGGCATCGCTACGATTGAAAGCGTAACACCATGGAGATATATGGTGTTTCCTCCATGAAGTTTCATAACCACATACTTTGTACATCAAGTTCACCTCATCTGTAAAGAGAAAATTAAAAGTGTAACGTAATTTTGATAAGCAGAAAAAAATTAAAATTAAAAACTTATCAGATAATTAAAATTAAATACCAATACTGATAATTGCATAAATCCTTGTGCTTTTTTTTTCAGCTTAAGTTAATTATAAAAATCTGTTATTTTAAGATAGTCTAGTAAACTACTGACTAGTACCCTTAGTAGTATACCTATATATGTATGTTACTGTTAAAACCCATTCTTAGTTACAACGCGTTTTCTCTAGTTCAAACAAGTTTTTACTAAATTCCTTTGTTGCAACCAGAATTTATCGCTTAATATCAGTTAAAACTAATTCTAACTAGACATAACGCGTTTTAGAACTGTTGGGAACTGTCTGCTAAGGAAGCAGCCATAGGAACAGGGCAAGGATTTATTCGTTGCGCTGCGTATAAGGAAGGGTGTTTGTCAAAAAGATATCTTTATAAGAAAAAAGGCAACCTTTGTATGCCTTGCAATAACAAGTAGGTAAAGTTACCTCACTACTGTCGTATTTTGGTTGATGTTCTTTTATTGTCTGAATATTAAGACACTCTGTTCTCTAATACTAGTTTTAACTAATCTTTAAAGTAATTTTTTTTTTTTTTGTTATGTCGACAGACAGGCTGACCATTACCAGTAAATTCTAGTTTCAACTGGGAAATTCTAGTCATAACATAATATGCATTTATTAAAAACTATTTTTAACTAGAGAAAACGCGTTATAACTAAAAACCGGGCTTTAACTCTAACATATACACTTTTTAATCTCAAAGGTCGTATAGTTTTTTTAACGCAATCTACCTATACTATCTTTGAATCATATTAACACTTTATGTACTGTGAATTATCAGTTAAATTATTCAAGAATAACAGCGTTTTGTGGTAGTTATTGTTTAGAATTACTTTTGTTTCAATCTCCATGATTATACATGCTACTAATATTATAAAGGCGAAAGTTTACGAGAATATATGGATTTTAGTTACTCTATTAAGCAAAAATGGCTCAACTGATTTGGATTAAAATTATTTATTACCTGGATAACATAGGATACTTTTTATCCTGAAAAAATTTTAGGTTTCCGAGGGATCGTCTAAAATATATAAAAAATTGCGAGCCACCGTCGTCGTCACAGCGATAAATATACAAACAGCTATTGAGAAACTATTTCAGAGACATTAATTCAGACTATTCCTACAATTATGGTGTAATGGCAGATTCAGTCAATTTTCATTCTGATTCTTTATATCTAAAGAAAGCTAAAACTATAAATTGAATATACTAGTCATTTATTAGGTGTCTATAAACATCCTGTGCATTTTTAATACTATGTAAATGCAAAAAAATGCAGTCAGAGAATTGATGGAAAAACACTTTCAGTAACCGACCCAAATAAAAAAAAAATTAAAATGTTTAAGTAAT
Organism: Bembecia ichneumoniformis; assembly: GCA_910589475.2. NCBI lineage: Eukaryota > Metazoa > Arthropoda > Insecta > Lepidoptera > Sesiidae > Bembecia > Bembecia ichneumoniformis. The sequence goes on along the minus strand of OU342524.1, from coordinate 14,454,042 downwards.
GTAACAAAGACCAAAGCAAGCTATGAATAATGTACATTACCAACCTAAACTCAACAGTCTACTGAGACCCAGTCTTTTCGATACACACTCCAAAGTGTTGGCCATTTCACGACTGGCTCCAAATATATTTTGTTCTCTGTACGTGTTTGGATTTTTCTTAACTTGCTTTTGCCACTTATCGCAATGTTTGTAAAACTGAAAAGTTGTAACATTACCATGCATTGTTTAATATATTAAATTACATAAAATTAGAATTCATGTATTCTATTACTAAAGCAACTGCTCATTGAGTTACCAGCGCTTTTTATGCCACCTAAATAAACGTTTTGTATAGAGCTCAATCCATCAATAAAATTACTTAAAACATTTGGTTCCGAAACCAAAAAAAATTGTAACTTTTATACTAATGTGTAATGTTTTATGATAGGCAAAAAAGATACAACATACTTTTGAGCCATATTCTTATAACCAAACAGCAGTCTTATTTATTTATCTATATTTAAAACAGGAGTCAGGATTTATGTACATATATTATACAACAAATTTTATTGAATAGAAAGTATATAATTTTAATAACAATAATTTTTGCACTAATTATAAAGTTATTAATGAGGTATTTCGTTATTCTAAGTAAAGAACTTATTTTCAATGATGCGATGAAGTCCTGTTACTCTAAAGTACCTACACACATCTTGGATGACTAAAAGAGCATTAACTCTATCTCATACTCGAGTTGGCAACCCTTTTCTAATAACATTTCATATCATTTGACTTGAAATTTTAGCTTAGAAAAAGCGCTGTTCTTATTCAGTCATCAATTCAATTAAATAATTCTTTACTTATTTCATTCTAATATATTTATTTGAGGTGTAATTAAATTTGAAGTGTTGTTAATTTTTTACATTTCATAAACATTAACATGTCAACATGCCCCCAAACAATGAGGCGAACCATAAAAAAACGCAATATTGAATATCTTAGACGCAACAGATGTCTGCTTCAGTTAATCATGATGGGTAAGGGAAGAGACGCACTGGCCGAATAAGGAGGTCGTGGTTAAGAAACCTCTGGGAGTGGACTGGAATCGCCTTAGTCACGCAAATGTTGCAGTTGGCTCTTAACAGAGACCGGTTCAGGGAGTTGATGGCTAACTTTTTAATTCTATGGTAGGTATAGTAAATAATTTACCCGTAAAACAGGATCAACTTTGGCAGCCGGTGCAAATACTATGTCTCGAGCACTCTCGTTGCCAAATAATCCGTTAGCAAAGGCCCTAGCACTTTGCTGTGCTCTTTGAGTAGCAGTATAGCGAAACTGAAATTGGAAATAAATACAAAATAGCAACCCCACGAGAAAAGCCTTTTAAGCCGCAAAATGGGCATAAAAGACTAATACCAAAATTAAAAATGGTAATTTGGAGTGGGTCACCAAAATATCTAATGATAATGAAGACATATAAAAATGTCTGAGCAGCATTAAGATTATTTATTGGATGGTACATTCGCGCACAAAAATATTTAGATGTGTGTGTATGTGTAGTCGGTGGCGCAGTGGGAAAGACGCGACTTATCATTTCGAGAGGTCAGAGTTCGATTCCCGGTCAAGCCATTTACCAATAGGTTTTTTCTAAAAAACTTAAGTGCATTTATAGATTGCTCTCAAATGGTGAAGGAAAACCTCGTGCGGAAACCTACATACGCCACAGAAGAAATTCTAAAGCGCATGTGAACTCCACCAACCTACACTGGGCCAGTGTGGAGGACCATATAGCCCATACGCCCTTGTTGAAAGAGTAGACCTGTGCCCCTGCAGTGGGAACATATAATAGGCTGTTGTAGTTGTTAATTGTATTACCTAAACCTTTTTATCTGTTTAATTAACAAACATTTCAATCAGTATAATACAAACACTTAAATACATATTTTGTAAACTAAATTATTTTTAAAAAACTTTTTGCCCAATATAACATTAAGTAATTTAAACAAATCAAAGTAGTACTTATTGAAAAGTGTTGAAAAAAAAAGACAATCGAAATGTTCTGTTGCTTTCACTATCTCACATAAGAGGTATCTATCTAATAAATCCCAGTTTATTAGACATTTTCTCTAAATATGTTACATTATAATATTATGTAGTCACTAAAACATTTTTTGTTAACTAGCAACCCGCCCCCGACTTTCATCATAATCAACATACATCTCAGCTGTCCACTGCTGGACATAGGGCTCCCCCATGATTTTCCAATAAGACCCGTCAGAAGCAGCCTGGATCCACTGTCGACCCGCACCCGTTATTAGGTTGTATCTCCATGTGGATGGACTTCATATGTTGCACTTGTCGGTCTGTGGCCTCCACTCGAGAACCTTCCGACCCAGTGGCCGTTGGCTCTCCCTACTACTGATCCCCTACTACTGTCCTGCTCACTGCCACTTCATCTTTGATCCGCCGGGATGTCTATAACTTTCGTTTGTCTACGGATCTTCTCATTCCAGATTTGATATTGCAGTGTAACGCCGAGCATAGCCATATCTCGTTGAGCGACATAGAAGATTTTTACAAGGCCCATTGTTAGAAACCACATTTTAGCGTCATATGCTGGTCTTTCCAATTAGGTAGAGCCAACTTTGAGGTTAATCGTCGAATCTAGCTTGGATGGGCTAAATTTCTGGAAGCTCCAAAACATATCTTAATAAACAACCCATCTTTAATGAAAAAAAAAAATCTCATCCAAAATTTCTCAGTTCCTCAAAACAAAGGTTTTCAACCAATGTGTGTTTCCAGTGATGACATATGGCGCTGAAACGTGTTCTCTAACTATGGGCCTAGTAAGAAAGCTCAATTAGCAATGGGGAGGGCTATTATCAGAGTTAATCTGCGAGATCGAATAAGGAATGAAGATATCTGTGGACAAACGAAAGGTTTTAGTCTTAAAAGTAACAGGTTTAGTGAAAAAAAATCTTACTAAAAAATTATCAGGGTTGTACTTCTTTCTGATGGCATTAGGGAACCTCTTCTTGGTTCTAGCTGCGAGAAAAGTCATTTCATCTTCACCCTCACGAGTTAAAAATTTTTGTTTTTCAATATCAATATCACTGGACCATTCTTCAAATGCTCTAATTTGTTCTTTATTCAATTGACCTATAAGTCAAACACATAATATCATACCCTGGGTTTATGGCTTTTACAGTAGAAGACTTCATTAATGCATAAAAATAAATGGGTGTCTCTCTATAAACTGCAGCTCGTTCTAAGAAAGTAGACCATCTATATATGTCCACCTGTTTAATAAAGTAGCAGATTAAAGAAATAATTTCCATTATTTTAACATTTTCTAAAAATCTGGTACAGGGGACTGTCGCTTATATAAAATTTTGAGTGTATTTTAAAAAAAATGCAGGTTTAGTATCAAAATTATTATTATTTTATTTTCATAAAATTTTGGAGCTTAGCTTACAAATACAAATGCACTGACAAAACTAATTGCTTCATATTTTTTGCCTTTTATGTTCTATTTAAGCAACAATGAAGATCTTAAACTCTTTGTTGATTGACACTTTTATTTTAAAATTCTGTAAACTTAATAATTTCTATATTTAGTAAGTATGCAAACTTTTTTTTATGTTAAGGCTTCGGCCTTAAAGACAGGCTGATGGTCCACTTGATGGTAGGTGGGTACCTTCACGTATACATAAGCAATGCCACTGGTACTGCAAGTGTGCTGCAGACCATAGTAAGATTAAAGATAAGGGATAAGGAAGCGATAGGGTGATGGGCTCTGGCATCCCTTACTCACTCACCAAAACACAACAGCACATATGCTGTTATTTCATGGTGGTCTTCTTTAAAAGGCTGGTTACTATATTATGTAATATTATAAATTTTAAGAAGTATCAAAACCGTTCCTAGAATCTCCACAAAAATTATGACAACTATGGTATTCAACAATATAATGGTATTCAGGTAGGAAATCACCAAAGCTTTTGTTTGTTTATGAAGTGTTCCTTTAAAATGTTACAAACTAGGTATAGTAGGTATATTATGATAGCTATTAACATTGTAGAAGTCATAGTACCTTCTAATTTATTGTGCAATAAAATTTCAAACTTTAAATTAAAAAGTGTGTTGTTCATCCCCAAGACATCTTTTGGACTTGGCAGTCTTGTACCATGCCGGATAAGCATCCATACTTTAGCATCTTTACAATCTGAAATGTACAATTGTGGATGTTCATTTTTATTTAATTCTAATATTTACCTCAGAATACAGAACACAATAGAGGCATTCAACCAAAATTATGCACAGTGTGCACTAATTTTAATAACTGATTGTGATAGGTAATTATTTACCTTTAATTTTTTTTTTTTTATGTTAAGGTCGACAGACAGTGGCTCCAGTCCTCTATAAGACTAGCAACGCCACAGGTGCTGTTAGTGTGCTGGCAAGCATAGTAAGATTATGTCTAGAATATTCAAGGTCAACCTGTTTTTGATTCAGTGGTAAACAATTAAACATTCTTGATCTTGCTCGAAAAAAAATTATAGTTTAATAAATATCCTTGATAATTTTATGGTTCAAAACATGATATTTACAACCTCACCCGATAAGAAAATAAATACCACATAAGAAGGCAGTAAAAATAAAATACATAATTCATGCAACATGTGCGATGGGATGGAACAGGGTGACTACAAGATAGCAAGTGCAATACTCTCTATAGAGAGTATTGCTTTATTTATTTGGGAGATCCGTTTCCTGGTTTGTTCAGAATACTGGGTTCGGTGCATAAGTTATAGAAACAAACTTACGTGGATATTTGATTTTTGAATCGTCTTTATTGTATTTAAACCTGTATGGTGTGCGTGTTCCCAAATAATTACGAACATCGTTTGTGTGAAAACTGGTTGAAGCAAAACTAAAATTACGATATAAATTTACAAACAATAAACTCATAATATACACATTCATTGTGAATTTAATTTAAACATTTCTTTGTTTAATAACGTCACACATTTTAATAATATTATTATAATTATGTTTTTGTATTGTTTAAACACTGATTTGAAAATAGTGTAGGTATATTATACATTTATTTTCTAATTAAATGTTTCATAGAATTTACAACATAAGCAAACCAAACTGAACAAAAAATATTTTACTCAAATTAATGTGTTTGTCACAACATGAAATTCATGACATCAACAAACAATAAACAAATAATAAAAACAAACAAATTATTAAATAAAATGTAGCTCACGCCATACGCCATCAAACAAACAAGAAGTGTTGCTCTGTGGTGTTGCTGTTTGTTTTCGTAAAAACGTAGTGATTACATTCTCTTTGGTCGTCGTTAGGCATCTATGATAGTCTGTGGTTAGGACAATCTAGGTTTCATCTTCTATCAACAAAATTATGAATCCTTTTCAAAATCAGCAAGTTTATCGACATAAGTATTTATACGTGTGATTTTTACTGCATTTGTTTTGCATTTATCATTAAAAATATTAGAATAAAATTGTAAAGCACGACTGCGCCGGGAACCACAGAGGCAGTGCAAGATCAAGACACGTTACGCCATCGTTACGCTACGATTTTATTACTAACTAGCTGTGCCCGCGGCTACACACGTGTGAATTTCAGATTGTTTATAGGTGGTAGCCTACGTATCTTGATCTTGCACTGTCTCTGTAGTTACAAGGCGAGATCAATATTGGCGAAAAATTTTTTAAATCGGATAGTTTCGAAGATTACCTCCTACATATAAAACGCAAAACACATTTTTACGCACGAAAAAACTTGTAATTTTTTTTTGCGATAAACTTTACTGGGTATATAGTTAGTTATAAACTTTTATTTATTCATTAGAAGCAGTATGAACAATTTTACTACAATTTTAACGGCCGTCGGCGGCTTGATTAAGCGTGCGCGTGACGTGTTCCACAGCGAGCGCTCGGTTCGGACCCTCTTGGAGTAATAGTGTTCTGTGGTTCGGACTTCGGTCGGAGGGAGTGAGTAAAGATGAGCGATACGAATCGATATTATGCTGTATCGATACATAGCAATGCGATATATCGATATTTTGTATCGATACATAACCATACAATACGCATCGATATATCGTATCTCCAGGTAAAAATATCGAATCCATGTATATCTGCTTAAAATTATAATTTTGAACCTGTAATATTAAACATTCTCTACGTTTTGGTAAGGAGAGATTAATGTAAACAAACTTTGCACCGACCAACGGGCTGGCGTAGTGCGGCACGCTTTGTGCACTACCTACCCGACAATTGTTTATAAATTTTGTAGATAGGTAGGTAGGTATTTTATCTAATGTTAGGTACCGGCATGATAAAATAAAATAATTTTCTTGCTTGCTTTATTGACGAGTCGTCTTTGTTTTAAGTAACACGTCGTGGTCATAACAACTTTGTTGGAATATATTTTAACACTATGCCGCCGCCACAAAAACCATATGTGTGGTCATTTTTTATTAAAACAGATGACGGTGGTAAATGTAAACTGTGTCAAGCGAAAGTGAAAACTAAAAATAATACTACAAATCTAAAAACTCATTTGCAGCGACACCACAAGGAAACATTCGATAGCGATCAATGCTCAACATCGAAGTCCTCTATAACTTTGGCACAAGAACAAGTAGATTTTGATTCGTTAAATGTATTTTTTCGATAAAAATGTATATTATTTATTGTGTGTAAAAAAGCGTTTACCTATTAACTTTTTATTTATTTGTAGGTAGAAGCTCTGGCCCATCGACAAGCCACGCAGTTTCTCTCAATAATTCACAAATGGATGAATCCTTTGAATTTGAAACTACCGTTTGTTCAACACCAAAACGAGAAGTAATACGTCAACCACGAATTGATGATTTTATTGTTAATATTAACGCGTTTCGCAAGGACGGATCAAAGGAAGGTAAATTAACAAATGCCATTTTATACTTTATTGTTGTTGATGATCTGGCTCTAAGCACAACTGAAAAAAAGAGGGTTTCAACATTTAATGAAAGTGGTGTGCCCGTCCTACCAGATTCCAAGCCGGAGCACTATCACAAGATTGATAGATGAAAAATATGATACACTATCTAATATAATAAAACACCAATTAAAAAGAATAAATAGTTTCTGCTTAACGACTGATGTATGGACTGACACCATGAATACTATAGGCTATTTAGGTTTAACATGCCACTATTTAGAAGACGGAAACTTAAAATCAACTGTCATAGGTGTTACTGAACTAGATGAACGACACACCTCTGACTATTTGCGCAATGTCATTGAAAATATTTGTTTGGAATGGCACATTACAAAAGAAAAAATATTAGCAGTTGTCACAGATAACGGATCAAATATAGTAAAAGCAATTCATGATTTCATTGGCAAAAATAATCATTTGCCATGTTTGGCGCATACCCTGAATTTGGTCGTACAGAAATCTCTAGTTGACACAAGGGGTCTTGAAACCATTCTCAACAAAGTTAAACATATTGTGACTTATTTTAAACAAAGCGTTGTGGCACATGACGAACTTGTAAAACTTCAGAAAAATAACAATATTGAACCTAAAATACTAATGCAGGATATTATTACGCGCTGGAATTCAAAATTATACATGCTTGAACGGTTTATTGAGCTGAGTGATTTTATTGGAACCATTTTACTGCAGAATGCTAAAGCCCCTGCTATTGCTGAGTGGTACAGAGATGGCAACTATTAAAGAAATAATAAATGTTCTGACTCCAATTGAACATGTCACTAAAGAAATATCGGGACAGAATTATGTAACAAGTAGCCTCGTAATTCCGATGAATTATATTGTATTGGCCATTGAATTGGCCAACTCAGAAAATCAGTCTGATATATCAGATATTGGCTCAGAATTTAAAGCTAAAATATTGAGCGAAATTAATAAACGATTCAAAAATTCTGAAAAAGTGCATATTTTGGCCATTTCTACAATTTTGGATCCCAGGTTCAAAAAAATTTATTTCACAGACGCTCAGGCTTGTGCTAAAGCTTTAAATGATATATCAGATTATTTAATGTCAACTGTTGCCACACCTTCTACTTCGTCTAGTGAATATCAAGAAATAAACGTTTCATCTACACAACAAAGCAATACATTATGGAAGTTCCACAAAAAGTTGGTTTCTGAATCTTCAAAAAATGTACCTAGAGAAGGCATGGAAGACATTTTAAAACTGTATCTCAGAGAACCACTTATGGACAGAAACGAAAATCCAATATTGTATTGGAACACTAGACTAAGTATGAGATTGAGTATTGAGATTTGGCCTAATCTCAATACTTTGGCTCTTCGATATTTATCCGTGGTTGCGACTTCAGTGCCATCTGAACGCTTGTTTTCACTAGCCGGAAACACACTTTCAGATAGACGCAATCGCTTAAATCCGCAACGCCTGTCTAGACTCTTGTTTTTACGTAGCCTTAGCGCCTCTCAATAGCAATTGTAAAACACTGTAATAAACACTTAAAAACTTCCATTTTTAAGAAATAAATTATTTTTACTGTTTGAACTAATACTTTTGTTTTATTTTAACCTGTTTAAAAATTGGATAAATATCGATGTATCGATACAAGACGTTGCGATATATCGCTGAATCGATACGATTGGTTGCGATACGTATCGATACGCTGTATCGATACAAACGATTATTTTGGACATCTTTATTGCAGAGGCCTATTGATTCTCCATGCGTATGAAGAATCAATAGGCCTTCATAAACAAATTGCTTTATATACCTTATGTAAAATGTTACCCAAACAAATATATATAAGTAGTAGCAAGGAACAGTCAGTACGCTTCAGTCATAAATGAACAGCCCACCTGGTGACAGCAGACAATTGTGAAATAACAGCATGCATGCTGCTGGGTTTCCCTTATCCTACTAAGGTTGGCAGCAAACTTGGAGCACTGGGCTGGCTGATAATTAATAGACAAAGGCCACCTACCAATAAACAGTATCAGCTTGCAGGGTGACCTTTCCATTAAAAAAAAAAACTAAAGCATGTATGTTGTGCTTTTTTATTAGAACAGTAGAATTACTACTCCACTTCTAACATAATTTTGGATTGTTGTAATGTAGCCTTTAGAGTAAATGGTTTGGATAAACTTTGAATGTTGAATGTCTGAGATGCAAAATTTTCACCTTCTGGATTTTCATGTAGAGTGAATGTGAGGTCTTTTACACAGTCTCCTACATCAATATTACATGAAGATTGAGTATAATTTGGGCTTCCTTCTTTAAAAAGTTCAACTGATTGGTCTAAATATTTTAAATAAATGTTCTTTCCTAAAAATTCAACCTCTGTATTGAAATCATTTAAAGAAATTTCTGGTAATTCAAGTAACATTCCAGCTTCCCTTGCACAGCCTACAGCAATCACTTCATCTGGATTGATGCCAGACAATATCTCCGCTTCTGGTAAAAGGCTAGCAATAGCTGATTGCAATTTTGGTATCTTCATACTCCCGCCGCAGAGTACAATTTTACTTATTTTCTGATCATAGTCTTCTATAAGCTTTTGAACGGGCTCAATGTATGCAGAAATTTTGGAGGATATTATATTCTCAAATCTAGCACGCGAGATGTTCTGACTCCAGTCCACACCATCAAGCAAAGATTCAATGAATACATGTGCCGAGTTGAGAGTAGAAAGAACATGTTTACAATTGTCAGCATGATGCAACAACTTTGCCATAGCTCTGCGACTCTCCTGAGGATAAAGTTTCCACTTTTGAGTGAACTCTTGCGCAATATAGTCGGCCAAGTCTTTAGTGAGACATTGGCCTCCTAAATCTGAGCGATGAATATTTTTCTCTATAGTAATAAATCCTCCAGAGACTTTAACTATGGATGCATCACATGTTGAACCACCAAGCCTGTATACTAGAACGTTTACATCTTCTAAAGTGTCTTCTATATTATATGCTAACAAAGCCGCAGCTGGTTCACTTATTACTTGCAAAACATCAAATCCAGCCAATTCAGCACATTTCACCAAACGTTGTCTGCTTTCATTTGACCAATGCAGAGGTGCAGCCAACACCAGTTTCAAATCACCTTCACTGGCGACTGAGTGGCTTGCTATTGTAAATAAATTAGCATAAAATCTTGTTGATATGTTATCAGGACTTGCAAAAAGTGTAGTCTCCGTTGTCTCAAATTCATATACCAATTTATTTTCATTTTGAATGCGGCAAGAGGATGATTTCTCAACATAAGATAAATCATCTTCACTAAAATCGCAGTTCATGAGACGTTTGTTATGTTTTATTATCGACTTCGATGAGGCTTGTCCAGACTTAGCCGGTAAACCTATTTCCCATTCGGTTCCATTTAGTGCGATGACGGCAGGTGTTACTCTGTCTCCAGCCTCATTTGCTATTACTAACGGTGCGCCATTAGTAAATGAAGCTAAACAGGCTGAGCTGTTCCCCAGGTGGATCCCGTAAGCTGTCGCCATATTTCACCCTCGATATGTATATTAGGTTATAATCTTCAATATAATTCTATTCTGTTTCTTTCACTTGTAAATAAACTAATACTACTCACTCAAAAATCTATATTATATTTGATAAACAAATATTTTAATTTAATACTTGGTTTTTACTTCATGAACACGCTCACTCATGAGTAATAGTGTTCTGTGCTCATGTCAATTGTCAGCTCATGGTTTATTTAATTTATGTAAAACTAAAACCACAGTGTAAAACGGTAAAACCTCCAAAAACACAGAAAAACATAACCTATAAACATAATCATCGACCACAGAGTAAATAATTATGGAATAGACATCGCTTGATAGAAATTTACATTAAAACTGATGTAACAACATCGAACAAAAAATGCGAAATTGCAATTGTCATAATTTTTTCCTTGATCAACCATGACTTTTTGTATAATACACGTTATGCAAAGAGCATTGTAATATACATATTGTATATATGTTATTGTACTTAATCTGTGTTATTGTTCTCTAGTCCATAGATAAAGCAATAACATACATTTGTATGACTCATGGACGTATATTACTTCCATGGTATGACTACTCATGGAGGTAATACTCACAAACTAATTAGTAATACTAAAGTATAATACTACTCCTCAAACTATCTATGTTCCATTTTACGAGGGTCATTGGAGACCATGTTTCTGCGCCATATGTCATTACTGGCAACACTACTTGCTTACTGGCATTGAAACTATGTCACAAACATTAGTCAGAGGTACAGACTAATACAACATCTTTGAGTCAGAATGATTAAAAAAACTAGTTTGATTTGATTTCAAATGATTAATTTTGATTTCAAAAGAGCCTCTGCCTCTACCTACCTACCACCACCTACCACAGTTACCCACTTACTGCTATCTACCTACCTCTTATTTTAATCCAGATTTCAAAACAAACACATCGAAAAATAAATAAATAATACATACAGTTATTAAAGTAAAAATGAATGCGGAAGAAAATTCTTTCTTTTTCACTTTCTTTCACTTCAATTTTTATTTCAGAAAATTCACAAGCGGTTTTGGATAACCGCTTTGTGAAGTTACTTTACATCAGAAAAAATTATAAGTTTTGTTTGTTTACTAGCTGGGTAAAAATATTGGTAAAATCTATGGAAGGACTTTTAAGTAAAGGGCATTCGACTTTTTTGTGAATAGCTAATATGAATAGTTAATTAACTCTGGTAACTATGAATAGATAATGGACTTTACTTTGAATATGATCAATGAATAATGTGTTCAGCAATTTATGCCAATATTATAAAGAAATAAAGTTTGTTTGTATTTAGGTGGTAAAATCTTCGAAACTACTCATCCGGTTTAAAAAACAAAACTTTTACCAATAGTTAGAATAGAATTTCAGGTGGACATAGCCTAAATATTCCACGCGGGCGAAGACGCGGGCACCATCTAAAACTAAAGATCCAACGCTTTGCAAAAGTATAATGTCAGGCGTTAGGGTAATCCATATAGCCATTAAATTCACTTAAGGATTTCAAACATATTGACATCCAAAAATTTAAAAAAATATATTATAATTACCAACTGTCTATTACTATTTTCTTATGACCTAATAAACTCTCCTATAGAGTGTCAACAGTTTTTAGTTAAAACTTACAGACATAGAGAATAATGTAACGAAATAAAAATCATCCAAAAAGTACAGTTATTGCCCATAGCTTACAGTAATTACCAACATCACAACACGGCGATTGCCAAGAACGTTACAATGGTAAATTAAAATCTGAATGGACTTAAACATAAATAAATATTCCAAACAAAATGTGAAACTTAAATCTAATAGGATATGCATGCAACAGGCAACGAAACTAGGAATATAAGAACAGTTAGGCAGAATAGAAGTTTCATGCACGGAGGAAGTAAGATCAAGTGATGAAGTGATGCCTCCTATTCCTTCACATATGTTTCTTGTGTCTGTGAATGTAAGTCACTAACTCTCACTAATTCTTTTTCTTTTCTATGACTTGACAATTTTTTAGTACTAATTGTTTGTCTCTTTCATGCGCTTTCAGTCATTGCCCAGTAATAACTGTGTCTTAATAATAATATGGTAATTATTAAAATGATGGTGGGCAAAAACTAAAAATATTCAAATTTAGTTTCAGTGATTTCCACAGCTAAAATGACCAAAATTCAATTGATCCAATTGATTCCACTGATTTCCATTAAAAACTAAGAAAATACATTTATTAATTTTATCACAATCATCCATGTAGGTACATAACAGCAGCTGAATATCAAATAAAAAAACATTCAAAAATAACTTTTAAGCAAGGTGTTTGTGGCGGGCTTCCTTAATTTTATGAATTGATATTCGCCCATTATTCGCCATAATGGCGAATTTGCCATAACTGTTTTTTGTAAGTGTTGCCAAATGTTAATATTAAATCTACTGTAAATTAATCACAGCACCATCTAACGAATTCTACTCTAATAGAATGATGTAAAGTTAACACCTGACTATGATTTTCTTAAAGCGGGCAATCACTGTCAATGCTGGGCAATTACTCTCTGGGTATTTTTTTAATTCCGTTTGGGCAAGCCCGTTGGATGAGTGGTTAGGGTGTTTGCCTTAACGCTCTGTTCTAGGGTTCCCGGGTTCGATTCCCGGCAGGGTCAACTTTGAAAAATGAACTTTTCAAATTTGGCTCTGGTCTGGATCTTGAAAGTAGTGGCAGGGCACACTGCGTTTCGCAGTTATTTGGGCAGCCCGTCTGGCGGCAGTAACCACCCCCTTACAGAAGACCACTGTGAAATAACAGCACGTGTGCTGTTGTGTTTCGGTGAGTGAGTAAGGGATGCCAGAGCCCATTTCCCTATCCCCTCCTAATCCCTTATCCCTAATCCTACTGTAGTCGGCAGCGCACTTGCAGCAGCTTTGGGGCTGCTTGTGTCATAGGCGACGGTAGCCACCTACCATCAAGTGGGCCGTCAGCCTGTCTGCCGATCTTAATATAAAAAAAAAAAAAAAAAAAAAAAAAAATACGCAATGATCTAGGGGTCTAAATTATTTTTTTCTACATAGTTACTAGAGGATACAATAAACAAAACCTGATGTGAATCATTCTATTTTGTCTTGAAGTTTTTGAGAACCGAATAGATCCCATCAAGAAACCATTCCAAAAATAATGGAATTACACAGGTATATTTCGAAAATGTTTCAGACAACATCTCCGATCAAGCCTGAACACATTAACATAATTATACACTTTCACTTCTAATATAATACCTGTTCGATTTGCAGAGAGTAACAGAGTTGGGGGAGAAATTAAAACAAAGTCAATTGAGACAAAACTTCGTACTGATTATTTACGAAGAAAATATAATCTCGAGTGGAACGACTTGTATTCCGCGTACAAAGACACATTTTCCACCTCAATCAAAGAACTCTTATGGCGATAGTTCCGTTTTCGGACAATAAAATAAAATAGCGTCAGTGAAAAGTTATGAGAATGGAAAGCAATTACCGAGATTCAAATAAGTATAAGAAAGAAAAGGAAGTTATATAATCCCAATAACTTGAATGATTTTTGTATTGATTTTCCTAATTTTTTATTTTTTTATTTAATGTACCTAATTGTATGAAAATAAGATAAGAAGTCTTCAAACAATACTAGGCTCTTTGACATATTTTTAAAATCTTATGTCAAGCAAAGTGTTTGCTTGACCTAAGCTTTTAAAAATATGTCAAGAGTGTGCCCTTTGCTGCAACGGACACACTCAGTACATGGCAGAGGTAATCGTAACAAAGAAAAACAGTATTGGTGTTTTCAGTGCATGGATGCCAAGGTGTAGCCCTTTACTTTTTAACATTTACTCATTAACAAAGATTTAATTTAATGTTAATTAACATATCTCTGCTCATTAAAGGTTCATATATTTCACACTACACGTCCTTATATAGCTGTTTGGATGCCCGTGACTTAAATTAAAAGAACGCCTGACATACTACATTGATGGTTGACATTATACTTTTGCCAAGCCTTAGATTTTTATTTTTAAATAGCTCGTGCCCGCGGCTTTTTATAAAAAAAAAAGAATACATTATTATTATTTACCTCTTTATAATATTAGTATAGATTAGAAGCCTCTCCATAAATTATCATTGTTATTTAATAATAATACATTACATTATCTATATAATAGTTTTTAGAATTTTTGTCTGTTTGTCCGTGCGTTTGTGTACGGGCGGTTGTCTCTGAAACGGCTTAACCGGTTTGAATGCGGTTTTATCTAATGTATTGTAGCAAGTTTTCCGCAACATTTAGTGTTTGTTTCATTCCAATCGGTTTACAAACAAAAAAGTTACGGACTATACCGAAAGCCTATTTATTTTATTAAATTAAAACTATATTATTATATTTACATGTCCACGGAAACGAAGTCGCGGACATTGGCTAATAATTAATTAATAGGGTAATTTGTCTGTCTCTAACCTGCTGTGCATGCAGCCGTCGCCTTCGTTCAGTTGTGGTACCATTTAAATAATTAATTACAATAATACAATTTTAGTAATACTAGATAAGGTACATCTATTCTAGTTTATAAAGTTAAACGCAAATCAAAGTTTAGGTCATTCCAGCAAACCACAGCATAGGTTAATAAAATTATCATAGCATTTTTTATCATATCAATCTTTACATTAATGAATACAGGTAATTTAAAGACTAATATTTTTGAAATCTGAGAGACATGAAAGGTTCTAATTAATTCGCGAAGAAAATAATTTAAATTAATTCAAGATCTAGATGAAAGCATTAAAAGAAAGTTTTGTGGCTGTATGTACATTGTGCTAGTATAATTCTTTCGTTTATCATTAAATAAAAAATAAAATAATTTTTATTTCGAGACATCGGATCCATATTTTAGTTAGTAACATGCAAAGAAAATATTTAAAAATATATATATACGTCAGTAGTATGTATTTAAAAAAACAACCCTTTGGGAAAATTTCTACGTAAATTGTAGTGTTCAACGTTCATGTGCAAAATTGTCTGAAACTATAGCAGTACAATTTTTAAAAAATATGTTGAAATCAAACGAAGTTATTCAAAGTTATTTGCGTTTTTTTATTATTATTTCATATGTATGTAATTAGTCTCATTATAATTTGGCCACATTATCTTTTATCGGACATCGTATGAATAAAAATGCGATTATGAAAATTCATAAGTTACATCACGACCTACATTTGGCTCACTAAATGTTACAACCGTAATTAGTAAAATTCAATTAAGTTCATTAGCCTGCCTATCTACAAACAGTATTCAATTATTTCAAATACTTAATTAAGTAGGTGAGCAATTAAAATTTTTCACATTCCTTGTACAAGAATAACTCTGAACTTTTACGTTAATGAGTGGTTAAAAATGAATTTAATGTTTCTCAAAATATTCTCCGTTAGCGTAAATGTACTTTTTCATACGAATTAATCAATTTTGAAAATATTTATTATGAAGCTACTCCACCGTGGTGATCTCGGAAATGTGTTTTTCATACTCTTCGATAGCCTCCTCTGCTGATGAAAATAGTTGACCGCCTAACTGGCTCTTAATTTTTGATAACAAAAAAATAGTCCTAAGGTGCCACATCGGGACTGTATGCAGGATGGCTTTTTTTTTACTTTTTTCACATTCAAAAATTCGTTTATCTGTCTGGCCGTCTGAGAACTAGTATTATTGTGGTACAATATGATACGGCATTTACGATTATTTTTACGGAGTTCGTTGATAATTTCCGGCAAAGAAATGGTTGTGTATATACCAATTCTATTCACTGCAAGACGTTTCTCCAAAGCAACAGTAGCCACATGTCCAGTTTTATTAAAAAAAAGAAGCAATCATCTGCTTAGAGGCACTTTGCACGCGCGCTACTTTGGTTGGTTTCGGCTCATCTTGAAAGACCCGGTTACTATGTCTCACACCAAATTTGCCGCCCATTCGTTAAATTTGGTAAGCATGGCATTGCACCAGTGACGCGGTCCGTTTTTTTGAGCATCAGTCAAATTGTGTGGGATCCACCGGGAGTACAGCTTTTTCACACCTAAATGTTATTGTATTTGACACAAGGCTATGACTATATAATGATGCCCGAATCTCATGATGCCTCTCCTTTTCGATCATACGGCGCACAGCATCCATGTTTCTGTTGTTCACAACGGGTGGACCACTGAGACCACTGACCAAAACGGGTTCGTCACTGAGATTGGACACGACCGCGTTTGAACTCTGCAAATAGTCGCATTGTATGGTGCTTCATCGCCAAAAGCAGTTTGAAGCCTAACGAAGCTCTGCTGAGCTGTCAAATTACACTTAAAATCGTAGAAAATCATACTATTAAAATTTTCACGAGTTAAATTCATGGTGATGGGAACACGCAATTTTTAAAATGAGGCCGGAAAAACAAAAAATCAGATATTTTAAATATTAACCACCATTTCAATTTATCTAGTTAGCGTGACCAGGTTCAACTAGTTACGAACATACATTTCGTACATCCATTTGATTTAGATTAAATAAGCAACTTCAGAGTTCCTCAATAGATACAAACATTTTAAAAATTTCGTCCCGCTAAACAAAGAATCTTTAAAAAACCCGCTAACTCCTTTCGAAAACGTTTTCTTGAAATTGTAATTTTTTTTGGTTTTGTTATTTGTGTGAGTTTGGAGTATTATTCGAACATTCTCACTTGGCTAGATACTTGTTTCGTGTTGTCGTTGATCGATATGAAATAACAGAGTACGAAGCGAAAGCGAGATCTCACTGCTACAATCTACTTTAGACAACTTTTTCTATAAGTAGATGGATCGTACTATAGGAATTTTTCTTATGTATCTTGTAATTAATAATATGCAACATTTTTATCACCAAAATACTCATTTTCAGATCGAACTTTATTCTGAACAATTCTGAAACAAAAAATACATTAATAAAGGTTCCTTACCTTACGTTAATAATAGCCATAAAACTAATCCAGTATATTAGAATAAAAACATATTTTAAAATATCAATATTAAAAATTCTATTAAAACATAAACAGGCAAATATATCTACTCAGGTATCTAGTAAGTTTTAAATTTTCTATGATATATAAAATTGTAGATTGCGTTCGCTTTTCTGTCCTCGCTCTTCAGGCGTCAGTAAACTATGTACTTTATAAATGTACGTATATTTGCTTTCAGGAGCGCAATAAAAACTGCCACGCCACTGGTTACTGTCCACGCCTTGCCCCTTACAAATTATCATTCCTCCGGGTGACCTAATCCATCACCCCTATAATTTCACAGTCTTTGACGACATTTCGTCTAATGGTCTAGTCATACACGTGCAACAAAAAATTCTCATAAAAGACGCAAAAATCTAAAATCTAATTTTACTTATACCACAAAATAAATAATAGTAGGTACTAGCGTATAGAAGTTGCACTCCTTTCACATTCAATGTGTGCGACTGTAGGCAATTATATCACGGCACACACGGAGTGACAGAGGCCTGCTTATACTCAATCCGAAACGAAAATTCCTACAATCTCTATCTCAAATTTAGTACATAATTAGGGAAATCGTTTAAATATCGTTTAATTCGCCTGTTCAAACTCTTTTTATCGTTTGTCAGTATTTAATTTTCTTATCAGACTGGTTGTTTAGGTGTCAGAAAAAAAACTAGGTTTTATAAGAAAAAGTTTTTTAATATCTTTGGCTAGTAATATTTCCTTACAATTAGAATTAAGTGAATGTCTTAACTATATATAATTACATACTAAATTATAAAACAATTAAGAATTATTTTCCCGAGAACAGAAATTAAAATTAAATGGGTAAAATAGCTCCTCGAATTAAACAATAAACATGTCAAAGTTAGAAAATGGAGTCATAAGTCTTACTTGTCAGTTCATACGCTCCAGACCAAAGATAATTGTATTAGTGTATAGATGGAACAATAAAAATTGAAGATTCCTTCGATACTCGATACCCGTCTTTCTAATGGCTGCATGTCGTATGTTAAAAAGAGATAACAATAGCCGAATATGACGTCTAAAAACGCTGCGCGCCATAAAAGAGGCAACGTCATATTTGTTTATATCATGCTGGTTAACAAGCGCGTTTAGCTTTATGTGATTTAAAATACTTAAAAATCTGAAAGTATGATTTCATAAATCTGTTGCTTGCCAAGAATGGCTTGTACTGTTCCCGTTTGTCCAAGTAGAGTGGGTGTTTTGAAGGAGAATAATGGAAACATATCATTTCACCGGTAAGTCGCACAGCTCGCACTCATTAATTTTGGTGTTTTGTAAACAAATTTTTATAATTATTTACTAAAAATGAATCATTGTACATGCATACACAGCTCTAAGGTTGATTTATTTAAAGAAAAGCTGGTGTTTATAACTAAAATTTACAAAAACCAAAGTTAATCGGAATATTTGACATTTGTCTTGCTTTATAGTGCTGTAGTCTGATCTTGATAAGTTTATCGATATCGATAACTAATTTATTTTTAGTAGAGTGTTGACAATTTCTAGCATTCACTGCAGGTTGAAAGTAATTTTTATCAATTTATAACAGATTTCCCACCGACATCGATTTAAAAAAAAAACGTGGACAAAAAATGTAAGAAAAGCCGACGATTGGAGAGCTTCGCAATATACAAGAATATGCTCGATGAACTTTGAAGATTCTTGCTTTCGCCAAGGATATCAGCGTAAAATTCTACACTCGTATGCAGTGCCGACAATATTCCCAAAATTACCACCATCGTGTAAACCAGTAAGTAATATCCATAAGTTATAAAGAAGTTATGTTTCAATCTATGAAAATTATGAAAATCTTTTGAATCATTAATAACCAAAAACTATTTCTTTTCAGAAATTACCCAGAAAAAGAAAACTTACTAATAAATACGTGGATACCCAAGCGTCAACATTAACTGCAAGTCCTTAAATTAAAATGTTGACGAATCACAGATGAACGATATCACAGATTAAAATGAAATTATCCAATCTGTGATATCGTTTCTAAAAATAAAACTTTAAGATTATCGAGTTTTTTTTCTCTCGTAATAAAATCCTACTCCCGTTCTACACCTTAAGGATGGATTCTAAATATTTCTACTCAAAAAATAACTATTCTTTTGAAATATTTTGGTGAAATAAATGCGAGAGGTTGCATACAATCTCATACAACCGATTAGCAATGCGGCGAGTACCAGTACGCAACCACATTTTATTTATATTGAATAACCAAACAGTACACCGAAACGCATTTAGCCATACTTTTTATCCGTCATATATTTAAAATCTATATCAACGATATCTAGTTATCAATAAAAATGCACAGCACTATTATACGCTATAACTTTAGCTTGCATTGTATAGTCAAAATGGAGACATTCACTCAACTTCGACCCGACAGATTATATATGTATGTCTCTTTCAATCTTATCGCAATTTGAAGGTGTTAGAAAGAATAAAATATTGCTGCATTTTGTGATCCATCTATAGGTACAGACTAATACAACATCTTTGCTCCAGACAGTAATATCAAGCAAAATAGGATGTTATCCCAACCATTAATGTTTGGTTTAGGTACAAATAATATACGAGTAACAGGTTACTCTACTAAAGCGTTAGAAAGGTATGTAACGAAACAAATAAAAAATCCAAAATTTCTCGGGACAACATCCGTCTTTGCCTGGCATTTCTACAACTATACTTATTGCATAAAGAATAAGTAATCTAGTCAGTCTGAAATTGATAAAATCACAAAATAATTATTAAAAAAAATATTTAGTAATAAACAAATTATCCGTACATTTCATTAAAAAGATAAAAGATACAGTACAGTACAGTATTAAACGATTCTAGCCAATCTTTTCTTAAAGCTTAATCTGTGTTTAATTAGAAATAATACAAAAAATACATAATGTAGCCTTTCTTCTGAAGTCATCACTACTGGTAAATACTAATTGCTTACCAAAACTATAAAAAAATATACCATTACAATTTGCAATACTCAATGTCTTAATTCTAGAAACTTCACGTAACAGACACTTGTTTAAATATCTACAATTTACAAAGGAACAGCAAAGAAAAAAGAAGTGAAATTGTTTAAATAAATTTTATTGTCCCTGCTGCTTTTAAATTTGCATTTGATATATTCACAGTAAATTAAGTCTATTTAAGTAAATTTATTTCAGTAAAAGGTTTTCTTCCTAAAAACTTAATACGAAATTACCAAAGCAGATAGCACGCGATAGGGTATTTATCTATTTTTAATAATTAAATATAAACTTAATTATTGATCAATTTTAAGGTATATTTTTTGTTTTGCATTAATAATAACTGGATAACAATAATAAAACAAAAAAAAAATTATGTAATATTTTTTTTATTTTTTATCCTTGTTATCCGGTTATTATTTATGCTAAAGAAAAAAAAATGCTTAAAATTGATTGATATCAATAATTAAGTTTAAACACTTTTTGAAAATTAGGCGACAGGATGTAAAAGTGACATTTAAGGATGAATATTCAAAAGTTTCTTAAGTAAGTGAATCTAGTGTTTACTTGATCTTTACTTAAGGCTCCGGTCTCGCTTTGCGACTCTACCTTAGCAAACAGAACTAAGCGCACTTTCACGCGTCTTTTTTGTTTGAATTGCAATTATTAAAAAGTACATTAAAAAAATATTTTTTGTATTTTTTTTTTCATTAATTTATTAAAAAATAGGTCATTACTAAGTGGTTTTAAGAGCGACTGCATTAAACAAAATTTTTCAACAGAATAATATATGTATTTGCAGTGGTAAAATTCATGAAACTACAACTTTTTAAACCACTTTAAATAAGAAAACTAAAGCATTTATCAAAAAAGTAACCAGTTTAGATTATTGCTAACGATATGAGAATAAATGTAAACTGAATATATTTCGTATTTTTGTTATAATTTTTACGTAGCATGTGCTTGAATGAGACCTTCAACGCGTTCAACCTAAATAGAGGCATTTTTAACGCCCAATAGAGCTATTAAAATGTGCATCAAAATAAAATTAAAAAAATGTTTTTGAAATTTCAAATCCATCACTTTCAATAAATGTATAATATATTTCATTTATTCTTTTGTTAGTAACTGTAAAAAAACATTTATTTTCTGTAAATTATGCAAAAACACTAATTTTTAGGAGACTCGAGCCTTAAGTAAGTGATCTTTACTTTTCGAGGACATTTTGCGCGATTAATTTGCGACCTTTATACATGTATTATATCCCCAACTTACAGGTGTTATGTTTGTATTATGTTGTGTTATGTATAAATTTCTAACGCCTTGGTTTCCTGACGATGTTATCGCCGATAAAGTACCTACTATTTAATTAGATATCCACCCTTAAATCTCACAAGTTTTGTGCATTCTTACTACGAGTTACGAATGAGTCTATCTAAAGAATTCCAACTGCACGAGTAGTCAATTTCCAGATGTCCATACCTGGAGAGATGGAAGTTCTCTGGAGCGGTTTTAGGAAACGGACGTGCCCAGTCCTCGTATTCCGGTGACAAACATTCGTACGCGAAATGCTCGTACGCGTCAGTCAACCTGGCAACATAAAATCCATACTAATATTATTATAATAAATGTGAAAGTAACCCTGACTGACTGTTACTTTTTCACGCCTTAACTACTGATCCGATCATCATGAAATTTTGCATACAGGTTGTCAGGGATACAGGGAAGGTCATAGCTATCTCTCCTCCAGATTAAGTACTGTTTCCGAGGGATGAAATGCCTGGCAAAAGTATAACAGCTATGAATATGTGAGGCGTTTTATTTTTCAAGCACCAGCTAGTAGAAAATAGTCTATCTAGGTAGGTACTCCAACGTGTAGGGAGAATATAAAAATGCGGGTATAAAGCGGAGCATGGTTATAGTTGAGCCATAAGAATTTGTAATAATTATAGATTAGGGGAAGTTCGGGTAATTTAGAACGGCGGGTAGTTAGAACAGTTGAATATAAATACTACCCTGCACTTCACCGTGGCTTGTGAGTGAGGGGATGTATACATGCTGTCACAATGAGTCAGACTAGACGCAAACGCAATAAACGAGTTCCAAATTTTATATCCAAAGCTTAGGATAAGTAAACGTTGTGAAAGAAAAAAAAATCGTTTTTGGAAAATGTGGGTATAGGTAGGTGAGATGGATACCTATTTTCAGTTTTCTCATAACTAAGAGCTTAAAGCCTTACAAAAAACTTCTTTTCGTCCCTGTATTTGGGGAAATTTCTAAAACAAATGTTACAAACACTGCTGTATTCTTCAATTCAGTTGCACGATAGTTGGACATTACACATTAGTGAAGTAACAAAACATTATAGTGCAGAAAAGTAGGTATGTACACTCAGCCGCGTGGAAAAGTAACTGATTATTAATTAAGTACGGTACTATACGAAATTGTAACCAAAAAGTTTATTAAAACAAAGTTAAGCAATGAATTTGCAAAATTTATTGGCAACATTGTAAACTGTATTTTTGTAACATTGTAACTCATATTTCGTGACAAAATAAAAATAATGTTTTGAACTTGCTCATTATATCTTTACATATAATATAAATTTCTTCTGTCCGTGTGTATCTGATTGAGCTTCTCCATAACGGTATTGTGAATTTCATTTCTTCGGATTACTTCATTTTCTTAAATTTTTATTGGATGTAATTAAAATTACTTACTTGGATGGTGCACACATCTTGTTTATTTCTTAATACATACATACAATACATCTAAAATAACTTATGTATAAAATAATTCACAACCATCTATCCAGATGTATAAAAACACACTCTTTGTTTTTTCACGTCAAAAACATAGAATTATACTTTTTCTTTTTCCCTGTTTGAATATCAAACCTTTTTAAGTCAGCCAGTATTTAAGTTAAAAATTCATTAACAAACGGCTGGATCGATTTTGATGATTTTTTTGTGTAGCCCAATCAAAGGCCGGCCTTATAGATTCATAATTGAACCGGATATGTGGTGTTGCAATAGGTTTGGAGATTGTTTTCGGGTTCGGCAAAATAAAGAAAAGTTTCCGCAATTCAGTCAATAAAATTTCGAATATCTACATACCATTTTGTTTTATTTTTGTTTTTAGTTACTAGGTAATAAATTTGAGTGATTGAAAAATTAATTACGCCTGATATGATAAAGATATTTTTAGAGAACAAACAAAATAACACTCGGAATAAATTTCTATTTAGGAATTTGGAATTTGATTTGACACATGGCAGTAAAGTTTGCATAGACAAAATCGTTTATGCCTACTTCTTTTTTATGTTAAGGTAAATGGAACGTAGCTGATGGTCCACTTGATGGTAGATGGCTACCGTCACCCATAACACAAGCAACGCCACAGTGTTGCAAGTGAGTTGCTGATCCTAGATAAGGGATTAGGAAGGGATATGCCTCACACCGAAACAAGGGATTACTCACACACCGAAACACAACAGAACACGTTCATGCTGTTATTTCACGGTGGTCTTCTGTAAGGGGTGGTTACTGCCGCCAGACGGGCTGCCCAAATTGACTTTCCCTTGTATCCCAATGTGTTAATTTCTAAATACCTTTAGGTTCTTGAGAAAAAGTACTTTTCAAGGCTCATTAAAAGTATGAGATTTCTGTCTGCAGTTAGAGCATATTATGTAATTTTTTTTATTCTTCTTGTGGCAACTGTAATTGATGATAATATTTTTTTTAACCTCCGACGTCCGACGCAAATACGGGGTGTTATAAATTTGACTTTTATGTGTATCTGTGTGTCCGTTTATGGCATCGTAACTCCAAAACGGATAGACCAATCTTGTCCGGGTTTTTTTGTTTGAAAGTTGACGTGATCGAAATGGTTCTTAGCTATAGTGTGAAGATCTGTTCAGGCGTTTGATGTGATTTTCTAATTGACGAAGAGATCCACTTCACTAAATTTGCTAAAAGTACTGTTACTGCGGTGGTATTTCCATGTAATGGTAATCTTGATCTGATTTTATCAAGTCAAGTACCATCAGCATCAAGTAGTCTGTGGGACACCTAAATTGTCAACAATTTGCGGCAGATATAGCGTGTTTTGGCTCAATAGAAAGTCGGGGGTTTGTTTATTAATTTTAATTACTTGGTAATTAAAAAAGGGTGGGATGCAGGCTGAAGGTCCATTTGATGGTAGGAGGCTAACATCACCTAAGAACACAGGCGACACCAAGGAAGATGTAGGTGTGATGCCAAAGCCCATATTGTAACTAGGCGGAAACATTTCAGTTTAATTTTTGAACCGAAAAATATTTGAACGTATGCAAAGAACATATTTGAAATTGATCTTGTAAACTATTCCCGTGTACTATTAGAGAGAGTATCTCTCTACAGCTCAATATTTTATACAATAAATCGATTGAACGCCCTAAGTGCGACTTCGCTACATTTCACAAGCACCATAACATGCCAGCTATGAGTTATGAGGAACAAACCGTACGTGTACTCAGCACGACTCGACTAGCTTTCTAGTTATCCGCTAAATTTACTTCACAAAACTGCGTTCACGTAATCCGTGACGAGAAAGTAGGTGTGTTAACTGGCGTAATAATAATTATTGTTGTTCTTTAATGTCTTTCTTATCCAATCTAGGTAAGTACCTACCAGTTACCAAATATGATTTAATGACACCGTGACGTAAGATTTTACATATAAGTATTTCTATTATACATACTTAACGACGAATTTAGAAACTAATAACCAGATAATTACTGAGTTTCTTCTTAAGGGCTCTCTCATTAACAGGTAAATTTTTGACGACATACTTTAACATAATATAATATCGTCGTCTTAGTGGTGAAGTGAGCTATTCCACACTAAATTGGTTCCACGATATTGACAATTGAAATAAATAAGCACCCATAAAAAATGTTTTTTATTTTATCTTCTGAAGGAAAAAAACAACTCTTTGAACTATCTCTTAGATCTCTTCACCACTAGAATCTCCGATTAACGCTGAGTATGATGATATTCATAACTCAATTTGGTCAAAAGTGTAGGTTAGCTCTTTTCACCACTAAGGCGACGATATCTTCTGTACTTTGTAAGTTTGTATGCCTACAATATTTTGGTCTATCTTATTTAGGCTGTTTTTTTGAGATTCAACGTGTGGGTGTAGTTTTTTATTGTGATTGTTGTGGTTGTCTATAATTGGCAGTATAACAGATGTCATAGTTTAATAATGATATCCTTACATATTATAAAACAAAGTCCCCCACCGCGTCGGTCTGTATGCAGGCCCCTTTTTTCCATTGGGCACTCTGGGCAAGTACCCAGCCATCGATGTGACCTCCTAATTCCTGTCAGATCATAATTCTTAATTCGATAACCAATACTTCCGATAACTATTGATTTGAAAATAATAAGTGATCGTCTTGTCATAGTCATGGGAGATGCATAGGGCCACCAATAGGTTAAAAACGGTCCTGTCTGTAATCTCAAAAACTACTTCAACGGATTTTCATACAGTTTTAATCTATCAACAGAAGATTCCTCAGGAATCTGTATGTGTATAATTCGTTAAGGCTTATCCTTAGGTTCTCAGGGGTTAACCAAGGGCTCACCTGAGCTGGCTAGAAATAGTAGCATTCTATGCATAGGTGTATCAACAAGCAGTTCTACCCAAATCCGATAGATGTCGCCGCTTCACCACATTCTACTGTAGGATTAATAGATGGCGCCATTAATTTTTTTTAAATTTCGGATGAAGACGCGAGCACCAGCTAGTAGTATATAATTTAAGTAAATTTGCTGTTGGCGTCTTAATTTAAATGTAAAATTAAATAAAATTAATAAGTAATTGTTGCTTGATAGATCAACAGGTTCCCAATTTTTTTCCACCTGGTCTCCACTCCAAGATTTGTTTACTTCAAGGCCCAGAGGCTCTAGTATGAGTTTACGATACTACACCAATTCTATAATCGCTAGCGAGAACGTAAAACTTTTGTATGGAAAATCGTGAACTGTCAATGTCAAATTATCAATTTTCCATATAAATGTTTTACGCTCTCGCTAGCGAGTGTAGTATCGTAAACTCATGCTAGAGCCACTGCACGACAGATATGTCCAGTTCAGTCCAATATCTCACTGGGCTATGTCGTCCACTTTGGTTCGATAGATCTAATACTTCAGAGAATTAGCGAGCATTCCCCTCTCCATAACTCGCTGAGAAGGTATTGTATTTGAATTTTATCAATTGTTTATGCAACGCTAACAATGTTCGTATACAAGTTATTCTCAAGAAATTTGCTTTAGATCTTCAAATCAGTCGCACAATCGTCAAAAATACCCTAGAATTCTTAGTGTATTTATAAACAACTAGTTTTAAATTCTATTTTTTTTAATTTTATAATTATAAGAAAAAGCGACCGGCGGCTTCGCACGGATGCAGTTTTTTTCTGCAAATTATATACTTACACAAACCTTTCTCGTTTTTTACCGATTTAAAAACCATTAGACGGTTTAGGAGTTAGCGCAGAAACGGGCAGAGGCAGACCACGCTTTTATACGGATATACATATGTATATGTATAGATAATATAGTTTCTATTTATTGAAATGTGCCACTGGTTGGTACGTATCTAAACAAACGTCAAATGGTAGCATTAAATATGAAAAATTTTAGAAGCCTTTCAATGAGGTGCGGATGGAATATTTACTTTTGTCAGTTATAAAATAATGTCACCAATCATACCGAATGAATTGGATAGGTATAATATAAACACCCACTCATCACCCACTAGAGGTCAATGTTAGGAACTCGTTTCTCTGCTTACAAAAACCGAGCTAGATTCTCACAGGTGCAACTTTCATTTGTTCAAAACAAAAACAGGGCGCGCGTTCACACGGTGGATATATTATGCGATGTAAGCTAACGTTGCTTTGCTTTGCTTACTGTAAGCAAGTACTTATGTGTGTATGTATATTTTTTCGCAGAAGTTACTTTTATCGTTTTCGTAATGACAATTAAGAATAAGAAGAAGTACGAGGTGGTACTTTAAGCGCTTATTGTTACTTTTTTCCAATGAATAAAGTATTATGGCTTATATAAAAAGTCTTTGCTACTTTAAATTTGGTTATTATGAAGTAAACAAAACATATCTTTATGCTCTTATTGTGTGCTTATAAGCTTCTAACATAAGCTTTCCTTTGATGACCATATGGAAGGTATACCTACTGAGCAGTGTCGTAGATAGTAATTTGCCCTAAATAAGCCCTGTATTTTAGACGTCATGCATTTAGACTTTAAACTAAACGTCAAACTCATAAGCCGTACGGTAAACTCTAAACTGTAGGACGGCTACTGCTGGAAAAAGGCCTTAATTTCAACTTAATAATCCGGCGGGTTATGTCACCGGAACATTCGTTCATCTACGGATCTCCTCAATCCAGATTCGATCTCGCAGTGTAACCCCGAGCATAGCCCTCTCTCCATAGCACGTTAGCGAGTTTAGTACTATCTAAAATTTTAGTGTGATTGTGGATAACATTTTACAAATTTTTGCTTACACAAATGTCACGGTCCTTATAACTCTTCCGAGTTATAGGCCCCATATAATTGATACGGCTGATATGGTTGTAACTACGCCACTGCTGCTCAGATTAATATGTACCTATTAGATCAAATTAGCACAACAAATTTTGTTTGCGCTCGTCTCTTAAAAATTATAGCCCATTGTTTTTATTTCAAACATAATCTATTTTCCAATTTGTGGTTTTGTTTATTTTATAAAATCTGGTCTAAGTTGGCTGCTTTAGTACTTAAACCCAGATGAACTAGCAAGTAATCCTTCTTATATAGCGTGTGGTTTAACGTGACACTTGTACCTTGTTTAGAATCTTACTTTTTGATGTAACTGATAAATAAATAATTACCCCATAAATTTTCTCTAATAACTTAAAAGTATTTTTTCTCTGGCTTAATAGGCTACAGGAATATTATTGAAAGTTATATAAACGAACATTTCTTAATGTTGCCTAACAAAAATATCGATGTTGTCCCTTAAATCGTGTACTTGGTTGGATTGAATTAAAAGCATATACAATTTTCTCATAATGTTGGTGAACGTTCATTTCTAAAACCATTAGCGTGAAAACATCTGTGTTTATTTTTGTCGTGCCATCTTAAATCACTCAAGGTGTGATCATAACGCGTGACGCTTAGTTTATGCCTCCGTCTCGCTACCGCCACGCAATCATTTTAATAGTAGAGATTTAATATTTCTTTTAGCGGATAAAGACCTCTTATAACATTGGACAGCTCGGGAAATTGGTTGGCACTAACAGGTACGCATTTGGTGAAGTACTTAATGTTGAGGAATTTGTGGCGCCTAGTGTAGATTAATTTAATAATTGCCAAGCCTGTGTACCCACTAGTGGGATGAAATTTATATAATACTTGTAAAACCTTGAAATACCACAAAAGTGCACCGAAAATGCGGTGCTGTTCGGTGCGCTAGTAAAGCATGCTAGAACCCATTTGCTTTTTGCTTTTATCCTATTTGGGTTCGCAGCGCACTTACGACCAATGCAGTGTTGGTTGTTTCTAGGTGACTATCAGCCTGACTGTCGTACTTTATTATAAAAAAATATTACCTAGAGTGTTTCCTGTTTCTTGAATAGTTAACATTTCCCATCGTGTAATCAATGTGATGCGGCAAAGACATCCGGGATCTTGGTGGTCTTGGGACGTATCCAGGCGCAGGATGCGGGGGTAGAACACCATACAAAGGCTCGTACATAATCGGATGAGGCGCGTACATAGGTTCTTCCATGTACATGGACATCCTACGATCCCCTATATAAAAACGAATAAACCTAAGTACTTAACTAATTTAAAAAAAAAAACTTTTCATACAAAAAAAATTAAACTTACGTATAGGCCTTTCGTATATGGCCATTTCGGGATAGTAAATAGGAGGCGCTAGCCTAGAAGTTTTCCTACCATAAATGGGATAATCAGGCAATACTTGCTCGGGTGTTCTGTTTCTTTTAGAAAACGGGGTATCCTCATCCGAATCATAGTTTTTAGTCGGGACATAGTAAAAGCTAGCGCTGACCGGTTCGCCAACAAATGATACTAAATTCTCTCCTTGATTCGACTCCATATTGTCTGTCTGTATTATTCCGTAAGCTTCGTTGTCCCACGGATCCAAGTAAATTCGCTGGCTGGGGAGGCAATGTTCTTCGTCGCCTTCGCTATCAAAATCTACTGTAGCCCAATACGGACTCCCTGCGTGGCCTGGCATTTTTGTTTTCACACACAATTTCTTTTAAATCGTTAAACCATTCCTTAAAAATGCGTCACTTATGTTACAGCAGCAAAATATTTAAATACTTAAACACATAGCGATTACCACACACAGACACGTAGGTAATGTTATGCTTCGAAACACTGTTTGATATTCCTCGCACGTAAGGAATGGACATTCAAACGATATAATTGGCGCGAAACTCACAGTTACACATGCGCGAGCGCACGCCACTGCTCCCGCCTTCGAATTGAATTGAATAAAGAAGCAGAACTAAGTAAGTATGAGGCACATGCGTATGTACATGAGGGGGCGACGCGACATTAGTACTTTTCATACAATCTTGTTTGGACCTTATTTTAATAACAATATTTTATTAAAGGAATATCGATGGCTGAAAGCAACAGTGAGATATCTAGGCTATGTAGAATTTTGAGATAATGAGCATTGAAAATTGAAACATACATTTAAATTTTAATAGAAATAATCCTGCAGCGCGGTTTATTAAATTTGATTGATTTATTATTAAAAATAATATGATAGTTAAAATTTGTTTTTATTTTAATAGCAACATTAAAAAAAATGTACTTTTGTAACATATCTCACTGTTGCATTACAATGAAGCTTCATTTTGTTCTAAAATTCGAATTGTCTCAGCTTCACACCACCAAGGTGCCTTTGTTAAAATAAACACATATTTTTTGTTTTAATATATTTATTAGTAAATTAATATACATTGAAATCTTTGGCTAAAACAAACATTACTACCTCTTTTTAAAAAATATTAAGGTAACAAAATAACTGTTTAATTGACATACCTTTTTTGGGTTTAAAGAAACTTAAATTAAATTGTGTGTTAAATACTTGTGTGCATATTGCTTTTTTGACTGGCTGAATGTTTTGTTCATTACATTGTTCTGTGTAGAGTCTATACATTATGGACAAATTTAAAGACCCATCCAAATATTCCCTGACACTGTCAGCTCTGCAATAGTGTGAGGGCATCCGAGGAAAGCTGTTAATATGACTTTTAACCACACTTAAAGCTTCGTTGCTTGTTTTGTTTCCACTTGCTGAACAGCCTCTCTTTTCTCCTTCTACAAAGCCATCTTTAGATTTTTTAAGAACAGTTGTTAGAGCATTATTAGATACATCTAATGTAGCACAAAAATAATGCTTACAAACTCTTATCTTTTGCCCGTCAACTTCAAAATAATATCCATAGTTTTCCTTTCTCTTTGCATCATTTACACGTCGTCTCTTAGGCTCTATTTTCATCATACAATGAGATAAGTAATCTCGTTGTCTAACTTTATCTGCTAAACCATAAAAAGTGTTGAATAAAGTCAGTCGTTTGTCTTCTGAAATTTTCTCTGTGCATTTCAGTTTGCATTTAGATGTACAGGGTGCCTGCAGTGATTTTGAGCGATGTAACTTTCCAAGTTGAGATACATATTCTTGACCTGAATTTATTTTCAGCTTCTTCATGTTTCTCTTCCATTCATTCTCATGACGTTGCCTCTTGCGACTTTTTATTGGTAAGATCATCTCTCTCTCAGTTTCTTTATTAAATAAAGGTTCAGGTAGGTTAAGGTTCCACTAGAGGATGGAACGGTTTTTGGCCTGTCACTATCAGTGCTTGATTCTTCATCTGTGTCTGGTATGTAATCTGGGCCGGAGTCAGAGGGTTCAAAATCTTCTACAAGAGATGCAAGACTGCCTGAAAGATATTATTATAAAAATATTAAAAAAATATATTACGATTTTAACAAAAATAATAAATTATGATAGTCACAGTAATGTGTCAACGCCAAAAAAAAATATTCCAAGACATAGTGTTTCCAAAAAAGCAGACCTTGGGAGAAGCCAGGACAGATGCTACGATGATAAAAGAAAGTTACTTACTTTTTTGTCCATCATGGTCATCTGGGTCAGGAGTGGATGGAATAATAATATTTGGCCTGTTACAATCAGAGCGAGTGTCTTCATCTGTTTCTAGCACACAATAGGGATCACTTTCGACATGACATACAGGACTGGACTCTAAAACACAATACATAGATATTTAATATAATTATTCACATACACTAATTTATAAATTAATAGTTTATCAACCAACCTTTGTAAATATGATTCAATGAATCATCAATCCAATCTAAAATTCTTTGTTTGCTTGAAGTAACTTGAACTTGTGTGTTTGAATTAACTGTACCATTTGAATTTTCTGAAATTAAGCATAAGCATGTTCATTTTAAAATGTGTAAAAATCACAATGTAATTCAAGAATAAAATATAGACTTAAAAGAACTAATTACATACCTACGGTCCTTGTTTTATCCACTTGTTTAGTTGCCAAAATACACATTAAACGGCCACGTGAAATCATGATTAAATCTTTAACAATGCTTCTACCACAGGAAAACTTTATAATCATTATGTCTTAATGTCCACAACACACAATTACTAAATTATTTTAGAATTTTAGATACAATAATCAATCAATAGTACACGAGGTTATATCGACAAGCTGTCAAAATCAATCCAAATGAGCGGGAAGTCAGACAATAATAATTGTTATATCTCAGTGTTGCCAGTACGGATAATATATTAAAGTTGCAATTTTACAAGCAACAGTGGGATAAGTGTTTTGTCCCACTGTTGCTTTTATCAGATTGAAAAATATAATTAATGAAACACTGGGTTATACATCATAGCCAATGACGGGACACTGTAAGCTAGATATCTCAGTGTTGCTTTGGTAGAATGAACGGTTTAGATTAATTTTCTATGAAAATGTCAAAAACGCATTTTTGACGAAATATCCCACTGTTGCTTTCAGCCATCGATATGTGAATCTTTATGCTGTTATTCTAGTCCGTAAACATAAAACTGCAGTTTTTTTGGCTTAAAAATTTGTAAAAAAGAATGTGCCCTCGTCATATTTTTAATAACATATTAATTAAAAATCGCTCTTTTTTCAATTGTTTGACAATATCTTGGAAAATATGAGTCTAATCGACATGAAGTATATACTAATGGAATTTGTTCCCCATAATTTATTTTTCATATTGCGAAATTAGCTTTGAATGTAAAAAAAGTAAAATATTCAAAATAAGATTATCAGCCATTATAAGATTATAAGATAAGATAATCAGACAATTATCATTGAAAATAAATAAAATTTCTGTAAAATGTAGATCTTGGTCAGTCGCTTAGAAGTAGGTTTTATTAACAAACCTATAAACACAAAAGTATTACATTGTAAGTCCTATTTTACACGTTTAATTATGTTGTGTACTAGCGTCTAAACTAGGGCGAGCCTGTATCTTAGACGCCAGTTTCTTCCAGTGGCTAAAAATATGTTTTTTACAAATACAATACAAAGTCAGCAATGAAAGACCAGAAGTCATTACGGAAGTAACATTGTGCAGTAACGTTTTACAGGGTCACCAATTTCCGTGTTCTCTCATTGATAAGGACGCGTAGATAGAAAGATTAAAATTAGAAAGAATACATCCAGGAATTTCAGCCATGCGAGTTCTTGGACGTTTTTATATATGGTAGCCACCAATTGGTGAAGATATGGACAATTTTGTTAAAATGTGTAAAGATGTCAAGAAAACAGACCAAACAATCCGGAACTTCCAATATTTTCTTGGTCAATTCCGCACAACGTATGGGAAAGAATCCACATCGATTTTGCGGGACCATTTCTTGGGAAATATTGGTTAGTCCTTTACGACGCCCTTATCTAAATGGATAGAAGTAAAACCAATGAACACAACTACAACTCTCAAACTATGTGGCGAACTCAATGACATTTTTACGACCTTCGGACTGATTCAGATAATAGTATCTGACAATGGGCCCCTTGTCTGAAATGAATAAAGCCTTTTTATTTCATGATTAAATATATTTGGGAAGTTAATGAAACTCTAGTGAGGAAGTTAATGAAGCGCACGTCAGTCTTAACGATACACCATGTATAACTGTTTGATGCCAGGTAAAAAATGCTTCCAGGTAGTACAAAAATAAATAAGTCAAAAAATTCTTATTTTTAGGGTTCCGTACGTCCAAATAAAAAACGGAACCCTTATAGGATAACTCGTGTGTCCGTCTGTCTGTCGCTCACAGTCAATTATCTCGGAATCTTTTAGACCGATTAACTTAAAATTTGGTACACATATCAATTTCTGTGACCCAAACGCAGAGTTGTGACGTGAATAGATGAAATCTGTATATGGGAGGTCATTTTTGGGGGAAGGTGGAAAAATTTTGAAAACTGCATCGTGTGACATATGAAATGGAAGGTCTTGTTGTGAAGATCTTAAATGTATTTTTTTTTGTAATTTTAAAATAAATAGTTTCCAAGTTATTTAAGAAAATAGACGAAAACTGACCGTGCCCCAGCGCCCTTATCTCCGAAACTACTGAACCTAAAATTTAAAAAAAAAATACAGAAATTAGTTTTCTATTTATAGATTGTAGGAAAACCTATAAGAAGTCCATGACATGGTAAATCACTCAATATTGTGCGGATAGGTAACATCGTCGTACGGAACCCTCTTCACGCGAGTTCAACTCGCACTTGAAGTTTTTTTCTGTGTGATCTTGGTCTAGTGATCCTAAAATCCTAAAAAAAATCGTAGGAATACGTCGAGCACGTCAACGGTCTATAAAAATTGTTAGTCTATAGTTAGTCTGTACTTTCAGTTTTTTTAAAAACCGATGCCGCATCCTATGTTGACAACGGTTGTCGGCAACCGTAATTATAAAAACGGCCATCTCTACCAATTGGTTATATTTCTTTCAACTCTTTTCTATTACTTTTGTTTGTATTTCAAACAAACTCTCGCTAGGTTCTCACTTTGGTTTCTTTGGTTAAAAAAAAAATATAATTAAAAATTGCTTTAATAATGTAGACATAATTCGGGTAAGCATTTTAACTTAAAAATTGATTATAAGCAATGAATACAATGAGCCATTCCAATTCTATAACGCGTTTTAATAATTCCATATCGCTATCTGAACCCACAATTGAAAAATGTAATAATTTTATGATCACTATTGCTAGGCAAAAACGATTCGTTGTTGGGATATAGGAATCGGGCCTTAGTTAAGGACTTACTTTTCAGATGATATCTAAAAAGTAACAAAGTTTTAATTGAGAAGTTTTTTTTTTAATTTTTATATTTAAATATTCATACATAGTTTTCGTCTTGAAAACGACATGGAACTATGTTAAGTATAAATTGATTGGAGGCAGAATAAAGTTTAAAAAGGGAGTAGTTTCTCACAAATTTGATAAGATCTGCAGTAAGCTAAAAAAAATCTGCACAATTTTTTTCGAATAGGTGTAAAACTCCATCAGTCCGACTCAACAAGCACTAGTCTTCCACAGGTGAAAATTGTTTTTCACTTTTAGTAAGTATAAGCAAGAAGTTCGAACTGATTATAACATTTTCTTTCTTGAAATTATTGTAACATAATTAAATGTAGATTTTGATCTTGTGTCAAATAGACAGAATTGAGTAAAGGACGTCAAGACTTTTGTTTTTCAATTTAGGTTACATCCATGAACCATGAAGGTTTTATTTGTAATAAACTATGAGTATATGTCAATTTGAGCGTTAAAGAAGAGCTGCATGGCAATGCGACCGAATTAAGAATTATTACCTGGAAAACTTATGATTTTACCATGGAAGTTGTATATAGTACTTATTACTTCCATGGATTTTACATTGAAAATGACAACATATATCTATGACACCTTTCAAACAGTGATAATTTCTCTCAGTTGCGTCTTTAATGTGCACTTTGCTGTTTGTAAATGCATGTCTCACACATAGAACAATCTAACATATTAAGTATAGAACTATGTTCGAAAGTGATTCAGATTGTCTGTGGAACGAAGGAATAATATTTACGCGCCAAAAATTGACATAGAGTAACACGCGCGTTTTTGTTTGTCTTTGTCAAATAATTTCGTACTGCAAGTGTAGCCGGGTGGCCGGTGTAGTTTAATTTAATAGTCTTTATGATCGTGTTTTGTCATTTTATGATTTTACTTCATTTCATTTGTGGTTTTCTTTTATGAAAGAAGAATGAATGCTTGGATTTCTTGGTAATGGTAATAATATAATACACCATTTTTAGGAAGCCTTTGACGCTACGGCTACGGCCAAGCAGAGAAGTTCAGATCAAAATCCGAATTCCGAATAAAATTACAACACTTGAACTGTAAGTACGAAATGAAGTTAATATTGGGATCGGATAAACCAAATCTTTATCCGATCCCAATATTACCATGTTTGTGGTAGACAATTTAGTGTGAATACTTAAATGACGCTATTAACGAGTTTAAAAAAAATTTCAGTGCCTAAGGATTCATAAGGGTGAATACCCGATTTGTATACCTATGAACAACCTAAGGGTGGCCATGGAACTTTTGGAAGACGACAGATTGGTCGTCCTCTCTAGATGCAAAAATTACGATGAAATACAACGTATACTTGAATCTACAAATTCCCTTAGTGAGGAATCATTCGTTGTGGATCTGGAGAGGTTACTTGCTTTGTGTGCGCGTGATTTGAAACAGGATGTTAAGACAATCTTAAATATTCTCATATTGATTTTGAAAAAAGTAAAGGTAAGTTCAACATTCAATAAACCTATAAATTGTAATTTTCATACAAAGTAATAGTAATGACAAGTGATAGCTGTTGATAGCTTGAATATGTTTTGGACATACACATTATATTAGGAGTTCATAGTGTTTCAAAGCATTTTTCAGTTTCTATACCATACTACCAGAGTGTGTGATCTAAATGTTTACCAATAGTAACAATTTTTTAGCCACACTAAAAAAATCTGTTGTGGAAATGGTGTGGGACACTAATGAGGAATGTTGAGAGCACATTATATTAAAAAAATAATACATTTATTCTACTCAATTTATCTCAATTGACCATAGAAAAAACTCTCCATTCAGGTTCGGAAAGCTTAAGCATACACATCTCCATACAAAACTTTCTTTTCTATGGACAAAAGCTGAATTCAGCTGAAACTCCTTAACATTAACTATAGCGAACGCCAAGGCTGTTGGCCATAAAACGTTGGAGCAGCATTGCCAATATCGCATGCTCTCTCGCACTTACTGGCCTTATGGCGAGGACTAGTGATGCGCCGTGTTACTATCGATTATGTAAATAAAACTTTGTTTTGTTATGAATAAATTAAATCTTATTTATTCTGTTGATTGATTTATTTATTAAACAAAATCCACAGCACTAAAATTATACACAGTTTAAAGTATGAAACATCATGTTTACAATATTTACAATCTCTATATACTAAGAACAAAGAAATATCAACATGCTTACAGTCGATTCCAGCTGAACAAATTTCATTTGCAACATTTTCAATTATTCTAGCAACTGATTGTAGATTAAATTGAAAAAAATAAAAAATAAATAAATATATGAGTAGGTACTCAAAGTACCTTAGTACACAATGCAACCTTAGTGTTTGAATGATTTATGGCCCCGTGTGCCAATAGCCTTGGCGCATACAATAAATGTTATTGTTTATTCTATTCCTAAGAGTTCCATTAGTGGATAATTCTGCACTTAAATATTTTAGATTTATTTTTGTAGAAAAAAAACTATAGCTTAGCTGCTATTGAATTAACAATAACAGATAAAATTGTATTAAAATTAAATTCAAATGAACAAAGCAAGAAATGAAATGAATTGTAAGTTTTACAAAGAAAATATTAAATTAGCATCAAATTTTATAAAAATTAGGCAAAAGAAGTTTATCATCACCTTTGTCTTTGTTTTTTTTTTTAGTTGAAATTATTATTTATTAATAAGATTAATAATTAATATTTACAGTGTTAATAAGAATAATAATAAAAAAAATAGAAATGACACTTAAAAAGAATTTAACCATGTTCATTTTACATGCTGTGGAGTCAGAGCGTGGCGGGGACTAATTGGTCAAAAAGAATAAGTCGTTGGTTCCACAGAATCCTCTGCAGTACCCAAGATGCTCACAGTGCTTTGAGTTTCCACCCCAAGCACTAGAAATTCAACTGGAAGAAGTTGAAAAATTCAGAATTTAAATTCTCCTGAAAACATCTGCATCTCTGTTGCTTGAGAGATATGTTTCATTTTCTGTATCTTTCTTCTAATAAATAATTGGTTCATGAGGTTTGATGTAAGTGAGCCAATTTGCTACTTAATATTACCTGCTTGATAATTAGGCAATCCTAGAAGTCTATTATATGTTTTGGTGATTGTTTTTGGTGGTAACTTTTAAGGTGGTTGTCAATATCAGAGGTCTAATTTTATCCATGTTGAGTTGTTTCCCCAAGCACTGTGGACCCTTAAATATATGTCTTTTATTTGGCAGACTTAATAAAACATAGGAATTAATTAAACATGTTAAGCCACTCTTTAGATTCACATTGAATATTTCCTTCAACATTCCATATATATATGTAGTTGTGTTTTCCTTATATGGTCATTTGACGTGCTTGTTGGACGAGTTGTTAGGGTGCTTGCCTTAACACTCAGGATCTCAGGGGTCCAGGGTTCTATTCCCTGGGCTAACTTTTGGGAACTGCCGATATCATTTTGGACCCAAAGACTCAACTTTGGAAATGAACTTATTGGCAGGGTATACTCCACTGGCCTTTATCCGCCACCTTCCCCCTTGACCAGGACCTTGGCGGAGACTACCGCCCGTTGTGAGGTCCCCGAGATGGCTGGCGTACCTCCGCTTTCGGGTACGCCGAGGTTCCGACAGGGAGCGTAGTCCTCCCCGCGCTGAACAGCCGTGGCGGGTCGCCGAAGTTGTGTAACAACGTTCCTGCGACCCCGCCCATCTACGGCCGCGCTAGAAAGTCGTTGGGTTTTAGGAGTCCGGCATAATCCACAGTGTACCCTTCGCTGCCGGGTATCCATGATGGATTTCCTAACGTTAAAAAAAGGGGTATACTCCATTTTGCAGTCATTTTGGCAGCCCATCTGGTAGAGCAAACTACCCCCTCACAGAAGACCACCCTGAAATTGCAGCATGTGTGCTGCTCTTTCAGTGAGTAAGCGATGCCTGAGCCCATTTCCCTAACCCTTTCTAATCCCTTGCAGTGGCATCGCGCTTACAGCATCTGTGGTGTTGCTTGTCTTATAGGCGACAGTAGCCACCTACCATAAAGTGAAATGTCAATCTATCTGTGTTTACCTTAAAATTAGGACTCTAATATTGATCACAATCGCCTTGGATACTTCCACCGAAAATAGTTGACTGAATGTTAGCTCCAATTTGAGAATTAATTTGAAATCCATACAACTGTTTTGAGCTCAATAACGCAGTGGGTGTCTGTTGGACTGTTGGACTATGTCCAAATGCGAAAATGTAAAAATATAAAATATACATGTCTGTTATTTGCCATTTGAGAATGAATGATACAACAATATTAACAATAGATTTAGCTTTACCGATCTAAGATATAAAATCAACATGAAGACTTTTTATACCTTAACTCTTGTTCTATTGTTTACAGGGACAAGAACCACTTTTATCACAAATAAATTTCACGCCATCAGCTAAGGCGATTTTGGATTTCTTACAAACAACCGCTTTGATAAATATAGAGTCATTAACATTGATGTGCTTTAATACATTACTGTTATATCCTGATGATACTTTGCTGGATTTGGAGGCATCACACAGAAATGAATTAATTGGTACATTTTATTTGTATTGTGAAAAAGGAATATCATTAAAAATACGACTATTGGTATGTATACAATGAATCAACCAAATAATATTAGAATGAAACAAACACTAAATGTTATGGGAAGTTTGCTACAATACATCAGTAATAACCGCATTCAAATCAGTTAAGCCGTTTCTAAGATTAGCGTCCAAAAAACGCACATACAGACCAAAAAATCTAAAAACTATTTTTTTGACCTCTGTAACAAGACTGTGTATAATTTTTTAAAAAATATTTAATGTAACAGACACGGCTCGTTTACAATGTGTAGATATAGATATGGGTATCAGAATTATTTTTTTTCTAAAAGACTACTTGATAGTGTGAAAAGTAATGTAGATTTCCATTAGTGAAGAAACTTTTAAATCGGATATTACCTCCAATCCAAAATTGCAACCCCACAAATTTTATTTCTTTATAATATTTGCATAGACGAGTGAATTTTATCCACAGTTCACATATTTTTTATATTACAATCAATAAAAGTTGATTTAAACTGTAAGCTTAATTGGCTTTGCAGCTCAAACCCTGTTTTGCTAAAAATCTAAATAATTCCTGTATTTATTTTTTTAGGTAATCGATGTCATACACAAGCTATTTCTACTATTACCACCGCAAGCCAAGCAGTTATTTGTTAAAAGTGGTATCGCATTATGGTTCTCTGGAGTGCTGCCAACTATTGTATCACATTTATCACTAATTACAAATGATAAAGATTTAATGTCATTGAAATGTTTGGAAGTGTTGGAAATGTTATGTGAAGAATTAGCTAATGTGGATTATACTGAAAACAGTCATTGGAAAACAATACTGGAACGCATCTGTCAAGAGTAAGTCAATCTATTGCGAAATTCAGCAAGAGAAATTTAACACTCTTTAATCTGAGCTCCACAACGTTATTAATTAATAAAATATGGCCGAGTAATAATAAAAAATGACGAGTCCTTTGTTCGACTGGTTAGTGTTTGTTTTAACGCTCTGTCATGAGGGTCCCGGGTTCGATTCCCAGCAAGGCCAACTTTGGAATAAAATAGTTAACTCTAGACTGGATCTGGCAAGTAGTAGCAGCGTACACTGTATTTCGCAGTCATTTGAGCAGGTGAAATAGCAACATTTGTGCAGTTGTGTTTCGGTGAGTGAGTAAGAGATTTCCATTTTCTCTCTAGACGAGCCTGTTGGATGAGTGGTTAGGATGCTTGCCTTAACGCTCCTCGCGGGTTCGATTCCCGGCAGGGTCAACTTTGAAAAATCAACTTTTCAAATTTGGCTCTGGTTTGGATTTGGAAAGTTGTGGCAGGGCACACTGCGTTTTCGCAGTCATTTGGGCAGCCCGTCTGGCGGTAGTAACCACCCCCTTACAAAAGACCACCTTGAAATAATAACACGTGTGCTGTTGTGTTTCGGTGAGTGAGTGAGGGATGCCAGAGCCCATTTTCCTATCCACTCCTAATCCCTTATCCTTAATCCTACTGCAGTCGGCAGTGCACTTGCAGCAGCTTTGGCGTTGCTTGTGTTATAGGCGACGGTAGCAACCTACCATCAAGTGGACCGTCTGCCTGTCTGCCGACCTTAACATATTAAAAAAAATATCTCATCCTTAATCCTACTAAGGTCGGCAGCGCACTTGTAGCACCTGTGGCGTTATTGTATTATAGGCGACGGTAGCCACCTATCATCAAGTGGACTGTCAGCTTGTCTGATATCCTTAACATAAAAAAAATCTACAGCTAATTATTTTCATTTTTATTATTCAGTTCATTGTAACATATTTGGTAATACATTTTTTCAAGGTATACACAAGTTGTGATGAAACTTTTGGAGAAACAAATGGGATTTTGGAACAGGCTGTGGGCTGTATTTGTAAAAATGCTCAAAAATCAATTAATTTTTTACAAGAAAGATTGCAAAGCCCCTATTAATAGCCTACTGTCCATAATGGAATATGCATTTAAAGGCAATTTTGCGACCCGATGCAAAGCTTATGAGTCTTGGAATGTCTTAATTGACGTTCTTTACACCACAACAATTGACCGTGACAAAGGATTGTTACTTTTATTGAAACCTTTGAAATCATACAATGCTAAAACGCAAGAGGTTGCCTTAGCCAAACAAAATACTTGGTGGCACCTTATAAGAACATATCAGAGCAGGCTTGAAAAACACAGTAACGAAGTGATCAAACCATTTTTAACATACAATTTTGGAAATGAGCAAACTAGAAACACTCAACATGTGCCTGGCTTGCTAGGAAATATTGTTAAAAAGCAGGGAGTGGAGATGTATATTGAATTTTTCGGGCACAATAACTGTGAGGGTTGCGTTTCGGTGGAAAAATTGATAGGGAGATATGTCACTACAACCGTTCTGGTCGAAGATTGGAATACTTTTTCACATTGTCTCATGGTTTGCACAAGAATATTTTTAAATGATGGCACAGATATTACTTTGGATCAAATGAAATGTTTATGGAGATCGTTCATTTCTGTCATCGCTGATTTGCCAGATAATACACTCAGACAAGACATTGTTTGTGATTTATTAAAGAAGACAGGGCGATTAGTGGAGGTATGTAATTCTAAATTTTCTCTACTTTATTGCGATTTTTTTTTTTCAAATACAAACCTTGACTGCATCTAATTGTCTGTGTCTTAAATTTAGTTATAACTCTAATAAAGTGCCCCGCATTATTCATCCTTTTGTGACTTTCTTCATTCACAACTTTTTACAAGCAGCTTCCTTTTAATCCACATATGTGGATCCTAACTTCGTGTGTCTTTAAAGGGGCTACTCACGACGAATCGTTTCAATTCAATTTGTGTTTCGAAATTGACCATATTTTACTTTGATTCCCTCCACTTCTCACAATTTCATTTCGATACTCTTAGCAGAAGTCCAAGTACGCATTGAGAGCACTACGGTTTTTTCAATGAAAGTATCAAAAAGCTGGAATTGACTTAGTTATTTTATCAATAACACAAAAAAAGAAAGTAATAAAAATGATTATGGATGAAAAAGAAAGGCAATTGTTACGGAAAAAATCATGTAACGATAGACATTTTTTTTTTAAATAAGTATGTTTAATAATGATATGACATAGCGTAATGGTAGTCCTATAAACATACGTCAAGCAAAGATGTCGACACGCAAATGACAGCAAATAGAATCAATCGCTTTACATTAAATGTGCATTCAATCTGTTCTTTCAACTTGTCTATTGCTATTCCTTTTACGTCGCTTTGTATTGTATAGGTGTCGACAGATTTGATGCTATTTATATGTTATCTAAATATATAAGAATTAAATCAACGAAAAAATACAGCTCACCTAAGTAAATGTATTATTTTTATTTGCAGGAAAATATTGAAAGTTCTCAAAATAGGATTCATTTATATTATTTAATGCTTGTGTTTCTGGAAGAAAATAATTTACTACAGTCCCTTCTGAAAATCAAAGAAGTTTGCGGTCCAATTAACGTCTTGTTTTCGATTATCTTGAAAATTCTTCACAAAAGCGAGCAGTTGTAAGTCCATCAATATATATTTTTTAAACTTTCACAATATAAGCTTTTCTGTGTCTCCTTCTACTTTGTTTATTGTTTAAACAAGTGTACCACATAGTCCAGCCATCGGCAATCACAACAAACATAATTATATTGTTAAACATGAACACTACAAACGTTTCGTTCATAGAAAAATAGATGGAATAGAACAATAGAACTGTGAATCAACAACATAGAGGGTTATATTACATTTTAAATTATAAAGTAAATCTAAATCTTCGTATAAACTGAAAATACTTTGACAAATTGCAATTAAAAGAAGGTAAACAACCTGGGTAACTTTGAATTTCAGTTTAACTTTGAATAAAACTATACAATTTCATATTTTTTTATCTTACTACTATAATGCATAGAAGACACTGCATGAAACGAAACGCAAGAATGCATACACTACCTTTATTAAAGAATAATGCACCTATGAATGTCAATTTTTATTTACTTGTTGAATTATTGTAAGGTGTATATAACGAAAGTTTGTTCGTGTGTTCAATTCATATTTATCTAAGGACTAGTTGAACTCGGCCACGCTAGGCTGCGGCTTGCGCATGGGCCGCGGGCGGTACTGGACACTGCTTAAAGTAGCCTAAGTTACTCCTTATAACATCAGCTATGTACAAGTGAATGTCTCCTCAAATTCAGTCGAGCCGTTTCGGAGATTAGCGG
The DNA here is from genome assembly GCA_910589475.2 of Bembecia ichneumoniformis. Taxonomy (NCBI): domain Eukaryota; kingdom Metazoa; phylum Arthropoda; class Insecta; order Lepidoptera; family Sesiidae; genus Bembecia; species Bembecia ichneumoniformis. Next base: position 14,410,150 of record OU342524.1, on the reverse strand, counting down.
GAACAAATATAGAAATTTTTTTAAAAGTACCGATCATACTTTGTGATTAATTTAGTACAAAGTAATTATTTTGACATTACAGACACTTCAAATTTTTTTTATTATAGATAGATAACGTGTCTGCTGGTATTGTGATATAGCAAAATATCGTACATGCAAACTGTTAACCATAGAGAAAAAATTTGTTTTTGATATAATAACTACGTTAATGTTACCTAAGCTTCGCAATTGATTTAGGTTATTTAGGTTTGGTTCTCTCAAAAAACATACGCGTTCAAAGTTATCCAAATTCTGTGTTGAATGTGAATTTAATCTTAATTTTAATGAATAATTTCAGCTTATTAATTAATCCACAAACGACCTTAGTAGAACACGCAACAATTTACAAATGTTGCGTATGCACGCAATATTTATGTCTAAGCATAAAAATATTAAAAAACTAGCTGAGCCCGCATCTTCGTACGCGTGGTATTCGGTATAGCACGAACTTTTTTGTTTGTAGATCAATTGGAATGAAACAAACACAAATTACGCGAAGCTTGATAAACAAATATAACAATTTTTTGATTATAAATTTGTATATAAATAGATAATGTTTAGAATATGTCAAGACAACAATGAGATTTAAAGGTTTTTGTAAAGAGTTAATTTTTTTTAAGAGCTCATATCAATATTGTATTGGTAATATGGTACTTATTCACTGAAAAAAAAAACCTTTTCACAGCTCTCTTTATTTTTTCACTATTTTCGAGTAAGTATTTTATATACTGAATATAAATTTCGTAACGCTAAACTCGTAACAATCGTGGTTAGACTGTCAAATTGTTAATTGATTACAAAATTAACAACCCTATCCTATTTCAGAGTGGTTGAAGATTCCATGAGTAAATTGAAAATGTTAACGAATTTAATTGTGAATATCTCAAACGATTCCTTGCAATGGATACTTGAAAAGTTTTTATCGGAAAATAATACATTTGTACTGTGGTCGGCACTCATGGAAAGTGTACAGGAATCCACCACATTGAAATCTGACTTTCAGAAAGTACAATTCTTGTTACTTTGGCCTCTAAGAAGCACTGTTTTACCCACTGAGGTATGTACAAAAATCATTTATACTTTTTTCAATAAGGTTAACTTTCAAAATTTGCATTTACTTGTTTAAATTGTTAAAATAATAATAATAATGGTGTTTAATCTTCTAGATGAAACATGCTCTGGTATGGAAGAAAATGTATGAGACTTGTTCAACTCAAGACAGGGCCAAATTAGGTCGAGAAATCTGCGATATTTTGATTTCTAGAAATGATCAAAACGCATCCGTCTATTTTTTGTATATATTGCTTTTTGTTTTGGAAAATACTTTGAATAATGACAATGGCAAGTATTTCAGTTAAAAATGTAATTTATTAGTTTTAAAGGTTTCAGGGTTTTAACCTACGACATGATGGGGCCTGTAACACTGCTTTTGCTCTCATTATTATTAATCAATTACTAATTAAATTTGACAACATGTGATTAGAAAAGGCATTCTGGAAATATTCTGTCAAAACAAAACGGCTTGCAGACTCTGCCCAAGACCCACTCACTGCAATCTTGGTGACAATAGGTTTATCTAATGTTCACTGTAAAAACAGTGAGATAATAAGATGTAATAAGCAAAGTTAACACACTCGTTTTTTTTTAAAAGTTAAAATTTAGTGTCGTTCTAATCCTATAATTAATGGGAAAATCTAGAATAAAAATAATTATAATGTCTGTAATCGTAATTTAAAAAATTAACAATTTGTTTTCTTATTGTTTTTCAGTTTTTAATGTGTTAATTTTGTTTTTATCAGCCATTTTAAAATATTACTTGAAACACCTATCTTTGAAGATATATTAGTAAGTGTTTGTATTAAAATGGGACATAAATCTTTAATTGAGGCACCTTGGGTATAAAGCTTTTTATGTTTGATAGATATTTGATGAATCTTTAGTAATATGATGTTGTCCATAAACTTTAATATAATATAAAAACCTAAATAAAACAAAAGTAAATAATTAAATTAAGTAATATTTTTATATTGGGTTGTTTACAGGTGATATAGGTGATACAATCGAAAATATATCCAAATTAGTACATAAAACTGTTACCACGATTCCCTCTTATGACACTGCGAAAGAAATATTCCACATTATAATAGATGTTCTTATTTTATTGTCGAATTACTTAGTAGTAAATAAAAATGTTCCTGTAACTGAACATCTTTTAGCTACTGTTAGAGTTATTTTAAAAATGATCAACCACTTGCTTGAAACAAATAGTGAATATGTAAGTATAAATTTTATAAATGATTCGTTCTTGTGATTACGATGTAAAATAGTTTTAATAAGTTCCTTTTATTTTAAGGTTCAACTAGTTGTCTGCGATCTGGAAAAGATATTAAAATCACTGATAACATTGTTTGAAATAGATTTTTATTTAGTGCACAAATCATTAATACTGGATGAATTGCTGAAATGCTCATCGATTACAACTGATAGTACGTTGTTAAGTCATATTATGGTTATTATAATGAAATTTTTAGCAAAATGTCAAGGTGAGTCACATAAAGAGGAAATGAAAAAAATTGAATCGGCTAAAATGAAAATTGAAATGACTTTGAACAAGCAAAGTAACTCCGTTAACAATATAGAACGAATAAGTAAAATTTCTACGCCGAACGTCACGAAAGAAAAAGTAACTCCTACAAATATACAAAACAAAGAAGAGTATGTGGTCATTAATAATAAATACAAATTCAACCCCAAAAAATTAACGGAAAACCAGAAGGAGAAGTTGCAACGGAAACGGGAAGATATTCCTGCATTATACCAGGATTTGTCACAATCACAGGACAATGTTATGTTGGTAAAGTGGACTGCGGATTCGCAAGATACTTCGATGAACAAGTCTTCTAGTAAATCAGTTGATGCCGACGTGAGCTCTATGCTTAAAAACTTGCCTAATACTGAAGTTGTACCCCACATAATGGAAAACATTCTTTCTGAAGTTAAACGGGACACTTGTAATGAACAAAAGCGTTGCTTAGATATAAATCCTACATGTGAACCTGTGAAAAGCAATAGGCTTCCTTTAAAAGATAGAGTTTTCAGGAACGTCAGGAATTTAATAGAAAAGTCCATTTCCCATAATCCAACTGAAGATATCAATCAGACGATTATTGAAAGTGTGCCAAAAACTCCTGAGAATTCAAAAAAACAGATGTTAATTAGTTCTGCACCACCAAAAATGTGCTCAGAAAGGCCTAGCCGTGAAAGAAAATTGCCGAAGAAATTTGAAAATACAAAATTGTTGATATTAAAAAAGAAACGAAGAGATTCAGTGTTGCCACTAACCGAAAGTTGTTCGCAGGATTCACAACGTGTTGAAGCAACAACTTCACAAAATAATATATCAGTAACAATTGATGCTCAGGCTGAAAAAGCACTCACAGTTAATAGAGACAGTGAAACGGTTGACAAAGACGACCACATTTCAAAGATAATGAGCGAAAAAATGCCAGAAATGGGTGAAGTCCGTGGAAAACAAGATGCTATAAGCGACGATGTTGAAAGACCGAAAGAAAATTCAATTTGCTTACTAGATGTTAGTAATAAAAATGTAAATGGCAGTGTTTATTCGGATGTAACTATGCGAAACGGCATTGGTACCCAAAAACGAAATAAAACGAGAAAATCGAATAAATCACGATTACAATGTGAACTTGCAATAGATACAATCGAAGGGCGCGCATTGATGAGTTCTCTTATAAATAATGTACTGGAAACTGATGTTCCAATAAAAACTAGGAGTCAACGTAAATTGAATTTTAATAATAACAATGCTCATAAGCCATCAAAGAAAAAAAAGGAAATATCTAATAAAAAAAATAAAACTAAACCTATAGGTATGCATAATTATTTTGATTTTTTTATTTTTATTAGAACAAACAATAAAATAAGAAAGCGAATTTGATTGCACTTTTTATTTCATTTATGAATTTTTTAAATTTGTTTTAGATGAAGTTTCTACAGAAGACGTTATCGAAAGCTCTCAAGATTCCACCGCAACGACTGTATCAATACGATGTACTAAAAAAAGGTCGAAATCTAATGACGTTTTCACAGGTCTTCACAAATTGGAGCACACGGATGTTAATGAAACACAAGTTTTATCATCTGACTCTGAAACTGACTCAGTAATCCATTTGAACTGCCAAAAAGAAATAAGTGAGGACGATATTGAACTATCGAGAAACAAAACTGTAGTACAAGACACGATTGACAAATTAACAGAAGAGATGGACACTGAACTGGCGAACAATATTCAATGCAGCAATGAAGTTGAAACAGAGTCTCACAGCTTTGCAGAAGCCGATACCCAACCGATTGATACAGAAACTATAGCACAAATAACAATGGTCACTGAAGACGATTCCGATAAAGTAAACGGCGAACAAAATGTAAGCCACAACGACACATCGAAGGCAGTATTAGAACCACTTGTGAAAGAAGTATATTCCCCCACCAAAGACGAAGAAACGAGAATGAAAGAGTTCTTAAATAATACTTTTGAAATATCGCCAATTAAAACCATGAGCCCTATAAAGGAGGCTACACCATCGCCGACAAATAAAAATGATTATGTCGTTGTGAAGCTTGCGACGCCAGTACAAAACAATGGCGAACCGTTTGAGAAAGATGAATCCCCTGAGATATTTACAGAGGAAAAAAACTCTCCGGAACCTAGAGATTTATCGCCACCGAGACAAGCTGGTGTGATTAAAAAGAGTCCATTCTCGTTAATGAAAAGTCAAGGGAACAAATGCGGCCGAGGCGCTCAAATGTTAGGCTTATGTGCGAACGATAAGCAGAAAGAGCATAACAATTCAAACAATTTGGTCCATCAAACCAAAAAACAGAGTACAGAACAAAATATGGACAACATGGACATTTCAAACTCAATCGGAGAAGATTACAGTGATTCCGCCCATGTCAAAGAACATTTCTTAATGTTGAAAAGAAGTTTACCATCAGCTAACTCCAGTCCGTCGGTGCCTATTTTAAAAAGGAGAATAACAGACGTTGAAGACCCTGTTTCACCTGCCACCAAGGTAACGATTTGCTTCTACACTTTGTAAATTATATTAAAGTCCCTTCTGATGTCATGACTATTGCCATCATGGAGAGACGTCTTACATATATTGCTAGCACACAAATCACACTGGTTCGTGAAAAAGCTAGTATACTAGTGTTTCAAGCTAGCATAGTTTTTATAGGATGACATTTTAAAAGTTAGGCTAGTTGCGATCACGCCACCACTGATTTTATTGTCCTTGCGTGTCTACAAGCTTTGTATGGTTGGTGAAGCTACTACCACCGGTAGTTTAGGCCTTAATGTATATCTCCTGCTATAAATTATACATATACATACGAAGAAAAAAGCCTTCTAAGTATATATTTCATTATATATCTTTTTTGTGTTTTTACATAGGGAATGGGTGTATTTTTTTTTAAATAGAGGTTAATATAGTAAATGTGCATTTCTAATTGAATGTGTTTTTAGAGTATTTTTAAAATACTTCTGGAGCAATGTGACTAGAGTAATACGTTTTTGAGCTATCGTGTTTCGACGTCGTAACCTCTTTTACCTTTCTTCAAAAAATTTATTAACGTTTATATAAGGGCGATGCCTGAAAGTTTAAGGATATCTTTTAAATGTGATTTCTTCTGAAGCTAATTGCATTTTTCCTCACTCCACATCCGAAGGGCACACTCCCAATACAGAACTGCATAAAACATAATTAAACACTATAAATAACAACGTGTATGCTGTGGTGTTTCTATGTGTGAGTAAGGGTTACCAAAGATACCATATTAACCCTATACTCAAGGTTGGCAGTTGTTAGCCAGCCTGTCGACTTACAAAATCAAAAGGATATTTCACATCGAATTTCACAATCAATGTTAATTCCCATGGTGTATTTTCAGTTCAAAAACATCGTTTTGTCTCTTAACTCTTAATGGTGAGCATTATTTTCTAATGTACTTAACAACTATAGTACAGTAAATAAAGAAAGTAGTAAATAAATAAATCCTAATTCGCCCCCATATTGCGTTTTTGGTTCCCTGTATTTACCAGCAAATTTGCCTTTATTTCTACAAAAATGTATTTGAGATAGAGTGTTAAGCAGTTAAAAGAACAGTTGAGGAAAAGAAAAGCATCTACTGCACATAACTTCGAATATTTAGTCTTCTCCCAATTTTTTCTTCGTAAAGCTTTTATCTATTGTTTTCTTCTTTTGAAATCTTTAGGGAATATATGGATTCCCGTCTTTTTGCAATCCAAAGCTGAACATAAGCGTCATGTTAATTAAATAAATTCAGTTATTTTTGTTTGTTTACAAAATTACTATGGAAAATGACAGTTACTTGTCAAATTTAGGGAACACACAACAGTGCTGCCATCTGAAGTGAGCAAAAGTCAGTTTTTTACCCCATTGATATTACATACAATTTAACTGTAAGTAAATTATGAAACAAAACTAATTTCGAATTGATTAATACAAAACTTGGGTTTGCATCTCGTTGGGTTGCATGCAGTCTTTGTATTATTATTATTTTTACTAGAAGACCCAAATCGTTGCCCTGTCAATTTCATATAAAAATAGCATCCAAGCTCCCGATTTTTCCCGTGCATTTTCTAAAAAAAATTCTTTCATACAAACCTTGTCCTGACAATTATGAATGCACAAATAAAACAGCTAAATCGGTCGTGCCGTTCTCAAATGATGCTCCGTCATACATTTTGGCAATTGATTTTTAGTTGTATAGATTGTAATGGTCACCTTGTCTTTTTCACTGTATGGTGAGTAGTAACCCGCCTGCCAAACAGTTAATCTATAAAAAATGAACTTTTACTTATCAATCACATTTTTTTTCAGCGGAAAAGAGTAAGCTTTCCAGATCCACCAGTCTCGACAAGTGTAGCCGTGGAAAAGTACTTAGAGCCACACGGCTTAATGTCCCCCAAAAGTTCCTTACACAAATTAATGGAAAAACAGAAAAAGTGTAAATTAAATAACAAATCTAGAAAGAAATTAGAAAATACTTTTAAACTAAACGAGGAATTAGTCCAGGTTTGTAGCGTTTTCTCTCAGACACCCAACACTAATGAAGTGGAGATGAGTCCCCTCGAACAAACTCCAGTGGCAGAAATTGTTACGATTTCTGAACTGGACAATACTGAACCAATCTGCAAGGAACTAATAAACTGCACAGATTCAATTGAAAACATAGCGTCAGAGTTATCGTCGGTTTCGATGGGATCGCTGCTTATTAAAAAATTGGAAGGAAAAGTCGATACCATAGGCGATTTAGCTAAAATGACTGAGCTCGAAATAAACAGACTCTGCATAAGGACACCTAAAGTACAAGTAGCAAAGACAGTTTTGACTGATTATGCCAAACGGATTATTCACAAAAAGACTCAAGATGTTGCTGTTGAAACGGAGAAAATAGAAATGAAAGACATTGATTTACAAACGGATTCGCCAGAGCCAATACCAACGGAAGAGTCAGGCACACAGACTATAGAGACCATTGGAACAATTGAGGATATGGTCGCCTTGCACATCCAGGTAGATATGCTTTTTTGTTTTATTACCTAAGCTGTTTTCGGTTTTCTTTAAATCACTTATATTTTATACTCTATTCTGTCTTCTGTACATAAACTCCATTCTTAAAGATCATTCTTCGAAATCAACTACAAACTTGTAAAACCTGCAGAGTATCGCCTCTGCTTTTTGTTTTTCTATCAATAATTCTATGTTCTAATGCAATAAAGTTGAAGAGTTCGTTTGTTTGTTACACTTTTACGCCTTATCTACTGAACTGATCACCATGTAATTTTGCATATCCGATGTCAGGAGTTGAATAAATTGAAACGTAATTTATAGATATAATACAATTTCTGTATAGTAAAGTGTGTCTGTACAGTAAAGATTTTTTCAAAAAATCAATTTTACCTAGGTCGAAAAAATTGTATTTAGAATTTTTGTCTGTTTGTTGGTTTGTCTGTGCGTTTGTGCAGGCTATTCTTTAAAATGGCTTAACCCATTTGAATGCGGTTTTGTGCACATCAGTGTGAATACACTGATGTGTTGTAGCAAGCTTCGCGTAACATATAGTGTTTTTTTCATTCCAATCGGTGTGCAAACAAAAAAGTTACACACTATAACGAATACCACGCATACGAAGTTGCTCGCTCAGCTAGTGTATATATCTACAATGTACATAATCTAAAAATAATAGTAATTAATATATTAGAACCTACTTCAGGCGTCGTTCAAAGCTACTTATCACACATTTGGATATTGTCAATTTAATTCCGTAAAACTATAACGTTTGTATTAGGAGAGAAGGTACACTGAGTGTCGTGGTCACAAGCTTACAAAAGCACGTGTGCTTTTTGTTTCCATGCTCGAGTAAGAGATAACAGAGCCAAATTTTCCTCTCTATTCTCTCTGTATCTGTATCGCCTTGGCAATCTCCCTGGCATCCCTGTACCAAAAAACTATAAAATGGTACATCAATTTTCAAAAGACGGTTTTAAAATATCTCAAAAATATTTGTTGCTTACAGAAGGGTGACTTATTTGACAAGCTTAATGAGGACGTGAAGTTCGAAATAGCTCACAACTTATCTTTCAACAAGCTGCTTGAGGTGATATTAAAAAAAGCAGGAATATCGGAAGATCAAACCGAACCAGATACCGCAAACCGTTCCATATTATCGTTGGCTGGGCAAATTGGCAAGCTCATCAGTAAGTTGCCGGAACTGATAAATTCACCGAGTTGTTCACGCCCGGAAGAATCTTCGTGAAAATTTTATTTAAGAGACAAAACATGCATCTAGTCTTATCAAGTTATGATGTCATTGAATTTATAATTATTTATTGAGATAACATGCGATTGAGAATGATCTGAAGCCACCGTACTTATTCTCGTATTGTATTCATTGAAGAATTAATTCTCTGTGCAAAGCGTCGCACATATATGTTGGTTTACGCGATCAGGATGTTTTTAGTCTTTTCGCTAAGGCAGTCGCCATTTTGAAAATGAATTCAGAATGGCATTTGGTTATTCTGCTGATATAGTTGTTAATTTAAATTTTGTATGTTTGTCATTTTGTGCCAAAGTGATGGCAAGTGCCAACACATCTACGAAGGTATATCTCCTTTTTACTGTTGCAAAACATCTTTTGTACATCAATCAAATACTTTTATTAAGAGACATGATTCTTATGCATGTTGTTTTTTTAAAGAAAAAGCAAAATATGACTCCTTATATTTTAAGAAGACGGCCTATTTATATATTTATCATTTCACCTGATGAACCCATGGATGAGAAGAAGGAAGACCTTTTATCCATAGAAAGTATGTTACATTCGGTCCCACCAACAAAGAGGACCGCGAATGACCTAACCTTAATGAGCGCATCTACCTCGCCCTTGGCTTCTTCTTTTTTATCTATTATTAGATAAAATAAGAATTACACGATAAGATATGAATGGCAAGTATACCTATTTAACTTACATATAATAGCTATTAGCACATTGATAAGCACATGTGAATTATTTCAGACCAATCAGAAATGTGACTCGATTTATAACACGACTCGATCCATACTTTGTGGAGCCATTTGTTTTTTAACATACCTTGCGCAGCGATGACTACATTTAATATTTATGAGAAAGTTTTCTCACTAACAAGTAGGTACACAATTTGTGACTCATTATATCTTTTTTTTTTAATTTTAAGGTTTTAAATGTAAGGTGTCTGAAGTCTGAAACTATTAGATATAATGAAATTTGTTCCAAAGAATCGTGTAGTAGATTTAAGAGTTAAGAAGGTCCGTATTTGTGTACAAAAAAGATCATATCGTGGTTGTCAAACAAAAATCTGCTATGTGCACTTTTTTGAGATTCCAACATTTTCACCTAAATGAACAGTCATTGCCTTATCGATCGTAAAAAAATGGTAGCGTATGAGCACTATTTGTCTAACTAACCTCTTGAAAAATAAGCTTTGTGTAGCAGCTAGAATTGTTGTGCAAAATTTACTCTATTATCAAAATAATAAATAAACTAATAAATTTTCACGTTTAGAGGATCAATAAAAAGAAAAAATTTTTTTTTAGTAAACATGTAAAAAATTTCAGGAATTCTTTTTTGTCAATATCTCAAAGGTATACTTTTTGCACATGGCGGAATTTGATTTGACGACCATGATAATTATAGGGAGGGATCCACTTTGAAAAAAAGTGTTATTTTATTGTAACTAAACCCAGTTGGTTGGGTGGTTTGAAGAAACTTTGTATCGTCAACAGTATTATTTAAAACATCACATTAACAATTTAAGAGTTAATTTAAGGTTATCGCGAAGAAATGTAACAATGAAATGTATTATAAGCATTTTATATTGTAGTTTCAGGCTTTTTGAAGAGAATAATATATTTTTTAAATACCCCATTCGATTCCCAAGTTATGTCTTTATTCTTAAATTTTAAATAGTTTTAAATTCTCGGCAACACTTTTAGACTTGTAATTTGCCTTCCCGTTGTCTAGTAAATGCAACTTAACTATAAGATAAACCTTAAAAAAGGAATAATAAAAAAGACCAATTTACAGGGAAACTAACATAAAATGTCTCAAAATCTATAAAATCCTGTAACTGTAAAATAAAGTAAACTATGATTTTTTGTAACATAATTATTTCATATATATAAATAGCCACAGTAGCTGTAAGTATATTGATTTTGAAGTAAAAAAAATCTTTAGACATTGGGCGCTTTAGGGATGGGGCCAGCGCTGAACTCGCGTGACCGTCATGCTCTTAGTTTGTGAAGCTAAGAAGTTTTCACTTCTAACGTGCAGAGCTACGACTGACAGTTTTTTATTTTTTTTATTATACAGTAACGTACTAGTACCAGAAGCAGAACACGCTACGTGTTTCTGTTTATTTTTATTTTGTATCTTTTACGGAAAGGGATATACAGTATATGTATGTAGTTCAATACATAATATACTAATTAATGATCTGTGTATTGACCCAACTCGATGAATCACTCTGTATAGAAATGTAAATATATGAATTAAGTTTAAATAACATTCATTTGTCATGTTATGAATTATTTATTAATTTATCACTTGAGTCGTATAATAACAAAATCGGCAAAAATTTGGGGGATACAATAAAAGCTATTTTAATTGAATATATGCATTTAATTAGTTTCATAGATGTTTGAGTAGATATAGCCAGCATTCTAATATTTCACAATAAAGTCAAAGAAATAAAGTATTTGCTTAAAATCTGGAGAAATATATGTATTTTACTCCCTTCCGGATGTCTGTGTGTCTATAATCTTGATACTTAATCATTGTTTGGTTAAAATGTCTGTAAGTAAAAATAAAATGTTTTATTATTAAAATCTTAACGAGGTTAAAACTTCAGTCTCATAATTACTTGTCAGTCAGAAACACTTAAAGAACTTGGAATTACTTGTGTAGAAATGAAATCGACATTCGCAATAGTAGGTTATTATTAACCTACTTATTATAAGATATTCAATATAAAAAGAAATATAATAGAAAATAAAATGTACAAAATTGTTGTATTTAATGTTTGTACGAAAATTTTGTAATAATTTTGTTTTATGATTTTTGTACATCCATATTTACTCTTAAACTACAAATTTTCTTACGTAATTCACAATTCATATGTGTAGCTAGATTTTCGCATTTCATGTTTCAAAGATAATCTTTTTGTAATATTGTAAGGAAATGTATAAGTAGGTGCGTGATTGCGTGGTTACACCATAGATAAAGCAAATTGTTTTTCTATGGTTACACTACTGTTCATTTATTTCATTTGTGTGTGCGAACTGCGAATGGAGAGATGACACATGATAACATTTCTATTTACTATATTTTAAGTTATAGCAGTGAACTGGTAAGTATTTTTTTCTTGTTTAGTGATGACTAATAATTTAAGATGAGTAACACTTCTTTGTATTTTACTTATAGTTTTATTATAAGTAGTTATAGATACTCGCACAATTAGTACCGGACTGTAGTAATGTATATAGTTAATATTATTTTAAAATTTTCATTATGTTACTGTAATATTTATACAACTTAAAGTCTTGAAAGCTCACTTATTTTTAATAAAGATTATATTTAAGCCTAACTTTGCTTTTTTATTTCTTTTTCCTTTAATTTCTTACTCTTATTTGCAACTCCTGTGTGTAATGCAAGGCATCCTAATTATAATAACTTTAGATTAAAATATAAGATGTAAGTATCTTATATCTTAACCATAATCTGGTTTAAGCAAATGGACTCAACATCTTCTATTATAACATAGTCTAAGAAATATAAAGATATATCCTACTTCATATATCTTTGTGAGAATGAATGTACGGATAACTTTCCGCGGGTTTGGATTAAATTATTACCTACCTGGATTAACAAACAGTCCCGGCCTTGCGAGTTTTTTTGTCCCCAAACCATTTACGCGGTCAACGATTTTAATCACCAGAAGAGGCTGTCCAAGAATATGAAAAAAACATATTTCCGAGGTCACCACGGAGGAATGCCATAAATGTTTTCAAAATTGGTTTATTCGTATGAAAAAGTACATTTATGTTAATGAGGAATATTTTGAGAAAAATAAATACACTTTTGACCATTCATAGTAACTTTTTCTTATTCATTCCTGAAACTTATAGTGCGCCCCGTGCAGTGGCGCACGCAATACTCTGTCACTAACTCCACTTGAAAACATATAAAATCTAGGCCTTACTTAACTTTTGTTATCCTTTCTAAAAATTGGTTATTTGATTATTTAGTTTTAAAAAAAACTCCATGTAAGCCTTTTGTTTATCTGATGTAGCAAAGGATGTGACTTGTTTTCATCTATGTTAGAGCCTATTTTTATTGTTTCTCAGTCCTATTATATCATGATTTATTTTTTCAATTGCATTGATATTTCACTTGATGCAAGAAATCTCACGTTGTAGATTCAAATCTGTAGGGTTGTTTGTGAGCCAGTTATTTGTTTTTAGCCGACAGACAGGCCGACGACGCGCGACGGTCCATTTGATAGTAGGTAGCTACAGTTGTCTATAACAAGCAATAGTGCTGCTAGTGCGCTTCCGACCATATTTGGGATTGGGAAAGAATAGGGAAATGGACTCCGGCATCCCTTACTTCACTGAAACACAACAGCCCACATACTGTTATTTCACGGTTGTCTTCTGTAAGGGGGTGGTTACTGCCGCCAAACAGGCTGGCCAAATGACTGCGAAACGCAGTGTGCTCTGCTACTACTTTCCAGATCCAGACAAAAGCAACTTTGAAAAATTCATTTCTGAAGTTGACTGCCGGGAATCGAACTCGGGAACTCGAAGACAAAGAGTCAAGGCAAACACCCTAACCAGTTTTTGGTGATAGTTTGGTGGTGATATACCCTTCCGATTTATTTGTGATGTTAAAATAGCTGGATCCTTTTTGAAATATAACAAAGGAAAACAAAATTGAAAATCCACAAGTATTTTAATTATTTATTATTACAACAAGTGCCTATTTACAATATTCAGTCATAATTGCAAGTATTAAAAATCACATGAAATACCTATTTAAATTGTAGCTGAACAATTATTTGAACAATAATAGAGGAATGACAATCTGGACGATGATTGACTACCTATATGATTTAGTCGCATTATCTTCGCAAATTTAAAATAATCTAGGTATAATTCTATTAAAAAAAATATGCCAGAGTTTTAAGTTCACTTCTATTATTATTATTATATGATTAGATATTATTGCTAAGTGGTGCCTTGCAACATTTTAATAATGGCACCTAAACTTTAAGAGAAAATACATTGTAATTACATTATTAATTTGTTGGGCATTGCGTACGTTAAGCGTTGTTTTGTGTTGCGATTGTTGATTTAATAAATCGAATCTATGGCAATTTGTCGAAGGTTGTGAACATTTTGTTTAACGCCATCTAAAGCTGATTTTAGGCAACAATACGATGTTTTCTAATCTGAAGGATATAATATACCCTCGACGAGTTGTGGTAAGTAGTAGCTGAATAAACTTAAGATAGTTTGTTCGAACTCAGTGCTAAGGTATCATCCAATTATCATAAACTTTTTAAAGCGAGGCCAGTAAATTGCGTATTGCTTATTCAAACCTTTAGAGCCTAAGGCTTGATTATGCGATGCTATCTCGTCGCGCGATGTACAAACTTGCGATCAATCAAAAAACCTACTAAGGGTCAGCTCACACCGAAACGCAACACCGCGCGCATAATTCAATACAGAACCAGTGAATTGACCCTAAGCTAAGGCTGACTTCCAATTCCATACGACGTAATTCCATGATTACTCGTTAGTTATTTGTCGTAGCAATACATACAAAAAATGATTTTTGAGATACATATCGTATGAAGGTTTGGATGGAAACAATAAACTGAAATTAATTTCAAATATAGTTGGTACCCACAATTAATTTCTAAAATGTGCAGAATTTGTAGCTTTTTTGCAAGTTTAGTTCTTGTAATTACTGACTAAAAGCCAATAATGTTTTTAGATGAAAACATCTTAGCCATAACATACATTTAAAATTGGGTTGTCAATAGCTACCATCTATAAAGACTGGAATTGCTGGCGTATTATTTACACGGATACGATAAGCGCTGCGAGTGTTTTGCGTCGCATTCTGTCTCGCGGTCATTGAAGTCTAGTAACCAGGGGTGTAGCGTCGGGGAGCGGGTGGGAGCAGTTGCTCCAGGGCGCCGGGGCCTGGAGGGCGCAATTTTTTTTTTCCTTAAATTTTTGTCAATAACCAATCGAAAATGCCCACCTAATTATAAATATTCATAATTCACTTTTTCGGAACATTTTAGTTTCGAACAGATATCTCTATAAATGAAACAAATAGCCGGTAATTACATTTACTCCAGCAAATGTAACGGAAAACGGAATTAAAATCAATTTCAAAGCAAAGAAGAGCGTATTATGAGCTTTACATTTAGCGCGCTGGAGCAAAATTTTTCAAACGCCTCTTTCTCATATGAGCACGTGAGGAATTATTCACAAACCTCCAAATGAATCATCTGGAGGTTTGTATATGATTTTTTTTTTCAGTTTTAATAAATAATTATAATGAATCTGTAATCTTTCGGCATATTTTTCTTGATAATAATAATACTTTTATTAGTTATATGCATGCAATGTTTAGTTACAAGTTCGCAAAGTTACAATGTTACAATCGATCGTTCAAAAAATGAGAGAGGGCGCTTGAAAAATTTTGCTCCAGGGCGCTGAAAGTGTAGCTACGCCACTGAGTAACACAGTCTAACCATACACGTCATACAGTCAGGCAACGAATGTACTTGAGTAGAGCAACGTTCGGCGAACTCGCTTCAGTTTGCATGCTCGAACATTGAGCGTTGCTCGACTGTATGACGTAAGTATGGTTAGACTGTGCTAGTAAGTTGAGACATCAATTTCTCCCAAATGCCTCTATTCCTATCGATAAAATACTACTTACTTTTAAGTAATATTTTATCGATGCTATTACTGACTTCACTTGCTCGTACAGGTGCCCTTAATCTCAGGCGGCTTCAGATGAATCATTGAATTATGTATCTTTTAGTTGTAGTAAATAAGTTCTATGTTGTTTTGCTATCTTAAAAAGTATGCGCCGCGCCGCTTTCCGGTGTGAGATGACTGTTCGGTTTTTATCACTCCTAGCCGTCGATATACTTATTCTATGTCACTGAATGGCGAACAGATGTCAACGTGGTTTTTGACTTGAGGTTGTCTGTAGCCAGTTGTAAAAAACATTATGGCGAAATTAATTTGAAAGGGAAGCGCGTGTTTCTTTATCGGGAAGAAATTTAATTGTTAAAAGTGAATAATAATACACGAATATTGTGCGACTTCTGTAGCGGTTTACTGGATGTAGTTTGGATCCCTGTTGCGAGATAAAGCAAACAGGGCTTTTATTTTCGATTTGTATGGATCGGCGTCGAATTGGGATCTGGGATAATTTAGCACTAAAGACCTTATGAATCGTCTGAGAGGCGAACGAACAGTGACACGTAATACTCCTTCTGTTGCAGCTACCTCTTTCAGATACCAACGAGGGCCCTCAAAGTTAGAAATGTAGCAGAAGACGGTTTGATGTGTCTTTTGTTTTAGTAGCAAAGTAATTTTAATTGTATCTAATATTATCTAATATTTAATTGTATCTAATATTTAATGGTTAATTTGGCCTAGCAAATCTGGTAGCAGAGTTGTGTGTTTGTTTATTTTGGGCTCTACGAACCTTAGACATTTGAATTTATTCCGACAGGAGTTGTGACCCTTAGGATAGATACTAGTTTTTGCATCTCGCGAAGAGATCGCATAGCATGATCGCGAAATCATTAGTCAATTTAGAGAACCGGTAATAGTTGCTAATTAATACTTTTAGGATTCAAGTAAAATATTCTATATCTGGGAATCGACAGTGCTCAAGCATTGCAAAGAAATCAACAATGACAGTAGGTTCACTTACATTCTATTTGGCGCCATTTTATTGGTTTGTAGAGAGTTAAAGTTAACCTATAAAAATAAGAACTGCATAATATAGTCGTATTTAAATGTATTCTTTTATTCTCTACCCTCTAAAAACATAAGTAGGTGTATTACTACAATAGCCCGTACAAAGTTTGTAATAGAACAAAGATTTTCAACTGTATAGATCGGGCAAGACGAAAGAATCCGTAAGGTGAAATTAGAACCACGTCGTACAAAATTGCTCAGTCCACAACTTTACAAGACTATATATTAGCTACGCCATGGCCATCCTGATTAAGGCGATCAAGATCAATATTTTTGTAGGAAAATTTTCCCAATGCCCTCTCTATATATTCCACATATTTAATCTTTTTGTAATAGAACAATGATAATTAAGACATTTTAATTGTACGATACATCTTGCAATAAGTATACATAATTACCTACATATTTTAGTTACCTTCTTTTCTATTACAGTAGTAAATGGTTCATGTTAGAAATCTTAGGATGATTCTTTTGTAATATTTGCTCTTAAGAAATATTATATTTTTAGTCTTTTACACAAACACAGGGTGAATAAATGGTCATTACACGCAAATCACAGAGCAAGAAAATTATCTAATAGTATATATGTAGGTACCTATTTGAAAAAATACGAAATGGCAGCAGCAGAATAGCCAACTATTATTTACAAAGTTTATATCTAGGTAGGTTTAAACATGTAATATTAAAGCTTTTATAAATAAAGAACTAAATTAGGTAATTAAATATATGTTATAGATACCTATGTACACAATTCATAATATTACCTACTTTTACCCATCCCGATATTACGTCAAATATCAATCTTATCAGATGCTTTCGCCTAATGTCGAATATAACTTATTTAACATATAGGTAAAGAAAAACTGTTCCTCTTCTTCAGTGTATGGTATTTGCAGTGGCGTAACTGTACCGTCTAAGGCCCGTGACAAATTCATCGAATTTTCTTTAATGTAAAAAAGCTCGACATTGTAATTACATTTTTTATAAATCACCCAGAAAAGTTTGTCCGAAAAAATTTACTAATTTTCATAAAAATCTAAGTATGGCTGCATAGTGGATACTTTTTAAAATTTTGTAATAAATGTTACGGTTTTCCTGTGCTCACGAGCAATCAAGCTGGGGACCCACTCGGCTCATGGAATTTGCCCGTTCTGCCACGGTATTGTTACGTTTGTCAAAAGAATAATCATACCCCACCAAGATAACTAAATTTACTTACAAAATACGAATTTAGGAACAAATTAAACAAATGATTTTGTATTACATCCACATTTCAATACACTCACAATTCATTTATTTATAGAGGTGGTTTATAGCTGATCAAAATTGTTCCTTAAAATTTACGAATCCAAATAAGATATTTTTTTTAATTATGCAACACTTGTGAACGATTACAGTGCTGCCGCAGAGAAGAGAAACCTGTCACAAAGTCAAATCAACCACGCATACCTAAGAATTCAAAATGATTATTTTGAAATATGTACGATCTCACTAATGTGCCTAAATATTAAATACAATTCAATTTACTACGTGCTTCAATAATCTGGCAACACTGTTAAACTAAGCAGGCGTTAATACGCAGCTTATAAAACTAAAATCCCTTTGGTCCTTACGTTGAGCACGAGATTCAGGTTACTTATTATGTGTATCTAACTAATTATATTTAACATTACACACTGTCAAGGAAAACGCATTTCGGCCACATAGTCTAAATGTTCGAGATTGTGATGTGAGTTTGAGCGTCTGGGACCACGCGGTCGGTGCAGGTTGTGGTGCGAATGAGCTCTCATCACCCTATACGTGCCTTCACGGTGAGGCCCAGCATCGCTGGTTTTCCGCGCATATCTTGACCAATCGTCGTCTCTTGAGCTGACAGTGTTTTTCCGATGATTATCGAACGCTCGTCGATTTTCCTCGCACCTGCGTCGTTGCCATGCACGGTCCAAATCGTGTCCATAAAAGTCCAACTCACCGGATGGCTGAAACTGGCTGGAACTCTGGCAGTAACTAGATCTCCAGCCGTCTTCATACTTTTTTCTCCCGCTGTTGTCCTCGGCCATCTGACGCCGCTGGGATTGATTGGAACTGCTCTCACTAGTGTCTTCGCCAGAAGTTCCTATTCCGAGGTCCTTATCATCGCCGTAAATCTTGTACACCCCGTTCGGGTTCAAATTCTTTCCGTTGAATATTTGGTCGTTCAACACCAACTGCGGATGCGGGATGCAGTACGGATGCGGATAGCATTTCTCTATTTTGGACATTTTCATATCGTCCTGTTTCTTCGAACACGAGCCCGGACCAAATAGTGAGAGTAAAACGGGCAGCAAAAACAGACCGTGCATGGCTCCGAAAAATATCACCATGAACACCATTTTAAAGAACACACTGAAAATGTAGCTGTCGGCGAGAAGTAACGCTACGACTCCCAGTATTGTGCTGAAAGATCCCTGTACTATCGGGAGTCCTAAAGAGTAAAGGCATTCGCTGACTCTCTCGTTGGGAGATTTCGCTTTCGACGCCATGTAAGCGTAGCAAATGTGAGCGGTGAAATCGACAGAGAAACCGATGCACATTATTAAGTTTATCATCGAGATCGAGTCGAGGTTTATATCCCAAAGCGCCATGTAGCCAACGACACCGGCCTCTATTGATATTATACTGAAAGCCACCCAAAGAGAGCAGAGAATGTTTGGAATGAATATAAACGAGGTTATCATCATCATCAAAGCACCGTAGCAGAGATTTTGGATTGATGTTGGTCGCACTAATTCAAACTGAAACAAAAAAAAAGTATGTTAGCGTCTAAATATGTGCAAATATATGTATCACCTTTAATAAGCATTTATTTTATGATCTGAACACGCTAATCTCTGGAACTACAAGTCGGATTTGAAAAATTCTTCTTAAATTTGATATCCCGATTCGTGTCAAAGATTATATAGGCTAACCTTGCCCATTAACATCACGCTTTATGGACTTTATGAGCCGAACAAAAAAGAGTTCGGCCGCCTAACAGAAACCGAGTATTACCGGTAGAGAAAGAGAGAAGCTGATATCTTTAAATTAAGCGGCGCGGCGAGTGAAATCGCTGGGTACAGCTAACGACATATTATATGTATCCCACTTATTACGCCAGCCACGATCAAGCCGATCGTGTATGGCTGGCATTATAAATTGCGTTGACTGTGGTGGTAGCCAAGAATTCTGTACAACGGAAAAACAGCGCCAGATATTAATATCTAGTTGCTAGTTGGCGTTGGCGATTAATATTAATTAACTTAATAACGAATATCGCATTAACGAGCATAATAAGAATGTTTACAATAAGACAATCTCACCCACCTGATCGAAAAAGACAAAGTACGGATGAAACACGGAAACGTTGAGAGGCGACTCGGCGACGATGTCCCTCAGAACTTTCACCATTTCCTTCTCGTGATTCGTACCGCTTATGTTGATCGCTTGTATCAAGAATCTCGATGCGACGATTTCGTCACCGGCTTCATTGAACTTCACATCCAGAGAGAAGGGATTCGCGGGGAAAAGCCACAACTGAAAATATAAAATTTTACTTTGATTTCTTTTTGTGCTCATTTATAACAGATACTCGTCCGAGATTTCTATAAACAAGCACGACACTAGGTAGTAGTAGTGACGTCGAACATGCAGAAATTTAATATATACTAGCGTTCCGTCCCCGGCTTCGCCCGGGGTGCAATTTTTATATATAAGAACATTCCCCGTTTATCCCTCTTTCCATTAGTCAAAACCGAATTAAAATCGGTCTACCCGTTCACGCGTGATGCCGTGACCAAGGAAAATAGGGATTCATTTATATATATATATATATATATATATATATATATATATATATATATATATATATATATATATATATATATATATATATATATATATATATATATATATATATATATATATATAGATTACAGAAGAAGGATGCAGGATAAAGAATAAAGGACAACCAAATAAAAATTAATATCAAGACAATATAAGAATAAATTTTGTTATTTTGTGTAAACTTTATCTCTTCTGTCATTTTAACTGTAACGCTGTTTAATTTGAACTGAATAATAATTATTTTTACACCTCAATGAATAATTATTTTTACAATTAATCTTCAACGACAGCATCCTGTTTTGCGTAGGTACCTCATATATAAATAAATAAACTTTTAGCATTCCCTATATGCATCGAAACAAAGTTATCTTCTATAAGGAGTTACTGCTACCACAAAAGCTATCTAATATGCAAAAGTGCATGTATATTTTGTAAATATATAGTTTTAATGCATATAGAAGGATACCTACACTAAAAGGTATAAAGAATATGCTCATATAATATATACCTATACTACAGAAAATTACAGAAATTGACACCGAGCATTATTAATTTAGAAACCTTAATGACGTATTTCCTATGCGCACTTGCAGCAGCTGTGGCATTGCTTGTGTTATAGGTGACGATAGCCACCTACCGTCAAGTGGACCGTCAGCCTGCTTGCCGATCTTAACATAAAAAATTTCAAACATACATGTAAATTTTATACCAGATAAAAGATTACTGTTACCAAACACCAAAACAGGCTTATTTGCTAGAAACTGTTATTCAATGTGTATGAAATCGTTTGTCTGAATAAAGAATTAAAAATGAGAAATTTCGAAACGCCGTTACGGCCGTCTCATCAATAACATCCTTTCTATAATGTCTATATCACAACTATCTTACACAATGTGAAACTTAAAAACCAAAAGGTGTCCGAACACTATAAAATAACATTTTCGTTAATTAATAAATAACTTATTGTTTGATCAGATAGTGATATTTTAACTTTTGTTTTAATTAAGTTGGTTGGTTGGTAAAAATAATAAATAACAAAATGTTGATGAGGAAGGTTACATTGAACCTCTTAGTTGTACCTCATAGGTATGTAGGAAGGAAATATATTAAACAAATAAATAATTTTAACAACCCACCTCCTTGAGATTTTTAATAAAATCTGGTTCATTATCGATCGTAATATTCAAATAGTCGTTGTTTCTCGAAACGTAATTAACAAATGTTCGAAGCCATGACTCTGTGTATAAAGAGTTCGAGATGTACGATGTATTTTCCAATTTTTGAGTTAAAATTTCAACCTCTTCTTGAGTTTTTGGATCCGAATAGTTATAATTTCCACTTATCACGACCTGTAACGTAAAAACAATAAATTATTGAGTTTTCTCTAATAAGAAAGAAAGTAAAACCCAAACTTCTGAGAAAAACGTGGGACAAAAAGTAATAATCTCTATCAATATTTTAAAATCGATCGCGTATTTTCTGTCAGATCAGAATTTAGCTTCTATCAGAATCTGAATGTACTTTGCATAGCCATAAATTATATTACAAAGAAAATATCTTTTTATTTTATGAAATATCTATTATAGCAGTGTGAACTTTAAACGTTGTGGTTGTGGCTAGCTAATGATTGAAACACGTATGTGCTGGAAAATAGGCAGTGAAAAATTGTACATTGTACATACCTGTATCCTATAAGGGAATTCTCTGTAGTATAGATCTTCACGATCGAAGAACTCTACAGAGTATGAATCGACCTTTGACAATTTCCTTCTCTCTAGGCCTTCTTTGAGATTGGTCACGCCGTACCCCGCTCCGGCCAGATAAAGTAAGAAAACAATTATTATCACAACTTTTACCAAGCCGTTGTTCAAAACATTGGCCATTGTATCGCGAAAGAATGCCATAATGCAATGTTCCTTGTTGTCTAGGGGGTTGTTCGGGTCAGCCTTATCTATACCGCCACTGCAAAATATCCGGTACAACCAGGATTTCTTCTCTGAAAAATACATAAACATTTTAAATAATTGAAGATTACTTGAACTTGTTAGTTCAAGTTAGCACAAACTTGTTAGTTGTGCTTTCTTTTATAAGTAGCCTTTGCCCACAAATATGTCTGTGTGCAATTAAGATACAACAATAAAATTATTTTTTTAATAATTAAATGAATTTATTACAGTTAAAATTTTTATGTGTACTCTATTCCATTCTATCTGATGCTGATTTTTGTACTTATTCTAAAAAAGTTAATAGTTAAGAAAGAAAATCTGTTCAGTTTATAACAAAAATAAAAAATGAGGTACCTTTTCTCGCCCTGGATTCTGGTAGAACTTTTAGCCAGGTGATGGTGTGTCTGTTTTGTTTTTCACGATAACCGGATATTGCAACGCATCCAGAGAAAAATGTCAAATGCCATACAAAAGTAAAACATACTGCCAGTCCTGAAAAAATGGAAGGTGTGTTTTAAGTTATCGTTATTATTTAAGTGTTCGTTTATCGTAATTATTTTCTAACAAAAAAAAATAGTAACTAATGTTAGTTTGGAGCACAAATTCTCCAGCTGAGCTATTTGGATCAGGATAGACTTGATAATTACGTTTTAATAAAAGACTCCACCAGGAATTAATATCTGACCCTTAAGAGTTATGAACTAAGACGATTTTTTACTCCTACATTGTTCCTGTGGCTACTGATCTAAGAATGGATTTTAAGATTACTCGTTGCTACTCAAAACTAGATTTTTTTGGTTAAAATTATTAGTCACCTAAAAACGTCATATCTTAATTAGTCATTACAATTACTATTATCACTTTTTCGAAACAATGGTTTCACAGTAATGTCGCAATGAGAAAAGATGTTATGAGAATGAGACTACGAACTTTTCTCTATAATTGCCTAATAGCTCTGTTAGCCACAGGCTAAAAGACAAATAAAAAACAAAATATACCAGATTTTTGAGAAATTTGAAAATATAAATTTAAGCTGTGTAGTTTTTATACGTTTATTCTTATAAACATAATCTTTTTATGACTGATCACTACCTATTTATTGACGAACTTAGACACTATATGATGGACTAGCTGAACTCGGCCACGCTTCGCTGCGGCCCATAAGGCGGCGGCGTGCGCGTGGGGTGCGCGGTACTGGACACTGATAATGCTAATGATCGTAACGTGATGTTATATAGCCTTCCTCGATAAATGGACTATTCAACACAAAAATAATTTTTCATTTCGATCCAGTAGTTCCTGAGATTAGTGCGTTCAACCAAACAAACAAACTCTTCAGCTTTATAATATTAGTAGGTATAGATAAAAGTACAAATACGACGACATAACCCAATAGACGGTCTTAAAAAATTGATAGGTGGTTATAATTCATCTTCGATATGTAATAATTGGGAATATGCAGAATATGTTTGTGACATCTATTAACAATAGACAGTACAAAGCTAAGTATAAGTAATTAAAGATCTAATAAAGTTTTTTAAAATAACGGAAATTATATTACCTGAATACATGCAGAATATCTGAACCGAAGGGAACGGTGAGAATATGCCAATAAAGAACGAGAGCATGTCGGTGACCGATGTGATTGTTATTGAAACTGCCGCTTCCGAGAGCATAATGGCCATTCGTTCTGGCACCGGCAACGATGGAGAGGTGCGACGCCAAGCCGCTAACATCACGAACGTGTCGTCAATACCAATACCTAACAAAAGAATATTTATAAGTACACAGTTTTTATTTGAAAGTGTATATAGATATTATAGTCTCACATCGATTCAAAACATCTAAATCGAATTTGGAAAGCTGACTTCGGGAGATTCTTAAAGGGGCACACCGCTTTCTCATACAAACATTGTTAAGCTTTTATAAATGAAGATGTATGTCGCAGTCGGATTTTAGAATCCGACGTACGGCTATCTATTTTAAAAAACGGGGCCGTTTTGTATTACGGCGAATCAACGATAAGCCGGATTGTCATTGCGATACATTCTACAGTGCGGCGACCAACGTTTAGTCGTAACCGACTACGACATGTGCGTTGATTTTCTCTAGCCAAATTAAAACTCGAAGAAGATATTAAAACTAAAATTCCTGTGCAGTCGTTTTATAGGAAATACACGAGAAATAACCCAAAAAAAAAAAGAATCATTTCGTAACACTAGTGTTTACGAATTAAGTTTTGGAGGTATTTACAAAAAGCAATAACATGAAAGTACAGTATCATCTACATGCAATAAGGTGACGTGTTAAAGAAATTAAAACTATACATAATTCACGATTAGCTCCAACAATGGATGTAATTTGTAGTGAAGGATAAGCACTAACGATTAGTCTTAAGATAAAAAGAACGTTTACCTATCATCAGAAAGGGTGCTGCTAAATTGATTCCAATGAATGATATTCCCAAATACATTGCGAAACCAAATGCCGCTGCGGTAGCCATAACCGCTGAGATATTTCCCAATAAACCAAGAAATGGTTTGGAACGGACCCAGTCGCCCATCATACAGGTTACCACGGAGAATATTCCCATGAGTATGAAGGTTGAACTAAAAAAAGGGACAACAGTTCTGGTGTTCTTCTCCAGCTCATGATCAAGTGTGCGCGAAGCGAATCGTGCTACTGAAATGTGTTTGAATCGACCAGTATCCTCTGCTATGCCCACTGTGTCCAGAAAAGCGTCCTCCCATGCGGCACCGCTGTAAATCGAAATAAAGAAATTATTGTTATTTTTATAATTTCTTCAACTATTGTCAGTAAATAAAATTGAAGGACACGTGATTGCGAAAAAACTTAATATTATTTACACATCAAAAAATAGGAACCAAATGCAATTATTAAATTTTTATTAGTCTGTTGTTAACGTTGTTAAAATGTTTGTTATAAATCCGTCATAATAGCGGTTATGTTTCGTTTTGACCCACAAATTGTTTTGCTATCCAATGGCACCTTTCTATTCGTATTCTAGTCCAACATTACGCAGTGGTTAGTATTCGAGCCGATTTCACAAACCGTGTCAAGATCGATGTCTATTATCTAAGTTTGTTATTTATTTATCAGAGGTAAAACCAAGTTGTACTAAGACACTAAAATCGATTAGTTTTCCTTCCTTCCCAAAACAGAGGTGATTAAAACTATAATCATGGCATCCTTTAGTTGCGTGTATCCTTCAGTAATGAAATGCATATATATGTTAATTCTCTATCATTTGCTTTGTTACATTATTAATCCGAATTGGCTATTAAATCGAATTCCATAAATAGTAAAACATATTATTGGAATTTCAGATAAAAAGCCTAAGATTTCTGAGATTCAGAAATCTTAGGCTTTTTATCTAAAATTCCAATCAATAAGCCATATTAAGCCATATCAATATAGGTTGTCCGTACTCGTCCCATAAAAACTCATCCCAAATGTATAAAATTCCTTACTCGACACAAAGTATCTATTCCTATTGCAATATTTTTAATTGTTTTCTACACTCAGTCCAAAATGTGTTTCTTACACAGGCAAAAAATAGCATGAAAATGTATTGCCAGCATATAAATTTCTGGGTTTTAATATTATTTAGCTGATGATAGAAGGTTTTCAAGTGACGTTCTTATTAATGTTGTGCACTGGTAGCGCTTACAATAACAGTTATAAGAAAATGCCTCATTAACTTACCGTTGGACCTGCAGTTTGTTATCGGTTCTAACGAACCACACAAGCTGCACGGCAGGTACCGATACAATATTGTCATCCACAACCTTAGACCCTCCAAAGAATACAGGGAACGCGTGAGCTTCCCACGTCACCGGATTAAACATGATTGGAAATGTTAGGTTCAATTCGCCACGTTCTACCTGTCGAAAGAAACTTCAATTAACTATGAAGCTTGAAAATCATTAAACTTCTCGAGCTCCTTGACGCATTTAAAATATTTTTAATAATATTTCGGCTTCATTTTTAAGTTTCTCGGAAAAGCATTAGGTTAAGTTCAAAAATCGAAATAACAATGCCACAGTGTCTACCCAATCTCGTGTCTTGTGGTCTGCGGTTTGGTTAGAGATAAAGCTTTACTAATAAAACTATTGTTTGCCTATTCAATACACTTCAGCTTTAAAGACATGATTCACTGAACAATGATACCGGTGCAGCCTTGACTCACACATCGCAAGGGCTTGTGGAAAACAATGCGTAAACGAACCTCTAACTGAACCTTTTATAATGCTGGCTAAAATAATATATACATTATTATTAATACATATTTGTTTAAAATGTGTTAGTATTTCGGGGCTAATAAAAGTGAGGTTCAGAAAGAAATTTATAACGGTCAGGAACTGTTAATTCTTTTGTAAGATGTATACATTTTGCATAAATCTTTTTGAGTAACGTGACACACAAAACGGAAACATTCACCTTATTATGTTCTGTTTGTTACGGTTCTTGTAAAAGCCACAAATTTGGACACACAATATTGACATGGTTTGCAATATCTGTTCCGTTCGCCCAAACTGGGTTAGCACCACGCCTTTGTAGAGTTGTCCGAGTAACCACGGCGAATCATAAGTTAAATTACGTACGCTTATATAATATAGATAGGTGGTTGTCTACGATTTCCAGTAGACTTAATGACTTAATCCAATGTTTTATAGTACTTAAGACATTAGGTCCATTCAAAATTAATTCCGTAATCTTAGAGGTCTTTCTAAATTCTTTACAGCAAACTTCAATTTGTTCTGAATTTGAGCTTATTATAAAGTTATTATTAATTAAACTTAGAAGAAATTAACAGTGAGCTATTAGTGTAAGATCCTACCGCAAAGTTCTGCACCTGACTCTTATTTGATCGAAAGCAGGGTTGTCTAGCAAACACTTGCCGCAAGTACCTTTGCCATAATTATTTTTGACACCTTTTTATTTTTAACAATTATTGCACTCATTTGTTTGGAAGCTATATGAAGTGCCATGGAAAAGAGACCGTATATCGATTTGTTTTCTATGATTTTTTTTTTATTTTTTTGATTGATCGGTCTCTTCTCTTGGTCTCTTGGGTTGCTAGTTGCGGCAGACTAAAAGGTGGCAACCAATTTTTTTCCAGTTATATATATATCGGTCTCTTTTCTATGGAAGTTCATGTAGTTTCCGAACAAATGAGTGCAATTGTTAAAAAAAAGGTAGGTATCAAAAATAATTATGGTACTTACGGCAAGATTTTGCTAGGCAATATAATCTTTTATTTAAATCACATTTCGATCAAATTACAGATACGTGTAGCATTTTAAGGGGTATTTTATGGGGTCTTAGATGATTTTCAAGACAATGACATTACCTCGCCAATAATTTTGTCCAAGTTGAGAATATCGTTCACGAAGCATTGACCTTCCCAACGAGCACACTCTTCTCTGTAAGTAAAGGTTTCACCCGTTGTCAAAGTTACAGTCATGTTTTGAACCAATTCATCCAATTCTCGAAGTTCTTTCCATATTTCTGTTCGTAACATGTTTGTGGTGTTGTCTTTGGATACGATGATAACTCTGCCGAATCGACCTGATATATTAAAAAAATAATAAATATATTTCATTAAAATTAAGCGAGTGTAATAATCTGAGCTTATCACAATCAACACATCAATAAAATCATTGAATATTAACGAGAATAATAGGATTATTTTTCCAAGACTTAACTAATGTAAAAAGTGGAGAAATTTCAAATTTCCTTGCATGACTGTTACGCTGCTGCAGGCTATAAGGCCTGTTAACACTTAATCTCATAACAAGATATTTTATTTATTTCTTATTGGTTTTGCAATACCTACCAGCCCTTGTTATCCTTCCAACGTTAAACCTATGAGAGTAATTGACTTTAAAGTGTTCTTCGACTATTTGTCTTTCCAATTTACCCTGCCCCTTAACAGGAGAGAACAAATATTCTGGATCCATCTCATAGTAGATTCGTTGATAACCCGTGACCATAACCATTGTGAGGAGAACCGGCACGATGACGAAGTATCCGGGATTTCTTCCAACAATTAGTCCCAATTTGTGAAAGGATTTGTTCAGGATATCGTCCACGAATGTCAGTTTGCAGCCCATCTTTAACAAAATAAGAACTGATTTATAATAAGATATTTAGATTAGGTAAGTATTTTATTCCTTTTGAACTATTTTTTTGCATTATATTATTTGATTTAATTTTAAACTACTAGAAACAGAAATTCCAGTTATGTGCCAATAATATGTCTACAGATCAAGTGTTAAAATTTCGTTACATTACGTTAAAATGATATTTTGATCATGAATTAGTGAGTTTTATAGTTTGGATGTAATTTGATAATTTTATTTTCATGTGCCAATTTATGATTGTTCTGCCTCTACTAATTAGATAACACCACCATGGCAAGCGCAGCTTCCAACCTTTGAGTTTTTTCGAGTTTATACGTGATTACTTGCTCTAACGGCAAAGGAAACTTGTGTCTCGGAAGACTAACGATCTTCGAACACATCTTCGAGCCCTTGGGTCGAGTGGTTAACGCTCTTTCTAACTTAAGGCTTGCCTTAACGCTCTTTCTAACTTAAGGCTCCCGAGTTTGATTCCCGACAGGCTGAACTTTGGAAATTAACTTTTTAAAGTTGATTTTGGTATAGGTGTGCAGGGTTTCGTCCCCTCTCCGTGATATGGTTATCCCATAACACATAACTCACAAGTGCTTACTTTGGAGGCACAAAAGGCTTGAATTTTTTTTGTCAATATTTTTGCTTTAGAATTATGTCTATGTAAATATTTTTTAATATTATTTAAATAATAAATGCAAAAAAATTGTGGAAAATTCAAAACACTTGAAACGGTCAGTTCGAATGTGACGTCAAATTCTAAGACATGTCAACAAGCGTGTAGATGTTTGTGATTTTTAACATTTGATTGTTATTGTAGACTGTGACGTCACGATTAGCGCGCCCAAAGGGCGGGTGTTTAAAATGCCCGTAGCTGTTAGTTAATTTTAATATATATATTTTTGGTACTAAATTTCTGTTTTTTGGCGCTGAATAGTTTTTTGTTATATAACGATGTAACCTATCGTATGAAAATATTAAAAAGAAATATGCATATTCCCTATTGGTGTGTTTAATCTTTCCTAATTATATTTTTAATTATTTTATTACATGTGAAATCACCTTAACCTATTAACAACCCAGTGACATGCTTGCCCAAAAGCCCTCGAAGAAGATAAAGATGTTAACCGCAGGCTTTTCTAAAGCCAATTAGAAACTTGGTCTTATAACGATTATGAACAATTTGAAACGGATTCTAAACTTTTTGAAATGTAGTGGGCTATCAATATCAATCATCATTACTTATTATAATTAGAAATATCAATATATTTTTACTACTAGTTGAGCCCCAACTTCGTACGCGTGGTATTCGGTATAGCGCGTAACTTTTTTGTTCGTAAACTGATTGGAATGAAATAAACACTATGTTACTGATCAGTGAAAACCGCATTCTAATCGGTTAAGCTATTTTCGAGATTTTGTGTACCTAATCAAATTTTTTTTACCTCGGTAACATTAACATAAGTACAACATGTAAAATTTTTTTTAAATCTTTACTGTACAGACACGGCTCGTATATACGATTTTATTATAATGTATAGATAAAATAAAGTCGCTGTACGCCTCTGTCTGTTTCTCGACTAACTTCTTCTAAATCACCTTTTTAAAATTTATTTATGTTAAGATCGGCAGACAGGCTGACGGTCCACTTGATGGTAGGTGGCTACCGTCGCCTATAACACAAGCAACGCCAAAGCTGCTGCAAGTACGCTGCCGCCTACAGTAGGATTAAGGAAAATCGAATCAAAGCAAAGCCCATAGGAAAATCTGGCATACCTTATTCACTCACCGAAACACAACAGCACACGTGCTGTTATTTCACGGTGGTCTTCTGTAAGGGGGTGTTTACTGCCGCCAGACGGGCTGCCCAAATGACTGCGAAACGCAGTGTGCCCTGCCACTACTTTCCAGCTCCAGACCAGAGCCAAATTTGAAAAGTTCATTTTTCAAAGTTGACCCTGCCGGGAATCGAACCCGGGAACCCTAGAACAGAGCGTTAAGGCTGTAGTTTTTACTAATGAAAAGAGCGACAAACAAAGGAGGTTTGTGTATATAATTTGCAGAAAATATTGCATCCGTATGAAGCTGGGGCGGGTCGCTAGTATACACATAAAGGAAATAAGAAACAGCAGTATACAAAACACAAAGAAATCGTTTTCCGCAAACATTCGAAGGCAATTAATCGAAAAATTAATTCGACTTATTAAACATTACATATTAATAACTTTATTACCATCACATTAGGTTTAATATACATTTCATCAATATTTAACCAATTCTATTAATATCAATGTTGAACCATGTTATAAAGTTACCTTCACTTCCTTTCAAGGAGAATTAAAATGCAACGGCAGGTTATTTATTATATTGGTTATACATATACGAATAATGTATTGACATACTTTAAAAATAATTAATCTGTCATTCAGAATTTATAATCCAATCTTGAGGACCATGCAGGCGGCTAACGATTAAAGTAAAACCCTATATTTGCCAATGTGATAAATTATATGAATAAAATGTATCACTATGTTCCATTCTTTTATTTTTTTTTACCTGGCACTATCTAGAAACTTCTTTGGAGAACGAGCTGAGCACAGATGGCTTCTGTGAAATCTTTTCGATATATTATTTGGACTATGATTTCACTTAGATAAAATTCAAATCTAGGATTGGCTATTCCGCTTTATACGCATAAAATTTATATTAATAAGCATTCAACTTTTGGTAATAAATTACGTACCTAGTCGCCTTAAATTAACGTAGTTTTCCTTGGATTTGGAATTCGAAATATGAACAGCTTAGAATGAATTTAATTAATATGCAATAAAATATGGACGCATCTTCCTACTACGTATTAATTTAAAACTTATTAAAAAATCACGCTTTGTAAAATAATAAAATAAGTAAAAAATAAATGATGTTTAAATAATTTTTCAGTTTGTGAACTAAGTGATTAAAATTTATTTTTAAGTCTTAAAATAGTGAAATTTTGCCTGCCCTTCATCATATAAAAAAAATGCCTCTTGCTATGCGATGAATATAAAAATTTATCGACATTTAAGAAAGTAATTTAAATTTGCAATAAAATATTTTTAATTTTATGTTACCTGTAAAGAACCTGTAACAATTATTTCTTTTACTGTTACTAATACATGTACGATGTACACGTACTGCCGGCGACTTTATGAAACAAAATAAATAGGTAAACACTAAACAGAAAATAGAAATAATAAAAAAAAAATAAAAGAAAATAAAAGTGAGTAGTGAGTTCAATGTGGTCAGTAAATTACCGCATTACGTAGTCAAAGATTACATTATGCGGTGATCTCTCGCGGCTGTATAAGACACTTGTCCGGTGCCGCTAGTGCCCCCGTTTCGAAATAAGTAAAACTGGTTGCTATTAACTTGTATGAAGGAAAACATGACCAAACAATATTGATAGTATTCTGAGGGATTTTTTTTTCAATTTTTAAATATATTGGACAAATTTATTTAGAAAATAACATTCAATGAAATTCAGATAAAACATAATTGTTAAAAAATCGCATAGGTGCTTATTAATGGATTACTAAAAAAAAGACACTATAATACAGATCGTTACAGAGCTTTCATATAATTACGTATATTTAAGGCGAGGACTTAGCAGAAAAGTGTTATTTTCTTCGGCTAATTTGACTTGTTAGATTCAAATTAAAACTTAGATGTAGAACATGATAGACTAAATCTAAAAAGGTTTGAATCGGGCAGATTTATACAAAAAAAAATTGTAAAAATAAAAGGTGTTAGGTCTGACGTTAGTCCTTGTCTTAAGCATTAATTGAATTATGCTCAATTTAATATTTCCCTACTTTCAAAACTTCAATTTTTCTTTGATATTCTTATTAGTTAGGTATATTCCCAGTTAATTCAATGGGTGGTGATTACGGCCAACAGACGAGTTGTTTATTTTATTACTGTGGAACTCAGCCTCTATTAAAATTACTCCGCCACATACTAAGATTTCTGATATTGTTCAGGATTGTTATGGATGGAGAGTTCGAAAGTTTAACTTCAGATCTTGATTTTGATTAGTTTAAAGGCATAAAAAAACTGGTTTGTAGGCAAAAAACGTATTAAAAGTTTTCACCATTAGGAGGTAAGCCTTAGGGGTAAGTGCAATCCCCCCCTAGGTGTGCTAGGACCTTGTCGTGGTGGGGGGGCTTAACCCTCGCCAATCCGGGCGGTTGCAGGAGTTGGTGGGGACACCGGTCTTCGCTTGGCTGACCGGATTGTCGCTGGGGAACGAAGAAAGCACACACGGGAGTGCTCCGAGCGGGCTCCGAACATCGGAGCTCGTGGCGGAGCAAACGTCAGTTGGCTTCAGCAGTCAGTTGGAGCTTCGCCAGTCACCGCTCGCTGGGCCGAGGATCCGTACTCGGCTCATGCGGGCCCCGGTCCTTGTTCGTCGGACCGAGGTATGGGTCTCGGTTTTGCGCATGAGGACCGGCGCGGGTCGCAGCGGGCGGATTCTCTCGGAATGCTCTGTCGCTCAGTGGTAGTCGGGCAACGCACGCGAAGACGGAGCTCTACGGCAGGGAAGGACCGTCTGGCAGAGTACCGCAGTCGTGGCCTTGTGGGGGGCGGTGAAGATCCGGTTAGGGCCGCCGGCCTAGTAACCGCCCTCTGCAGTCGTCCGGAAGAGTGAACACCCGTCCTCACCACCCGGCCTAGTAATTCTTCCGCGACGACAACACGAGGTGGAGCCCGTCTCTTGGGCTGCCGCGATTGCTGTAGAAATGTCAGGTGGAAACCCCCTTTGGGCCGCCCACCCTTAATGCCGTAGAGATGAGCGGCCATATGAGCAGGGGTTATCCGAGAGTTTCAGGTGGAAGCGGCCTCCGACTCTGTGGTAGGTTGTGCCGCAGAGAAGAGGTTATGGAGTGCTTCAGAGGTGAAGCCCCTCGCTGACTGCCCGCTGCGAGAGAGGTGAGTATGGGCAGCTCGTACCGCTTTGCCCGGGGGCGGTGGACATGGGGTCGTCCGCCGTCATCACAACACCGAACAACGAGGGAAAACGTCTCTCCACGGCGCGGAGGTCAAACTCCGCGCCTAGTCGAGGTGGAGCCCGCAAGTGCGCGGGCCTCGTCTGGCGGGGGAGGCAGATGCATGTTTTCCACGATCCCTTACCCCCCGCCCATAGACGGCGCGAGGAAGCACCGTGGGTTTTTAGTGGGTAGAAGTCCCACATACCCCACCGATCTCCCCATGGTCGATGGGGATCTGGCTCACAGATTTTCCCACGCAAAAAAAAAAAAAAACAAAAAAAAGGGGTAAGTGCAATTACAAGTCTCAGCTTTAGAGCCCATTGCCCTTCCTAATCCCTTATAATTAATCCTTCTATAGTCGGCAGAGTACTTGCAACACCTGTTGTCTACCATCAAGTGGACCATGAGCCTGTCTGTCGAATTTAACATTTAAAATTATTTTTTCAAATTTGGTATAACTTTGATTCTACACATTTCGTTGTTCTGAACTACTTGTCAACAGCACGAAGACAGTTGAACAGCACCTCTTCCTGACCATGATAACTCAACAATCCTTCCTGAAGCAAAGTTTCTATTACACTATTCAAGTCAAGAATTGGAGCAGCTAGGCCTGAATGTCATAGGTATTATTTCTACACTCCTTCACAGGATGCGGTATAACATCACATCATCTGCAGTGTTGCATAAAGGTCGGTTTCTGTATACTCTACTTAAAATATTCTGATATCCACAAAGTCAAACTTTCTACTTTCCAATATGCATCCACATCCACTTTTAGCGCATTTTTTGACAGAACCGGCTTTTTAATGCGCAATATGAGATTTTAAATAAATTAATCACAACTTTTTCCAATCCTTTCAATATTACCATAGAATTCGCTTCTTTGAATTTTTAAGTACCTACATAATATGTATAAATGCAATATAAGTATAAGCAAAGGTATTAATATATTTTTTAGGCCCACTGGACACTATTAAACAATGGTATAGCATACGACATAGTCATATTTATTATTTATTTAAAATGTTATTTAAAATTTAATTCGCTGTGAATAAAATACTTTTAAAATAAGTTTAGTTTTCACAATACTCACGCCAGTTTACGCCTTATTGGAACATAATATAAGAAATATAAAGTTCTGTGTAAATATAGGTGCAGGTAAACATAGGATGACATAGGTGCCAAACTATTTGACCAAACAACTTGAAAACGTTGTTATAAAAAAATAATACTTAAGAATTTGTAATTACGAGGTAATAATATAAATAGCCTATTCCGTCCTGAAATTCTATTCTAAGTAATGGTAAAATCCTACATACATACAAACAAACAAACAAATAAATGAACATACAAACTTTATCTCTTTATATTATAACTTTTAGATTAAATCTAGTAAGGGCTAAATCTAGTATTAAATAAAAATACCTATTTAACTACCCACTATGAAACTCGTTTAACTTGTGGGTCGTTTACCTTGTCGTTAATTGTAGTGAAAACTAGAGCGTATTAACTAATACATTACTTAACAGGAAAATATATGGTCGCAGACATAGAATACGACTGAAGTGTGTATATAGCTAAAATCTTAATGACAGTTAAGTTTATGTTCGTTACAACTTATGTCATTAGACTGATCATTTAAGTTAAGTTTATAAAATTGTTTTGGACTATTTTTTGGATTAGGACCTTTTGGGTTAGGTCCTATTTAACTATTCATTTGGATCCTAAACCAATATTAATAATTCCTAACTCTCATTTCAATTATTATTCACTATTAACGACAAATCAAAAATTTAAATTATTTAATATGTGCATAATACCTGTAATGACATATGGATGCCAAACTTGGATGTTGACAAAAAGACAATTCAAGAAACTCGAAGTTTGCCAAAATCATATGGAAAGAAGTGTGCTTAATATAAAGTTAAAGGATAGAATTAAACTCTCAATAATTAAAGAAAAATCAAAAACAAAAAGAATAAATGATATCGTAAAGCAACAAAAATGGCGTTGGAGTGGACACATGATCAGACATAACATGAGTAAATGGACCAAAGACATTGTGGAATGGTACCCAAGAGGATCATTACGGAAAAGAGGAAGACCTTATCTTAGATGGACAGATGACCTGGACAAGACAACAAACGGAGCTTGGCAAAAAACGGCAAGAGACCGAAATAAGTGGAAAGCTTTGGAAGAGGCCTATGTCGCAAGACAAGTTGGAGTTGTTGGTGATAAATAATATATTATGCTTTCTTTTCTTGTTAATTAACTTCAGCAATAAAGGCTATTTTTATTTTATTTATTTTATTATTAACGACTAAAAAATCTTAAGGATGATAACTCTTAACAAATAATTACAAGATGGTATTTGTGATTAAAAATTTGTGGACAATTACTATGAACTAAATTTTATTCTAATCATCAATCCTTATCAATCCGAAGAAGTTTTACAAGTCAAATAATCATTACAAGAGCAAAGTCAACCACAATTTTCATTTCGTTTTAAATTTGCTCAACGATCACGATTGAATATGGGTTTTCTTGAATGACATTTATATTTTTAGAGCTTACTCCTTAAGAATCGAGCTTCAGGTATGGAAATTTTATGAGTAAAATTAATACAAGCGTTAACTAAAAAGCGTTGTGTTTTTCTAAGCAATTCTACCCAAATCCGATAGATGTCGCCGCCTCACCTAATTCTAATGTAGTATAATGGATGGCGCGTTTATTTACCCTTTTTCCATTTGCATAGCCAAAGCCAATCGGAGCTGACACACACACACACACACACACACACACATTCAAAATATATTATTTTAAATCATCAGTATGATTTTAGGCAAACATTTCTGATGCACTACGATAGCGTAGCAGTCCCAACAGCATTCTGAAGGCATTATTATACTGGATGGTACATAATACATACCTATGTAGATTCCAAAGGCTACATTCAAATAAATTCCATATTTTATGTAGAAATTGAGCAATATTGATAAAGAATAAAGGACTAACCAGGCATCAAAGTTCAATAAAGAAAATTGGGAAAAATCGTACAGTACTGAGCAATAATTTACTAATTGGCGTGTGTTGGACGTGTCTTAAAAAATAGCATTTAGTTTTTATTCAAATGAGGAAAGCAATTTTATAAATTCGCAAAACATTTAGTCATTTATATTTTTTGTGATAAAAAGGTAGGTAGTTAATATATATATTTTGTCATTCATTTGATAGTTAGTGTATCGATAACCAGAAATATTTTCTGGGTTATTACATGCTACATCAGGCCGGGCGGTTTCATTTGCAGTTTGCACAATTGACCTGCATCATTAAATGTGCAAATGAAACAGAATGTATCGTTTCCACAGTTAAAAAATACAAATTAAATGCTTTCCTCCAATTCCACGTGAGCCTGAAATATTAACTGCTAGCTGAGCCCGCAACTTCGTACGCGTGGTATTTGGTATAAATAATAGTACCTACTAGCGTAGTCACGCGTAGTATAGCTCCTGACTTTTTTGTTTGTAAACCGATTGGATTGAAACAAATAGCTTGCTACAATAGATCAGTGAAAACCGAATTCAAATCAGTTAAGCAGTTTCTGAGATTAGCGAGCACATACGCACAAACAAACAGACATACAGACAAAATTCTAAAAACATTTTTTTTGTCCCCGGTAACATAAGTACAATATGTACAAATTCTTTTTTGAAAAAATATTTAATGTACAGACACGGTTCGTTTACGATTTTATTATATATGTACAAATATAGATCAATAAATCGCTCTAGACATGGCAGTAAGTTTTACTACAAGCTCGCGAACTCAAAAAGACTAATTCCCCGGGTCGATTCCCGGCAGGGCCAACTTTGGAAATGAACTTTTACTTTTTGGTAATTAGTGGCAGGGCACACTGCGTTTCGATCTATTCCCAATATGTCCCACTACCCATTCTGGATAGCGGGCATATTGTTCTCCCAATATCCATTCTGGATTTACAAAAATAAAAATATTTTTATTGCTCCCAAAATATCCCACTTTAATCTTTGTGGACATTTTGTAACTTTGAACAAATATTTAGTTTACTGTTCTCAAAATGGCCCATGCATAATTTTAAAGACCATTTAATGAGTTGTACAGTCAGTAAGAAGATTTATTGTAAAAAAAAAATGTTTTAAAAGCCAATCTTTAATCAAGTTTCTCTTAATTTGACAAATCCAAGGTTCAAATTACAGCAACATTTCTACGCTCATATATAATAAAAGATGTAAATTGTTCAACATGTAAATAAAATAAGCGTATGATATTTTAAGACATCTAAATTATATCATTTTCCGAGTCATTTGGGTAACTCGTCTGGCGCTATACAAAAGAATAAAAAACAAAAGTAATAACCAGTTGACTTCGTTTTCAGTAACAGTTTAATTAAAAAGTATCCGTTACTTTGAGAGTAACTGTTACGGGAGCCATCCAAACTGCAAACGACCAGCCAAGGTTTTTCAATCGGAAACTATTGCAACACTTTGTCTGTAATTATTGTAACAGTTGATTTTTTTTATTGCAATTCGTTGACAGATTTAATAACAAGTGTCGTTTTGGTAACCTTGAAACTTTACAGCTATTTAAGAGTTCCAACTTTATTTATTAAATTAAAAAAAGGAGTTTGAGTACGAGTGTGAGGTTGGAAAAATTATAGTAAATAATAGTTTTTTTTTCTGCATGCTATATACATACATACACCCAAACCTTCTTCATTTACCGCTCTTTCCATTAGTAAAAACGTTTTCAAAATCCGTTGGGTGGTTTAGAAGTTAACGGAGAAACAGACAGAAGCGGACATCGAATTTATTTTATAACTAGCTGAGCCCGCAACACCTGTAAGCGTGGTATACTCGTACCTATTCGGTAGGATAGCGCGTAACTTTTTTGACGTGACAACGTCTAATAAATCGCCGGCTGCACGCACGAAAAATGATGACTCATTGTCCCGTTACGCTCGAGCCGATGCACGATCGGAGCGAGAGCGTAGCACGAGCGAGCGAAAGGCACGATCGGCTTGCGCCGCATCTATCTCTCTTCCACTCGTCATAAAAGTGTGCAATCATTTCATCAATGTTTTGTTATGACGTTGTCACGTTAAACTATCGTCCGTAAACCGACTTTACAGACAATCATTTTTTTTTGTTTGTACACCGATTGGAATGAAACAAACACTAAATGTTACGGAAAGTTTGCTACAATAACCAGTGAAAACTGCATTGAAATTAATTATTAAACCGTTTCTGACATTAGCGTGCACAGACAAACAGACAAACAGATGAAAATTGTAAAAAAAAATTACAGTAAATAAATAAACATACTGTACAGTAAATAAATAAAACTACTTTTGCCGTGTTTATGAGTGTACTAATTTGTGAGTCACATTAGTGTATATCGTGTTAGGTCTAGACTTGCGTGGAGGTTTGTGAAAGTCAATACGGACGGACATTGACATTTCACTTTGGATTGATCGACTATTTTCTCGGACTTGACTTCACTGCTTTGGTATTGATCTATAGATCCATACTACAATTTAAAACAAAAAAAAAAAGTTCAAAATGACTTATTGAAATCAAAATAAAATAGTGATTTAGTTTTACTACGTAATTGTTATATCCAACTAGCGGCCCGCCCCCGGCTTCGCCCGTGGTGCAATTTTTATACACTAAAACATTCCCCGTTTATACCGTTTATACGGGTAGACCGAATACCCGTTCACGCATGATGCCGTGACCAAGGGAAATGGGGATTCATTTTTATATATAGAGAAGATAATATATATAGATAGATTTATCATACAAATATGAAAAATGGAAGGTATGAATAAGTGAATAATTTCTTAAACTAGACCAAATATGAATATAAGTATAACCACTACACGTTCATCCAATTTTCTCATAGTCGGGTCGACTGATCGCAAATAGATTTAAAAAAAAATCATAAAAAAAGTCAATTACCAGCAATTCAACCAAGTCAAATACCACTTGAACGTGAGTGGAAAAATGAAAATGTTAATAAAACATTTCCTCCGTAAAATGAATAATAACATTTTTGTCAGATACCCATTTTTCCTTACAAACTGTAAATCGTCCTTTCCAATAATATTCACAATAGTACGCACTGATCTAACATCTCGCAAATAAAATACTTAAAGCAGTTCAATGTCGTGCCTTGACCGACCAAATGATTCCTCTCCTAGTATCAATTCAATACACATGAAGAACTAAAACTTATAGAAAATTAGATATTAATTTAGGCTTTAATATCTAATCACCTATTACGGGTCATTGTCATTAAGCAACAGGGGCCCTGACATAGCAGTAAACTTGAACCGACTACTTTCGCAATAATGATTAAATTCCCCACGCTTTCTTTAATTGCATAAAATCGTTGACATTTCTAAATATTTCAGTAAGTGTAAATTGTCAGTAATTAGTACCGATGTGATAATGTATTATATTCTTACTTAAGTGTTAAAATGTGTAAAATGTGAGTAAGATTTATGTTTTTATAAGCATCCTTAACTCGCCGTGTAGTATGAAGGTTTATTTTATAATCTTACTGGACGCTGAATTTGACCAGTAAGACTATAAAATAAACCTTTCATACTGCATTTTGGGCTGCATTTGACCGGTCCTATTGGAAATTCATGGGGGAGGCCCAACGGAGGTCCTATGCCAGCAGTGGAAGTAATTCTTAGAATGATGATAGTAATTCTTAGAATAAGGATGAATGTCTTAGTCTTGGATATGTGAAGAGTGCAATTTTTTTGTTCATCAAAAATGTTCAGCGAAGATTCGCAGCGAAGTAAATGATAAAAGAAAAAAATAGACAATACACAAAATCGACATCAATTTGGTATACCTATTCCATTTATGTCGAGTCCCGTTATTACGTCGATACTAAAACGTTATTGTTTTCGTTACTATACAGAGAATTACAGGGGACTGAAAAAAATAATAGATAATGTAAGTCGGTTTTTATTTCAATAGTGGTGTCGAACTCTTTGGACCCACAAATTTTGTCCCTATTAAGGACAAGGACAATTAAGATCATTTAAGGCATCCAAAACACCTTTTTGCGAAAATCGTCATCAAATCGGAAATAATAGTGTTTAAAATCATTATAGGAAATGATCTCTACGACATTAGAGCAGATGTCCATTGTAAGACGTTTTCTTAGTTGCTTTCTCGAGCAGACAATTTATTTTGTTTATTCTGCACGGCGCGTTAACATAATGACAACTGCCTTCATAAGATCTTCTTGAAATTTACACACGTTAGTCTTTTTTCAAATTTGACACAAACTTTATGAATTTTAAAAATGCCAATTCAGAAGAAAATAAAAAACAAATATAAAAAAACAATGTGAAAACGGTACCATTTTATGTAAAATTTTACGTTATTTTATATTCTTTTTCATACTAATGAGCAGTCATATTCTATACCTAGTGTTTGAGTCTATGAGATGTAATCACAAGCGTCCACTGATGCACACAGGCCTTTTAAAATTGAGCACCAACACACTCGATCCTTTGCCCTCCGCATACATCCACTTCCAGCCGATCTCTTTAGGTCATCGGTTCAGAGAGTAGGCAGTCACTGAGTATGAGCTGTAATTACACCTCATTATATGTATACACTAAACACTATATCTGTATGCCTAGTATTAAAGGCACTATGCGGCCAAACGGAAGTTTAGCTGTGTGTCGTTTATTTCTATAAAAGACGCGGGATGCTTTATCGTTGAAAACCATATTACGCTTAACATAAACCTAGTAAACACTTGTAGACCATGTTACGCGATTTGTCCATGGACCGTGTCTAGAGACATCGTTCGTTGTCTCGTCTAGCGTCTAGCATTCGAATAAATTAAGACTGGAAGATGCCATGGGTTTTTGTAACTTCACAACAACTGAAACAGCGGAACTATACCACTCGCTGGCTACCTATAGATGACGTCCACATGTCAAAATGTTGCGCAACATGTCTCGTTACATGCCGTCTCTCATTCCGATCGGGAGTCATTAGACCTGCGATTTTTGGTCTCCCAACAGGCCCGTAGACGAGGATTGCTATATATAGAGATGTCTACGTAGACAATATGAGACACGTTTCAGAGACCAAAATTGTTCATATATCTATTAGTGTGGACTACGGACTATCTATCTGTCTGTCACAAAAGTATCTACTGTAATTCCAATTGAGAAACTGTACAGAAACATTTATCGTCAAACGGGCAACATTAAAGAAAACTTTAAGAAACAATAAGATTTAGAATAACTCTGCTGAGTGTTATGTAAATTACATATTTATCGTTTATTTACACAATAAAACGATATTTCTTTGTTTACATCCATTATATGGAACTATTAGCAAATTACACATTTTGTTAGGATAACATGCATTGAGGTCAAGCAAACTTCAACATTTATTCCGTACGTACCTACAGTTTTAACGACTACATGTTTTATAACCCCACTTAATTTTGCGATGTACGGTGTAGTACAATTTAATAAGACTATAATTAACATGGATAAAAAGAACTATCATTATGTAATTTTACATTATTTTTTTAACAAGGGTCATCGGGGCATCGCCGGGGCCTTGTTCTGCAATTAAACAGTAGGCAAGTTTTTCCTAACGTTCCTAATACGTTGTTTTAATTGCTGGCACGCAATAATACGTGTCGAGTGTATGCAATAGTGAGCCACACAGTATACTTACTAATTGTGGTTTGTTTGTCATACTCTGTGCTGTACGCGCCAAGAATTTCAATGTCGACATGTAAGTATATAAATTGCAACAACCCTCGAGATATTTTGAAATAATTCTATTTTGAATATTTTTAAGCGTAGGTGTGACTGACAAGCTGATGGGGCTATTTATCAGAATCTTAATGGATGGAAATGGGAAAGGAATTTCTAGAGCCTTTAAAGAATTATTTTCATTTTTAATTTGATTCTAAAAATTGGATAATATTTTATCTAATAATATTTAATTTAACATATTTAATTGTGTTTACTCGGTAGTAGTGTTTGATTAGGTCATAAGACTTATTATATTATACTTTTGCTTGTAAAAACATTTCCCATACCACAAATATTATAAATGCGAATGTTTGTGAGTATGGATATTTGTTACTTTTTCACGTAAAAACTACTGAATGAACTTGGATGTAATTTGGCATACACATAGTTTATTATTTGGATTAACATATAGCATACTTTTTATCCAAGAAAAATATTAGATTCCCGAGGGATTGTCTAGAAATATAAAAATTCGCCGCCATTTATCGATTTATTTAGGTAT
This sequence comes from Bembecia ichneumoniformis, assembly GCA_910589475.2. Lineage (NCBI taxonomy): Eukaryota > Metazoa > Arthropoda > Insecta > Lepidoptera > Sesiidae > Bembecia > Bembecia ichneumoniformis. Next base: position 14,367,105 of record OU342524.1, on the reverse strand, counting down.
AAATGTAATATGAAAAAATCAGTTAAGTACACATCCATAAATGTTTATTACGAAGACAGAAATAGCAGTAATCAATCGAGAACCATCTCTGTGATCGCCGTGATCTGAGTCGTAAACAGGGTCTCTAGTACACTCGAGAAATAAAGTTGTACTCGTATTATATTAATTATGGATTTAAAAAACGAAGAACGATTGATTAATGAAATCATTACTTAAAGTTTTGACGCAGGCTTACCATATCTTCTTTAAGTACATTTTATAAAAGTCTGTCTGTATGTAAGTTCGCGATAATCTCAGAAACTACTGAACGGATTTTCATGCGGTTTTCATCTATCAACAGAGTGATTCCTGAGGAATCTATAGGTATATAAGTTGTTAAGGTTACATATCCTATCCTTAGGTTCCCGAGGGTTTGCAAATTGGAGTATACTGGGCACAGGTGTATCACCAAGCAATTCTACCCAAATCCTATAGATGTCACCGCTTCACCTAATTATATTGTAATATAATAGATGGCGCCATCAATAGCGTTACATTTTTTATTTTTCAACAAGTCTCCAGCTTGTACACAATAAAGGATATAGTTATGTTTTTCTATTGTTATATAAACTACTCTGCATAACGGCACACAAAAGGATACAGTCTAATTGTGGTATTTAGAAAATTAGTAAAAAGTAGCGAAACACTATATAATTATGTATAACGAAATTTTTATTCATAGGATTAAATCTGCGAATAACTTTATATCATAGTTATTTACTCGTAGCAAGTTAACAAACCTACGAACGTTTCGAACTCAGTTGTAACTTAAACGTCCTTGATGACCTCTTTATTAAACGTATTTCGTAAGAACTTGCCCATTGGTAATTTTATGTTAGACCGACAAATTCAATTTATCGAGGAAGGTTGAATTTAATTATATATATTTTTTCTAGTTTCGGCAATTGAAACAAGCCAACGACTCTCACTTTATCTCTCTTGTTTTGAGACTAAGTTTTGAGACTACGAGTGTATAAGAACTATTCTGTATTTTGTACTTCCAGGTCTCTGGAGTGTAATACTCGTACTTTTTATATTTGTTTTTAGATTTAATAGGGTTAAATTTCTCATTATGCTGCACTAGTCATTTTTTGGAAGTCTGGAATAGCTCAGACACTCGACTCTGGAGTTAAAAGGCAAAGAGCAATTTAGTTACTTCTTATAATTTATTTTAGGTTTTAAATAATTTGTGACAATAATATCATTTACAGTAGCTCACGAATTAATAAAGGGTGGATCTGGATATCACTAAGTTTTTTTTAAATTATTTAAGAAATTAATTTCAACAGCAAAACTTAGACTTAGCAAAATTAATTTCAAAGTTTTAGACTTGTTTTATTCTTGTTAGACACTGTATTATCCTCAGTTCCACTAGAAGCACCTTGATGGAAGGAAGTCAAATCTAAATGTTAAGAAACCATAGGTCGGAGACAAGTTTATCCGAGGTCGCCTTCAAGGCTCTCTCCATGGTTCGGTTGAGGTAAATGGAGCAACCATATGCAGAGGTTGCAACGAGGTTGAGTGACTCGTATGTGGACTTTCCTTGTCACTTCCGCGGAATTGTTAAAAATACTATAAATAAACATTATTGTCGAGTGAATTTTTTAAAGACGTAAAATACTGTCCTCATAACTGTACAACTTATGTTATGGTGTTACATACATCCTACATATTAAAATACTAGCTGTGCTCCGCGGTTTCACAGACTGTTTAATTTAATATGAGTAAAACGAGTTCTTTGCTCTCTGGGTAAGTAATGCTCACTATTCTACGGTCTACTCGGTCGCATTGAGTCGTCGCCCGCATTCGATTGTTCGAGGCGGGGCCTTAGCGGACAAATATAGTTTCTTTTACTATTTCATGAAAAAGCATCCACTTTTCTATGTAATTAATAACTTACTTAGTCAGGCGTAATAAATCGTTTAATACAACCACCGTTGGATGTATGGTTAGGGTGCTTGCCTTAACGCCCTGTTCTAGGGTTCCTGGATTCGATTCCCGGCAGGTTCAATTTTGGAAACTAACTTTTTAAAGTTGTACATGGTCTGCATCTGGAAAGTAGTGGCAGGGAACACTGAATTTCGCCGTTTCGCAGTCATTTTGGGCAGCCCGTCTAGCAGCTGTAACCACCGTGAAATAAGAGCACGTGTGCTGTTGTGTTTCGGTGAGTGACTAAGGGATGCCAGAGCCCATTTCCCTAACCCTTCCCAATGCCTTATCCTTATTCCTTTTGTAGTCGGCAGCGTACTTGCAGCTCCTATGGCGTTGCTTGTGTTATAGGCGACGGTAGCTACCTACCATCAAGTGGACCGTCAGCCTGTCTGCCGACCTTAACATTAGAAAAAACATAATAAAAAACAATTTATTTTCTTACAATCTAATAAACATAATGAATCCTTAATACTTATTGTGATAAAATGTTAGGCAACTGCTACATTATATAAGGTTAACTGCCGTCTAAACATCACTGAAATGACAGAGATTGACGATAATTTGTGCAATCTGTTAAGAAGTGAAGTAATATGTAAGAATAATGCAATTTTATTTAGAATTTGATCCAATTCTTTTTCTAGAAATTAAACTTCTGTAAATTATATAAGAGTGATTGATAAATAATTAAGCTCCATATTTTGTTATGTTAGTTCCCAAAGTGGTCCAGCTGGACCCCCAGGGGTCCACGGGAGACTCGACGGGTGTCTACGTTGGCGTGACAAAAAAAAACAATGAGTTCTCACTTATTTCATTTAGAAAACTCCCCATTCGTGGATCTAATATTCATTTCCATACTTAGATCTAATCTTCACATTTTTTGTCGAGTTCTGGGAATATGGTAGAAATCTAGCTGCAGGGGGTCCACCGGAACCAGCTATATTTTGAAAGTGGTCTATAAGAAAAAAGTCTGTGAACCTCTGGTTTAATTCATGAATATCGTCAAAAATTTTAACATCCTTGGTTACCTACAAAAATGTAATGTACTGTGGTTAAAATGTTCTGTGTCATCACTGGTTACGCTAACGTCGTACGCTTCATTTTTATCCTAATATTAGCAAAAAAAAAAAACCTTTGTTTGTTGCCAAATTGAAGTGACTGACGAAATATAGAACGTGCAACCTCCCTCTAAGACCACAACTTGATATTACCACACGTTCAAAGTTCTGAAACACATAATGACTCACATTAGAGGCAAAGTGTCACCGCATCGCATGCTTGCACAGGCTTGCTTTCTACCTTCGTGCAGCTATAACGTGTCGAGCTACCAATTACAGTGACGGGTATTACATGAGCGAATGCAGGTTTCTTTAGACGAATTCTTATTAACAGAGGCTAGTTCGAATAATTGTGCGTCGTCTGCCAACTCGTAACGTACCTAATTTCTTTGCTATTTCGAGAAATGGTCTAAACTTGACTGGGATTTTATATTAATCTGTACTAAAAACGACACTGATTATAAGTTTGTCTGAGCTTAAGTATGCAACGTACATATCAATTTCAATTTCAAAACCTTTATTTACTAAAAAGAGTACAAATACAAAGAAAAAAAATTTAGAAACTGAATTCGTTCGTGCACAGCAGTCCTCTAATTAGCTTGTCCTTTTGGCACAAAGGTCTCCTCCAGTTTTTTCCAAGCCTGTCTATTGCGTGCTATTGTGGGCCACTGAGGGCCGGCTATTTTCATAAGGTCATCTGACCATCTCCTAAACTGTCGTCCTTTCTTTCTTTCTTTTTGCGTTATAGCGAGGTGTCCACTCTGTTGTTGTTCTAGCCCATTTCACTCTCTTGTCTTTGAATGTGTGCCCTGTCCATCTATATATAATATAAAATTTATATAAAAATATTATTATATATAAACATAAATTAATTAGGCATATAATAATAAATTATAAAATGGGATCACAAAGTATTGGATGGCAGGAAAAAAATTACAATATTTTGAGTTCTAAATTGGTTAAAATTTCGAAAAGGTTCAAATAATATTCATTTATAACTCAAAAATCAATAATTTAAAAACACCTATCTCTGTTTATTTTAACGAGCATTACGCATGGTATTCGGTTTAGAGTGTAACATTTTTGTTCGTAAACCGATTGGAATTAAACAAAAACTAATGAAGCTTGCTACAATACACTATAGTGAAAACCTCGTTCAAATCGGTTAAGCCGTTTCTGAGATTAGCGTGCACATACGTACAGACAGACAAACACACAAAAGTTCTAAAAACTATTGTTTTGACCTCAGTAACATAAGTAAAACGTGTACAAATTGTTTTTTGAAAAAATATTTCATTACAGACACGGTTTCTTTACGTTATTATATTATATTATAGATATCTTCGAAATTGTATCTGTGAGATCTATTTTAATATAGCGAGAATAACAATAGAAACGTTTCAAGTGGAAATATGTAGTTGAAAATGTGGTTTAGTTAGATCCTTATTACTGTCGCACGTGCCAGCGAAAGTAACTTTAAATTTCGTCACTACACAAACAAATGCCTCCTTGAATATTAAATTCTGCAAGTGCTCACTTTCAGCAAAACAATAAATTATTTAAGACTTATGTTTTTCACGCGAATTTCGTGTGAAAAACATAAGTTTTCTTTTGTGTTTTCTTTTGATTCATAATAAAATATTCTCTGTAGGCTTGGTAATAAATAATAATAATAATACGAAGTTACGTGCGGGGTGAGTCAAACTGCTGTGTAAGGGCGAAAATGAACTATTTATTTCCACAAACTAAGATGACTTCCACAACTAAACTTGTCCGATAAAACCGTTAAACTTGCTGGTTTACTGTCGCTTTCGAATCGCAGGCTATAGCTAAACTGTGTGCCTCCCGCTCGCCACTCTCCTATTTATATTTGCCGCCAAACGTCTCGATCTATTTCGAATTCACTAGAAATGAAAAAGTATTGTAAACACGCAATTGTTTTTCTACTCCGTGATTGTAAACAAGTCCATTGAAAATTCGGGAATGCTCTTTCTGTTGAATGTGAACTCTATGTTGTGAACATAAGGACCAATTTTCCTTGACACTAACCAGGAAGTGGTTAGTGTCAAGGAAGGTTAGTGCCATTTTCGGCCGGCGCGAGTGCTTTTACCAGAATGTCCATGGTTAGTCGTAACAATATTATTTAAAAATTGTGAATATTCTCCTCAATATTCGTATTGTTCCTTTCAAAGTAATCGCCGTCGGATATAATATACTTTTGCAAATGTATTTATTCATTGTGGAAAGGAGTTGAAATCCCGTAGTGATTCTGTCCGCATTTCGTCTGTCACCGCAAAACGTCTTCATTTTATTTATTTTATTTTATTTATATTTCAGATAATTTGATCCATTGCTCATCATTATTTAATTTACATATGTACAATGCCGAAAAACTTGTTATGTTGGAACATTTATAAAATGTTCAAAAATCGAAGAGTTATATCTTTCAGCAACAGTTTTTAAGATGCAGTTAGCGCTAGCTCGTGTCCTCTCTAGCAACGACTCCGTTTTCTTCCGTGAGTTCTTGCTTCGGCAAACATTTGAGAGGCACTACAAAAACGAGGCAACACCATCAGCATCCTAAAACTGTTGTTGTATTGGATTCGCAATACGTTGATGGACTTCTTGGTGTAGCTGGTCCACAGATTACTTGTGTACAGATTTTGACAATATGCTTTAAATAAAGTAATTTTAACTTGATCTGTACAACAAGAAACCGTCAGCTGCGTTCTCCTTCAATGTCAACATGGTCTTTAAGGTCGCTGGTAATAAAGTGTCCAATATATTTAAATTGGATTACCCTCTTTATCTTGTTATTATTTAATAATATTTCAGGATCATCACTTTGACATTTATCAGCGGTCTCAAATATCATAGTCTTCCCTTCATAGTTTTCTATTCTTTGAGAAAAGGAAAAGGTCACATTTGGCCAAATCTGGGGAATAATTTGATTTTTTTATTAATATTATTTTATTGTTTTTATTTTTTTATTTTATTATTGGCTTACAATAAAACTATATTTTAAAAACAAAGAGGCATCTAAAATTGTAGTTAGCATTTCGAGATAAAATTGACTCTAACAAAGAAATATTTAAATTAAAATTTCTAATATTCCGCTTTTGTATATGTATACCATAAAAGCCATAACCCTGGTTATGGCTAATTATGTCTTAGTTATGGCTAGTTAGTTAGTTAGTTGAAAATAATTAACTAATATCTAGTTTAGTTTAGTTTTAAATATTAACTAATACCAACTTAAATAATATTATATTTTAAGTTGGTCAAAATTATTATAAAATTTTTAACTATAGGTTTCCACTCCTTAATGTCTGACCTATTTCCTTATAATGCAGGTGAAATCTAAGGCGAAGGACATTTAAATGTTTAGACTATTACAGGCTTCGTACTCGTATAACACCTAGTACAACGATTGTATCACTAAAGACACCTCGTATGCAATTTTTAACGACATAAGAATCTTACGGGTCCCGATTATGTGTGCCGGCCAGTTGCGACAACCGCGCTGCGTTGCGATAACTCGATGTTACACCATAATGATTCCACTGCGCAGTTCCGCCACTCGCAACAATTCTATATTATAAAAGTTTCCGTCATACGCGAAGACCTATAAAAACTGTATTTAAATATAAGTAAAATAAGGACAACATCCGTGTTCAAGAAATAGTTAAGGTGGAGACAAACGCTAAATACTAAAATTTAAATTATTAATTTTATAATGGGTTTTAGAGATAGATTGTGACCAGCATGCCGCAATAGCGCAATCGATGGTGTAGGAATAAATAAGTTGTAAAAAAAATTAAGATGGACTAGTTGTCTCAGAGATCGTAAGTCAAGACTGAATAGAAGAACTATCCTGGAATTCCTTTATCCACCGATCCACATCTTATCTTTTTATTCTTGTACTAGATGTGCACTGTCTTTAAATTACTGTGAAACTTTAAGTTATGTGGACATATATATGTATGTATAAAAATTTACAACTTGTGTGTGTATACTATATTAAGCAAATAAATTATTTTGAAATTGAAATTAAATTTGTCACCTCTAATGGGTAATAATGGGTTATGTCGGGCGGCCGAATTCTGTGACTGATCGCGTTTTTTTAGGACTTTTGTTACTTTATTTAACAGTTCCTTTTAACATTTTCTTTTTGCACTGATCCTAAGGCTTGTAGCGTTATGTTACGACCTTTAGGAATAGGAATAGCCTTTAAAGGCTATTCCTATAGCCTTCAAAAATTGGACTATCAAATGATAAAAGAATTTTTCTAATTCGACCAAGTAGTTGCAGAGGTTAATACGCTCAAATAAAAATAAACTTCACCTTTGTGGTTGTTTCCGTTTTACAGGCTGCTCAAGAATTTATGACAGCGATTCACAGTGTGCTATGAATCAATGAAGAAAATGACGAGTAAACACAGAATTCGTTCAATACAAAGTAACAATAAGTAGGTGCTTCTATGGAACTCGTGTAACAGCTTCGGATATCCCCAGCAATGACGATATTCAACAAACTCTCGCAAATTATTGAACCAAGACAAATGTTGTAATAGTTCTAAACATTATGTAACGTATTACTTGGTCGTTAATGTCATTGATTATGGTTAGTCAGTTTTATGTCTAAAGTAGAGTAATGATTGTTGTATTGAAACACGATTGTCAGCATGTAAATTCAAACTGATTTGATTACATTATTAAAAGTTTAAAGTCAAAATACTAGCGGTTCGACTCTGGCTTGGCACAGATTTTTTTCTGCAAATTACATACGTAAACCTTCCACGTTTATCGCTCTTTCTACTAGTGGAAACCGTATCAAAATCAGTTGGAAGGTTTCGAAGAAGTGAGCGAAGAAATAGACAAAGGCGGACAGCGACTTTATTTTAAAACTAGCGGCCCGCCCCTGGCTTCGCACCCATGCAATTAGGTTTTATTATATATAGGTATAAAACTTACATGAAAAATTATCTAATGACAGTGAAAACTTCATCAAAGTCTCCACACAGTAAATGACACAGTAATCTTTTTTATGGATGGCAGGCGGGCTGACAGTCCATTTGCTGATAGGTGGGTACCGTCGCCTAAGGACGCAATCAAAACCAGGGGAGGTACATGTGCGCTGCCGGCCCTGCAGGAATTCGTTTACTGCTCGCTTTAAGAACCCCATATTGTAACTAGATCGAAACGGCTTAGAATAGGAGATTGTTCCAAAGTTCGCGCGCCCGTGAAATAAAATTTCTTCTCATCCGAACTGTGCACAGAGGCATCTTATCCAAGTAATGCGGATGAACTTCGCATATATGGCGCGCAGTGTGGTGGTAAAAGTTTGAGGTAGACATTAATTGGAACAACTCATCCGAGTACACACCATTGTACAACCGGTAGAATCGTTGCTGTGTGAGCATTGGATCGTCAACAATTCGGACAATTCGACAAGGTGTCAAATACTAGCTGGTACTTAGGCGCTCCAGCCTAAAGGTGAGAGCAGTACTCTATGTGGGCCCTAATCTGAGCCTTATAAAGAGAATAACGCGCTACTCCGGTGTGAAATACTGCTTTGCTCTGTTCAACACGTCAATTTTCTTAAGCTAGACTAACCTTTTTTTCCAAATGACACCTACAAGTAAACTCGACTTTTGCTCTTAAAACATTAGACGTAGTTTATAACAAGGACTTAACAGTATACGCGTATTGATGATTTAAAAGTGAGAGGATGTCATTACGTGATTACGTGTCATTTTTAAAATAATTTTCTGTAAATATTGTTTCAAAATTATGTGATAGTAAGATGTGGTTTTAATTCTGTTTTTTCGGATTTTATTTGTTTAAGATTAAAAACAAGAAAATGCCATGACTTTGCATGGGAGGAATGAGACTAATAGTAACTAAAAACATTACGATCTTAATTTGAGTAACATATTCAAGAAATTATGTTTTATCATGTTGGACTTAATGTGCTTAACTAAGCAAAGGTGTGAAGCTTCGCATGCTTGTTAAGATTAAGTTATTTGTATGAGAATTAGTCGCAGAGCATTGAACTTTGTAGTCTAATAATTGGTAAAAGCATTCAAGTACCTATCTCAAGTTAAGTAACCAATGTCCGATAAAGATTTTGTATTATTTTCGATTTCAGTTTCCCTTTTTGCCGGATATAATTTGTTGTGCAACATCACCTGTTAGCCTTGTAGGCTCATAGTTTCTCCACAAGATGAACTTGGCAGCGTTCTCGTTGCCACGATTATTAAGATAACTGAAGTAATCCGCTCAGCTCGTAGAATTTTAACACCTTTCACAATAAAAAATAATTTCAGAAAAAGTTAATTAGTTACATGAAAAAATGGGAATCTGTAGGTACATATAATAAAATCGTAAACGAGCTGGTCTGTACATTAAATTTTTTCAAAATAACGATTTGTACACGTTGTACTTATGTTACCGAGGTCAAAAAATAGGTTTTAGATTTTTTGTCAGTTTGTCTGTGCGTTTGTGCACACTAATCTCTGAAACGACCCGTTTGACGAGCCCGTTGGATGAGTGGTTGGGGTGCGTGCCTTAACGCTCTGTTCTAGGGTTCCCGGGTTCGATTCCCGGCAGGGTCAACTTTGAAAAATCAACTTTTCAAATTTGGCTCTGGTCTGGATTTGGAAAGCAGTGGCAGGGCACACTGCGTTTCGCAATCATTTGGACAGCCCGTCTGGCGGCAGTAACCACCCCCTTACAGAAGACCACCGTGAAATAACAGCACGTGTGCTGTTGTGTTTCGGTGAGTGAGTAAGGGATGCCAGGGCCCATTTCCCTATCCACTCCTAATCCCCTATCCTTAATCCTACTGCAGTTGGCAGCGCACTTGCAGCAGCTTTGGCGTTGCTTGTGTTATAGGCGACGGTAGCCACCTACCATCAAGTGGACCGTCAGCCTGTCTGCCGACCTGACATAAAAAAAAACGGTTTTCACCGATGTAATGTAGCAAGCTTCCCGTAACATTTAGTGTTTTTTCATTCCAATCGGTTTACGAACACAAAAGTTACGCGCTATACCGTATACCACGCGTACGAAGTTGCGGGCTCAACTAGTCTTTAATAAAGTTTGTTTTATTTATTTGCGAACCGTGTTCTTATCCGGGCCAATTTGAAATGATATTTTCAAAGTTGGCTCTTATCTGGGTGTTGTTTTAAAGTTTTATAACTTTTAAGTCATAAGTTGGGCTGCCCGTCTGGCGGCCGTCCAGCTCATTACAGAAAACCATCGCGAAATAACAGCATGTGTGCTGTTGTGTTTCGGTGAATGATTTAGCGATGACAAAATCCATTTCCATGTCCTTTCCTAATCGCTTATCCTTAATCCTACTAATGTTGGCAGTGCACTTGCAGGACCTGTGGCGTTGCTTGTTTTAATAGGCTACGGTAGCCACCTACCATCAAGTGGACCGTCAGCCTGTCTGATGACCTTTTCATAAAAAGGGATAATCATTGTATATTCAATTCAATACAATTAAAGTATCAGGAAATTCATGAGAAGGAACTTTTTTCATTCTATAGCGGTCATTATTACTTTATGTCTGTGTTGATCCCATTAAGCGATTTTAAAAATCGAATAACTCATTAACCTCGACAATTCCAAAACTACGTATTATCTCAGGAGTTTGCTTATTAGTAAGTCCAAAATGTACTTCGATTCCTAGTCGAGCCTGTACCTCTGAGACTTTGTTTTCAGGTCTGGACTAGAGATCACTTGTTCTAACAGCGAGGGAAATCATACCAAGAAAATTTGCTTATGGGAGAAAACTAGCAATCAACCAAGACATGGAGTCCTCTCACACGTTTGCCTGAGACCAGATCTCATATATCTCACAGTGATATAGTTATTATTGTTAAAATTATTTTGTCTTAATACTTAAGGCGAAAACTAAGGAAGTTATTTAAACGTTGAGTGATAAATTTAGACCAATTCGGTGAATGCAAATCATATAAAATAAGATAAATAAAATAATGAATTACTTGTTATATATTTGTTTGAAAAACATAATGAAATGTAGTTCACTGAAGGTTTTTCGTGAAAGGGTTAAGTTATATCTTTTGAATGAGCAAAAACAATTGTGAACACTAAAGGGCGGCATAGACTGCACTGATGAATGCTTTACTTTTTTAAGGGGAAATACTTCCGTATGTAGTATTATTAGTAATTACTGATTGTACAACGTGATCGCTGCACCCTTTTGTCGTAAAGTGCTTATATTTTATTATTTAATAAATTAAATATATTTTGTAATAAATACTTGCACCGCACTGCTGGCGTGGTCACAGTGCGTGTCATGAGACATCGGCAAGGGCACAACTGAAAATCGGCGCTGTAACAATGTTGCAGCCTAAGCTGAGTTGTGTCCTTTTGGTGTTATTATACTTATTAGGTTTTTTTTTTTTGTTTTTTTGTTTTGTTCATATGTTTTAAACGCCAATAAATGTTTTTTCTTTCTTTCAAATGTGAGGTAAGTTGCTCAAAGAGCGCACAATAATATTGTATTACAAAATACCATATAGAACTTAGATCAGTAATGTACATATAGAAAGAAGAAGAAAGAACCCTGCATACCAAGATCATAGTCAAATTTGAGAAGTTTATTTCCAAAGTTGAGCCTGCCGGGAATCGAACCCGGGATCCCTGAGTTGGAGTGCTGATCACTCAATCAACGGGTTAGTCAATAAGCTGAGATTTGAAGAATATTGCATAAAAACCTACAGGTTACAGTTTTAATGGTCATATGTTGAAGCCAGGCATATATTTTATTGTTTATTTGTGGACACATCATCATCATCATCATCATCTTAGTCGTAGACGTCAACTGCTGGACATAGGCATTTTCCAAAAGAAGTGGCCGGAAGCAGCCTGGATCCACCGTCGATCCACGGCCGTTATCAGATCGTCTGTCTACCTTATGGGTGGATGTCCTACGCTACGCTTGACGTCCCGTGGCCTCCTCTCCATAACCTTCCGGCCCCAGCGGTCGTCGTCTCTCAGTATTATGTGTCCTGCTCATTGCCACTTCAACATACTAACCCGCCGAGTTATGTTGGTAACTTTCACTCGCCTACGGATCTCCTCTCCTCATTCCTGATTCGATCTCGCAGTATAATCCGAACATATACATTTCTATAGCTCGTTGAGCGATGTTGAGCTTTCTTACGAGACCACATTTGACCGCGATATGTCAACACTGGCCTACCAGCTACTAGCATAAAAAAAACAATGGTTTATTTAACTGTATAATATTTAATTCTAATTAAATTGATACGCGACACCTAACTGAGTTATATCTATTTTAACACGGTAAATTAATTCATATAATTATTCCGGAAGCGACCGAATGAATGCCCGCCCAATTGCCGTTCACCGCAGCCTTAAGGTTTCCTAAAGGCCCTTGTTTGCATATCAAACAAAAACATTTAACTGGGTCGATTAAAGAAAGGTATTATTATTTCTATTTCTATTCTTCTAAGTATTCTTTTTTATTTTCCATTTTGTCGTTTTATTGTCCATAACTGGACAATTAAAGTGAATGCTTTAAAGATACAAGTATAACAAAGAGTCTTCTTAAAAAATATTTGTCACTAAAAATCAGAGATAATAGAGAATAAGTAATTAAATATTTTGCACGAAAACAAACAGCAATATTTTGTGAGCGAGAGGCAAAGAGAAGCGTCGCCATTTTGAATCTCTTTCTTTAATTGCTTGGGTTATAATTATTTTAGTACAGCGAGCTTAAAAACTGCAATTATTTAAAAACTCCATCCCAAAAAAAACAACTCTTTTTGTTTGATATTCGTTAAATTTTCCTTCGTCTATAAGGATGACAGGTTGACACGTTACAATTTGAAGCACTCTAGTAATATGGGATACACGGAATAAATGTTTCTTTAATAAAACCAAATACATTATGTTTAAACTTTTTTATTCTATTTTATTTTAAGGACGATAGACAGGAACTAAATAAACGAATATTTTTTCATGTTTCATTTTATTAAAATGAAAGGATTTTTTCATTTTAACCGTTCGCTATTTTTTGTTATTTAGCTGAAAATTCTAGTTTTGCCGACAAAACTCTACTATTGCTGACGTCGGCAAATATCTGCAATGAGTTGATGTGTAAGATAACCGTCAGCCTGACTATCGACCTTAATTTTAATGATAAGGTCGACAAACAGACAGGCTGACGGTCCACTTGATGGTAGGTGGCTACCGTCGCCTATAACACAAGCAACGTCACAGGTGCTGCAAGTGTCCCCCCCTAGGTGTGCTGGGACCTTGTCGCGGTGGGGGGGCTTAACCCTCGCCAATCCGGACCGTTGCAGGGGTCGGTGGGGTCACCGGCCTTCGCTTGGCTGACCGGATTGTCGTTGGGGAACTAAGAAAGCACACCCGTGAGGGCTCCGAGCGAGCTCCGAACATCGGAGCTCGTGGCGGAGCGTTTGCTGGGAGGCTTCAACGTTAAGTTGGAGCTTCGCCGGTCACCGCTCGCTGGGCCGAGGATCCGTACTCGGCTCCTGCGGGTGTGGGCCGGTGAGAGACGGCACCCCCGGTCCTTGTTCGTCGGACCGAGGTATGGGTCTCGGTTTTGCGTATGAGGACCGGCGCGGGTCGCAGCGGGCGGATTCTCTCGGATGGCTCTGTCGCTCAGTGGTAGTCGGGCAACGCACGCGAAGACGGAGCTTTACGGCAGGGAAGGACCGTCTGGCAGAGTACCGCAATCGTGGCCTTGTGGGGGGTGGTGAAGACCCGGTTAGGGCCACCGGCCTAGTAACCGCCCTTCGCAGTCGTCCGGAAGAGTGAACACCCGGCCTCGTCACCCGGCCTAGTAACTCTTCCGCGACGACAACACGAGGTGGAGTCCGTCTCTCGGGCTGCCGCGATTGCTGTGGAAATGTCAGATGGAAACCCCCTTTGGGCCGCCCACCCTTAATGCCGTAGAGATGAGCGGCCACATGAGCAGGGGTTATCCGAGAGTTTCAGGTGGAAGCGGCCTCCGACTCTGTGGTAGGTTGTGCCGCAGAGAAGAGGGAATGGGGTGCTTCAGAGGTGAAGCCCCTCGCTGACTGCCCGCTGCGAGAGGTGAGAATGGGCGGCTCGTGCCGCTTCGCCCGGGGGCGGTGGACATGGGGTTGTCCGCCGTCATCACAACACCGGGCAACGAGGGAAGACGTGCTGTGTGTTTCCGGCACGTCTCTCCACGGCGCGGAGATCAAACTCCGCGCCTAATCGAGGTGGAGCCCGCAAGTGCGCGGGCCTCGTCTGGCGGGGGAGGCAGATGCATGTACGGCGCGAGGAAGCACCGTGGGTTTTTTAGTGGGTAGAAGTCCCACATACCCCACCGATGTCCCCATGGTCGGTGGGGATCTGGCTCGCAGATTTTCCCACGCAAAAAAAAAAAAAAAAGGTGCTGCAAGTGTGTTGCCGACCATAGTAGGAAAAAGAAAGAGAAGGAAGAAAGGAAGGACTATGGTCCTATAGGCTTCCCAAGCCTATGGGTTTGGGAAGGGATAGGAAAATCGGCTTTGGCATTTCTTATTCACTCACCGAAACATAACAGCACACTTGCTGTTATTTTACGGTGGTCTTCTATAAGGGATTGGTTAAATGATTGATTAAGGGATTGGTTTCGGTGGTTGTAAGGGGTTGTATTCCGGATCAAAATTCGTTGGTTGTTTTAGAAGAAATTAGAGAAGAAACAAACAGAGACGGACAGCGACTATTGTATAAGATGTATTTAGTATACAATAAAATTACATATATAGATAAATAAATGGTCTCAGTAATTTCTTTAACGGTGCTGCTCGAATTCAGATTGCTTGATTTTGTACCGAGTAGGTGTTTTTACAATTAAGGGTCGATTTTTCAATCCTCTCAACAGATTATTTTGACTATTTTCGACATTAACCTTCTTTGCGTGGTGTATTTGAGGTTATTTTATTTCATTGCGTTTCATAAACAAAGTTTTGGTAATTAATATGGATTAATCATAGAGGGCATAATAAATGAATATTTAAATCCACCTCAAACAATTTATCCATTCCAAAATTATAAGAGAATAAAATCAGAGAATACAAATAAACGCGGGTAAATCAATAGTCAACCAACAAACACAACATTATACCTCAAAGTTAAAATATAATTATAAAGCTTGCTTGACACTGACGGTATCATAAAAATTGTTTGTCCTGCTCTAACCTTTGTGTATACGATATATTTGTTTCATCTCCATGAAGTTCGTGTTGCCATAGATGAAAAATATTCGGTCAGAAGTTATCCATGGTTTAAATGTCAATTGAAATACAGTTTACTTGACTTTACCTGACAGATAAACAGTCTAATAACCTTATTCGTTAGGTAGTTATTAGAGTTTTATCCGAGGATTGAAAAATCGGGGTTAAATGTAAAAAATAAACATATTTTTTTTAAATTTCGTTGATATGCTTCATAATCTCTTTATGTTTTTATGTTTATTAAAAATGTACAAAAATCAGTTAATCCTGTTAGTAATAGTACTTTCTTAATTTGGATTTTATATTGACATGCACTGTTCATAAACACGGTTAATAATTTGTTCTGTTCGTGGATAAATTTGTGGCAAATTTTGCCTTATCTAAAATTATTATCTGTCATTGAATACGGACACAGCATCGCGTGCCAATCGCACAAAAGATCTCTGTAATGTAAGCGACCGTGAAATTAGGACGTACATAATGTAAAAATGTATTTTTATTACTTCAAAACAAAAAATATATATTAACTATTGCATGAGAAGCGGATCCGCACAATTATACAGTCAATAGATGAAAATATAATTGTATATACACATTAACTATAGTTAGGTACTTACTAAATATTTATAATATGAATATAATATATACGGCATCAATTCCGTTTTGATCCGATCAGATACGTGATCAATATTTATACCAGATCCATATTTATCTAACCGAAACAAGATCGAACTAAAAACATTAAATAATACACAATAAAGTTTAATATTAGTTACTGATTCGAAACCGGCGCCCGGACGTAATTTGTTCAGCCGGACCTCCAAGTTTAGTTTTAGTATAAAAACATACTTCACGCCAAGCTACTAAATTCAAAGCGGCAGACGAACGGTGTAAACTCGTTCACATTACTCAGGTCCAGGCGTTCCGCCGTGACAAATCGAACGGCAAGAAAGCCAAGCTCCACGTTTTTGCCGGATCCGTCATAGTGTGAACAATTTCATATAAATTCTACAGCCGCTTAACTTCTCGGCAGTTTTACGGACCCGATAAATTCGCCTGTCCGGCGTAGTGGGAACCTTAGTCTTAGGCACATTAGCAACTCTCAGTCTGTATCCTTGGCCCCCGCATAAGATGACTATAGGTATAAGGTTATGTGTCCCGGGGTTATGGGAGTACTTTCTACAGGATAAACGAGTGGTGAGGGTAGAGCTGGTCTGAATCTTTCCTGTCCACCTCGCCGTACCTTACTAAACTCAGTTTTTTTTTTTAATACTAATAAAACTATCGAATTTATTTCCAAGTCGTAGGGACTGACTTTACACAATCATCAGAATTAATGAGTTTTGTTATTACGTATAATAGGTTAGTGGTAATATTTCTGTGTTATTTATTATAGATGTGAAGTATCTACTGGTAACCGGCATATTAATTTAAGGCTGTTACATATTAGTTAAATCTTACCTATTTTGCAGACGCTCGCGGGTGTGCTGTTGGTCGTATTGTGTGGTACATGTAATCTAGCGCTCATTTATTTATATATTTTTCTCGTAAAATTTTTTGCAGATATTAAAAAATAAACATATTTGTATGATTAAAAGTAATTTAATAAACGCATGTTCTATGATGCAATGAATGCGCCAAGAACCATTTTCAAAATATTTTACCACTTACGTAAATTTTTATTTCTCTTATAGAATGATTAGTGGCAGGCACACTGCATTTCGCAGTCATAAAATGTTTATTCCCATCAGGGAATAAACACTTTGTTACAGAAGACCTTCGTGAAATAACAGCATGTGTGCTATTGTGTTTTGGCCCGAGCTCATTTTCTTATCCCCTCATAATCTTTTTGTCCGTTATCCTACTAATGACGACAGAGCAACAGAGCCTTGCATCACCTAACACCAAAAAGACTTCCAGCCTGGCCAGCAGACCTTGACATGACAAAATAATAGCAATATTGATATATATAAATATAAATTGAAAATAATATAACTGAACCATCATAAGTTTGACGAAACGTTAAATTCATCGTCAGTTCAGTTACTATTTAAGAAACCATTGTGTTACTATTTTACATTTTTTACTGGTCCATTCCTTTATCAAAACGTCGTCGCCCGGATGACGTTGTAAAGTTAAGCTCTTTTGGGCGCCATAAAAAAATATCTTTCGAGCCGGAAAGCTCAAGTCAGTCAATGTCAATAAACTCGTTGTGATTGTAAAATTAAATAACCACAATTTTAACCACACTATGTGTCGTTTTTTAATAGTTTGTTAAAAGGTGAAGTCCTTCAATGAAACATGTTTCAATGGTAATATATAGAAATAAGTAACAACCATGTTAACTTCCGCAATTCACGCTTCCGATTCTATTGCAACTGCAATAAAAGGATTAAAATATTTATTAATATTTGTATGATTTTTTATATACGGTACATTTTATTACAAAATTATTTTTATTTGCTTACCCAAAAACTTTTATTTACTTCATAATGCATTATAGTTATTTTAGTGAAAAGCCATTTCCCCTTTCCTACTCAAAAGATTTTATATACGATCTAGGGTTTAGATGTTTTAGAACAAAAAATCCCAAGAGGTAATAGAAAAACATGTACATTTTTGTTTATTGTAAATATTAAATATTGTAAGTTTGGTATGTTCCCATTCGCCACCGCAAATGTGATTTCTTTTCCTAGTCGTCACCCACACGTTTATGTTTATTTTTGATTATTAAACAATTTTATCACATATTATATCCAGTCAGTAATTATAAAAAAATATAATTACATATAAAATACATATTTGGTATTTTCATGAGTGACTATGGGTATCAGAATATGCAATAACGTAATTCGCTTTATAGATTGACTTCTTACATACGTCTTTAAATGAATTCACCTATTTAACGAAAAAATCGATTACAAAGAGATCTTGTAAACGATTACAGGAGATTACAGGCGGAATGGGGCCGATGAAGGCGAAGGTGCCGTCGAAACTGGGACTTCGTGACCATTTCGTGACCATGATCCTCCTCAATAATGAGGATCGACCGGAGAGTGTAGCGTACGATAAAAGCTTAGATAAATGTGTTTGAGGAACTTTCTGATGGGAGGTTTTAAAAGAAGGTATGTGTGAACCAAATGGAATGTGGTTCCAATTAAATACATCTCGTTATCTCAAGAAGTAATCGGACAATTTCTTCTAAAAATATTATGTATTAATTAATTAATTAATTACTTATTATTGGACAATTTCATAAATAAAACGTTTAGGTATAAAATTATAACCAGGCCAATTGAGAAATTAAAACTATTTAAATATTATGATATTACAAATGGTGTCGTAGGGTGGTTTTTAAGTGGTTATTTTTATTGTTCTTGTGAAATCGTCGTTAATGTTGGTCTATAAAACCTTAAAATTAATGTAACATACCCAAGCAAAATTATATACTTTTTTACCTTCAAATTCTACTGTAAATTATTTATTCGTGTCACATAGTAAAGTTTATGCAATTGTTGTGGTGTTATGTTAGGAAGGAAGAAAAAAAAACTTATTTTAAAGCGACGTATTTCATTACAAATTTAAATTTGGCATAGAAAAATATCATTTAAATGTTTGTTGACTTTCAAATATTATAATCTAAAATGTCTTTTGGCTAAATTATAAGTTATGAAATTAACGACCTTAACAATTGCTTAGAAAAACAATAACTTCAGATGAAAATTTATAAATAATTTAAAAAAAATGACAGTGCAAGATATACTATTCAGATTAGTGATCAGACTTCCCAAGTATGGCTTCAAATTCAAAGAAATCTAAGAAACGACGCGGACTATCACGAGAGAGCTTAACACAGTATGTATCATACCTAATTATTACCTCTTATGCGAACAAATGTAAAAGTTAACAGTAAAGCAGACTGACGATATACTTGATGGTAGGTGATGGCTACCGTCGCAAATAACACAAGCAACGAAAGCGTAATGGACAAGTCTGGGACATACAAATTCACTCTGGCATCAACTGCTGTTAATACGCGGTCGTCTTCTGTATGGGTTGCCCAATTGATAAATGCCTTACCACTATATGAAAAAACAATGAAAAATGAGCATGTGAAGGTATACCTTAAAACCAGATTGTAGGATCAAAATAGAGTAGGTTGGGGTTGAAGACCACATGACACGAATCTCGGAACAACTTAGAGATTAAAAACGTACGATTCACCATAAACGTTTATTACCTATTGAAAAAGAATATTTCAAGTTACTTATCTCTATGCAGCTAATAGGAAACGGTACTCAAACAGATAAACCAACCTTTAAAAAAATTAAAAAACAAAAAAAGAAATATAAAAGTGGACAGCAACATTTAGTTGTTAACTCTCGATTCTGTAACCTTGGTATATAACTCGGTCCGTTTTCGAAATTAATCTGGTCGACGAAGGCGTCATACCTATACAAGTATACGTGACCTGAGTACAAATTATATAAGTAATATTGTTCCTGCCGTGTAAATTGATGGCCAATAAATATTGCGCGTACAATAATGGCACTTCTATAATTTTAATCAGCACTTCGTCTATGGAAACAATTCCATTTCATTCTTTCTTATTTATCATCGCGAGTCGCTGAAAGACCTTAGACTTCAACCAAGCCTATTTCAATAAGTTCAACGCTTAGCAAAAACGTTACCTTATCGTCTAGGATTTCTTTCAAAGCAAATGAAAACAGATTTGCCTTGGAATTGAAATTTCAACATACACGTTTTCTACTTTTAATTCCATTTAGAAAGATCTAAATGATCTTTCTAAATGCAAGCGCAAGATCTTGGCTACAAATTTATTCCGGAATTTTATTGCCTAATATAATATTTTCTAAGTAGGTTTTCCAAGCGAAAAATTGTTTCTTAATATACCTCTGTCAAAATTGTAAATTGTAAATTGCCTGTATTGTTCGATGTAGGCGATGCCATGACCGATCGCTAATAATAAGTGAGTAGGAAGGTAGGTACCACTAATAATTTCCTATTTAACTTATACAAAAAAGAATTTTTAGAAATAAATACAGTGTACAATATTGAAGTTTACGTTTCCCCTTAGGTTTTACTCCTACAAAGAAATAGCATTTTGTTCAAGCATAATTATCTCTATATATAAAAATGAATCCCTATTTCCCTTGGTCACGGCATCACGCGTGAACGGGTAGACCGATTTTAATTCGGTTTTCACTAATGGAAAGAGGGATAAACGGGGAATGTTCTTATATATAAAAATTGCATGCCGGGCGAAGCCGGGGGCGGGTCGGTAGTATACAATAAGTATCATTCCTCTAAAAGTGGCTTACAGAGAAAATATTATTTATCAATAACTCTAAACCATTGGATGAAAGCTTGTCTTCAAGAAAGAAAATACGTTGGAACATTCAGATCTCTGATTTCTTTAAAAATTGCTATTTGTATAGAAATTCAAAACAATACAATTCAAAATCAATATAAGTTTAAGTACAGTAAAAGTAAAATATACATTTTCTCGTTATCAATTGCATTGAAAGATTCGTCTACATTCTTCTTATTAGTGCTATTATGTATTTAGCCTTTGTGCTTCAAGCTTTTAGTTGTTGTGTGTATTTAAAATTTTTGTTTTAACTATTCTGAGTTATGTCTATGTCGGCCACCTCTATGGTTATGGTATTCGGGTCCTTTACAAAGAAATTCACCACGAGTTTCTCACATTTGACTATTTCCAAGCAGGTAATGTAACGGAGTTCTTTTAGTCGGGCCGAATGTTAGACAATAACTTTCCAATAAAAGCAGGTAAAAATTCGGCGAAACGAAACATTTTTAGATGTAGGTAAATAGAAATAAAGAAACAGGGTCGGTAAAAACGTATCTATGGTGAGGTTTATAGAAATTTATGGTAAGTTGAATTTAAAAGTTATTTTTTTAAATTAAAAAAAAATGTAACTACAACTAAAACATAGAATTGCCTTCGTTAATTGACAACTATTTGTCATGTCAACTATTGTATTTGACATGTCAATAGGTCAATTTCTTCGCTAACTACTTCTAAACAACCTAACAAATTTTAATGCGGTTTTTACTAATGGAAAGTACGATAAACGAGGAAGGTTTGCGTATATAATTTGCACAAAAATGCGTCAATTCAAAGCCGGAGACAAGTCGCTGGTAAGAAATAATTGTAGGTAATAGTTATTAAATGATTATTGTCAATCATTTATTATAAATGAAAAATTTTAACGAGGCAGTTGTATTTCGTTACAATTAATTAATTACTTAAATTAACTAGTAAACTAACATTTAATTAATAGATACAGATTGCTTAATGTTGTTTTTAGTTATGCTTAAAATTTATAAAAGCGTTACAAAAATCCGGTCAACAGTAATTAGAATATAAAAATGAATATTAAAAATGTTCAGATTAACATGGAATTATTTCTAAACGGGTTTGCTGTGACTTTCTGTGTTTTTCTTTTTATTTACGATTTTTATTAATTGTAGTTATCGAAGTTCTATTAAGAGTCGAAATTATTTTCAAGAGTTTTTCTAATTTAAACAGAAATTCTTGCTTGCTTACTAATATTAGAACTTAGAATACAAGTACAAGTTGTAATATAATTTCCACCTACAATGCACAATTTTCGTCTGAGTCTGAGTAGTCGCGTGTATACTGAAATCTTATAAAATACTAGCGACCCGCCCCCGGTTTCGCCTGGAATGCAATTTTTATATTAAGAACATTCCCCTTCTATCCCTCTTTCCATCAGTGAAAACCGAATTAAAATCGGTCTACCCGTTCACGCGTGATGCCGTGACCAAGGGAAATGGGGATTCATTTTTATATATAGAGAGATGACCCATATATATGACGCTTCTAAATAATATAAAAAACTGCGCATACTACAAAAGTATTCGTATAATCATCGTTGCATCGTCAGTCTCACCTACTTTCTCTATATGAGTACTGGGATAGAAAGATGTGTAGATAATGTGGAGTTTCATACAAAGACAACCGTGCGAATCTACTAAATGTACCTACACAATATGTTGTACAATATAACCTTTGTTTATACAATACTTTTTAAATATGTTTTTTAATTACATGTCATTGCTATGTTGTTTCGTACATTTTTGTCAAAAAATAAAATAAAATCTATTAGTTTTCCCTATTATAAAAAAAATTCATAAAATTTCGTAATACACCTGATTTAAATTTTTCATGGTATTAAAGAAGACCTGGCCAGGTTTAGCACTGGTGCTATTGTATAAATAACAATATTGAAGTATTTAAAATGTATACCTACATTAAATGTCCAAAACAATTAGTATATGGCTGAAAAATTTAATTTTCGAACGACTTTATTGCTAAACATTCCGGATTAAATTCTCTAAATGATAGTGAAAACCACACATTTAGATATTGGATAACTATCCAATATAAAAAAAAAAACTAATCCTACAAATAGACAAACGTAGATAGCAACTATGGTTTTGATATTTAATACTAGTTTGAGTTTAGCAGTTTTTAAGCAGTTATATTGCCCCTCGAAACCTAGTTATGAATACCCAATGATACACTCATTGCGATATCATTTGTGGATTATAAATAACTAGCTTAGGCTTTTACCAGCGACTTTATCCACGTCCCTTTCACTTGGATTTTAAAATATTTATTTTATCTTTATATTGCTCATATATTTTGTCGTTGAATTTTTTATATTTATTTTTATATCCGTTTATCGGGATGAAAGATACCCTGTGTCCTTTTCTATATTCCTGACAACGTGTATGCAAAATTTCATGATGATCGGTTCATTAGTAAAGGCGCGAAAGATACTTCGCAACAAACATACTTTCAACATACTTTCGCATTTATAATAATACATGGTTATGATGATCAGTTGTTCTAAATATGATGAAACTTGGCTTGTGCTCCGTTGCCACGAAATCTTTATGAGGATTTCTGCATGTCCTACAAAATTAGCAATCTTAGAAGATTCGGCAACGCCTCTGGGCGACGGTAACTACCTAGCATTATAATATAGTATAGGGCCTTAAGGCGACTCCAGCCGCAAAACTTGTTCTGTACTGAATTGCCGGGCGGGACTGCTTAGGGGAGTCGCTACTTGCAAATCTCGGAAATATCTATTTAAAAATTAAATAAAGTATAATTCAAATTTTTCTTTTGATGAGCCTTCAGATAGTGGATCTTAAAATTTATCGTAAGAATTAGCTATTTAAAATATTAATTATTAAGCAAATCTCACGGTTACAACATCGATATTGGACCCCAATCACAACTTAGTAATTTTTTTATATATATAAATAAATATAATTTAAAAAATAATTATGATGATCCCCTTTCAAATATCCTGCAGATGATTTGAGTATTTTTTAGTATTTTTTTTAAATTATAATTATTATGATAATTTAAAAGGAAAACGGTTACAAATAAGTGGATTTTTTTATCATTAGGGGCTGGCGTCGTCTTAAGTTATAAAAAAGAATGCCTATAACGTAACACTATAATGAATAATACCTTTCATGTTTATACAAATTAATACGAAATAAAGTTTGTAATATCAACTCTTGAGTGGTCAGTAATATAGAGGCATGTTTTATTATAGGTTGATACATTAGAAATTAGAGATTAAATTTACAGAATTTTGGGAATATTTAATTATAAAATAAGTACCATGTTAAAAGGAAATCCGTTTAAAATGCAAAAAAAAATGATACGAACGACTTAAATTGTCATCACGTTGTCGTTTTTGTTTCCGTGAATCTAAATTGTCATTCCAAGAAGATTAGCAAAAAACTCCAAAATTGTCCGATCTCTAACGTTTTCAGCCATTGGCACATTCAACAAATCATTTTCGTAATTTATTTTAACGGTTAACTCATTAGGTAATAAACGGGTTATTTCGTAATTATTTTGTAAAATATTAATTAAAACGCTTTCGCAATTACTGAATCGCACTAAAATCACTTAGCCAACATGTTTAATCGAAAAATATGAAATGATTTAAATCGAACGTGAAAGTCGCTCAATAATGTACATTTAAAAGTAAGCGTGTTGCAATTACGCGAGGTCTCAAAACGACACTACTGCACTTGCAATAAATCGCCCGCAAACATTTTCGTCACACACCAAGCTGACGAGAAACTTAATTGACCAGTTAGTTACCTTGATGTTTAAGGGTTGCTCCTTCCAATTTATCCTTCACAGTTTGAACTATTTTTTTTTAATGCACAAAACAATCACTAACACCAGAATTCACCTTAGCACAGTGTTTAGAAACATTTTTTTGTTTAAAAAAAATTGTAATTCGTTTAAAATTTCGTGTCAGCAAAGTTTGCGTTTAGTTTAGCTGCGCGCGCGGCTCTCTCGTAATCGTTGCAGCCGCGGTAAAGCTACGGTACGAATGTTGGTTTGGTTGTTAGCCCAGTGGAGATCCCCACTACTCGCCAATGCATCGGCACCATTCTGTTTGCTTGTAACTTCAGATAAGGACCCACTTGCCGCTTCCTGCTGAGAGGGCCCTAATCCTCGAGACGAGTGAACTTTATATAACACTGTCCTTTTTTAACGCTGCCAGACGAATTCCTTTTATTATAACGGATACTGGAGCCTTTATTTGAGGTTGTAATTAATGACAAGCTCTGTATTGTAAGTTTAGGAGAAGTGGACGCACAAATTTATTTGTCTGACAAGAAATGTTTTTAAGGAAAAAGTAAATGTTACATTGTAAATTCGTAAAGTACCGAGTTGTATTCTGTGTACTTGCTTCAAAAAAGTTGAATGTTTCATTATAGGTGGAATTTGCTATGCGCTATAGGGATTTCTACATATACTAGTGTTAATATTAATTTATGAAACTTTTCCTAATAAAAGAGGAACACAACTCCTGAGAACACAACGGAAAGATCTGAATACTTATCATATACCTACGTATTAAAAACTATCTGAACCCGCAACTTCGTACCGTGGTATTCGGTATAGCGCGTAGCTTTTTTGTTTGCAAACCGATTGGAATGAAATGACATTAAATGTTACGAGAAGTTTAGTACAATACATCAGTGAAAACCGCATTGAGATTATATAGTGTGCACAATCGCACAAACGCACAGACATACAGACAAAAATTCTAAAAACTATTTTTTGACCTCGGTAACATAAGTACAACGTGTATAAATTGTTTTTTTTTTTATAATGGATATAGATATATTGGTATTGGTTTTCCACAGGATAATAAATCACTCGGACCTTATTCAAAATATCGGAAAAGAAAAGTTTAACTTTATAAATAAGATTAAATAAAACAATTACCCTTAATTAAGATATGGTAAAAAACATTATTTTTCTTAAATTACAACCGTACGATTTAGTATCGGGCCGAATTCTCTATTGTACGAAAACCTAGGTTAAAATCGTAAAATTCACTAGAACTATAGATAAATATGAACGAATCTTTTAATGCAACTCATAACCAAAAAATAATGTCCTTATACTTGTAGTGGTTAAATTAAGTTTTTTATCTCCATTAAAAAAATTTAAAGATATGTAAGTCATATATGACGTTAATTGTAAAATATTTTTTAAGGAGCTAATAGCTCAATATTGCAAAATGAAACTTTATTTATTATCGTTTATTTTATTTAATATACATAATTAAATGATCAAAAATTATGAACCACAGATTACCACCTAGCGAACGCCGACAAATTAAATAAGATTTTTGAAAATACTGCTTACTTACACAAAAACAGTAAACACTTAGTGTAAAAAGAGAAATACCTTCCCTTTGTGTGCTCTCTGGTTGTACAATGTACAGTGTTCTCTTTTTCCAATTAAATCCCAAGTTTTTAAGACCTTACTGCGCGCCTCAGACGCTGAGTTCATCCGCATAGCGGTACCTCGTCTAAGTAGGATATGATACCTGGATATGATAGGATATGGATATGGCTGAGCACTGTCCGAACGGACAGAAATTTTTACCCACGAACGAACTTTGAAACAATCTTTCTTCTGAGGTGTTTCCGCCAGCTACTATGGACTTTTTCAAGCGTACTGTAAACAAGTTCCTTCTGGATTGACAGTTTAACTGCATCCCTCTTATCCCTCCTGGTGTTTGCCTGCCTATGTGGACCGTTATACAGTTTTCATACAGTCCTTAGTTCCATGGGCGTCGATAAAACTTGACAACTTTTATCCCTTATAATCTGCAGGTGTGCGTTTGTGAATAGAAACAAAAACTAAATACGTGATCAAGTATTAAAAAGCAATGTGATAGGTTGGGGTAAGCACATCTTTGTTATATCGGTTTAAAAACGTGGGTGGTATATTATAATGAATTTTAAAACTACCATTGACAACGTACTTGTAACAGGAAACTTGGCAATTTACTCATTTTTCTGTTAACTTCAACGTGGGCTGAATGAATAATACTATTTTGATTATGTGCCAGTTCCTTAAGTACATACGTATTATAAGCTTTTTAATTAGATATGTTTCTGCTGCAACAAATATGTTTTTAGTATTTAAATTTGTTTCACAGGTTCCTTCCACATTACGTATAGTCGGGGTACGAAAACCTTCGTCAGTTTTCAAATTAATATTGAAATTAAATTTCAACTCCTTTATCTTGTCGTAGAATCTTAGTACCTTTTGAAACTAAAGCAATAAGCAAACAACTGACAGACGTTTGAAATGTTTTGGTATGACTGATAATTATCCTGGTGCAAGCAAATGTCGACTTTCAAGCGACGAACCTCTTCTTACCCTGACTTTACCTGCTTATGCAGACTGCATTTTTCAGTAATTTGGGCAGCTCGTCTGGCGGCAATAATCACCCCCTTACAGAGGACCACCGTGAAATAACAAAATGTGTGCTGTTGTGTTTCGGTAAGTCAGTATAGAATGCCATAGAGCTCATCTCATCTCTCCGTAATCCCTTATCTTTATTCCTACTGTGGTCAGCAGCGCACTTGCAGCACCTGTGGCGTTGCTTGTATTATAGGTGACGGTGGCCACCTTTTTTTTTTTTTTTTTTTTGTCGAGGAGAAATCCATTTACGGATTTCCTACCGCTGGCTACACGGTAGGGGTATGTGGGGGTCACCAGTGCGACACACTATGCTATGTCATAGCGGCACTGGTACTACCCACTAAAACTCCCCGGTGTCTCCTTGCCCATCGGAGGGACAGACCGGGCTCTGCCGAAACAACAACTCCGATCCAAACGATGGCCACCTACCATGCAGTGGACCGTCAGCCTGTCTGACGACCTTTAAGATAAGAAAAAAATCTGCTTAAAGAAGACCAACTAAAAAGAAAATGATTATGTTATAATCATAATCATAATGTTGATTATGTTTCAACGATGATTATGAAATGACAGAGCAAATTTCCGTGTTCTCTTCTTATTCCTTATATCTTTTATTCTATCTATATTAGCAATGCACAACATGCTATTTTACGATTTTTGTGTTTATAGGTAGAGGAGCCACCTACCATCAAGTAGACCGTCAGTCTACCTGCCAAATTTACATAAAAAATAACGGACAAGCAATTGGGAAAAAATTACAAGTTTTTAGAATGTAGGTAATCGGTTGAATTCTCAAAGCTCATTACCTAGGTAAGATGGCATAAAGTTATAGAGTGATAAATTTAAATAATAACGATACTTCTAATGTTACGGAGCATCTAAATTTGCCTAGAGGCAGTTCTAAATTTGCCTAGAGGCAGTTCTAAGTTGCCTAGAGGCGGTTCTAAAGTTGATATCAGTTTACTCCAAGTAGTAGGTATCATTGCGTCTAAATCACAGAGCGTTTAATGCACATAACAGGGTCTTCACACCCACTATGTCTATTCGTTTTATGACAAGAATTTTAACACAGACTTAAATAAAGTCATGAAGAACTTAGAAGTGGAAAATTATTAAAATGGAACAATATTGAAAAAACATTTTTATAATTCCAATTTATTTCTATATAAATAATTATTTGATATGAAATTTATAGATTATTACATAATATGGAATTTAATTTCAGAAAAATAATATTCATGAAACAATTTATTTTTATTTCAAAAAATCGTTTTTTTTTTTATTTTTTTTTCGATGACCTAGCATTATTAGCCTTGAAAACTTAACCTATACTTACACTTCATTTTAAATCAGGTACAATAATTTAATTTCCATTGAAAAAAGTGGCTACATATAATAAAATCATTCTCCTTATCGTGACAGTTATTCTGCTATATAATAATTCATGCACATCTTTTTACTGCTGGTAAGTGGTTTGATAAATGAACTGCCTAATTAATTTTTTGCAATTAGAATGTCAGTAAACTAGAGCATTTAGAATAACTGTACTTATTTTATTTGTTTTTTACATTATCGCAATGAACAATTATAAGACCACTCTTGTAATTATTTTTTAAAATAGAATGTAAGATATTAGTGAAAGACAATTAAATCGGCTCAATTGCTGCAGAGATTATTCAACAAATATAAAGAAAAACAAATTTTCCATATTTGTATCGAAACAGAATTAAAGAATTAAAAACTTTGGCATCCATGTTTCTTACAGGTGCTTGGAATGTACAGTTTATTTAATAGTAATATTAATACAAGCCAATTTTGTTAAAATTATTAGTTTTGGTTAACGTGACCCAAATAGGTATATGATGTGCTATAGTGGATGACCGAGTTAGTGGTTTAGGGAAAATGGGGGAAATGCCGACCACTTAAGCCTAAACTCTAATAAAACTAAATATATCAATCAAATAACACAATTACATAGGTAACATTTTCTAGGACTTACCTTCTACGTAGGGCGAGCGTAATTTTACGTCAAAATGACGCGAAACAGTACAAAAACCATAGATCTAGATTCTATGACAAAGAGCTCCATGCGGACTACTGTACGCGTTTTGGAACTCCCCGAGAATCCCTATTTAAAATTAAATTGTTGGATGGACATACATTGGATACTTTGGTAGTTGGTAGTTATGATAATGGCCAAGATTCCTCACTGGCCGGTATTGCCCCCGTTTACCCTGCGAATTAATCGAACTTACTAATAGCATTCCTTCGTAATATTTACGTATACGAAAAATTACCAGAGAATTCTAGTAAATTCTACTGTTAGGACCTTTACAGAGGTTAGATAGCGTCATAACTGTCTCTATTATTTAGTCATCCCACTTAGAAGATGTTTCCGTTCCGGGTCGGGCGACTATCATACGAAATGTGTTACATCATTTCTCGGGCCATTACCGTAATGGAGCTCCTACTCCTTTAACAATACCAAGGATAATGGCCGACATTGCGCCTGATGTACTATACTTGACAATGTCACGATAAGTGTTTCCATGGCTAACATTTTAAATTAATATAATAGCACAAAAAAATAATAATAAAAAACTCGCGTGAATTAATAAATAAAAGGAACTGCAATTTGTAAGAGATAATAATTAGAACAAAGTTTAAAACGATACACTAATATACGATCTGTAGTCCAAGTGGTTAATTTTCAGTCAGGCTCCGAGGTTCGTTATTGTAGTCGGGACCACGGATCTAAATCTGATTTAGATCCGTGGTCGGGACAATTCGTCAGTTCCTAAAAATGTTATCATACTCTCTTTATTTTGTTTATATTAGGGAAACATACAATATTTCGACACACATTATACACATACATACAAGAAAAACACAAATCAGCAAAATTTCCACTAAATTACTAAAACATATTATAAGTTACAAGTCACTACAGAATATCGCAGCTGGGAGAAAACACGCAAAAAGGTAAACAAGAGAAAACAAAAAGAAAGGAAGAGAAAAACAAATAAATAAACCAATTAACATATAGCGTACAAAACATGTAGCGTCTTATTTAGACCAACAAGGATCACATTATGTTAGTAACAACTTAAATATATGTAAGTATTTATATACGTTTATTAGTCAGTACATGAACTTTACAACAGTGGTTCAGGTACTGACAGTCAAGCTGTTACCAGAATATACAAAGTAGTCTGGTACATTTATTTGAAGGATTTTTAATGAGTCATTACACATTCTTTTAGAAAGGGCGTCCAATAAAGAGACCTATGTGTTCATTGGAAGACCTGATTAATCCTATTGACCTCTAAAGATTTTTGAGCTCGGTAATAAAAAAATATTGGCTAATTTTCCTACAACAATAAAGAAAATTTATTGATTAAAAAATCTGTGAGCTCCACAAGTAAAAATAGGGTCTAGTTTCATAATTGTCCCATGAAAATAAAGTAAGTGGATATAGGATATAATATAATATAATATTATGTTTGAGCTCGATAAGTATGAATAGAGTCTAAAAATAAGAGAAACTTGATAGAAAATTTATCTTGCTAGGAAAAAGCAAATCTTGCTAACGGAATCTGCAAATCTTTCAGCTTGATAAGTAGGTTAAATAACATCTAAATAGTATCTAAATATTTTTGTGGAACAATTATTTCCATAATCTTTCCTCAATTTTTTTTCCAAATTTCTTTCACACTTGCACTTGCATTAAGTCGGCAGCGCACTTGCAGCAGCTTTGACATTGCTTGTGTTATAGGCGACGGTAGCCCTACCATCAAGTGGACCGGCAGCCTGTCTACGAAACATAAAATAATACGTTACCGAAATGGCCCACTTTAAAAAAGTAAACGTAATGTACCTACTATGAAACTTTTAATAAATATGTAAACACAGCTGAGACAGGTACACAAAGTACATACTTAAGTCCTCCTATCAGACTGAATCATGAATCATGTAAAGTGAAAACCATGAAAGACAGAAATCATGAAAACCAAACGTCAAAGGAACAGTAAACATGAACAGAGTTACACAAGTAAATATATATTAGTTTTTTTTTTCACTATAGTTGAGTTAGTACTAAACTCCACCACATAACGTTGTCGTACGACGTAACTCAAGTGTACGTAATATTTTCTCACGTAAAGTTTTTGCTTCCATCTTTTGAGACGTTGACCCTCTAAAATAGGTCAACGTTTTAAAAGATCTGTTTCAAGGGCTAATGGTTTTTGTCTGTCATTTGTTTGTTCAAATGACAAATGACGCTACAGTTTTAACATTTTTATTTTTTCATAATAGCATATAAAGTTATAAACTATCATCTGATAAATTTTCAACTGAGAGGAAGTTCATGTCATCAACTGACGTACAATCCACCACTTTATAGGCAGCTGACTTTTTTTTCTTCAAGATATTAGATTAACTATAATTTGATAAATATTTCAATCGGAAGGAAATTATTATTATTATTATTTACGTACCTAAATGGGATGGTACCGCTGCTCAACTCACCCACGGACCTGCAGCTGACGTTCACAAGGCTTCACGATACAACTCTCACAAGCATTTTACGAGTTATCGCCCGAGAGGAAATGAGTGACGAAATTTGTACCTGACTCGTGGCTCAAATATTCAATATTTCCTTTGTTTTATTCTTAAATGTATACAATTTAAACAGTTTTTAATTATACTAGCCCTTGTTTACCGCAATGAATCCTGCTTGAATCACTAAGTATAAAATAAATATTTAAATAACGCATTATGAACTGCGCATGTTCTAGCATTTTCTAAATAAAGATGTTACAATTTCTTTAGACATGAAAAATATAAAACCAACATTTCAAATTCATATTTAGGTGTACTTTTCCAAGAGTAATTAT
This sequence comes from Bembecia ichneumoniformis, assembly GCA_910589475.2. NCBI lineage: Eukaryota > Metazoa > Arthropoda > Insecta > Lepidoptera > Sesiidae > Bembecia > Bembecia ichneumoniformis. Next base: position 14,335,071 of record OU342524.1, on the reverse strand, counting down.
TTCGTTTCGAAGGTTATTTATTACGTTTTCCTGACAATCATTTCCGAATAGACATTATAACAATAGAGCATCCTGTCCATTAAACCACTTTAACTGGAAGTATTGTACTAGTTTATTAGTTTTTTAGGATATAAAAATTCATCAAATCGCTGTTGTTATGCTGTTGCGAAAAAATGAACAAACATATAGACAACGGCAAGAACCTTGCATTTTTCTTAAGTTAACGAACTTAATTAGGATTCTCGTGTAAGTATTGGACCTTTATTGCAATAAACAAGTAAACACATGCGCAAACGCAGTGAAAGTCTACTAGGAAAATCCTTGTGTGCAGTGGAACTGGTCTTTTTCGCTCGCAAAAACCCGATTGCCTTTCTCGCTGTGCATCGTACAAGTGCATTGAACGTGATAACTATCCCAAGCTCATTAAGTTACATAACGCACTTCGCTCTGATTCTCTCTCGGTATCATTTGTATTTGAGTTCACATGAACGACTTATTAGATAACAATAGGTATTTCAAAGAAACAATAAAAAATAGAACTACTCTAAATAGACGTGCAGCGGATTGGCGTTGTGGAAGACTAGTCTTGCAGGGAGGTCACTGTCTACGGCTCACCCGAACACTTGTTCGCTGGACCTCAAGAGAACAGTAGGTGAATGCAGTGTGGTGGCGTGTAATTAAAAAATTCTATATATCGACTGACAATATATCAAAAATAAAATGATAATACACTTACGAGGATGAATTTAAAATGTTGTGAAAATCACTTCGGTAATTTGAGAAATATCAAATCAATTTTTGTTATTTTTCTACGTAATTTATCACTGCACGTCACTGTAAAATATTAAATAATTTGTTTTTAATACTTATAATTCTTATGACATAATTCTCTTTTTTAACATACTTGTATTGTGATTGTAACAATAATAATTCTTTGTACAAAATTATTTTTAAATTGCGAACGAATTATTGAACTCGAGTAACTTCATAAGCATTGTGTGATTAAAACTCTTCAAAAAATATCAAACTTCCAGCAAATACATTATAATGAGTACTATAATCTTATTGAATAGTGATAATAGTGTTCATTGTAATAATAGTGGCAGGTACACATACCATAAGTTATAATGTCTACTATGTACGTGCATCTTCAGGAGGTCGTAATGCATTACGTCGGATTAGTATGTGGTCTTATAACACAAGGTGACAATAGAAATGGCACTTAACACTCGAAACAAGTAAAATGCACTCTTATTTCACTATAACAAGCTTGCCATAATATTTTTTTAAAGGTCGACAGGCAGACTACCGGTCCACTTATAATAAAATGTAGATGGTTACCGTCACCTGTATAACCTATTTATATTGTTAAAATAAAATAATGCAGCTAAATGCCGCGTGTAAGGGCGAAACCACGCGAAAAAATCGATTTATTTTCACAAACCAAGATTACTTCCGAAATCACTAAACTTGTCCGATGAAACCGTTAAACTTGCCAAAAGTGGTCAATGATTCCCTTAATGTGTCGCCGATTCATTGTAGCAGATAACTTCGCAAAAAGCTCCGCGGATTCCTCTTTCTTAAAGTCACAAAGGTGTCGCAATAGATTATCCAACTTACCACGGAACAGATAAATGAAATGTATGGCCTATTTACCATTATGGTTTCGTTACAAACAACGCCATAATGGTGGCAAATGCAAGTGTCATGAGGTGTGCCATCTCTGACAGAAGAAAGGATAAGTAAGAGATAAGAAGGAGATATATCTCCTGGCTGACTTTGGTTCTGGTATATCTTGTTCGTTGAAACATAACTACACATATGCTGTTTTTAACGGTGGTCTTCTGGTGTTACTGCCACTGGTGTCACAGCCACTAGGCGATTGCCTAAGATGTTAACCCATTTGATTATATCCATTAAGTTTAAGGTATGTAGTATTCTTAGAATGTGTTTATTAGAATAAATGTGCAATTTGTTCTTAAGTGAAAACATTAAGATTTTCACTTTTAATATCCTCGAGCACGATAAATGCATATTGAAATTAATGCTATGATAATTTATGATTAATTGAGATATAAGAGGCTCAAGCACGAAAAATTATAGTATTCGTAACGTAAACGTATCGAGTTAACTATACGATTACGCAGTGAAACATTAGCAGGCAGCACGAAGCGCTTTCGCCGTCGTGTAGTAAGTTCGATAGTGTTACGTAGGTGACGTCATACTAACGTAAATGGAGCCGGCCCCGCGAATGGCTTATTGAACGAATGATACGTTCAAAAACCGCTTGAAGCGATCTTATAAATTAAAGTTAAGGAAATATATGTGAAATTCCAGTGAAATATTAAAGAAAACAATAAAATATTAAACGATGTCAAATATGTGTGTAGTAAATAGGTTAATAATTTTATAAATCTAAAAATAGGTTAATAAATTCGTTAAGATTCATATTTTGTGGTTTTTGAACGGCTACTCGGGCTGTGAAGTGTCAGACTGAAGTATCAGTTATTTCAAAAGTTGGTAAGTTTTGAAAAGTTTCGCAAGCAAGAATTTATAATTAAAATAAATAATAATGAAGACCAGTCATTTAAAATATGTAACGATGGTAGAGTTTATGGAAAGGTACGTAAAGTGAAATAGACGTAGTGAATACTAAATAATAATTTACTAGTTAATAATAAAACCCTTCTTTTTGGGTCGCGGGGGTTAAGAACGTAAAAAGTACATAACTTTATGAACGTATGGTAAAATTTTTAATTTAATACACAGAATACCTACTGATTTTTAATCAATTCCCTTTGCTCTCTCATGTCTGGAAATTTGATGTAAGAGTTCATTACTGCCGGAGTAATAAGTGCATCGGTCACTTCCCTTACATATTTACTTACGGTCGTTTGACCTAAATTCTTCGCCATTCCAACAATTCTTTGGTATGACCCTGTGGTGTAAAAAGACAATGCACATAGAACCTGTGAAAACGAAGTAATAACAATTAAATGAAACAATCAAATTTTTAGTTAGAATGTTTAATCTCATCTCACCTTAAGTTCCAAGTTAATACGTTTGGTAGACTTCAAGGAAGTCTCTCGACTCAATTTGTCGCACAAAAAAATAAAAGCTTCTTTACTTAAACGAAATCTATTCTTAAACTCTGTTTCACTTAAACCTAATAAATTAATAGTTTTTCTCTGCTTACATCTACGACTTATTTCCCTGTAAGTAAATGACATTTAAACAATGAAATCTTTAATTAATTAAATTTTAGATTGACCCTTGTTGAAAAGTGCTTACCTAGTTTCTCTTTGTCCACTGTTACCACTCTCAATTAATCTTGCTGCGAGATAATAATATAAAGTATTACGTTCAACTCTACGCGCACATTGCATTTTTATGTAAATTTGAACTACTAGACATATTTTAATTATTATAAAAATGAATTTTAATTCACGACGCAAATTTCTACACTGACAAATATTCCGTGACAAAACATTCGTAAGTTTACGTTAGCCAGCTATCGCCGTTCACGATTCTATGCGTCAAAAAAAGGTTCGTGCTTCCAAAATCAGCAGAAACAACCTAACCTAACGTTACGTTTACCGCACGCTTACGTTACGATACGAAACTCTTTCGTGCTACTAAATTTAGTTTATTTTACGTCCGATAGAGGCGCTGTTAGATTTTCATACAAATTGCTTACGTTAACGATACGAATACTTTAACGCAAGTTATTCGTGCTTGAGCTAAAGAATACTTTTACAATCGCGATGACACGCTCTACTGTAGCACTACCATGAGTTTATAATGACCGCACTCGCTAGCGAGAGCGTAAAACATTTGTATGGAAAAATGTACAGCGCCTCTAGCGGTCACTCAAAGAACTAAATTCGGTAGTATGAGTTGCACAACTTGCACAAGTAAAATACCTATCGAAAACGTAGTCGCTAGCGACTAACGAGTTGTAGTATTTCCCATACAAACTCGGTACCATGAGTCACAAATTCGACAGACGCTCTCGAGAAATACCGTAACTATAGCGGTTACGTCGCTCACTAGCATAATGAAGCGTGAAAAGTCGTGAATTTTCGTTGAAGTGCCTACTTATTTATATTTTAAATAATGTCTTATTTATTAAATAGAATATATTTTGATGTGGTAGTTGTAGAAACGGCCGAATTAGAGAGTATACACGAAAGATGTTTTTTCAAAAGATGTTTTAAAGCGGATATGAGAAGTTTCAGTGCATCTAATTTTTATATGGTTTTGCCTACTTAATTAGCTAAAATTTGTGATTATTTTGTGGCTTTGGACATCCTCTAATTTGGACGATTTTCAAGAAAAATATGCCATATAAAATAATTGTAAATAATACCAAAGAATTCTAAAAGTATTATTTATTTTATCTATGTAGAATTAAATATATTTTTGTAAATTTCAAATCAGACTTTTTTTATTTCTGTAACAAACATTTTTGTAACAAGTAACTAGTTAAATTCTTAATTAACTAACATAAATAATAAAAGGGTTGGTCGTATACTCGAAGTAACTGGTTGGACAGGTACCTCAGCCGTGGCTGACAAGAGGTTCATCTTCTCTAAGCTCGGCAGACTGCCCACCTCTCAGCAACGTCTCGGAGCTGGTTCCCTGTCTGTTGTAATCTTCAGCTGTAAGAAATATTAAAACACTTTCATTCATACAATTAAATTTCTAATGTCAACTATGAAACTAGTGAATGTAATGAAATACAACACAATACATTATCTTGTAGTAAAAGTGTAACTCGGACTTTTATTGTAAAACCTGTTGCAAATAACAAATATTTGGTTATATTTTTATATATTTGTCCCATTGTTACATAAATAATCTGTTATACAACTCACAATTGAATGTAAAATATTCAATAAATATAGATTACCAATTATTTGAATTAGAGAATTTTTTAACAATACATATTTTACATATTTATAGTTTTCCATATCTAAAACCACATGAGAAAACATTACAATTATTGGAATTTTAGGAGGGTTGCAGATAGGTTAGAAAAGTGAATGAAAGGGCATTCATTTTTCCACGTATTATTATTTCAATGGCAAATATTATTATTTTAGCAATAGAATGTGAGTTTTCTGCTCATTTTGTTGTACTTTGTGACTATACAAATTCGCAACAACTTTTCAAAATAAACTTAACTTTAAACTTACCTCTTCATATACTCCACCATCAAGTTGAATTATGTGGCACTAATTCTAAGCATATTTGTTTTTTAATTATTATAACCTTAATTACATTAATGTGAGCAAAAATATTTCGTGAAATTTAAATACCGACTGATTGAGTGACAGTCACCGTATGACGTCACAATTTATCCTTCTCTGTCTTTCAAGTATAGTTAAAAAGAGATAGGTTTATTAAGTGTGAAGCTAGACACATACGCAGTGTATACCAACATGACGATAGAATACTACATAAACAATCGAGTTAACGTTAGCGAGTAAAGTAAACTTTAGGGAGACTCATGGTGCGACTTATATTGAAAACTATTCGATGCTCGTTTATTCGCTATCGACTAACGTAAAGTAACGGAATATTTCGATAGCAACTCATGGTAGTGCTACTGAACCGACGGCGTTTGAAACCGCAATTGCAATCGTGCATCGTGCGATGCGCGCACGATGGATAGTCAAAATCAATAACACAATATTAGCCAACATTAATATTTACTGATATATTTTAAACTTATTTATTGGAGTTTACTCCTTGAATCGATTTTCTTCTAAGGCCCTCGATATGGAAATTTTATAAGGAGTAAAATTAATACAAGCGTTAACTAAAAACGTTAAATTATCTGTCACTTTGACATTTGTGTGACAGCTGATGCATGTATTTATGTTCCCTAATTCTATTCTCTGGGCTTATAAAAGCAAATGTCAAAATCTTGTATGAAAAGTGTAGTTTGCGTAAAGGAACAAAAAGGACAACGCGTTATAACCTGCCGGCGCAGCGTCATCTGTCGTCGAAAAATGAACAATTTTAACTTATAAAACGTAGCGACATCTGTGTATACCGAACGTAACTAACATAAATTTTATTGAAACACGTGACATCTGAGTATGCAGAATTTTACTAAATAATATAAAGTAATTAGGTATTCAGTTATCTATTGACACGGGGAAAATTTTATACATTTAATTTTATATGTACGTTTAAAAAAAGGGGTAAACTCCAGTTATGCGTCGAAGCTGACACAAAAATTTTTATTTACAATCAGTGGGTAATGTCTCTAACCCTTAATAGAGAGGTTTATAAAATGAGATCATAATACAGTCAAGTATATAAATATTATATGAAATTATACAGCTTGTTCCAACTCATATAGTCTAAATTTATACTGTAGGTATATTAGTAAATTGTAATGGTAGGGCATACTGCGTTTCAGAGAGATTTGGACAGCTAGTCTGGCGGCAGTAACCACCCCCTTGCAGAAGACCACCGTGAAATAACAGTAAATGTGCTCTTGTGTTTTGGTAAGTGAGTAAGGGACGTCAGAGACAATTGCTATCCATTAATATCCCTTATCCTAATCCTACTATGGTTTACAGAACACTTGCAGAACCTGTGGGGTTGCTTGCATTATAGGCGACGATAGCCACCTACCATCAAGTGGACCGTCACCTTTCTATCGTTAGAATTTTTTTGTGTCATTTTTATTTCCATCTTTTCATGACTTTTAACATCGCTCTAAATTACTGGCAATATAAAAACCCTTCAAAGACTCCTTGATAAGAAAATAACAGATTATTTGTCTTAGAAATGACTCAGAATCACTTGGAAATTTAGAAGTGAATTTAGAAGTTAGTCAAATAGATATTACTCTAACCCTTTAAATAGTCAACGCAACTATATACCTACCACTGACCATTAAATATAAATCGATTGAACGACGTCGATGTCTAGATGGATATTCAGTGGCCCCGATTCGCATTGGTGCGTTAACTTGTTGCGTAATGGTGAATATTTAATTTAATGCCAACCAAACGATGCCAAATCCTCATGATTAGCTCGGTTCTTAGAAATTTTATTTTTCAACAAACGTTCAATCTTCAAGGACTTTTATTTAATCTCCTCGAACATGGGGAAAGAGTCAAATATGCAACAGTGACCATTCTTTTCGTCTTAATCGCCAGAAAGTTAAGAACTTAAAAAACTTAACAAATTTTTTTTTTGTTAAGGTCGACAGACAGGCTGTCAACTTGATGGTAAGTGGCTACCGTCGCCTATAATACAAGCAATGCCCAAGTATTGCAAACCCGCTGCGGACTATAGTAGAATTAAGGTTTTAGGAACGGATAGGGCAATGTGCTCTGGCATCCCTTACTGATCACTCACGGAAACAGAACAGCACGAATGCTGTTATTTCACGGTGGTCTTCTATAAGGGGGTGGTAACTGCCGCCTGACGGGCTGCCCAACAGACTGTGAAACGCAGTCTGAATTTCCAGATTAAGATCAGAACCAAATTTGAATATCGACCCGGGATAGGCAAAGGAAGCTGGTAATCGAACCTGGGACCCCTGAAACGGAGCGTTAGGGCAAGCGCCCTAAACACTCATCCAATGTGCTCAGTCAATTCAATTCATGACACTTACTTGTGACATATGACCACTTGTGAGAAAGGAAATAAAAGTATCGTTCACATAAATTTAATTTTTTTTAGATTGTAACTGTGCAGAGCCAAGGAGTATATTAAAGAAAATTTTATATATTGTGTAAAGTACTTATTTTAAGGCTTTAAAATAATTAAAACTATTAAGACGGATTTTTTTCATTATTTTTACTCAAGAAACTATAAGAAAAACAAGATTCAGCAAATCAAAGTTGATTTTTACCACAAAATACCAAAATTAAAATCAAGTTCATTTTAATATTTTCCACAAAATACCAAATCAAATTCAACCTTATGTATATTAGAACATATGGGAAACATTATGACGATGTACAAATTTTAAGTACAAATTGTATATAACAAGCCATAATTAAAAATTATAAACTTTCAATTGAGCACTAATACGTTTTAGCAGCTGTAAATTGCTGAGAAGTTGGATATCCCGCAGACTACTTGGTGCTGCAGCATCAGGTCAAGGTTGTTATGTGAATACCTACGAAGTAACAGTATACCAAATCACATCAATTGAACCTGTGGAAGTTAGTGAACTTCCTTCGTCAACTAGAAAATCAGCTGACGATCTTCAAACACCTGAACAGATCTTCATAAGTTATAGCCACGAACCATTTCGATCTCGTCAGCTTTCAAACAAAAAAAAAACTGATCAAAATCGGTTAGGAATTATGATCATCCGTTTAGGAATTATGATGCCAAAAACAGACACAAACGCACAGGTCAAACTTATAGCTCTTTTGCGTCAGGCGTCGGGGGTTAAAAATTATAAAAAATCCTACAATGAAGATATGTATTATATTTGAAAATGTACAAGAAAATATTATTTGCTAAAACTATAACAAAAAACATAATGATGTGTTTGCTATACATCGAATATGCTTTACCATTATATTAAAAAAGGTGAAAAAATTAGTAGAATGTAGGTTTTCTCGGCCGGTATCCATATGAGTTGTGGGTTTCCGGGATGATGGCCCAGGTCTGTTGGAAATTCTTCTGGAATGGAAATTCTATGGAAATGGAAGAATTTCCAACAGACCTGGGCCATCATCCCGGAAACCCACAACTCATAGGTGAAAAAATTATTTGAGAGCCCTTTGAAACCTTTGAGCTTCTTGGGATTGAATGCTGAATTTTTTTTTACGATATATTGTTTGTATCACAAATTCATAAGTTTATAACTTTTAGCTTTAGTCAGATTTGTGAACAACATCATCGTTGACACTGTAGCCGGAGGCTGACAGTTATTTGATCTAATTGAATCATAGCATACGAAAATAACTTGTTAAAGTCGCTTATACAACGTGGTAGTAGTAAGTGTCCGATTCGATTAGAGAGAGCGGACATTCCCAATTTGGTGTGGGTGACGGGCTCCCCTTTAAATCCGTGTGGCCAATCGCACGCACTAATGTAACATTGATTAAATATTTTAGGTGCGCTAGAGAGGAAATGTTCGCAAAAACACCGGACTTGGTGAGGAAATAATGAATGTTTATGTAAATCACGATACTCAGTTTAGGTGTGTTGACTCATATTGCCTTTTTCAAACTAGGTTTTCTTAAATTAATTTAAATTTCCCAATTGTATAACAAAAAAACAGTCGGATTAATTACTTGTGCTTAATGCCGTTGACAAGCCCGTTGGATGAGCGGTTAGGGTGCTTGCCTTAACGCTGTATTTCTAGTAGAGGTGTGTCAAAAGTGCTGTAACCGTTACTTTGGAATCGCTACTTCATTGGTGCCACTGTAATCGTTACTGATATTTCCAGATACTGATTACAAATACACTCGTTCCGTATTTTGGACTGCGTTCGGGGAAAGAGTATCTGTATTCAGTAATAAATATCCGTTGCATTGCACTCACTTTCGGGTAGCCGTTACCAAATCGGAATAGAAGCCATTCGTTTTCTAAACTGCCTTTTAGTAATTTTACAGGTCCTAATGTAAATTTTTAAAATAATTGTACCAACGTTTTTTCCGTAGTGCTGTAATAATATCGGTTTTACTTAAATAGTTATAATATTTTACGGTAAAAATATTTTTTATCTTGTTTTATTGATTTAACATTCGTATTATTGTTATTTTAAGGTTCGGATTTCTACCAGTGTTCCTTGTGAGAGGATGTTCTCAAAAGTTGGAACAATTATTTCGGAAAGGAGAACCCGTTTACAAACAAAAAAAGTAAAAGAACTTATGTTTCTAAACGCAAATTTAAAATTGTAAATAGGTAATAGATAGTCTAGTAAAAGTAATACATTTTTCAATTAATAAAAACAACCTTGATTGAACAACGTAGAAGGTTATTTTATTTACAATGAGTCCAACGACCTCTTTCTTAAATTTTTTTAACTGTATTCAAGTTACTTGTAATAGGTAGGTACTTTAATATTATATGATTCCAATTTGTAAACTGGAACCGTGAGTAAATGCTGTAACTGGAACCAGTATTTGTAATCAGTACTTCAGAGTAACTGTAATCATTTGGCACATCTCTAATTTCTAGGGTTCCCGGGTTCGATTCCCGGCAGGGTCAACTTTGAAAATGAACTTTTCAAATTTGGTTCCGGACTGGATCTGGAAAGTAGTGGCAGGGCACACTGCGTTTCGCAGTCATTTGGCAGTCAGTCTGGCGGCAGTGACCACCCCCTTACAGAAGACCACCGTGAAATAACTGCACATGGTGCTATTGTGTTTCGGTGAGTGAGTAAGGGATGCCAGAGCCCATTTCCCTATCCCCTCTCAACCCCCTATCCTTAATCCTACCATAGTCAGTAGCGCACTTGCAGCACCTGTGGCGATGGTAGCCACCTACCATCAAGTGGACCGTCAGCCTGTCTGCCGATCTTAACATAGAAAAAAATTAAATATACAAAAAAAACTTTTTTTTTAGATTAGCTCAGCTAAAACTTAGCCTCATTAACAATGGCCAAATGCATGAAGTACGTGAATGTTTTTCCATAAACGCACCTTGCTGCTACTCTGTCTCTTGGTGTATTCTATACTCTTTAGTGTGTTTGAACATGGGATTTAAAATAATTTATTTAATGTTGTTTCTATGAAAAAATACGGTACATAATAGCAAAAATCATAATAGTTATGAAGACATTTACCAACTTATTTTTGTGTTAGCTAAAAGTACTTTTTATATTCTACGTCTGCATTGAGTTTTAGTCCAAGGATTTGTATTCTATGTTTGTGCGACGATACGACTACGATTATTTTTGTGCAATAAGTGGCATATAATGTAATTATATGACATAACATTTTACAACATGACATTTATGACATTATATAATTGTAATTATGATTTCAAATGTGCATATTGTATGATTTATTTACAAGTTGCTGATAATTTGTGAAGATTGGGCTCATACAATCCTTTTCAATGTCCTAATTACAGGCCAATTTGCAGTCCTGTACAATCATAGCCCAGGCTTGTATGGAAAACGGGGTTTCTCCTTTGCGTATCATTACAATGACATAGATTTTTTCTCATATATATTACACTGAAACTCATAGGAACACTCGTTGTCCCTAGTCCCAAAATTCAAGTTTTATTAGAAGACTTATTAAAGGCGTTAAAAACTTAATTGCATAAAAAGAGAATTCTTATCTTGGTTTACAAGAAGATCCATCTAACTTGGCCTTTGATCATGTAACGGTATATGACAAACAGTATTTTAAATTATTCATTTCTAGGTATTCTCTTTCGTAAGGACCTGTTTCCTTCTAGAGACAGTTAACGGAGTTAATAGCTAAATTAGTAAATTCATTTAGATAAGTGATAAGCACTTACTGGTAATTTTTGTACATTGGGTCAACGACATGACGCACAAATTATTCAATTATGTTATAAGAGTGTTATTTTGTTTAATTATTTTTTATTATAAGAAAGTGAAGATATTTCAAAGTAATTATTACTATCGAATAGCCATTTGATTTACTATAACGGTAACTAAAGTAATTAAAACGAAAACAATATAACTTCTCTGTTCATTGAATTTATCTCGAAATATGTACTGGTTTAATTATTTAACTTTGAATTTTACTTTAATACGAAAAATATTCCCCCGAAAGTAATCGTATTATGTTGAAAGCTTATGGAGACTACGAAATGAGCAATCAAGTTGAAAATTGCTATTTTTAAAGGGGTCTTCTAAGACTTTTGACGAGCCCGTTGGATGAGTGGTTAGGGTGCTTGCTTTAACGCTCTGTTCTAGGATCGAATCCCGGCAGGGTCAACTTTGAAAAATGAAATTTTCAAATATGGCTCTGGTCTGGATCTTAAAAGTAGTGGCAGGGCACACTGATTTTTGGCAGGCACAGTCATTTTGGGTCAGCACGTGTGCTGTTGTGTTTCGGTGAGTGAGTAAGGGATGCCATAGCTCATTTTCCTATCCAATCTCTTATCCTTAATCCTATTGCAGTCGGCAGCACACTTGCAGCAGCTGTGGTGTTGCTTGTGTTATAGACGACGGTAGCTACCTACCATCAACTGGAAGTGGAGTAGGAAAAATAAAGAATGAAAGAAAGATCAAGTATGAAGAATGTAAGTGCGAGCAGAAAATAAGCGAGAACTGGGGGCCTAGCCAAGATGCAAACTATTGCAAACGCTTCCTTTACGCAAAGGAACGCTTCCTTTGCGTACTTACGAAACGAAAGAAATAAAGCCCGGTGATTGGTTGTTGTAACAGTTGTAACTTCAACAACCAATCACCGGGCTTTATTTCTTTCGTTTTGTAAGTACGCAAAGGAAGCGTTTGCAACAGTTTGCATCTTGGCTAGGGTCCCTGGTATGGAAGAGCAGTAAAAATAGGCTTCAGTATAATGCTGGAGGATTGTCGTAAAAAAAAATACTCCACAAAACGATCTAGACAGCCCAAAAAATTTGATGAATGAAGGCCGTTGACGATGGCTAACATTTCGTGGATTTTCTGAATCGTTTGATGATTGATTGGTAATCAAGAAATGAATATTTCAATCTCAAATGATTTAAAAACAATTAAGATCAAGATCAACTAGGAAGCCAGCCCATCTATGGATTTGCGCACATCCGCTCCCTATTTGATGCATTCAGAATAGTGTCATCTAATATCGCTCAAAATCGTTTTCGAATAAAATGATGAGTCGATCGAGATCAAGATTTGGATGGTAGCCACCTACCATCAAGTGGACCGTCAGCCTGTCTGTCGCCCTTAACATAAAAAAGCTGTTTTCCAATAATAAACGCCCAATTAGGGAATAATTTTCCTCAAAATTTTTCACTCTTGTAGATATAGACGAAGATATAGATATACATGAAAAACTTTTGCCTCCCAGTCACAAGCCTCCCAGACTTAGTGGCAGCAAGGTACACCGCTATCCGCTGCCATAACATAGAGCTCTCATAACGCCCCTGACAGAGGATCATCGTGATTTCACGATTATTTATGAGTTCAATTTTATTTAATAGCACGTATTTAATAGCACGTATTGGTGTGATTTGGTGTAAGGAATGTAAGAGCCCATTTGCATCAACTTATACCAAATTCGTTAGAGCTTGGCTTGGCAGTCAGATGCTTGGATTATCCGTCAAACATTGATATTTATTCATACCATGGGAGATACTTCTCTTACATTTATTTGCTTATTCTAGAATGTTATGACGTGTCGCGAAATGGTAAAAGATAATAGCAGTACTTTAAAGTTACGTAATGACATTCGGCTATAGTAAGGGCTGGGTCAATGTGTCGTGTTTCCGTCAACCGCGCGGAACTGTGTTAGTGGGTTTCTAAAGTTTCTACCACAAAAAATTCAAACATTATGTAGTAGAGAAAGTAAGTGATGTCCTTCAAGTTTAAGTTCGGTATAAAGGTACTTTTTAACTTTTTACATAAATTATCGACTTATTACTAAGTTAAATACATACTTACTAATTAAAAACTCATAATAGAAGCGACAATGCAGACGCCAATTAGTTACTCCATTGGAATCTTGATTAGAAAGTCAGGTAATAAGTACATAGCGGTGTGATGATACCTTCAGGATATCCTGTAGTTTACTTGAACGTTCAGCGGCATTTAAGGTTCATATCACTTAACGCAATCACTAAAAGTCATGCAAAAAAAGAATGAGCGCGTTTGCAAATATTAGAACTGCTTACACCATTTTATTACCTATTTGTAATAAATTCCTACAGTAGGAATTCACAAGGAATTCCATATTACTCTTAAATAATTATGTTGTCAAAAAGATAAATTTAAGTGTAATGTAAATATTTTTGATATCTTTTTATTTGATTTAGGACATAATTAGGTTGCAATCAAGAAATTAAATGACAAAATACAGCCGAAATTAAAACGAATATCATCATCATCATCATCATGATCTCAGTCGCAGGACGTCCACTGCGGGGCAAACGCCTCCTCCCTAATTTTTCAATGGGACCGATCACAAGCAGCCTCTAGATCCACCGTCGAACCGCGGCCATTATCAGGTCGTCTGTCCACCTTGTGGGTGGACGTCCTACGTTGCGCTTGCCGGTCTGTGGCTTTAACTCGAGAATTTTGACTCAGCCGTTGACTCTCCGTACTATGTACTATACACTGCCACTTCAACTTACTAATCCGCCAGGTTATGTCGGTAACTTTTGTTCGCCTATGGATATCCTCATTCCCAATTCGATCTCGCAGTGTGACCCCAAAGCATAGCCCTCTCCATAGCTTGTTGAACGACGTCGAACTTTCTCAGTTAGAGACCACGTTTCAGTGCCATATGTCATCAGTTGCAACACACATTGGTGGAAAATCTTTGTATTAAAACACTGAGGAATTTTGGACGAGAAGATGTCTCGGAGCTTCCCGAACGTTGTCCATTCGAGCTGGATTGTACGATTGACCTCTTTCTCGAACTTGGCTTAACCCGCATAACTCGGCGAATTAGTAAGTTAAAGTGGCAGAGGCGAATTAGTAAGTTAAAGTTATAACCATACACCTAATCAGGACTCCGATTAGATGAGGCTGCAGCGAGCCTTAGAACCTAAATAATTCTTAAAATGTCTGGAGTTGTCAAGGAGATATTTAACTATGGTTGAAATTCAATTTCAATTCAAGTTGCAGAAGATTTTAATTTTTGAATACATAATAAGTTACAATACTCACAAGATATACGGTGTATATAAGTATATTGTGAACTATTGCGTGCGCAGGGTAACTGGTGATGGGTCTTCCCTTACAATAGAGTTAGATAATTGTTCGCGACCTTTGCAATGTTTGACAGGCATGGTGTTGAATATTCAAAATGCATGTAAGGTCTTCAATAGAATGTAATTACTTACTTTTTAGGTTTTATGTGGCGAAGAGGTGAGTATTAAATGGGAAAATCCTTGGAGGTCGCACGGACACCACTGTTATGTGGAAATCAAAAATCAAAACCCCTGGTATCCTTTACTCACCCACCAAAATACAACAGAACTCTAATATTATTTTCTGGTGGTCTATTTTTATGTTACTGACGTCCGAGGAGCTTCCCGGAACTGGGGGTCTTAGGAGGTGGTGAGTAGCGCAATTGATCTGAGATTTGTATCCAGATAAGGGATCACCTTATTTTGCAGGGACCTCCCGCGTTTTCTAAACTTTGTTTACATTGGTTAACGCATATACATCACGTTAAGATGCTAGCAACTGTAAGTATAACGTATGTTTTTTTTTAGTTTTAAGGAATCACATATTAACAGTACTTATAGTAAAGTGTGAATTATGAATATTGAATTTGAATGAAATATGAATAGTTGCCGCTAGGAAGAGCGCGTATAAATAGAAATAGCTAATCTTAGAATTTAATCTAGGCCTTTATGAATTAATTTTTCATTTGACATTATAGTTTACAAGTAATTAATATTTAATACTTTTGGCACTTATAACATTTTTATTCCGCGAAATGCGCTATCTTCCGTCTCATGTCATGCATACTTCAATATGCATTGTTTCACATGATCAGTCGCAACGCTCCACTGATTCGGGATGACTATGTTTTTGTGCGCAAGAATATTTAGACGAAAATTTTCAGCGACAACTACATTGTTTTTTAAGCTTATTAATTAACTTAAGTTCGTACTAAAGTGTTAATTGACTACTTTTATTTCTTTTTCCATATTATACAAAATATTTAAGAAGAACCTTCCTATTTTAAATCTGTTCAGTTATCTCCGAGAAGCTACAAAATATTTTTGCGCAATATTGTACCTTAATCCGTAGGTTGTACTCATTTTGGTAAAAATTGTGTTCGGTCTGATGTTAGTCCTTGTTTTAAGGCTCACACCTGCTGCCCTCTTTTAGATACAAGATAAAAAAATATATAATATCTAATGATTCTAGATTAAATCACCTTTCTAAAATGGTCATAAAATATCATATTTTATAAATTAACAAGTATGTATGTGTATACATTACTAATAATAAAAAAAAGCTTTAAAAAGATTGCTTTCTCAACTCGACATTCAAGATCATTACTTAAAAAGTATTTTAATAACTTATTAATCCAATACATTAAGTAATATTAAATGATTTTTATTTCTTAGTGATTGTAAAGTTTGTATTTTGCGCTTGAGCCCCCACTGAGTCGTTTGTTAGTTGTGAGGTTTAACAGAAAAGTAAGAGGCTGTTTTATAAGTATTTCACATGCTCGAGAGCGTCAAAACACTTACTCACCGACCTATATCTTGCGCTCTATTTACGTTAATAATAAGTATACAAATAATATTTTATACTTGCCGACGATTTACAGTTTCTGTATCTGACGAATAACCGGTCTACAAGTTCAATTTCAAATGTGACGTTTATGTTCAAAGCTTTTGAATAAAAATTAATTCCAAGTAACTTATGCCACAATCTATACACATAATAAAATCGTAAACGTGCCTTGTCTCTGCATTAAATATATAAAAAAACAATTTTTACACGTTGTACTTGTGTTACCAAGGTAAAAAAATCGTTTTTATAATTTCTGTCTGTTTGTCCGTGCGTTTGTGCACGCTAATCTCAGAAACGGGTTAACCGATTTGAATTCGGTTTTCAGTAATGTATTGTAGCAAGCTTCCCGTAACATTTAGTGTTTGTTCATTCCAATCGGTTTACAAACAAAAAAAGTTACGCGCTATACCGAATTGACCGAATGCCACGCGTACGAAGTTGCGGGCTCAGCTAGAATTATATTTTCATAGGTAGAAATTATATTAAAAATAATTAATAACAAAAGTCAAATAATAGCACATATGCTGGTGCGTGAGAAACAGATGACAAAGCCTATCTTAAAAATACCTTCCTTGAAGTTAGAGCCTCACCTTTAAAGCATTTAAACCTGTCAACGAGCGTGAGGTTCCGCCCTTGTAAACAAATTTTAAATTGGGTGATTTGATAATTGGATGTTTTGACAACTTGGTGTCTTGACAAGTAGACATTTTGACAACTAGATATTTTAAAAACTGGACATCGTAACTGTTGCTTAGACTAATATACACCGGAGACAAGCCCTAGCCACAGTGACCGCTTGTGCCATCGGTGAATCGAACCATAGGAGACAGCAATGGTCCGTATATCATAGAGTGAGAAGGTGATTAATAAATTGCGCCGGGAGGTGGTGAAACGATTAATAAATTGCGTCGGGAGGCAAGATATTTACTAATTTTAAACTAGTATCTTACGCATCTTTGTTGTTTTTTATTTTTCATTTTGAAACTAGAAAAAATAGTTTTTTTTATTTTGTCAAATGTGTAACCAAAAACAGCGGTACGCTCGTGTATTGCCACCATCACAACATTAACATTTGCACACAGCATAAAATAATTAATATTATCTTTGTATCAATTTTTTCTTAAAAAGCCATATTTTTTGCTTGATATGCCACTACATACAACATACCGTTAAACACTTCACACGGACATACTAACTCATGTCATATTGTTTTGGTAGAATGTGGCGATTCTAACGTTATTTGGCAGATTCAATTAGAACTTAAGTTTTCTAAAGATAAATTTGTTTCAGGACAATAACTGTACAGTAATGTGTTAAAAACGTGATAATGAAAAATAGAAATATTGAACTTGAGTTTCTATAAAATATCTGTCATCGTTTCGTAGGTCACGTTTTGTGCTGTTGAGATTACTACAGGAAGAAAGCAGAAGGCGCTTTCAAACATAATTGCATACAGTGCACTGTATAGAAAAAAACGACGGACAAGTGCGAGTTGAACTCGCGTGAAGAGGGTTTCGTACGATGTTACCATGTTATATTAATATCATGGACTTCTTATAGGTTTTCCTATAATCTATAAGTAGAAAACTAATTTCTGTATTTTTTTTCAAAATTTTAGGTTCAGTAGTATCGGAGATAAGGGGGGGGGGGATGGTCGGACAGACGGACACACAAGTGATCCTATAAGGGTTCCGTTTTTTTATACGGATGTACGGAACCCTAAAAAGGAACATTTCTTCTTCTTGACCGAATCATTCAGGCATTCGTGGTTATAACTTCTGAGTGACACATTGCACCATTCACCGCCATTCCTCCCTCATCGCCACCTTCCTGGGACACTCTTACGAAACAGTCGCTGGTTACCTTAATTTGGTACGTACAATTCAATTCGTAAATAAATGGAAATGTGAATGATCATACTGTTGTTGTCAAACCAAAATCTGCTATGTATACTTTTTTGAGAGTCCAACATTTTGACCTTAGTGAATAGTTCACTGCCTTATCTACGACACAAAAAAAACTTCTAAGTGATAACACCATTTGTCGAACTACGATCTCTTAATAAAATATGCTATGTGCAGCAGCTAAAACCTTTTATGTACAAAATTTACTATATTATCAATATAATAAATAAATTATTAATTTTTTATTTCTTCATTAGTATTGCGGTATTTTACATGTAGACCCAAAATGGCTGCTACATCTATTTATATGTATACATATTATGAAATAAAGTTGCAGTCCGCTTCAGTCTGTTTCTCCGCCAACTTGTAACAACCCATTACCCAACAAATTTCGATACGGTTTCCACTAATGAAAGCGATCAATAAGGAAGTTTTGTGCATATAATTTGCAAAAAAATACATTCGTGTGAAGTCGGGAGCGGGTCGCTAGCTGATTAATGTAATAAATGCGATAGTTTGTATGTTTAGATATTTGGATGTTTGTTCCTCAATAACGCAAAAACGGCTGAATGCATTTAGATGAAATTTGGCACACATATAGTTTATTACATGGATTAATATATAGGATACTTTTTATCCTGAAAAAAATAAATAGTCGGGGGGATAGTCTAAAAATATAAAAAAATCGGCGCCACCTATGCGCGACCGCAAGTCTAGCGCCCAAAAACCCTTCATATAAAATAAACTATAATTGCATTCCCAAAAGTTATTAATCGTATCCTTTCAAGTTGTGTGACATAATATATCTTTCACCTAAAGTTCTCATTTTTTTATTTCAAATATTAATCTCGATAAAAAAGAAAATTGAGCAAGCATTCATCAAATTTTAATTTCTTTTATTTGCTGTTTGCCTTATGTAATTTTAAAATGAAAAAGGGTTTCGGTTACTTAGAAAACAGACAGATACAGCTACTTTCGCGTACAGTATTGACTAATTAGTATGAAATATTTTTAAGGTTTGAATATTTAAAATAACTTATGCAAAATGCAATGAAGAATTATTTTAACATCGCTATTAGGAATAATATCATTATCATTGAAAACCATGAGTACGGCTGTTAGACTTATCATTACGTCAGTATTAGTTTATACTAAGTATATGTCGAAAACACTGTTTAACTTTTAAACTGATCTCGTAAAATGGTTAAGTACTATTTCTCGTTAGATGCGCTTTCATTAGATCTTGTTTTGAAAGACTCGATTTGCTTCGAAAGTGGTTCTGCTGGCTCCCGGGTGCAGACTTTCTACTTTATATACTAATAATTACTGTTTACAAACAAGTATCAAGTATTACCTGTCGCCGCGACGGACGCCGTATTTAAACTAATAAGTTAATTTAAATGAAAAGTAGAAATATTTTATATCTAAATTAATGAAAGTGGTAATCTTCTATCTATATATATAAAAATGAATCCCCATTTCCCTTGGTCACGGCATCACGCGTGAACGGGTAGATCGATTATAATTCGGTTTTCACTAATGGAAAGAGGGATAAACGGGGAATGTTCTAATATATAAAAATTGCGCCACGGGCGAAGCCGGGGGCGGGCGGCTAGTTAAGTTAAAAATAAATAAATGATTAAAAATTAAGAGTAAAGGAAAAATTAATTAAAATTTTAAAAATTCGGATATTATTTAAGGTACATAAATATATTTGTTACTAGCTGTGTACGCGACTTCGTACGGGTGTAATTTGGAATAACGCGTAACTTTTTTGTTTGTAAACAGATTGGAATGAAATATACACTACATATTACCGGAAGCTTGCTACAATACATCATGGAAACCACATGAAAATCGGTTAAGCCGTTTCTGAGATTAGCGTGCACAAAGCCGTTTCTGAGATAGTAGGAAAAGAACGATTTTTTTATAAACCGAGGATATCTAGTTACGAGTAAGCTAGTAAGCTGAACCCTACTTCATATGACTGATCATATAGATCTGAGGTCAACTTAAATTGGAACCCAAAAATCACCTAAACTGAATATTTTAACTTTACATAAATTTTCAATCATCGTTTTACATATGAAAATATATAGTTAACTAATGTTTCAGCCAATTCAACCGAAGAGTTATTTTATTTTATTTTTATCAAAAAAATGTTGGACGTGATCCTTTAAATTTACATAACTTTTTTGTTTGTAAACCGATTGGAATAAAAAACACACTAAATGTTACGCGAAGATTGCTATATTACATCAGTGAAAACCGCATTCAAATCGTTTCTGAGATTAGCCCGAACAAACGTATAGACAAACAGACAAAAATTCTAAAAACGCCCTAATGACGCCGAAGCACACAGTCCATTAAGGCTATTTTTTTACTTCGGTAACATAAGTACAACGTGTATAAATTGATTTTTTGAAAAAATATTTCATGTACAGACAGGGCTCGCTTGATAGATATAGATGTTTCTGTTTAACTTTAAAACTTATAGAATTAGCTATGTTTTATGTGTATTTTCTGTTTGTGCTCTAATACGAGTAAATTATACTTATAGGTATACTTTAAACAAGAATAGCTTACTTAGACTACTCAGAGTAGATTGATACTCAGAGTACTTAGATTTGGTTAAACATTGCTGACAATATATTTATTTGGGTGGAGCAGGGTCAAAAAAATTGTGCTTGATTGTGACAGTCATTATTCGCATTAAAGCAATACCTAATACATATTATATCCCAATAAAATAATATAATTGCGAAAGTTTGTATGTTTAGATATTTGTTATATGTGTTATATTTTTCATTTTTCGCCGGCACTAGCTAGTGAAAAATAAAACAGTTAAAAAGTTATCGTATACTATATTAGTCCTAACAATAGGCCACAGGCTGTGCATTAATATGATTAAGTTATTAAATATACATAATTATAATGAACACAAATCGCTCGTTTGGCTTGGAAAGAAAGCGTTACATAAGGTGCTGAGACGAAGTGGTTGCCGTCCGCTGCTGTGGGTTTGCGAAACGCGTTGTCTGCGTTACGTCATTCGCGACCACTTATGATATGACTGAAAACATACGGAACAATACTGTGTGTTTGCACGTTTAGCTTTTTGAAGCAATATTATTTGTTTAAAGAAAATCGTTAAAAAGCAGTTAAAAAACGGTCCACTTGGAGGTAGGTGGCTAATGCAAAACCTGGACAATTGCATAAAAAAAAACGAAAAATGATTGTTTTTTGATTATTCCTTAATTATCTAACAAGTCTATCTAACAAGATTAATCTATCTAACAAGTAACAAATATCCGTATCCGGATACAGACTTGCATCCACACCAACCCTGCATATAGGAAAGCTTTATAAGATATTTTGATTTTTACAGAGACGGCACCGCTAAATGATAAAGAACGATTAGCTATAAAAGTATATTATATATTAATATAAAATAAGTTTATAATTATCAACAGGGATTTATCTGAAAATTAATAAAATATCTTTAAAATATATTTTTTACTTATTAATTACATAAGTAAGTAAGGATTAATCAATAGTTTATACTCCGATATTAATTTATTAGAAACTAAAATGAAAGAACTTTTATCTAACGTTTTGCGTTTTGCTAAGCAAAACGCAATTAAATAATGTATATTCCGTTGCATATGATGTTGTTGCCCGCCTAACCTGCATACCGCCTTCCTACTAGCTGTAATCGCAATCGCGATTAGTTTTTGCCAGTAACAATAATAAAGTAAAAAAATCTTAGAATAAAATTTATGTATGTCATGATTGACGCTTTAAAATTTAAATTTGATTTAGGATTCGTCTACGGTACATTTATATTACAAGATTTCTGCAAGATTCGAAAATTTTAACCTAAATAGTTTAATGACTTGATGTGAGAAATAGAAGAAATAATTTATTTTAAAAGTAATTGAAGGGCAGCAGACATCCTGACGTTACAGTTCATTTGAGATTAGCGGTTACCATCACCTAGGGACACAAATATTATACCAGAGGAGTTATGCCTATCGCATAATTTATTTATATGTTCTTATATTCTTACCTACTTAGTCGAAGCGTGTTCATCAGAGATTCTCTGATGAATCTTAGTGAAAATATGGAATCAGTTTAAATTTGAAAGTCAAGTTTTCGTGGATTTACTCGTAGTATATACTCGATAAGTTTTGTGAATAAACTGCTAGAAGTGTCAACTACATAAATAACTACCTAAATGACGAGTCCCTTGGCTTACTTTAACACTCTCAGAGATCCTGGGTTGGATTCCCGGCAATACCTACCAACTTTGGAAATGAACTTTTCATAGTCGGCTCTGGTCTGGATCTAGCAAGTAGTGGCAGGGCACACTGCGTTTCGTGGTCCACCTATCATCAAGTGGACCGTCAGCCAATCTGATGGCCTTAACATAAATAAATTTAAAAAAACTGAGGGTTTTCTTGAGTGCAGAGAGGTTTAAAGAGCTGTCGACATAGAGAATTTTCCTTAAAGTGACCGAGTATATAATACGGTTTTGCATTTTAACGACAAGTTAATGGGTAAACGGAGACAGTTAACCATTTTAAGTTAATGGTCAATGAATAAGTGACCTTAAAATAGTTTTGTGAAATAAGCATTTGTAACAAAGGCTATGTGATGACCTTATTTTTGGTGCGTAAATTTAAACCAAATAATATCAATGTAGCAATTATTTTATAAACATTTGCATCAAGAATTACACTAGGGTTGATGGTGACTTCTTTGGATTTAAATGCAAGGATAATAATGGAACACTAACAATACCTATTTATTTACGCACGGAAATACAACAGAAGACATTGTTGGCGTTTCGCTTTGGTCTTCTGTAAGTGTGGCTACCGCTCTGACGACAGATTTTTCCTCAGTAGGTAGTTACTTCATCAGTTCCTTTTAAGGCACTCTACGACTTTTTCGTCTCTTTACAACGTTTTACGACTGTGACATTATACTACGAAACAATTTATTGATAATAGGTACCTATGGTACTTTGCTTATCTTTATAGAAAAAAATCAACTTTTATATGCAAATTAAAAAATGTTGCTAACTCTGTAAATATTTTATATGCTTAAGATATTTCCACTTTTTAAATGTATAAAAAATATAATACATTTACATTAAATATTTTCTGTAAATAGTTATAAAATTTTACAAATTTTTTTTTTTATTGTGAAAATAAAATAAGTTACCTATTTAGTTTACTAATAATAAAAGGTATAACAGAGAGATTTAAGTGTCTAAATAGTCTTGTAAAAGAACTAAAAAGACAAAAAGTATTAGTTTATAACTCATTTATGATTATAAAAAAGCGAAATGGATAGAGTAGTTTAGGCATAGCTATATACTCATATATACATCCAGTACACCATGTTAAATACAAAAAGATTAAATATATAGACATAGAGAGGCATTTTTCTACAAAAATATTGATCCTGAAAGCCATGGCGTAACAATAGCTAAATAGCCTTGTAAAGTTGGCGATGGTCTGAGCGATTTTGTACCACGTGGTTCTAAATGTCACATTACGGATTCTTTCATCTTGCCCGATCTATACAGATGAAAATCTTTGGTTAAATAAAATCTAATTATCTAAATATCATTTAGAAAACTTTCAGGACAATATTGAGCATGAAATCATGTCGTCGTGTAGAGTTATTACGGATATTTATTCAAATAATGGCCATCGACTAAATATTATTTTGAATCATATACAGTTAGAAATTAAATACTTCATTGAGAATATTATTAATTAAGTATTTACAATATAAGTGCTTATAACAAATGCGGATATTACAAAAAAATGTTGCTCTCAGCGCCATCTGTTCTGGTAGTGTACAAATTCAACAATTTATACAGACAACATACACATGTAGTCTTGTCCACGTATTCTAGATGGCGACAAAATAATAATTCCAATTTACTAATAAAATTATCAACATTTTGCTAGTATGCTCAAAAAATACATTATTGCGGATATATTTATTTAGCAATCATTAGTAGAAAGTTAGTTATTTATATACTTTGATACGTTTTGGTTTAAATATGTACATCAGGTTTCAGTCCACGGGTAAGGATAGACGTTGACCCCTTATTCTTTATTCCATCAAGGTCTGTAGCACATTTGCATCCCCCTGGCTTTGCTTGTGTTGGCTAATGTAGCCATCTACCTCCTACTAGCTACATAAATGTTGTCTAAAAAAAAATTACCTACTAATTATCGAATTATTACATATGTACCCTATGTCTTTATAAAAATAAATATTGTAATGTAACTATAGCTATCATTACTTTGTCACAAAAAAAGTCCAAGGGCTTCTAATTTCAATGGATATCCTAATCTTTCTTCTAGTATTATAAATGCAAATATTTGTATGTTTAGATGTTTGTGTGCTTGGATGTTTGTTACTCAATCACGCCAAAACGGTTGAACGGATTTATATAAAATTTGGGACACAGATAGTTTATTACCAGGATTAACTTATAGGGTACTTTTTATCCTCGAAAAATGTTAGTATCGTCTAAATAAGTATAAAAATATGTCATATAAAAGATGTCATAAGTATATAAAGTGTTGGACGTTATTTTACTCGTGTTTTCTCATTTTTCATTTTTCAACAAGGACGAAGACGCGGGCAGCAGCTAGTAATATTATAAATGAGAAAAAGTATAAAATACTTTTTATCTTAGAAAAATGTTAGGTTCCCGAGGCTTCTTTCTAAAAATATAAAAGCCGCCGAGTGGCGGCGCCACCGTCGTCACAGGGATGTAATTATAACTCATATTTTTATTTTACAACGCATACGAAGTCGTGGACACAGCTATATAGTTGGTTAATAATTTGTTTGAAAACATATTTATCTTAATTTTTATTTAAATACCTAATTTAAAAAATTCTTAATATGTTGTCTGTATTTCGAAATATACAAATTTGCATAAACACCGATACACGGTCTGATTTTATATATAAAGTTATATAAAATCAGACAATTTACCGGTTTACGAAGAGATGATAAAATGTTTTCCATAACACTAGGTAAGTAAAAAAATTCTATATAAATCCTTTTCTGCCGCCGAAACACACAGTCCATTAAGGCTGTAACATTATACTCATCAATACAAACAATAGTGTAGTTATATAGTACGCTATTTTTATGAAACGCCTCCCTACGCCGGTGGGAGGCGTTAAGGGTGCAGGTTAAAGCATAATTTGAGGGTGTGAGGCCTACCCTATTCGGGCGTCTTATTTCAATGTCACGCGCGTTCGTTGGCCGCGTCTAGAGGTCGCTTGCACTCAGTATTTCATCGATCACCAGTTTACTTTTGGCCAAAAACAGACCTTGCCACTAAATGAGTGCCTCAATGCATTAGTGAATTAATCTTACGAGGCATCCCCATAATATATTTTTCACTTCTCATGCTCTGAAAGTGCTTATTTGTGCAGGATATAGGCTTTTGTGCACAAGTGCATTAACGTATCTACTCATAAATGTATCTATCTATTAAGGCAAAGAAAATGAGCCATACAGCCAAACACAATAAGAAGTTCATAGATAGAATTTGTTATTTTATAATATTTATGTAAATTTATTTGCCTTATGTGTTTTTAAGACATAAAATATATTAAAATTTAAATTCAAATACCGTAGGTTATTTAATTCATTTAAGAAAATTATTATTACAAAATTAATTTAATAGTAGGCTGTATAGGTCTGCAGCTAGGGTTGCCAGGCCTCAAAATCGAAAATCCGGACACAGACTCATACTTAGCTGGACAATCTGCCACAAAAGCCTGACACACTGGTTTTTAAAAGAAATAGTTCTTTTTATTTGTGCGTTTATTACTCTAAGACTTGCTCTACTCTTTATTATGTATCACATATTGTTTTCTTAAAGTAATTTGTAAGATCGCGAATCATGCGTGTCCGTGTGATTCTGGCCGCTGCGGGGTTGACCAAATCCTAATAAAAGCCGGATGGCCGGCTAAAGCCGGACACCTGGCAACCCTATCTGCAGCCCAAGCCAATGTCATAAGATGTCAATGTCAATGTCGTAAGATTTAAAAAAAATAAAGCGGCGGGAAACAGCTCCTGTTTTTTCGTGCGTTTAAATAAATGTTATGTTATGTTATACTACTGTTTTATTTCCTCGCAATCGAAGTGAAAAGCAGAGTTTATAACTCGTCCACAAAACCATTTTTATCCTCGACATTACTATCAGCCTTCGCCTTCGGCATGGGCCGTTTTGGTTCGTTGTTCGTTTTGTGCACTTGTAAAATCTACTATTAATTTTAAGATTTGTCAACTTTTTTGTTTGTACACCTAAAAACACACAGGCTGTAATTGATACGGATACGCGGGCAAGGTCGCGGGGAAAAACCACTAAATAATGTAACTAATACCCAAGTTCTTAACCATTTTTAACCCAAGACCATTTTTAGTGTTATCTCTTCAATATTTACATTTATGCCAATATCACTTTTTTAAAGTAAAAATATTGTAATCTATACTTCTATAGACACTAATATGTGGGTTGCTTGAGCCTAATGAATGAAAAAATAAATATTGATGATTGAAATTGGTCTTATTGCTTTTCAAAGTACTCTCCGCTACGATGATCGATACGCTTTTATATGCGTTGAAACCATTTTTTCCACTCTGATTGAGGTACCTGTAAAACGTGGTTCAACAGCTTCTTCTGCCGACGAAAATCGTTATCCACGCATTTTGTTCTTGATGTTTGGGAACAAAAAGAAGTCATTAGGTGCAAGTCAGGGCTGTACGGAGGATGACCCATCAAACCCCGTTTTGGCCGAATAAAAATTCGTTTGTTTGATCCGATGGTGAAAGGCTTGCGTTGTCATTATGAAGAAAGATTCGCCTCCGTTTCGAATTTTTCGGATTTCTCCGAAGACTTCTGGCTGACAAATGGTCGTGTGCTAATCAGAATTAACCGTCCTACGCTACGATTCTCCAATAACCCTGTCGCCACATGACCAGCAATTCCGGAAAAACCGGCAATCATTAGGCTTCGATGTACTTTTTCCGCAAACAACTTTGTTGGTTTATGCTCGTTTTGGAAAACCCATACATTCGATTGCTGTTTTATTTCAAGCTCATATGCATAGAATCTATGATTCGTCACCTGTGCAGATGTTATACCAAGCTTTTGATGCACTTCGATTGTATTTTTTCAACATTTACAAGAGCAATTACGAACCAATCGGCATAAGCGTTCCAATGAGAAAAAATATTTTTACGGACAAATGTTCATGCAATATCTTATTGATGCTAGTCATACTAATTCCCGGAGTTGCCTATATCTCGCGCACAGCATCGATGTTTTTTGGCACAACAACTGATTTTGGATGGAGCTCATTGCCACAAATCGAAAAAATCACAAAAGTAAAAAATCATCGCACGAAAATTTTCATTTCCACTCACTCGCTGAGATTTCTTTTTTTAAGTAACTGGAAATAACATAAATCGCGTTCAAATAATAAATGTTATAATTGAGGTTATGTTAAAAAAAGTCAAACATTTCAATAGTAATACCACACGGTGCCTAAAGCGCTCAGTGTTACCAAGGCTCACATAAGTATAACAAAGAGGTGAAGATTGCATGTTTGCTTGTTTGTGTTGTGGAGGTAATCTTCGTAACTACTCATTCGATTTAATTATTTCGAACTATTCCAAAACTATTTCCCCAATTATTATAAAATTTCAGGATGGTCATATGGGCTAAATATTCCACGCCGACGAAACCCAGGTACTTATCTAAAAATAAAGATCCAACTATTAGCAATTATAATGTGAGGTGTCAATGTATGTCAGACGTTTGTCAATGTATACATACACTCGCCGGCACGGAATCTTGGCCAACACAGAAATTTGCTATAGTTTGCATTTTAATACTTTTTCATCCATAAACACGGAGCAGGTGTGTTCTATAAGTGTATCTTTTATGTTTTTAATCCCTTTTTAATGCTAATTAACTGTTTACCTTCCCAAAAATAAAGTTTAAATAAAACCAAACGTTTTCACACAAAATCTTAACTTACATCAACTCAATTTCAAAACACTAGGAAATGCGGGATGACTAATTTTTCATTATTGTTTACACATTTACTATCGGATAATTCCTCCCCTAGCCCTAATAACTGCCTGCATTCGATCTGGCATGCTTTGGATAATGTTTTTGACCTCAACTTGCGGTATATCGTCCCATGCGCACCCAGCAGCATTTCGGAGCTCAGCAAGCGTCCGTGGTGGATTAAATTTGTTTTTTATCTTTTTTTTAAGCATGTCCCAGATATGCTCTATGGGATTTAGGTCAGGACTATGAGCTGGCCACTCCAATTTTTGAATTCTGACTTCTTGAAGATATTCATTGACGCAATGTGCGACATGTGGGCGTGCATTATCGTGCATTAGGAGAAATTGGTCTTCTCCAATGAACCCCGAAAACGGTAAAACATGATCCTGAAGGATCTCTTCAATGTATCGAGCAGCAGTTAGCCGGTTGTCGATGATAGCCAACTCGGTACGAGCATCGGAACTTATTCCTCCCCACACCATTATGGAGCCACCATGAAAATTCACAGTTAGTGTAGTAGTGATGGGTAGAAACCGTTCTCCTCTTTTTCTCCACACTCGTTCTCGACCATCTGGTGCACCTAAAGCTATCCTACATTCGTCAGTGAACAAAACCTTAGCCCACTGCTGGTGAGTCCAGTTGGCATGTTCTTGGGCGAAACGAAGTCTTGCTACTCGATGTTGTCTGAGAAGCTCTGGACCGCGTGCTGGTCTACGGGCTTTCAAATTGACTTCCTCCATACGTCTTCTCACCGTACGCTCGCTAACATTAACACCTCTCGTGAATTGGAGTCGCGAGCGGATTTCAACTGCAGTGAGGAAGCGATTTCGCAGAATTTCAAGGACAATAAAGCGGTCATCCCGGGCCGATGTGCATCTTACACCTCCACTACCTGGTCTACGGGTGTAGCCGCCAGTCTCCTGGTATCGTTTCAATGCATATTGCATAGATGAACGTGGTACGTTAAGCGTTGTAGCCACTTCGCGTTGTGTCAACCCTTGGTTGATTAATGCCACGGCTTGTGCAAGCTGAGCTGACGTTAAGGGCATATTTTTTCGTTTTTTAGCACCTTCCTATATTGGACTATAAGCACAAAATGACAGATGTTTGGTAACTGAATAGCACATAATTTTAAAATACGGAGTTTCAAATTTAACTTAGTCGTTCAAATGACTCGATTCAACTAAAGCTTAAAACAAATGTCAAATTGCACTCAAACATGATAAATTACCCTCTTGAACTAACGGGAAGTATGTTTTTGTCTCACCCTCATAACAAAAAAATATATTATAAACAATAACAACTTTCTTATCGCTGAATAAGCGCTTGGCCAAGATTCCGTGCCGGTGAGGCGTTAAATATTTTATATTCAATGTGGACGAACTCTCGGGTACCTGCTAGTTAGTTATAAAGCAGTACTTTCTTAATATCAACTTGAGTAGGTACGACATTTCCATAATAGGTAAACTCAAAGTTGTGTTTGACTGATAAATTAATTTTGCCTTCTGTTTGGTTCTATTATCTCCCAAATGTTACATGTATGTCGCCTTGAATGTATTTACGAATATATTCATAATACTGACACTATGTCCACTGCTGGACATAGTCTTTCCCTAAAGCAGCCTGGTCGACCGGCAGCCCTTATGAGGTCGTCGGTCCACCTTATTTATTTTTATTTTGGTCTAAAACGTTGGTACTTATTCCGAAATAATCCGCTAACCTCCCGGATTTAGATTTTTTAATTGTGTAAAAAGTGTTAGTCAATTTAAAAAAAAATGCTTAATAAGTCACAAGTTTAAATTGGTGTTGATTCTTGATAAAGATCCTAAAAATATAATGGGATAGCTCATTGGGTTCACAAATTTGTCTAGAAAAATGTATTAAAATAAGATAAAAAGGCATTTAGTTTTTCTCTAATAACTCAAAAACTATAAGTGATAACGAAAATCGAAATATACGAAAAAATGTTATCATTATTCTAAAATTTATTGTTTCGGTCTAAAACGTGTTTACAGTGTAAACTTTACACAATAAATAAGGTAAACTTAGCATTTTTAAAGAATAAAAATTTCTTTATAGTAGTAAGTGTTTATGAATAATTACCTATTATTAACAAATATTAAATTAATAATTGGATATATTCACGCATCCAAATTATTCTTATCTAATATCAAATAAAACGAG
The DNA here is from genome assembly GCA_910589475.2 of Bembecia ichneumoniformis. Classification (NCBI taxonomy): domain Eukaryota; kingdom Metazoa; phylum Arthropoda; class Insecta; order Lepidoptera; family Sesiidae; genus Bembecia; species Bembecia ichneumoniformis. The sequence continues at coordinate 14,304,458 of OU342524.1, read as the reverse complement.
AGCAGAATAGCTATTTTATTCTTTTTTTTTATAAATAGCACATATCATTATTGCAAAAACACCGACCTCTGTGTAACATAATTTACACATATTATAAAGCTGAAGAGTTTGCTTGTTTGTTTGAACGCGCTAATCTCAGGAACTACTGGTACGAATTGAAAAATTCTTTTTGTGTTGAATAGTCCATTTATCGAGGAAAGCTATAGGTTATATAACATCACGCTACGATCAATAGTATTATATATAAGCAGTGTCCAGTACCACGCGCCTCACGCGCACGCCGCGCCGTCCCGCCGCGTGGCTGCAGCAAAGCGTGGCCGACTTCAGCTAGTAGTCTATACACGAAACTTGTGAAAAACGACTCTTGTGAAAACAAAAAACGAACTTGTAGACTAAGCAGGATATTGTGTTTACATACATCCTGCACCGAGGACTGCAATGCAGGATAGTGAATGGCTGGTTTAAGATTGGGTCATGGAATACTTTTAAATAGTGAAAAAAAATATTCAAATAATATTGTTTGTTTTTTTTCTGCTTTGTTTGTTTTTTCTGCTGCTTTTTGCAAAAGTAAAGTCTCATTAGTTTGATTGATAATCTCAATAGTATTTACATAAGGCTGAATTTTTTTAAAATTGTACCAAATCAATCTATTGCCGTCCGGCAATACGGTTTTAAGGGTCAAGTTTAAGAAAATAATATCTTCGACAAGTGTGTTTAACAATGACTAAGTTGTAAAGATGAAATTGTTAAGATTGAAAAAGATGAAAGAGAAGAAAATGACTTATTTTAAAAACAAATCATACATTATAACCACACATAGAAATTTTAATATGGGTTTTTTACAATGAACATATGGCGAATGACAAACCAGTGTAAAAATGATATTTTTTTTAAATTATAAAAAGAGCGTAAAAATGACTAGATTTTAAAATAGGTACATAGCGAAAAGGCAATGTACCAAAACTATACTACAAAAAAAAATGTTAGGTACATTAGCCGTTAACAGATGTATTTTAATAAAAACAATATAAGTATAATATTTCTTGAAATATAGTCAAACAAATTTGTATGCGAACGGTTCTAAATGTTGTAGGTAACTAGTATGACAATTTCAGCATGTTTCATTCTTAATAGATTCCTAATCGTAAATCTAACTTCAAATTCATAAAGTTCTCAATAAAATTATCCTCAAATATCAGATGCCAACTAATTTGATGAACAATATTAATAAAATTGAGAAAATAATTATTATTCAGAACACATTAATCCTCGAGACTATAAAGGTTTTTACCAAACACCTTGAACTGTGTTCGAAATACTTGGCATTAAGCCAGTAATCCAAGTTTAGAGGGCTCGCTTTTGTGTCTAAAAAAGTTGTGCTATAATTTGCATGCACGATTATAGCACACTGTATAATGCCCATAAAAAGATATACAGAACATAATACATGTAATATACAGTAGATCACAATGTCTTACCTAAATCTTAATGTAGATATACAATATCAAAATATCTTACCTAAAGCTCATTAAATAATAATTAGTTTTATTTAGTTACAAGTTAGAGAAATTTGCAAAAAGGAATTTTATTTTATATTTCGAGTACAAACTAAGGCACGATGATTGCTTCTTCTTTTAATAACACTGGAGACGTGGATACTGTTGCTTTGAAGAATTGTCGTACCGTGAATAGTGATTGGTACACGGACCTGGCATTTTGCGTTATTTTTTGTTTCCAAAAATTAAAAACCAGTTAGGCGGTCAATGATTTTCATCACCAGAAGAGACTGACAAAGAGTATGAAAAACATGTTTCCGAGGTCACCAGCATAAATGTTTCCAAAATTGATTTATTCGTATGAAAAAGTGCATTTACGCTGACGGAGAATATTTTGAGAAACAATTAATTATTCATTTTTGACCATTAATAGTAATTTTTTCTTATTTATTCCGGAAAATTTTAGTGCTCCCTACGAGTATTAAGATTATGCATAGTTCTCCCTTAATATCTATATCTATATCTATACATATTAAAAGTATCTGTCCGGCTCTGTCTGTTTCTCCGCAAACTTTTTCTGAATCACCAACGGATTCTGATACAGCTTTCACTAAACGAGGAAGGTTTGTGTATAGAATTTGCAGAAAAATATAAATGTAAAACAGGAACAATTGATTTCACAAAAAAACGATTTGTGAATAACGATGTTGGTTTGTGGATAATCGTAACTATTTGTTACAATTAAGCCTTATTGGTATAGCTTTTGTTGCACTAAGAACACATAGTAACTACAAGCTTTTTTATCAACTCCAATCCATATTAAATTGAAACCTTAAATTCGATGCATTGTTTTCCTCGGGGTAGGTTTAAATATCGACCACTGCGTAGAAGCCTATCCTCCCCACCCTCCCTGTTGGAACACCCTACACCCACCATTTCAGAGATTCAGGCTTCAGACGACCCTTTCCAAGGTCGTAGACGATACGCACACACGCACGGCGTGCATTCAATGCCTGCATCCGTGCGAATTGGTCGGCCATTAAACTTTATGGGTAGCGTAGGCGTGTTAATACACCTCGTTTGCTAACACCCATCAGTATACGTTAGGCAGTTACCTACACATGTCTATTTTTATGATATTGGTAATTTAGTAGTGATACGATACAATTTTGTTGGATCTATACTTGAGAAATATTTGGCAAAGTCTGAAATTACTGCTAAGATTTTTCTTCCTAGCAATGGCTTATAAACTGTAATGATAAACGACAATTAGCACAAATACCTATGCCTTTTTTTTCCGAGGAGTAATTCATTTATAGATTTCCTACAATACAGAAACCAATTTTTTTTATATATATTATTATTAAAGGTGGCAGACAGGCTGACGGTCCACTTGATGGTAGGTGGCTACCGTCGCCTAAGGACACAAGCAACACCAGGGGGGTTACATGTGCGCTGCCGGCCTTGCAGGAATTTCTTTACTGCTCGCTTGAAGAAGCCCATATTGTAGCTAGATGGAAACACCTTAGAAGGGAGACTGTTCCAAAGATCGCGCATCCGTGGAATAAAGTTTCTACTCATCCGAACTGTGCGCAGCGGCACTTTATCCAAGTAATGCGGATGAACTTCGCATCTATGGCGCGCAGTGCGGTGGTAAAAGTTTGAACCCCGAATCACCCGAATAAGCTAGCCCAAAAGCTAGCTGAAAAGATTAAAATAAAAAGGTCACATATTCTGGAGCTGGATAAAAACTTCTCTTCCAGCTAAGTTCAACCGGAGGAGTAAAAATTTGCTCATTCTTTTTTTTAAGAGAGGTATTCTTGAAGGAGGATACTCTCACAATTTAAAAATATAAACAACAAATCCGATTATAGTTCAGACTAATTGCGGATAAAATAATAAAAATATATCGTCACCACGAAAACAAAAAAGTAGCTGATTAGAGATTCATATACGCATAACTTGTTTTTCTACGTTATAACGTTATAACGTTACATTTCACGTTATAACTTATTTATAACCATTGATGATTTTATAAAAATACGATAAAAATGAACTAAAAGCTATTATTACCCCTGGTGGGACTCGAACCCACAATCCCCGGCTTAGGAGGCCGATGCCTTATCCATTAGGCCACAGGGGCTGATACGATCCCTTCCCAAATAACGGTATATACGGGTCGTCAATTTTCTTACTTTTCTAGAACAATAATTATTTATTTATACGTACACTTAATCTAATATATAGAATTCTCGTGTCACAGTGTTTGTAAGAAAACTCCCCCGAAACGGCTGGACCGATTTTTGTGAACTTTTTTTGTATATTTTGTAGGTATGAGAATAGGTCGTAAAGTATTCACCCTTCTACCCCCATCCCCCATTTTTTTAATCGCGATTTTAGTATTTTTGTATGAACAATATTCAAATAATTTCACCGTCGTTCATTTACGTGAGGTGACGCGTCACTTTGACATATGGTTTGAAAATAAAATTAGACCCGATAGGTGGCACCACAATCGGGTTACGGAATGGTTAGGGAAATATTTTCGGGTTCGGGCAGGACAACGTCTGCTGGGTCAGCTAGTAATAAATAAAAATAATGATGTGTGTTTTATTCCCTGTGGACTCAAAAAACTAGAGAAAAAATCATAGTAATTAATTACCTATACTTAAAGATTTTCAACTGTATATATTGGGCAAGACGAAAGAATTCGTAATGGAACATTTAGAACCACGTGGTACAAAATCGCTCAGTCCATCGCCAACTTTACAAGGCTATTTAGCTACGCCATGACCATCCCGATTATGTACGACGATCAGGATCAATATTTTTGTAAGAAAAATTTCCCAATGCCATTTCTGTATATTTAATCTTTTAATCTATATATTTAATCTATATTTTGCCTATACTATTACATCCAGGTCGGCATACTATTACACTTGCCTATACTATAAGCAATTGTTTTTTGTTGTTAATTGTGTTTGTTGACTTATTATTTATTTATTTATATACAAACGGTTACGTTATAATAAGATGGTGGGTAATGTCTTAAACCCTTGATATGTCTAGAGTCTAGACAATGGGTTGTCATATAAATACAAATAATTAATAGAATGCATTAAATTTGCTCCAATTTTTAATTCTATGTCTTTTTTATAATTACCTTTATTATTATTGTTATTGTTTTCTTTTAATTAATTATTACAAAATGTGCTTTTGGTATTTTTTTAATTTTTTTTAATGTGATTTTATTTTTTAGACAGTGGACGTGCTATTGAGTTAGACTGCTATTAAACGATTCATTAAGTGGATCATCAGCCCGTCTGTGTTTTATTTAAGAAAACAACTCCAACGCCTACGATATAAACGAAAATTTTATAGCTTCAAGTGGTGCTGAATAATGAAAGGATATTATATGTTATATTATGTTATAAATTACATAATTTTTAAATCGGACTGACGTCACCAGAGTCTGTGCGATACAATGTGCAATATTTGAGGGTGCTTTGCTCCGTCAAGTGGTACTCGGCTGCAAGCAGTGATGACACCGACGAGGCTGTCCGTACAGACAGACACAAAGTGAGATAATCTAGGTCAAACATAAAGTGGAAAATTTGTCATTTTAATGTACCTTTCAATATGCGCAAAAAATTTTTTAACCGCTAAAAACTTCTTATCGTTTTTCCCTAAAAGGTGATTGGTGTTATTAATTATAATACTATTATTTTACTGAAAATAATAGTATTATAATTAGTATGTGATAAGCAAGGTTGGCAGTTAATTCAACTTATTTGAAAAAGATAGGCTGTTCTTAGAACTGCATTAATTATGATTTAAATGTTTGTTTTGATTTCATTATAATCATCAACGGCCCACAAGCGGTTAACTCATGAGGAATTTTGACCGTGGTTCTCTCTCTAAGACTCATCTACCACAAAGCTCATATGCTGCATGGCAGATATTTCAGCTAACGGATTTGGGCTATGTTTTTGCTATGTTTGTAACCGCGAAACTCGCTGCGGGGCGTTAGGGCTCCGCAGGCGTTCCAACCGTTACTCACAGACCGAAACCCAGAGGTAGACACTACATGAGACCTGTGTTATCTCTTAATCAATTCATGGCGGATGATGCCCCAGGGGCATCATATTTAGTTTCGTTGTGAAATTGTCTCTTGAATGGTTAAAACTAAGTAAAATTACTAGTATTTTTTCGAGAAATCATCTCTATAGTCTTCGTTTGTAAATTATTACCTTATTATGGATTTTTCTAAGATTTCAGTGGTTTAAGACCTTTTTTACAAGGTTACATCTTATAATGAATAGATACATTAAAAATGACACCAGGTATCGGCGCTTATTATTATAAATAAGTAAACGAAAATTTTACGCTCGAGAGGTATCACTATCGTCTAAGATGCCCCTTCGGCATCATGAAAAATTTGTTAGCCGCCACGAGCGTAAGTTTGTATAAAAGGCCGCCGCATTGAATCGGATAAGGGCGCCCACTACCTGAGGGTGGACTTAGACTAAGGAAAGCCAAAACTACAATCACACAACACTTTTACACAATTACACAGAAAATTACACAAAAAATTACTAGAAAATTACACAGAGAAGGAAATACAATATGTAAAAAAATTAAAGCTAAAATGAACACCAATGGAAAATACACATTTTGAAATAAACTCCAATTTATTTCTTGCTGAAGGCGAGGGATGCTCTCGCACACATACCCACATCAGAAGGTACCGTGATCTCGCCGAAGTGATCCACGTAGCCTAGCGACTCGGCGAAGGGAGATTTGCACAGGAAATACCTTCTGACCCGAAGATGTCTGGTCCTCCAACTGCCACCGTGCCACTATACCTCGGCCGGAAGTCTTTCTTACTATTTCCGATGGCAGACATAAATTGACCAATCCCCGGTCCATAAGGTTCGTGCATCGGCTAAACCTCTTCCGTCGTGCCGACATCAATAGATGTCGCTCCGTGCGCTCGTCGCAACGGCGAGATAGTTAGGACGTCATGCGATAGATGGCAGTTAACAACTATCATTTATTTTACATTTTTATTACCAATTGAATGAATGAATTTGTATAAACGTACATTAAAGTATGTTACATGTTGACCATTTTTGTTCTCCAATGGATATTCACATTTTAGTTACATCATATTCTTTATAGAAAGATCCTTTTCATAGCTCGCTGAGTAATTCGAAATTTGTGGACGAGATATCTCGTCAGGTTCACTCCACAGCGTCGCATGTTAACTTAGTTTGCAATACAGACTGAGGCTTATTGACATTGAAAAGATATGCCCAAGTATAGGTAGGTAGGTATACAAATAAATAAAGTAAATACTTATATCACACGACAAACACAAAAGAAAGGGTCGCTGTGGCGACATCTGCACCAGATATCAAACCCCAATTAGTGAAACACTTATGTAGCGAACGTGTCATTAGTCTAACTAAATCAATAATAGCTCGAGTAATTTATGCCAAACTCAACATTTGCAATAATTTAAAATCGCAGCTAATTAAAAACACATGAAATTTACGGAAGCTTATCATGACGGGATGTCAATTAGTTTGCTTCAGAATCGTTAAAAATAGTGACTTCAAATGGTATTACTTTCCTATTTTAATAATGGCCATCATTCTAATGCCTACTAGAATATCGAGCATTGGACCTTGAAATGTAAATGGGTCGAATGGATTATATTAGGAATCATATTTTGGCACAACTAACGGTGTGTTGTAATAGAATCTATTGCAGAGTGAAAACCACCCAATATATGTATTTATCTTGTAATTTATGGCTGTGAATATAGGAATTATGACATTCCTAGTATTTTGCGGTAATTTTTCAACGGAAGTTCTACAGTGTTCCGATGGCATTTAATGTAGCCAGTGAGGTGCAAGTTAGAAAGTCTGTTCTGCACACAAATCCATTCTTTAAATTGGAGCTGAAAAGTGCAGGGCAAACAATTTTTCTCTTTTATAAGTGGGCAATATCTAACAGAATCCAGCAACAATAAGTTCAAAGCCTGCATCTAAAGTTGTATAGAATGTCAATATTGACCAGTGTTTCCTTCATATACACTTTTTATTAAGGTACCCCGTCTGACGGCATTAAGCATCCACTTACAGAGGTAACGGTGGAAAAACGTTTAAAGACACTTGTGTTGTGTTTTGGCTAAACAATCTTTGGTTTTTACCTATTCCCCTGTCTTCATCTTCTCCTTTTATTTTATACTTCTATGGTAGGTAGCGATCACAATATTTCAGCAATGGACGAAGTGATACTGGTACTCTAGCAGACAGAAATAGCCACTAAGACGAGATAAGAACGTAGCGGACTTGAATCTCTCCAGGACCCTAATTCACTAACTCCACTTAGTCATTCCTTTACTTCGAAACCACTTCAATTCCTCAAATTGTTACGATATATGCTAAATATTTATTCTCTTACATATATATAGAAGCCATGACAAGACTTTGGCGTGTTTTGTAAAGGTAAGATAAAATCGTGAAATCATAACTGCCATAAAGATTCAGGGCCTTGGTGTTTCTTGAGTGTATAGGCGACGTTGGCCACCTAATAGCTTTGAGACTAAGTGGACCGTCATCTTGTCTGGCACGGTTTAAAAGAAAAAAAAGTTATTATTACTAACTAGAATAGACCGACGGCCCACTTGCAATTGGGGGGCTTATATTAGTATTATTATTAGTAATGTAGCAACTACCGCCCAAAGACACAAATAATACCTACTGGAGGGAATGCTATAGTAATCAGAGCTATCAGGCGTGACGTCTCATTTCAAGACAAGTACGTTCACCAAATCAAATCAACCAAGCCAATTTAGGTAGGTAATACTAACACTCCATATAACAAATACTAGCAACCCCATCTCGCCTTCGCAATGATGAATTTTTTTCTACGAATTATTTACACAAGCCTTTTATTAGATATAAAAACTTTGTCACTTTTGTCACGCCTTTGTCACTTTTATTAAACATAATAAAAGCCTCAAAATCCGTTGGTTGGTTTAGAATAAGTTAGCGGAGACAGCTACTCTATTTTATAATCTACAAGCGGCCCGCCCCCGGCTTCGCCCGGCGTGCAATTTTTATATATCCTAAAACATTCCCCGTTTATCCCTCTTTCCATTAGCGAAAACCGAATTAAAATCGGTCTACTCGTTCACGCGTGATGCCGTGACCAGGAGAAATGGGGAATCATTTTTATATATAAGACTAGCGACCCGCCCTCGGCTTCGCCCGGGATGCAATTTTTATATAAAAGAACATTCCCCGTTTATCCCTCTTTCCATTAGTGAAAACCGAATTAAAATCGGTCTACCCGTTCACGCGTGATGCCGTGACCAAGGGAAATGGGGATTCATTTCCCTTGGTCAGATATATAGAATATGTAAGTAGATATAGATATTGACAATACATATTCTATGTCAATCTGAGATAATATTATGTCTTTCAAATAGGGAAACAATCAGAAATGTTCGTCTTTTCTCTCTTTATCACTTATTATAATGTCAATGTGGAAGTGCAGATAAAACACCATTTTTTTTAACACACATGTAATTTAATATTAAGGCAAAAACACCACAAATAGGTACAACATACGACCCCGTTTGTTTCCAAAGTCGTAAATATCAATAAATGGTCATTAACTGCAACGTGCATGATGTATTCTGTTGTATCCAATAACGACCAAACACGAATGACCCTTCTCATCTTTTATTTTACTCCTTGAAAGTAATTTTACTGAGCAAGTCAGAGTTTCAATCTATTCCGGTTACATTCGTTCGCGAGTTATTTGCCTTGAAAAGTATCCATACCATCAGTTATAAAATGTCCACAATTCGGTACTATGCTTTTGGTTAATTAAAATATAGTCTACATTAAAATTGTAAATTATGTAAATTTATATATAGGTATGTTCAATATTACTAGGTTACACTGTTACTAAGGTAAGAATAAATAAAGGTCGTTAGACAGGCAGACGATCCACTTGACGGTGGGTGGCTACCGTCGCCTGTACAAGTAACGCCACAGACGCTCCAAGTGCGCTGCCGATCTTAGTAGGATAAAGGATTAGGGAGAGATAGGGAAATGGGCTCTGGCAACCCTTACTTACTCACTGAAGCACAACAGCACGTATGCTGTTATTTCACAGTGGTTTTCTGTAAGGAAGTCGTTACTGCCGCCAGACGGGCTGCCCGATTTATAACTGCGAAACGCAGTGTGCGCTACCCACAGACTATATAATATATCTGTGGCGCTGCCACTACTCGCTAGACCAGACTAGAGTAAACTTTGAAAAGTTATATGCTAAAGTGGCCCTTAATGGGAATTGAACCCGGAACTCCTGAGTCAGAGCACTAAGGCAAACAACTTAACCACTCGACCAGGATTTGCCTTAGTGATTTTACTGGTACTGAAATCGTGTCGAGTGATCTAAAATCTAATTATTATCTATCTATATTTGAATGTGTTTATGTTCACGTGCAAGTTCAATTTCAATTTAATTCGTAAAATATGAGCTAACATCAAAAGTACGTCCCTAGAATGGACACGAATTAATTTTTTTTTTATGTTAAGATCGGCAGACAGGCTGACGGTCCACTTGATGGTAGGTGGCTACCGTCACCTATAACCCAAGCAATGCCAAAGCTGCTGCAAGTGCGCTACCGACTGCAATAGGACTAGAATGGACACGAATTAAATATCATAAAAACTTTCACTAATGGTTCACTACTGAAATAAAATACGATTAAAATTAGCACCTTATTTTTTAGTCCTTTTATATTTATTTTTTAGTTAAAATAAAATTCGTCAAATTGATCACTTTTGTAAGAATCTTCACCTGCTACTATTTCGTTCGTAATTACAAAACATAATTTTATAACTAAACATTTTTAACGAAAAACTACAATGTAGTTTTACACTATAATATTCAATTCTCGCTTCTCAGTAGACTTATCTGATAAATGAACTCCGAACCAGCCATTAGTCTTCAAAATTCCAAAACAAAATAAAAACAACGCGTAGAAACCTTCTAAAATATTATGCCTGAGACTATCCGTCGGCCGAACGGATCGCCAGACTGACAAATTGTCGGAAATTCCAGACGTAAGTAGGAAGGTTCAGGGCTACATTTAAAAATTTCACATTTTTAAAATTCCTCAAATTAAATTATGGAAGCTAGTTTAATAGCTAGTTTAATCCTTTTAATAGTTTTGGAAGTTGTTTCACTGCGAGCTTCAATATAAGCCTAAACAAGTTTTCTTTAATACCAAAAGAAGGCCTAAACAAGTTTCCTTTAATAGTTCTACTGCATAAGGATAGGCTATTTAGGACAAATTTCGTCACGTACTAGAATATAACTTTAGACAATTCAAAGACAATACTTACCAAGGCCGTTTAATCTTAAGCATCTTATTTCGGCCCGAAGCACATTCTTAAATTTATTTAAAGTAGTTTTGATTGATGACATGCTGTTGAACTGGTTGCTTAGTAAAATAAAACAAAAAATTCAATTCCAACAAGGTTGCCAAGCGATAAATTGGACCCACTGACGTCAGGAATGCAGCTTAATTTTAATGATAATTAATCATCACAAGTTAATGTTTTCAAAAAGGACCATATTTACTAAAGGTGCTGATTGAGTTGAGGACCATCTCCAAGCTTAATGCGCTACCCTCATCAATTTGATAAATCCGCGTTTGTAACTGCAAGTAGGTGCAATGTGTTCAATGTCTTGATAATCTTGTTAAATCTGCACTTAAGTCTGAGAAGATTAATTCGCTTGCAATCTTCATTCCGTATACAATCTGCTACATCTGCCTCGTTAGCAATCCTCTGAGTTGATTTTATGCCTTACTTTAGTCGAACATCTTTTATAATGCGCACTGCTAAGGATTGGAAATCCCTGCCAGCGTCTGTATTTCCGAGCTCATATAACCGAAATCTTTTCAAGGTTCGAGTGAGGTTCGAGTTCAAGGCGTCTTCTGTGGGTGAGCTCGCTCCATCGTCGGTCTCATCTTTCCTACATTGATAGATTCTGGTCAAGAGAAAACCCATCTTTAATAAAAAAAAAAAAGAACAAAATCAACATAATATATTCTATATCACTCACTCATTTTGCTAAACAAATTGAAGTCGTTCTACGGCATTTATTGTTCAGCTTCGCGAGACTGTAAATTATCCGAAACATTTAAGTACATTTTGTGTAAAGGCAGCCATATTTCATACGGTTCTTAAACTATTCGTAGTTTTAAGAGGCATGTTCGGAGGGAGGGGAGAAGCGTGGGTAGTGTGGGAGTTGGCAGAAGGGAGGTGGGAAGGGAAGGGAGCATAGAAATGCAACATCCCAAGGTCGGCATGTTAGCATATCTTATCTACGCCTTGTGCGCTGATAGAAGTAATTTTTCAATATATGTATTTTCCTACAGATTTTTGTTTAAAGAGTTTTAGTAATTCTTAAAAATAAAAAAGCTTATATTGCCGAATAAAATCAAAATATATTATTTGTCAGAATCAGTGCAAAGAGGTAGGTAGTAATACATTTCTCATATATCTACCCAAATCTATCTGGATGCGTAATGTTTTGGGACTTCGAAATCATTATAATTTATGTAAATGTCAGACATTATAACGCCGGTCACGTTCTCGTAAAGATTAGTTATTTTGTGAATATGAATATTCAAGAAGTAAGTAACTCTTTGACGTCCAACGATCCCATAATAATCCTTTCCAGGTTCAAACAATTCATCGACGACACACACACTCAATTTATTTACTGCGCAATACTGAATTATATTCGCCCCATAAGGCCAGTTACAATTTCATTATCAATTCTCTAACTATGGATTTTTTTATTTCACAATTATTTCATTGATATACCTATTGTTTAATTTTTGTATTGGATGCTTTTAGAGTAATTATGTTTAAATGGACAAAATTATTATAAAATTGAGTCTAAAAACTGTAGCAGGGGAAGGTGAGTGGTTGGTAGTTCATGGTGGATACATATATTTAAGCAATGATTCCTGTAAATAAGTTTTTGTCTTTGTAATAAAGTTATAGGTACCTATTTTATCTATTTTCTATTTTACTAAACATAAATGAAAAGGAACTTTAATATTAAAAATGGAATCTAACTTAGGAGGCAAATTTTCGAAAATTTATGAATTACAAATGAGGATATTTTGAGTTAATAAAGCAAAATGCTTATTCAAATACAAGTATATTTATGTGTTCAAGTCGAGAAATTGATCTTTAACGACGCGTTGTTCATTAAACATTTAAGTTCGAAAAAAAAAACTCATTAAAATAAACTCGGAAAGTCTTAAAAATAATGTGTTGTTGCGAAATTATTTTGTCTAAGCCAGTATTATCTAACATCCATCCGATAGCGCGAGTTCAAGGTTGGCCGTGCTGTAAGCGCTGCGTGTCGCATCTTCCATTCCAAGCAACCCAGACCGCTGCGCGCCCTCTGCGCTTTTATCAATACAGAGACGACCACAACGCCGTCTGTCGACAGCCGCCAGTACCTCACCGGACTCGAGTGCGCACGCTCCATGCCCCAACGTTGTTGCACTTATGTCTTAAATTCTATTTACCACAAAAAATCTCACAAAACAAACAAAATTTACCATCTCGATTTCGCGACCCGTGACGTGTCCGTCGCGTGCGTCACTACCATCGGAATCCGTGTGCCTGAATCCCTGAAAACTGAACCTAAAACATCTATAGTACGATTACGTCAATAACAGGCAGATTCGCGTCGCTATCCAATGTTTGTTTATTACTTATTCGTTTACAGAGTTTAAATCAGAAATTTGTGTACGAATCTACAGGCTTCAAGCCTTCAAACGGTGAGTGTTCCATTTTCAAATAATAATATCTTATTGTATATAATATATTCTCTAAGAATTACTAAATGCAGCAAGAGTTAGTTTTGCTAGTATTAGCGCGCTAAGGAATGAGGTTACTCTCTAAATAAACCAAGATTTTTGCGGCGGCATTTAAGCATCACCGCGCAGTTACGTACCTCTTGCATATAAACTCACACAGTATGTTCTTGTTTATATCATTTGTAAAGGAAATGAATGCGCTGCTTTAGAGAAATGTCATAATTTCGAACTCCTTTCCTGAAACAGTTGGAATATTGCCATTTCTCGCTAAGAAGTATGCACATCAATATTCCCAATTATTTTCGACGCTTAAATAAAGAATTATAAAGAAACAATTATTATTTTATATAACATTTAGTAAGAGTAAATATGGTAGTAATACACTAGTTTCTTGTGCCTTGCGATTTTATAATGAAATATTTCTCAAGTGTGACATTGACAATTGTTATTATAATATAAAATTGGACCATTTAAAAGGGCCTATATATGTACAGTGTATCGTAATAATTATCATAACTTTCTTGTTTTTTTTTTTTTTTTTTTTTTTTTTTTTTTTGAGTCTGTGCTGTGTTTGCTATAATTTTGCTATAATAATGCTGTGCTTCCTGTAATTTAAATTCATACTTGTAATGTTTCTTTATGTGTGTTGTATGTAGTTGTCTAAGTATGTATGTAGTTGGAAGCCTTGTCAAATAAATAAATATTAAAGCGAGTGGAAATCCTTAAAATACTCGTTACGTCCTTACAATTACTGCATAAACAAACAAAACGCACCAGTTGTTCGAATTTCGGATGAATTTTTAGCAGCTTTTGTGTGCCAATAAGACTGATGTCGTTTTTGCATAATACATGGTCCCTTTGTATCCTACTTCGCATTGAATATCGTGAGAATGTGGGCCAAGTTCAGGGTCACAAGCGCAATGTTTGTTCGCCAAATGAAGTGCAAGCCCTTTCATTTCCGACAAGTACAAAATGTGAGGCAAATTCACGACTGGTTTGTTGTAAAATGAACCACAAATTGCTACCAAGTTCACGTGTGCTCTAGAAGTTGCCGAATCACTTTCACTGTCGGTATAGTAATCTAGTTTTAATAAAAGGCGCTAACTTTTTTGTTAACAGGCGCTTAACAAAGAAGCTAGTTTCGTTTCAATTTTTTTTATTGAGATAATAAAAATAACAAAATTTAAAGAAGGACTACTTATACTTGCGCCCCTAACTCTACATTGCAATAATTTTACCAAAACTTATTAAGAAACATATAAAAAGAAACTATATAACAAAAATAACTAAATAAAAACTATATGTAGCAGGGAAAACTGCAGTCATAAACTGGAAAACCATTCTGACGACAGAAACCAACTTCTAACAGAAGACAACAATGACATAACAACAATTCAGTGTTGTGTTTCGATTAGTGAATAGCAGATGCCAGAACCCATTCCACTCTTATCTCTTATAATCCCTATCATTTATCCTTACCACATTAACAGAGCACTTTTAATCGCTTAAATTTTTTATTAATGACAAATTAATAAAAATTTTAATAAAGTAAAGCTTAAAAGGTAATTTTAATCTATAAAGCAAACACGATAAGGTTTAACCAGTGAAAATAACATGAGCACTCTGAATTTTTTTTTAAATCTTAATTACAAAACGTCGAATTTTCAAAAATCGCACCAAAATCCGTTGCGAATAGAATGATTAAATGGACAAACACACAGAGAAATTTATTTGATTTTGCTCCGTGCTCGTCCCATGAAAACTCATCCCAAATGCTCGTCCCAAAATATATTCCTAACTCAGCACTCAGTACACATTTTTAATTATTTTCCTCACTCTGCCCAAACCTGTTCCTTATAATGACTTTTATAAGCATATTTTGTACCTTACATTATGATAATAAAATATCTGTAGTACGATCATGGTAACTTACGGTAATTTCTGTGGGTATCTTTAATGTTCTTTTTTTTAAATAATATACAGCCTGTGTTATTTTTATTTATAAAACTAAGCCTTTAACAGAATTAATCATTTAAACTAACCCGTTAGTAAAATTGTTCCATTAAATCTATTTATTTAATAAAAACTATTTTTTCAAAAAAACAATTAGTACACAATGTACTTATGTTACCGAGGTCAAAAAAATAGTTTTTAGATTTTTTGATTGTTTGTCGGTTTGTGCACGTTAATCTCTGAAAAACGGCTTAAACGATTTGAATGCGGTTTTAACTGATATATTGTAGGAATCTTTCCGTAACATTTAGTTCAGTGTTTGTTTCATTCCAATAGGTTTACAAACAAAAAAGTTACGCGCTATACTGAATACCCACGCGTACGAAGTTGCGGGTTCAGCTAGTTTAAAATATTTTTAAAAGGTCATCTTATTAAAAATAGGAACATGTAAAGATTGTTCACAAATTAGAGAATTGGAGATAAATAGAGTATAAGTACTCGGGACATTGTTTCTTAGTATAGAAAATTAATTAATTAATTAATTTTGTTATAGTAGATAAATAAACTATGTATTCTACGAATTGTTAGTTGATTTTTCTCTAAACCTTTTCAATTTTATTAGATATCAATTTATATATTTTATTAAATAATGTTGTTGTGTTATATTTATATTTATATGTCCTACTTTTGGCGTTTTATTTCATAACGTATTGTCTTTATGCTGAGTAAGGAATAATCAGGAGATGTAATAAGAATTTATGATCAAATAATTTCTATGGGCTAAGTAAGGAATACAAATAGGCCGAGTTAGGAAAAATACAATGAGACGAGTTGTCGTAGGATGAGTATTGAACAACTCCACAAATACTCAACAATATGTGGCTTTAACAATACATAAGTGAACATTGCTAAATACATGCCACTAATAAAACTTGGATAGGCGACGCCCTGGTTAATTTCAGTGACAAATATCTTCCAATAAGGGTTCGCCATCAATCTCTTGTGAATAACTTAATTGGATTCCCTGCGATGGTGACCGATCAAGGACAGGATCAAGGTCAAAGGACAGGCACGTGTACACATGTCGCTTAATAACGATTGTTCCTTGTTAACTTCCTGATTCGCAATTGTTTCTGTGAAATTTCCATTTCTGCTTGGTTGGTTGGATGCTTGTTAACAATTGTTATTGATTAAGTTATTTTAGTTTTCGCACTTAGAACTTCTCAAATTAATTTATTGTCAAGTTCCATATCTAATATATTTCTAATTAACTAAATATTTTAGCCGAACTCGAGAGATAGAGCACATTCGCTATTATATTGAATTGAGCTTTAGGTCTGACAACAGAAGCTAACCTCCTTTACTTATCCGATATGCTACACCATTTCTAGGTAAATGATGACACTATTACGAACCCCCTTTTTAATTGACAAAAGGAAAACTCCTCATGGTTGCCAGACTATTTTGGAATGCTCGACTCCACTGCGCTGATAGTGACCTAGGGACTAAAAAAAACCTAGACCTAGAGACTTCTCGTGAGTTCAACTCGCGAGAAGAGGTTCCGTGCGAACCCATGTTATTCCGTGATTTACCATCTTATTTTAATATCATGGACTTCTTATAGGTTTTCCTATAATCTATAAGTAGAAAACTAATTTCTGTATTTTTTTCAAAATTTTAGGTTCAGTAGTTTCGAAGATAAGGGGGGGGGGGATGGTCGGACAGACGGACACACGAGTGATCCTATAAGGGTTCCGTTTTTTTATTCGGACGTACGGAACCCTAAAAAAACCATGCCTACACTATTTCCCCAAAGAATACCTTTCAGTATTTAAATCATTAGGGGCAATTGCTCTATTTACCCAATCTTCTTTTTATACCTTTCCCAAATATGACTTCGACAAAAACTTCCAATCTAGCTTTATTATGATTTTGATTCCTACGGAGTTACACAAGTCTGTGACGTTCAGTCTAATGGCCTTATTGCTTGACTCTAACGTAAAAAAGAAAAAAAGAAAACTAGTAAAAACTTATAGAACGACTTCCCTTGCTTCGCACTTTCCATTGCTAAAACATTTTCTTTAATAGATTGTACAATTTATATTATTATGGAAAATAATGATAAGCATTTAATAAGACACTTAATCCACGTCTTATGTAAATAGACTTGAACATGGTAAGGCGGCTTCCAATAGCCCGTATCTTCGACGATTCATTACATCGAACTAACTTTCAAGGAGTCCGATTCACGGCCGCTGTTAGTTTTAACAACCGCAATATTTACAGGGCTTTATCTTACCACTTTATTTATTTGATCTGTCACACGTTGTAAAAGAAGGCTGAGCGTGCGGGCGGAGCCGACGACCGAACTAATGTATTCCTTTCAAACTCACCACTATTGTAAGACGTTATCCATCGGCGCAAAAAGGCTTACACAAAAAAGTCAAGTTTCGTCCTCTACGCTCGTAGAGGTGAAGTTGTGCATGCTTCTTTTGGGGAAGACAATATGGATTTGCGTCATTTGTAGTAAGATAATCGTGTTAATGATTGTCGATTTGCAGGAGAAAAGGTGTATAAAAATACATCTTTATTTTATTCTTATTTACTTATTTTGTTTGTTCATCTTAATTTTAAATATTATTAAAACTATATCTGCTGGTAACATTGTAAGTCCCAAGCAACTGGCGGTTAAGGCTGCAGAGTGAGGAACCTTCTGATGATACGTGCCGTGTCAAGAAATACAGCCTTCAGTAACTGTCCCTTGATGCAGCCATAGGGCTCTTCTTTAAAAAAAATATTTTAAAAAAATTTATTATAGACAATAAAAAATTATTATTACTCTGTCTAAACAAATAATAATAATTATTATTATTTTATTGGAGACCTGTGTAATAATTGGACTCAAAACTCTTGTATTTGCTTCTCGAGTATAATATACAAAGCTAATTAGTTAGTTAGTTAGTTACAAAAACACTCTTTGTTTCTTAGAACCAGCCAGAGCCTATATCAGACAATTTATAAATTTGTATAAAATTATTATAATTTAATGTCGACCAGTCTGCAGGTTTTGTTAAAAAAGTTATTTAGAAACAACAAAATGAAGGAATAAATGATCTATATTAAGCCGGAGCGGGTCGCTAATATTGTTGTATATTTCTCAACAACTCGGCTACTTAAAAACGTTTAGATTGTTCGCATTCTAAAAAGAACTATTTATACTTATGTGGTAACAAGCATCTTATTATATTAATATAGTAATTGTAGCTTAATGAAAGCATTACGAAAATATTTCAACACGGTTTTACCTAACCTAACCTGACTACGCAAAAAATGTCATCAAAGCTGCTCATTCTTTTCCGCATATTTTTGTCGTCTAACACCCTTCTTCGGTCAATGTACTCAAAAGGTACAAATACGAATATTTGAGCCTTTTCCACTCAATGTGTGTACAAGTGAAGCGGACATATCTTCATTTGAAGCGACATGTTGAAATATCTCACTATCTCATGGCAAAAAAGAATCGAAATATCTTTCGAAGACAGAATGTATTTGATCATAAATAAAATTGAACCGCAGCGTTTTATAGGTGTTGTATATTCTTTCATTAGCGTTCTCAACTCGAAAAGGTTGGGCTTTAAGGTTACAGTAACAATAAGATTACAAGGTCGTGGTGAGGTCGGCGTTGGAATGATGAATGCCCACTCAATCTCATTTTCATATTGATTTGTAATGTTTGCATTTTAAATGAGGATTATTGATAATATCGATATTATTTGATTTAATCAATAAATCATGTGTGGGCAGGTTAGCAGCTGGGATTGTTTTGCCAAGTCCGATTATGATTATTATGATTATTCCGATTATGATTAGCTATCGTACGCGTGGCATTCGGTATAGCGCGAAACTTTTTTGTTTGTAAACCGATTGGAATGAAGCAAACACTAAATGTTACGGGAAGCTTTTTGTTTTTTATGTTAAGGTCGACAGACAGGCTGACGGTCCACTTGATGGTAGGTGGCTACCGTCGCCTATAACACAAGCAACGCCTAAGCTTAAGCTGCTGCAAGTGCGCTGCCGACTACAGTAAGATTGGATAAGAGATTAGAAGGGGATAAGGAAATGGGTTTACGTCTAAATATTCTTGCGCACAGAAACATAGTCTTCCCATCTCAGTAGAGCGATTGTGACTGATCATGTGAAACAATGCACAATGAAAAATAATGTCAATGCAAATGAGACGGAAGATAGCGCTAAGTGCCAAAAGTATTAAATATTAATTACTCGTAAACTATAATGTCAAATGAAAAATTAATTCACAAAGGCCTAGATAATCTGTGAAATGAGATTACTGATAATTGATACTGATAATGTTTCATTTTGAAAATAAAACAAAAAACGATAAAAATTAGAGGTAACTTAGTGATTTTGCTCTATCGAGAAAATTTTATTGTGTTGTCCACATTTCACTTTTATTTATGATGTTTTAATATATAAATATTTTCTTATTTGGACTTTATATACTTAGAAGATAAAATTCAAATCTAGGATTAGCTATTTCTAATTTATACGCGCTCTTAAGTCTATTATTGTTACAAACATTTGTAACTAAAAGTTGTACAAAACATTTTATTACTGAAAAAAGTGCTGCTGCCATATTTAACAATATTTGCAAAAGGCAGACGAATTATATTAAAAATCATTATCTTGAAACAGTTTTTATTTTAATTTTCTTCACAAATAATAGAATTTTAATTTCTTTTAAATTTCGGTCTCCATTATAATTAATAGTTCCAAGTTCGATAACGTTAGACGTTACACCAGACTATTGACATGGCCATTTCATCGATCTTGTTCGAAGATGACAGAATACGTTGAAAGTTAGGATGATTGATTGCGTTTTACAAGAAGCAGCTACTTTCCGAAACGCACATAATATGTATTATAGATTATATTAGATGTGTTAAACTTTACTTGAAACAAAGATAAACAACAATAAACAAGTAAAGTAGATATGTAGCTCATTATGAAATCTCTTAGTTACCCCAATTGGGGTGTATTGTAATCGGTGTGCGATAAGCAAAGATATAAAATCACTCATTATATAAAAAACGAGCTGTGGCACGCGATTTTGTCCGCGTCTCTTTATAAAATACTATGTTACTCGTTGATAATGTAGCTTTCTATAGGTGAAAGAATTTTTAAAATCGGTGCAATAGTTTTTGAGTTTATTCATTACAAACATTCACACAAATCTTTTCTCTTTATTACAATGTAATCGTCTTCAGAATTAATTTTTCTATTTTAATTACAAAATAAATAACATTCATAATAAACTCTCAATAAACTATGGATATAATATAATATTGTTACGTGCGGGGGTGAGTTAAAGTGCCGTGTAGGGACGAGAGAAACGATTTATTTTCAAAAACCCAGATGACTGTCAAAATCACCAAACTTGTCCGATGAAACCGTTAAACTTGCCAAAAGTGGCCAATGATTCCCTTCGCTGGTTCACTGTCGCAGATAACTTCGCAAAAGCTCTGAAGAGTCGCTTTCGTATCGCTGGTTATCGAATATAACTCATACTTGACCGGCAGCCTCTTATTCTCTTATTTACCTATGTAAATAAGATTGTAAACAAACCATTGAAAGTTCGGGAATGCTAATTCTGTTAAAAGGTAAACTCTATGTTGTAAACATAAGGAAAAATAGACTAATTTCTTTTGACACTAATCGGAAAGGGGCGTGGCTACCATCGATAGGGTGGGACGTTTGAGACTTTCGTTCCATAGTTAGTCGTAACAATATGATATAAGAATTGTAAATACGAATTTATACAAAATATTTATTTTTCTAAAGTTTATGTTTCGGTGGGAAATTTGGTTCTCAGTGGTTCTCAGTTGGCGCTCATGTGGCAAAAGCCCAGAGCACCGGTGATGTGAACTGTATAAATAATGCGGCACTTGTGACTTCACTATGAGTACAAGAAACATATCAATTTGATCAGCTACTTGATCGAGAGTTCTGAGAGTGAGCGGTGCTTTTTGGAGTAAATCAGTTGTCTGCTGCTCAGTACTGCTGCCAATAGCGGACGGTGGTTCTGATATGTATTCAAAGTGATATAATATATTTACTAACTATATTATCTCATGGACCTAAAAAAAATCAATTGATATTGTTATGGATTAAAAGATGTATATACTGCTTCCGCCGGCAAATGTGCTCCAAAATTTCAATGCACGACCCTCATCTTGTTTACGCAGACGTGAATAAATTATTTTTTTATTGCGTCGACGCGGCAGAGTCTGTCGATCATTGGTTTGACATTCAAACAGTCTAGCTAACTCTGCTAACTCATTGCAGCGGTGCATCCTTTTAGCGACGGAGTGCAACACGTTGCCAGCAAATGTAATCCAAATTCGACTCTAATCTGTACAGACGAGAGATTACATTCGATTGTGTTGCTGTGCGGCGAATCGCGTTTTATTCGAGTTCACAACACATAATGACCGTGCATTTCGTATTCAAGGGCAAGGGTATGACTGTTTCGTTGTATTCTTTGACCGTAGCTGAAACGCATTCTAACCTACCTTATTCGCTTAAGTTGTGTTTGTGGTTAAACCAATTGTTCCTTAATCAACGTTTCAATATTTCTCGAAACCACATCATAAGAATAAATAAGAACACAAGTAGAAGTGAATCTTCTTTATCCGAGTCCCAAACGCCGCCATTTATATAACTACTTCCCCCTTCACGTCGTTACGCCCCTCTGTCGCCCAGGCTTGTCGCTAGGGTTGCTTGCTTACTGTTTACTGTTAAATATTGCTTACGAATAAAGAAAATATCTCTAAAATATAAGTTTTTCTTTACTTTAAAACGTTTATTTTATTCTAGTTTTATAAAATATGAGATTAATAAATACGTACCTATATTAAATATACTTATAAATAATAAGTTATTATAAGTACCATACCAAATGAAGCCATTTAAGTAAAGTTATACTTACCTACAAATATAAAATAAAAACATACAGGCTCACGTAAAACTATTAAGTAAGTTTATTCAGCGTTGGGTGTTCTATGGAATAGTCTGAGAGCTAAACCCCATAATGGTCTTGGAGTACGACACAGCAGTCAGGGCCTTGGGAGACTAAGGGGTCACCACCGCAGCATAGTGAGCTAAAAACCATAATGGATATCTAGAGAAAATGAAATAGTTTCGGAGACGAAGTCGCGGGTAAAAGCTAGTAGAATAAAATGAAATAAACATTATCATGGCTAATACTTATTGGCAGAAGAAGAAACCAAAATGTGTGTGACATAGGCAAATATGATTGTGTGACGAATATAGGAATCATAAATTAAATAAATACTAACTTTGCATTTCTAACAAATCGGGAATAGCTTATTGGTAGTATAAGCTAATTTGTTTAAAGATGTACGCAACGCACAAACAAGCAAACGCGCTTGCGCAGACGCCGCGCCGGCCGGCCGTGACCGTGACAGCCCGACTGAGTATTCCGTTTAACGCGTAGGTTAATATCGTGACCTTGAGCGCGTCCGGAGCGGGAGTTTCACTTCTACCTTGTGTTCTTATTTATTCTTATGACCACATGCAGAAGTTTTATTCTGTGTTAGCTGTGCCCGTTGCTTCGTCTGTGCAATTCGGTTTCTCACGAAATAAATGGAGGCATATTATTTTATTAAATAAGTAGCCGTCCACGGCCTCGCACGGGTCACAATTTTACAATAACTCCCTTCGTTTATCTCTCTCTCCGTTAGTGAAAACTGTATCAAAATGCGCTGGTTTCATAGATATAGATTAAATTCTACTTATAAGCTTATCACGTGATC
The DNA here is from genome assembly GCA_910589475.2 of Bembecia ichneumoniformis. Lineage (NCBI taxonomy): Eukaryota > Metazoa > Arthropoda > Insecta > Lepidoptera > Sesiidae > Bembecia > Bembecia ichneumoniformis. Next base: position 14,281,218 of record OU342524.1, on the reverse strand, counting down.
ATAAAGTACTGTAATTTTGGTATTTTTGTGCAACCAGATCCAACATAAAATTTATTTTTATGACTTATTGGAACTTATGTAATAGGTATGTTGAACAGATGAATTGTTAATATTATTCTTTCCTTATTAAAAAATTAGATTTCCATAGTAAGCTTCATCTCTTATTTCGCCTACATTCTATTCATCATCATCATCATCATCTCAGTTGCAGGACGTCCACTCCTAGATAAAGGCCTGCCCCCTAATTTTCCAAAAGAACCGATCAGAAGTAACCTGGATCGACCCGTAGCCCTTGTCAGGTCGTCCGTTCAGCTTGTGGGTGGACGTCCTAAGTTGCGCTTGCCGGTCTGTGGCCTCCATTCGAGAACCTTCCGGTCCCAGCGGCCGTCGGTTCTCCGTGTGTATCCTGCCCACTGCCATTTCAACTTACTAATCCGCCGGGTTATGTCGGTATCTTCTGTTCGTCTAGAAATCTACTAATTCTTGATTCGATCTCGCAGTGTAACCCCGAGCATAACCCTCTCCATAGCTCGTTGAGCAAAGTTGAGATTTCTTACGAGGTACATAGTTCGAGACTACGTTTCAGCCATAACTTGCTTTATGTCATTACTTGCAACACACATTGATCGAAAATTTTTGTTTTAAGACACTGAGGCTTCCCGAACCTGCCCGTCCGAGCTAGATTCGACGATTGAACTCTTTCTCGAAGTTGACTCTACCTAATTGACTGTTTGTCCCAAGTAAATGTACTCAACAAAACTTCGAGAGTTCAATTCCCAACTGTTACTGGGCTGGGCACAACATGAACATTAGACATGACTTTCGTCTTCTCCATATTCATCTTAAGGCTCACCCTTTGGGAAACTCGGTTGAGGCCATCGAGCATCGAGTATCTACATTCTATTATAATTACGTTATTATTATACATATTTTATTTAATAATTTTAGATTTATATTTATTACAATATAAAAATTTACATAAAAACAATAAATATTATAAAAAAATATAAACTGGAATGCTGGTGGTTAGTTCTGCAGAGTGAGGAACCTGACGATACATGCCGTGTCAAGAAGTACCGCCTTACATATCTGGCCCTTTATCCAGCCATGTGTTTTGGTCGAGGATCTTCGCTAAGACCGTTCGCGGAAACACCAAACGAGGCAATGATTGTCGAATCCACATCCCACATGTCGGTGATCTCGTGAGCCAAGTCCAATTACTTACTTAGTCTATTTTTCTGACCTTTCACGAGATTTTCGTCATATGGGATTGTGACATCGATAAGCATTGCCAGACGTTGGTGTCGATCGATAACCACGATATCAGACTTATTAGCGACAATAGTCCTGTCCGTGATTATAGACCGGTCCCAATAGAGCGTGGCATGTCCATTTTCAAGAACCGTCGCAGATTGTGTCTGTGGTTATGTCTGTGTTTATGCTCACCGTTAGCATAAGCTGAGAACCACCAGAAATAATATGTAGATATGTCTTAAGTGATTCTCCGGGACAATGGCATGCGCGACAGACAAAGATTTTTAACTGTATAGATCGGACAAGACGAAATAATCCGTAATGTGACATTTAGAACCACATGGTACAAAATCGCTCAGTCCATCACCAACTTTACAAGGCTATTTAGCTACGCCATGGCCATCCTGATTACGGCGATCAGGATCAATACTTTTGTAAGAAAAATTTCCCAATGCCCTCTCTGTAGTATATTCTATATATTTAATCTTTTGCCTATACTATTACATCACTTGATGTAATACTATTACATCAACAGACTTTCCTGCCACGATGAGAGCTGGCACACCAAATTTTCCTAAAAATAGACATTATTAGACATAAAATGGCCTTTAAGAAATGAATTTCCATGAAAGTGCAAAGTTTATAAAAAATATTTCTGCCAGGCCAAACCCTGGCACACTTAGCCCATTTTGTACCTATGGTTAAATGCTATTAATTTATATAAAAAATATTGAAATCCGTGTAAGTGCAGTTTTACTGTCACCGGCTCCCCGCCTATATAGGCATCAACCCACTTAACTCTGCTATTATTTATTTATTTATTGATATACAAACGGTTACATTATAATAAGATGGTGGGTAATGTCTGAAACCCTTGATAATAATCTTTTTGGCGACAGATGTCGACCGTACCGTCCTTGAGAATACATTTCCGGTAGTTTCTCGTCTTGATAACTTCGTCCACTATTGCACAGACAAAACCTTCGGTTTCACCGAAGCGTAGCCAGTTTTGCAATGTTATTTTTATTATACTGTTTATATATTAACAAACACATGGAATTGCCATACTGATATACCCTCTTTTGATATGATCTTCACTTCCTATTTCACTCACATTATACTAAAAAAATACGAAAAGAAGCCTGGTTATTATCCTTCTGGTTATTATATTCCTTTGATCTTTTATAATAATTTTTACGTTCCCAATGTTTAAAAGATACGGAAGCTAAACGAAATTCTATAAAATAAGTAGCCTTATTTACCAGTTTTAAGCTTTTTTCGTATAATATTCCAAGAAGATTTACTAGTTAAGCCATCAAAATATTACATAGGTATTACTGTATTAAATATTAAGCATATATATTACATACCTACGTATTTTTCTTGTGTGACCGAGCGATATTGAATTTGATCTCTTACAAGATTTTTTTTGTTGCAGGTCTAAACACAACGTGTCGCGTCTCGCAAAAAAATATTCGCTATCAAGCAGCAATAATCATGTTATTCATTATGTAATTAAGTTGCAATAATCTGTGTAAGTAATTTTAATAATAAAAGTTCGAGAAAGCTTTAAAAGTGGATAATTTAACGGCATCTAAAAGGAATACCGGGCTCACCCCGGTCAGTGATAGGTAAGAATATAATTATCTTTTTTCTGTCTAGTTTATAAGGTTCAAGATTTTTGTGAGTTTAAGAGGCGTATGTCACTTCAATAGGAAGTTCATTTCACTCAATTATTTGTAAACGTCATTCGTTATGTCAAAAGATAAAACTAGGACTTTACAGTTAAAATCATCGTTACTATAGAATTTAGTTCAGTGTAACTAGTTTTCTTGAAAGTGTAGGAAGAATTTTGAAATAAATCACTAACGAAAAGGACAAAAGTAAAAGATGAAATAGTATATTTCGAAACAGCGTAGAAGCAAAGACTTAAACAAGATGTATTAAGAAATTGACGAATACTAAAGAATCCGCAACAACTAAAAACGTGTTTTACATTACTGAATTCTTAAAGGAATTTTATTTTATTTATACCAATTTTGCACCACTGCAACTTTGAACTTAAATTTTTGAACAATATTATCGGTAAACAATTTTATCGTTTCTTTTTTTTATTTTGCAATTCCAAATAAATCAAAGTAAAATTTCATCATTGAATTTACGTATGAAATCCACGAATTGTTTGGTACGGCGTAATGTTTGGTACGTAACAGATAAAGTGTGTGTAAACATCTCTCATATCTCGTAATCATCTTACATATCTCGTTAAATCAATTAGCAAAGTTCATGTTAACAGAAACAAACATTTAATTAAACTGCGCAGGCGCAGTCCGACTCCACTTGGAATAAATCTCTGTGAAATCCACACGCACCCACTATCTGCTTCATTATCTAGGCGAGACGTCGCCATTATTTTGTACTTCAGCATTTGTAAGAGGTTTTATCATTTCTTGAAGGTAAATATACTAACTGTAAATGAAATGCGGAGGGAACTAAATATGTATGTGTTGCATATAGATAGGTATAAGCTATAACTATCCCATTTCACAAAATTTGAAAATGGATAACCTTCGCTTATTATGTATAAAAGATCTGTGCAACACCAATAGAGTCGTAGTGGCACTGTCTTTTGGGACAAGGAGAGAGGATAAATTTTAAGGTGAAGTTAAGGATTATTTCACAGAGGTGTAGCTGAGAAAAATGGTTCTTCTATGCGCGATCATTTACTTAACAACAGTTAGTTGGACAAAAGTTTTAGGAAAAATAGATTCAACATGTGGGTAGAGAAATGCGCTTTGATATGTTTTACTCAGACAATAAACGCAAGAATAGGCGTGCAGTTCTATGTTTTTAGTCTTCTGTAAGAGGACGGTTATTGCAGCCACACGAACTGTCCAAATTGTGACCGCAGAATACTGTATGTATGCCCTGGTTACAAGTATTGTTAGCGAGATTATTCCTTCATGTTTGGATCTTATTATTGTTGTGTTTAATAATGGAAAAATGCATTTTCTATATCACGTAGAAAATACATTTTTTCTTTATAGTAATCTCTTAAGACAAGGACTCGTCGTCAGACCGAACACAACTTTTACCAAAATGAGCAACTTTATAACTTATGAGTTAAGGTGCAGCAATATTGTACAACAAATTTTTGTAGTTTCTTGAAGATAACCGAACAGATTGGAAGATTTTTCTTAAATATTGTGTAAAATATAAAAAAGTAGCCGATTAAAATTTCATTACTGTTAGGAGAAAGCTTTTTTGGGCAATAATTTACTATTTCCTTTTCTCAGAGATTTTTTTTTGTATAAATCTCCCCGATTCAAAAAATTTTGAATATACATAGTCTAATATGCTCTATATTTTTATCTAAGTTTTAATTTTACTCTAACAAGTTACATTAGGTTCTAACTCTAACAAGTTAATTTTATTTTCAAACCATATGTCAAAGTGACGCGTGACTTGACACTTCACGTCAATCAACGACGGTTAATTTATTTGGATATTGTTCATACAAAAACACTAAAATTGCTATTAAAAAATGGGGGTAGGAGTAGGAGAGTGAAATAGTATATTTCATTACAAGTGCGGAAAGGCTGTCATTGCAAAGAGTTCCGACAAATGTCTACCCGAGCCGAGGCGCAGCCGAAGGCGAGGGTTGACAGTCGGAACAAGTTGCAATGACGGTTCCGCACGTGTTCTGAACGACTATTTTTAATACAGTTGCGAAAAAATTAAGCAATTTAATAAAACAAACAACTAAACTAGCAAAGAAAATTTCTGGAAAATGGCGCCAACCGTAGAATATAAGCAGAGATTTTTTTTCTTCACCCATTCTGGTAGGCAAAGGAAACTATGCCCATACAGCCAAGTCTTCAGTAGAATTTTTTTATTGATATGAAATGAAAATGAAATTTAATGAGATGAAATGAAATGAAACCTAACCTAACTCATTCAATCAAATCATTAAATCTGATATTGAAACAAATTAGTAGCTTCTTTTTAGAAATATACGTATTTGCATGAATCATAAAAACTTCTATGATTTTTTTTTAGTAAAAACTTCATGGTTGGTTTTTCTTTTTAATAGACATTATTTTGACAGTTGGGAAAGAGAACGCACGAGTTCGGGAAAGGTAAAAAAAAAGCACGAGTATGTAATAGCCCACATCCCGAACGCTATACGTCCCTGCAATACACCACTTTTTGAGCAACTGTATTAAAAAATACTTTACGCCCTATTCTCATACCTACGAAATATACAAAAAAAAAATCATAAAAATCGGTCCAGCCGTTTCGGGGGAGTTTTGTTACAAACACTGTGACACGAGAATTTTATATATTAGATTGCGTTATTAAGACCTTAACAGAAATGAAGTACTAAATTTAAAACTCACGTCAGCGTCATTGTGTTCTACTGCATTAATCGGGTTGTAATGACAATGACTTGTAAGATGTCCCAATAATAATCAAATATTCACGCTCCGTCAAGCAGGCAGCTAACCCATTCATTGTGTACGAGTAACAGAAAAAAATGCATTTAGATACAATGACAAAAATGCAGTTTCGATCAACGTATAAACAAATCGGACAAATACAAACACTGCATTGAATATATTAATTAATTCACAAATGAACTTACAATTTTTTATTGCAGAATCATTGACGTATATAAATTACAGAATATTTAACGCATCAATGACCCGCTGGGATAGACAGAAATACAATCTAAGACAATTGTAGCCGTGCTGCAGCGTACCTAAGTGTAACGTTCTAACTAGACTTATCTAACTTTTTAAACTATTTACTAAAATTTATTGTGTTATGTTTATGTTCCAAGCACTGTTTATCCTATCTTTTTAGTTAACCGTCATCAGATTGACGGTCCACTTGATGTAAGGCGGCTACCGTCTTCTAACGCCTCAGGTGCTGCAAGAACGCTGCCGACCTTAGTAGGATTAAGGATAACGAATTAGGAAGAAATAGGAAGAATTAGGAAGAAAATTAAGTAGCGGTAGGGCACACTGCGTTTCGCAGTCATTTGGGCAGCCCGCCTGGCGGCAGTGACCACCCCCTTACAGAAGACCACCGTGAAATAACAGCATATACGTGCTGTTGTGTTTCGGTGAGTGAGTAAGGGATGCCAGAGCCCATTTCCTTATCCCCTTCTAATCCCTTATCCTTAATCCTACTGTAGTCGGCAGCGCACTTGCAGCACCTGTAGCGTTGCTTGTGTTATAGGCGACGGTAGCCTACCATCAAGTGGACCGTCAGCCTGTCTGTCGACATAACATAAAAAAAAGGGTAAAATGGACTCTGGCATTCCTTACTCACTCACCGAAACAAAACCGTGCACTCTTTTGAAAGGGATGGGTACTGAAGCCAAACGGGCTTCCCAATTTATGAATGCGAAACGCAGTGTCCTCTGAGAAAATTGGGACCTCTGAGTCAGAGTCTCGCTAACCTTAACCACTCGACCAACGCGCTCTCAATAGCACTTAGTCTCTAGACTTTTGCGGGATCATCCTCAATGCGATGGCCATTTTAAAGTTATTAAGAGCAATATTGACCCATTAATTTTCTCTCAAAACGTAACATTTCCAGACCCCTTGTTGATCCACTCGTCTTATTAATCTTAATTTTTCTCTTCTCTCTTAAAACTATATCTACAAAATTTATTTCTTCGTACTCTTATTTCGAATTATTCTCTGCAAGTTCCATGAAGTAACATTTACTCGTTTAATACGAGTGAATAATACAATATAAACATTACTTAACTATATCTCTAACTAGTTCTCCTCAATTTTGTTTTAAAAAACATCTATATCCTCTATTTCTTCTCTTTCTTATTTCTTAAAATCTACAATAATTGCTACACACAATAAACATACGGAAAATTTGTAATTGGTCTTTTTTATATTTCAGCCTTTTCTTACACTGAATAAATAATTAGTTTTTTAATTCTTAAAATATTTTGTTTTATATTTAGTAAAATGGTAGTCTCTATATTAAATATATAGCGCAAAGGAATGGGTATCTTCATGTGATGTCATAATGCATTCAGTAAATAATTAAATCGTTATTTTTTACACTGTCAAATAACTTCTTTGTGATACGTATTACCTAACCATGATGAAATAATTTATATATAGCATATAAAATGCTATGTAGAAAGATTCATGAATTTCATACAAGACGATTTCAACTGCAAACCAAACAGTCACTTGGCAAGCGTTTTACAGTACAGCTGCAAAATTAATGTGTTTTTGCCACAATGTTAATTAAGTGCTGTGCTAGTAGTAATCGAGGTCATAACAGAACAAAACAGTTAAGAGCCAATTCGCATTTTAAGCTAGGACTCGCGACACATTAAAGTTTATGAACATCTCATGTTACATGTAAAAAGATGTTTCTTTATAGTACAATACCACGCTTTAGACAACAACGTCTTTCGTGTGAAAAGTAAAAAATGAGTTTACTTCCCTATACATTCTATCAGAATTAGTTTCACGTATAAAACACAAAAATGTAACAAAAAGACGAGTACTTTTGCCTTTAAAGTGTTATTATATGGCAAGACACACGCAGTCATAAACTAAATTGCCGGTCTGGTGGCAGTAACCACCCCTTTACAGAAAAACCATCGCTAAATTAACACTCTCACATTTTCGTCCTTATTCCTTATTCTTTATCCTCATAAGGGTGGCAGCGCACTTGCACCCCCTATTTATTTTTATTTATTTTATTTACATTTCAGATAACATGATCCATTTTTAGTTCTTATTTAATTTACATATTATGTACAATGCCTAAAAACTTATTATATGAAAATATTCATAAAATGTTTAAAAATCCCATAGTTATATGGTTTTTAAGATGCTGTTGGCGCTAGCTCTTGTCCTCTCTAGCAACGACGCTGTTTTCTTTCTAATAGTTGCATGAAAACCGTCAGTTCTTGCTTCGGCAAACATTTGAGAGGCACTACAAAAACGAGGCAACCCCATCAGCATCCTAAAACCGTTGTTGTATTGGATTCGCAATACGTTGTTGGATTTCTTGGGGTAGTTGGTCCATAGATTACGGTGGACCAACTACCTTGTGTGTTTAAAGACGTCAGACTGCCTACCAATATTTACTTTAATTTTTTTTTTAAAGTACAGATTAGCAGCTGACAAGCTGACGGTCCACTTGATGGTAGGTAAGGTAGCTACTGTCGCCTATAACACAAGCAACGCCACGGTTGCTGCAAATGCGGTGCCGATTATTTATAGTAGAATTAAGGATAAGGCATTGGGATAGGAAAATGGGCTCTGGCATTCTGAGTCAATGTAAAACTGTCTTTTCATTCAAACGTTTGGACTCCTAACTAAAAGTTATAGAAGTGACTAACGGATCTGATTGAGCGTGTTTCAAAAGTTTGACGCAAATCATACATCACGGCGTTACTAATAATAAAAAGGAGCCATAAACATTACACTTTGCAATAATCTCACGTTGTTTACAGTGGGTCAGTCACCGCATTGATCACTCGTCCGCCGAGTGCTATATGAGTAATAACATTGACATGTATTAAAACTGACATTGTCTGTCGTCAAAGTCAATGAAAATTATTTTTCTTTATCTTTTTTACTCTCAAAACATACTGTCACTGGTATAATTACAATATAATTTTTCAAATTTTTTTTATATCTTGGATTAGACCGGATGCAAAAAGATTAAATATATATAATATATAGAGAGGGCACTGGGATTTTTTTTACAAAAATATTGATGCTATTTGCGTAATCAGGACGGCCATGGCGTAGCTAAGTAGCCTTGTAAAGTTGGTGATGGACTGAGCGATTTTGTACCAACTGGATCTAAATGTCACATTACGGATTCTTTCGTCTTGCCCGATCTATGTATACAGTTGAAAATCTTGTGCCGATCTATGTAACAGTTGACCGACCGGATGTAACTACTAGTGTGTTTTAGTTTTGTGTTAATTTGTGTTTCTTGATTTCAATCAATTAGTAACTTTTGCCAATATAAAATCAATCTTATAATAACCACTGTCAAAAGTCATAGACACAAACCTTTAGTAGGCTGAAGATCCGCTTGATTATAAGTGTCTGCGCCTAGAAATACAAGATACAACAGTGCCAGTAATATTTTAATGCCACATAGCTATCAATACTTGTAAGAGTAAATTGTGGATAGCGACAGTTTATCCCTAACATAACCTAATAACCTAAAAAAACCTCCGCTAAACAGGTCCATATTAGCGATTTTATCTTGGAGAGCAACTATAAAATGTCCATGAAAAACCCAAATCTTTTGACATTTATCAGTAGGTACCTTCAAGAAGAGGAAATTAGATATATATTAAGGCAGTCTTCTAAAATGTAGATAGCGATGTGGCACCCCTAACATAATATGTTGTTATTGTTGCCGCTGCAAAACTAGTTCTAATTCAAATGGCAAACTACGAAATATCCATAAAAGATCTTTTAACACTTATTTGTGCCAAACAAGAAGAAGAAATTGTATATTGAGGCAGTCTGCATAAGTATTCAAAAAGTTGTGTATGTTGGAAGTTCTAACACTTGACCAAGCAAACCTTTTTTCTCCTTCTCTGTCTTAGCGTACTAATGTATCTGCTGTTTACACAATATGTGATGTGATAACTTTGATATTATTATGTGTCTGCAGGTCATATTGTTTCGATCGGCGACAGTTGTAAATCAAATTATTCAGGCCAGTCGTAAAAGACAATCAGTGCGTCTGTAAATGAACATATACTATGTACAACCAAACAAAATCTCAATATTTATGGATGTGGATTTAATATCCCCATTATAGTCCAAGCGCCGGAGCAAAAAAAGTAGGTTCGTAAAAAAATGTTCGGGACCGGCTATTTTTTTTTTGGAATATGTTCAGGGGTGTCCCCTGATTGTAAATCCAAGTTGGCGTCATCGGGGAGGGTGAGCGTCAGCCGCCATCTTGAAAAACACGTTTTATTGAATATCTCGCGAACCGCGCATCGTACGACAAAAATAGTGCAGATCATTTTTGTAGATAATAATATTTTCCATCTTTTTTATTTAAAACTTTTTTCTGTAAAAAACATAGTTTTTTATTTGTAGCGCTTCAAACTTTTTAAAATATGGTTTTTGCTAAATATATAGTTAACGGTTCATGATAAATGAAAAATGGTAATAACTAAATTTGTAGAGCATGAAATTTCCTATAAATTTCATTCGGAACTTTTTCCCGTAGCATTTATAGTTTAGGAGCTGCAGCTAGGTAAAACTTGCACCTCGTACATTATCAGTGACAATATTGCTCGTTTGTATACGAAAACCATTTCATAACGCATAAAATGGCATAAAGTGTTCCAAAAAATGTCAATGCAGCTGTGTAACGAATCAATTAAAATTATAAATAGTGTGGAGAACAACGAATAATTTATCCATCTTTATTGTTGCTTAATATAGTATCATCATAAAAGTTATTATGTAAAAACGTGGCGCATTATTTTACAGGGCGAGTCTAATTCTTTTCGATGTCGACGGAAGACACTCATCTCCTTCTGAATCGATTTCTTCTGCCTCCGCCATATCCGAAGGAGACGAATCGAAGGTTGGGTCTTCTTCGATTTCGTTTTCGATGGCATCTATTACGTCTGGCACGTTGTCGCATGTTTGGCCACTGCAATTCGAGCAAATGATTGAACATTTCAAACCAGGTTTTCAGCATCCACAAGCAGCTCCGCAATATTGTAGGAATGTTGAGGGGGGAAAGTCCGAACGACCCAAAATATATACTACAACTCATAGGCGCATGATTGAATATATAGCATTATAATCTCGTGAATATTTTGCGTTCACTCGACATTTACAGCGTTTTAGCTCCTAAACTATAAATGTTACGGGAAAAAGTTTCGGATGAAATTTATAGGAAATTTCATGCTCTACAAATTTAGTTATTACCATTTTTCATTTATCATGAACCGTTAACTATATATTTAGCAAAAACCATATTTTAAAAAGTTTGAAGCGCTACAAATAAAAAACTATGCTTTTTACAGAAAAAAATTTTAAATAAAAAAGATGGCAAATATTATTATCTACAAAAATGATTTGTACTATTTTTGTCGTACGATGCGCGGTTCGCGAGAGATTCAATAAAACGTGTTTTTCAAGATGGCGGCTGACGCTCACCCCCCCCGATGACGCCAACTTGGATTTACAATCAGGGGACACCCCTGTACATATTCCAAAAAAAAAATAGCCGGTCCCGTACATTTCAAAAAAAAAACCTCTGGCGCTTGGGCTATTATGGATTGGGAACAAATTACTCGGCGTGTTCTATAAATAACCGAAGTATTTAGTAATGGAGGAAATTGTGTTTCGCTTTCATTCGCTTTTACAAGAGATCACCGCAAAATAATTATGCTCGTATGTTGTTGTGTCAGTAAGAGAGCAACGTATTTTGAAGCCTTCTTACGTTAATCACCTTTATAGGCAACAGTAGTCACCATTTATAACGCAAAAAACCATACCCCAGGTATCGAAGGCCCTAATCCTAAGGGTCTATGATCCTATCGAATAATGGTTTCGTCAATTTGATGATTTATACATATATAAAAGTACATCTGGTATGGGTCAGTGACATACATAAATAAATATTGATCAGCTTTAAGCATTTTTAGGGTTCCGTACGTCCGAATAAAAAAAACGGAACCCTTATACGATCATTCGTGTGTCCGTCTGTCCGACCATTCCCTCCCCCCCTTATCTCCGAAACTACTAAACCTAAAATTTTGAAAAAAATACGGAAATTGGTTTTCTACTTATAAATTATAGGAAAACCTATAAAAAGTCCATGATATTAAAATAACATGGTAAATCACTCAATATTGTGCGGATAGGTAACATTGTACGGAACCCTCTTCAAGCGAGTTCAACTTGCACTTGTCCCTTATGGTTTCTTATTGTAATGTACAATTTTAAAGCTGACGAAAGCCGCAAACCATAACATAGTACAACATAACACCTCGTCCAACAGAAGCTTAAAAGTCCAACAAATCTGAAGATATCACGCAGTAATCGAATTCGATGAGAACATTTCTCGGTATAAGTTCGCGTGCTTGATCACCGTTAATATGTACCTATGTAATATGATTACGTGATTGGTCGGCATTCGCAATGTATGGTTCAGCCTTGCCAACGTTATCACACTCTTCCCGGGCCGATGTCTGGGTGACCTTTGCATTCGTCTCTCGGAAACTGGGTCGTCGGCTTCTCACCTTTTTGTTTGTATCGCAGCGGATTGAAATAGATAAACGATCTAGTCCGAACGCAGCCGGAGATGCACGAACACTAATTTGCAAGCGACCGGACTGCAGTGGGCTTACGTTTCTATGTGCCTATGTGCATTTTGCTATTATAGTTATGAATGCTTGAAAATTTTACATCCGTTACCAGTGTCCCTACTCACGTTATTTCAAATCATATCGATTTAAATTTTGAAAACTTATTTGTCGTTTGATATCGCATTTCGTAATGCTTACCAACTTGTTTAATTTGCTATTTCCGCATAATTATTTTATAACATCTTAGCTATAATGCTACAATATAGCTAGACATCCAGCTTAGAAAACATCACCTAAAGCAGAAACAGAAGGTTTAGTTTACAGAAATTTATTTATTTATTCATTTGAAGCCAAGCTTTTTTATGTGTCGGTAGTAAGACAGGCTAATGGTCCACTTGATGGTAGGCGGTTACCGTCGCTTATTAATGCAAGCAACCCCTCAGATGCCACAAGTGCACTATCAACCTTAGTGGGATTAAGAATAAGGAATAGAGTCTACTCATTCACCGAAACACAAGTGCTGTTATTTCACGGTCACCTTTTGTAAGGATTTACTCCCGCCATATGTTCCGTCACCATCAAAACACACCAGACCCAAACCAACTTTGAATAGTTCATTACCAAAGTTCATTCATTCCATACCTCGACCAACGGGCTCGTCAAGGACTTTACAGTAATGTATCAATTCGTCTTACTCGGATTCTCTTAATTATGTTCAACTAGCGACCCGTCCCCGACAAATTATATACACAAACCACCCTCGTTTGTTGCTCCATTTGTGAAATAAACTGCATCAAAATGCGTTGGGTAGTTTAACCATAGGTTACCAGAAAAGCAGGCCAAGGTTGTCCGGTAACTTTATTTTATAACTTTATTTTAACATATCTATACCATACAGAAAGATTTAATGGTATAACATAATCTATACCATTTAATCTTTCTCTTATTATTTCTACTAGACTCTAAAGATTCCATTTTGTAAGTGAAATATCAACGGGCTCTTAAAGCTAAAATCGAAATCACGGTTCCTTTGGACAACTTTCTCTATGTAGATTAAGACTTTCCCATAACCATCTCGATGGAACAACCTATACTTATACATCTAAGTTTAGGTGTACTTACCGTTCATTATCTGATTCGTTTAATCCATGATATTGTTTATAAACGTAGCCACCATTATTAAACAAACGAAATGAAAAGCAATCAGCTTGTTCAATTTATTCTGGGACATTCCACTCAAATCAGCTAAACGTAGCAATTAGTGACACAGCACTTCGGTACGTAATCAAGATGTTGTTTACGCAGCAACGGAAAACTCTAGCAATTAAGTAAAGGTTCTATAAAAGATTATACTAAATCTGACCTCGTAGGCGGCGTCGTTTACCGCCTGATGGACTACTTTAACTGCCTACTTTAACTGCCTCTTACTTGTCCATTAGACCTAATCTCGTGGGATATTAGGTATATTTCTCGCACATTATAGTACACGTACAAAGTGATCTTTAGTTTTTAGTTAAATTAGTTAGTTTAGTTTGACGAGCCTCTTGGTCTAGTGATTAAAGTACTTGCTTTAACGCTCTGTGTCCCGGGTTCGATTGCCGGCTTTGCCAACTGTCTAAATGAACTTTTCATAGTTGGCTCTGGCAAGTAGTGGCAAGGCGCACTGCGTTTTGCAGACATTTGGGCAACCGGTTTGGAGGTATTAACTATCTCCTTACAAAATACCACGCTAAAATAACATTATAATATAATATAATATTGTGTTTCAGGTGAGTAAGTAAGGGATGCCAGAGCATTTAGGTATAATGTACTACGTAGTCTTGTCATTCAGTCAGTCTTCGAAGTTCCACTGCATGCGACGCGTATTGTATAAAATATAGAAGTCGTTAAAATGACCTCATGCGCCGTAAAAGATTGTTCCAATCATATTCGGAAAACAAAAAAAGTCAAGATGTGAACCAGCCAGCTAATTTAATATTATTAAAAGACAATAAATACAATATCAGTAAAAAGTATATTCATTTATAATTTTATTAAAAAAGTAGCATACTCTCAGAGACAAACTGGAAAAGGTACAAAAGCTAACTGTCCGTTGTGTAATGTAATCTTTGAAAGCAATATGTCGTTTCACTATCCGCAACAACGCGTATTTTCCATGGCGCTTTCGATGTTTTGGTCGCGAGTAAACTAATCCTCAAAAAATCTAGCGCAAAATACAATCTAGCGCTACATTTAAATCGTTTATTGTGACAATATCATTATAATTTTAGCGCTGCAGCGTAAATTATGCAAATGGAGTAAAACTTGTACTTAGGATAGCGTCTCTAGTACGTTAGTACATCATATCTTAATGTACCAGAGCCCACTTCTTAAAATACAATGTTTCCTTTCTAGTATTTTTCCTAGAGACGTTAGGAAAAATGTACCTCCGAAAAAGGGACTTTTTATAAATAAATTTATTTATAAAACCGCACTTTTTTCTCTTTATAACGTTAGGATGGAATTTTCGAATATTTTTTTAGTAAGAACTTATTTTTATTTGTAAGGCATAGGCAGGTCAGCCTATGGGATAAAATTTTGACTATGGGTATAGAGGCCACAGCTTTGTTTAAGGAATTTATTAATTACACTGTAACCCACCATGCCAGTATACGGATCTTGCTTTGACATTGAAAGAGACTCAGAGGTGCAGACTGCAGGGAGAACAACTGTCTCACTGGGCTACCAGTGCTGTAAATAATTTTAAATAAAACTAATAGAGTACGTTATGCTTCTAAGGTTAAATGGATTAATTTTGTAATTAATTCTAATTAAGCGGTAAATTCAACTTGCAGTCCACCTTCAATTTTGACGCGTGAACGCGACTGACATGAAATAAATTGGTCTCAGTAATCAACGCCAGCAAAACCAATTACTTATGCCAAAATCGTTCGCATCATTATGTGTTTCCATACCAAGACACGAATGTATTATTTATACTTATATGAGACCAACTTTTGTCCACAACTTCCTCCGTGTGCCTTAGAGGCAGTCCTTTTTCTGGATGAAACTAATTTTCTGTACTCCTGACAACGTGTAAGCAAAATTTTATCATGATCGGTTGAGTAGTTAGGGCGCAAACGTGTAATAAATAAATTCAATTTCGCATTTATTTACAACTAGGTGATGTCCGCGACTTCGTCCGCGTTAAGAAAATAAAAGATATAACGCCTGACAAAATATTGTTACGTGCGGGATGAATTAAGATGCCATATAAGGGCAAAAGGAACGATTTATTTTCACAAACCAAGATGCCTGCCCAAATCACCAAATAAAACCGTTAAACTTGCCTTAATGTGTCGCCGGATCATTGTCGCAGATAACTTCGCAAAAGCTCCGAAGAGTCGCTTTAGTATCGCTGGTTGTCGCACCACTAACTCATCTCGCCCGCCTGCTCTCTTATTTATATTTTACGCCAAATGCCTCGATGTATTTCAAATTTTCCAGAAAATCTAAACAAGATCGTAAACAAGCCATTGAAAGTTCGGAAATGCTATTTCAATTGCTAACCAATTTCCTTTGACACTAGTCGGAAAGGGGCGAGGCCGATAGGGTGGGACGTTCGAGACTTTCGGCTGACGCCTGACTACTTTATCAAGCGTTAGATCTTTATTTTTAGATAGCTTGTGCTCGCGGCTTTGCTCGCATGCAATATTTAGCCTTTGCCCATTCTGAAATTCTGTTCGAACTATTGGTGAAAGATTTTATTAAATCGGATGAGAAGTTTCGAAGATTACATCCTACATACTAACTTTAGCTCTTTATATTATGAGACTACAAGGGGCACACTGAAATGATCGGGAATAGAATATTTCGGATTGAGTTACAATAAAACCTTTTTTAGAATTTGAATACTGGCCTCTTAGAATCTTAATGACATTCAAACAATAATTTTTTTTTATTAAAAACAAAAACTATGCTGGTTTAAAGTTGACACGTCGTTAACAGAAATGAAGCTCACGCGTGAACATTTCCGTGCCATAACTTATCACATTTTTCGTCGCGGCTTATCTCAAGATAAATGTCTCAGCGAAATTGTTTCGATTTATGATGTTGAAGCACCGAGTCAAACGACAATATACCGCTGGTATGCCGAGTTCCGACGAGGTCGTGTGTCGCTCAGCACTGTTTCTTCTGCAGGTCGACCAAGAACAGCGGTCACGCCTGAAAACATCGCAGCTGTGCGAACTATTATATTAGATGACCGTCATGTGACATACGAGCAGATTCGGGCTGTTATCAGTATCGGAATGGCTGCAATTCAGTCGATATTACATAATGAGCTGTGTGTAAGAAAACTAGTTTCCCGCTGGGTTCCCCACAATTTGTCCGAAGAGCAAAAGGCGGCTCGTGTAGATTGGTGCCGGAATACTCTGCAACGCTTCAACGGAGGGAAGTCAAATGCCGTTTATAATATCGTCTCAGGTGACGAATCATGGATTTATTCATACGAACCTGAAAGAAAACATCAGTCAGCAGTTTGGGTCTTCGAAGACGAGGTCAAGCCAACGAAAGTGGTTCGCTCCCGCAGCGTGTCAAAGAAAATGGTCGCTACGTTTGTCTCGAAAAAGGGGCATGTTGCTACAATTCCTTTACAGGAACGCAGAACGGTTACCGCCGAGTGGTATATCACGGTTTGTTTGCCAGAAATGATAACCGAAATCCGAAAAAATAACCCGAAACGTCGCATCATCTTACATCACGATAATGCGAGCTCCCATACGGCTCGGAAGACAAATGATTTTTTGAAGCAGGAAAACGTTGAGCTGATGAGCCATCCTCCGTACAATCCTGACCTGAGCCCAAACGATTTCTTTACATTCCCTAGAATGAAAGATTTATTACGCGGTCAACGGTTTGAAGACCCAGAAGCTGCTGTGGAAGCGTACAAATCAGCCATTTTGTCAACATCAACTTCAGACTGGACTTACTGTTTTAATGACTGGTTTGCACGAATGGAAAAGTGCATTAAGTTGAACGGAGAATACTTCGAAAAACAATAAAACACAATTTAGCTATACCGTGCATGTGGTTTTTCTTATTCCCGATCATTTCAGTGTGCCCCTCATAGATATAAGATGTTACTGAAATCGATCAAACTTAAAACTACATCATAAATTATACTCAGGTTTGAATATTCAGACACTTTTTGAACACCTAAGTTCATTAAGATTTATAAAAACAACCATAAGTACCTAACAAATACACAAGACTTTTAAATATAAATTGTAATCTTACTGAAAAAAAAAAATTAATAAAATAATAAAGCCATTATATTGTCCTTGTGTTTTCCCTTTATTATCGATAAAAGAACTGTGGATCGCTTGTTCGGAAAAACTGCCGACTACAGTGCTCGCTCAGCGGTTTAGTATAGAGTACCCGGCTAACAAGCGAGATAATTCAGCCAGCTCGCTAGGTACAGTCAAGTGTAGAAATATATATCTACCAAACCATTACAAATACATGGTATGTATAAAAGTTCAATAATTTTATTAATTACCACACGAGCTATATATCTCCCAAAATTTTTTGAATAAGTTTTGAATAGCAAATGTTGGAACAATGATTGTTTTTCCTTTCAAATGAATTTAAAATATACTCGTAGACTTCAATGTACATAATCATATGCATATTATATTAATTTTCCGTAGTGCATATTATACCATTATCTAATATATCTTAATACTTACATATCACAGTTTAATATATATCACAATTCATATGAGGTATGTACATATATAATAAACGTTTTTAAAAACATATTTATAAAACGATTCTCTGAATACATATTTATGAACTTGACTCTACCTTGCTTGCCCTTGCTTTACACCCAATTTTCTCTTTTTATTTAATTTATTTACTTCTAGCTTTTAGTTTTTTTTCTGCATTTTCTACACTTTAATAATTTTTTTTTTAAATACTTAGTTTTAAAAATTGTTGATATTTATGTCAAATTTCAATTTAAATTTTTAATGGTATTCCTAGTAAAATAACAAACGGTCTTTCATGAAAAGAGTTACAAAAATTAAAGATTCGTTAAAACGTTTTCAGTTTTACTGTATTTCCAACAATATAAGTGAAATTGCTACAATTTTGAGTATTTTAATATTTTCTTCTCTTACAAGTCATTTGATGCACACCATTTTACATTCTCCCTGTGATATAACAAATAGGCATCATACAGCTGACAGGGTGCACAGAACGTAATTGCGAATTATGCGAGGGGTGAAGGGATGTGCCGTGACCCAATTCCTGTGACCTGGTCACGCGCATTGGCAACCTGACCTCAGACAACTTGATATTAAATATTGATGTACAATGTTTGTTGACGACATACATTGCATATTACTGAAATTCGTTTATGAGAATTAGTGTAAACAGTGTCTGTAATTCATCTATACGATCTGGAAGTTTAAATTTTTAGTTATAGGCATTTAAAAGTAAAAAAAAAACCTGATTCACTTTGAAAATAAATTGATCAATAACTGAATTCACAAACCGGTCATCATATAACCATCATCATCTCAACCGTAGAACGACGACAGCTATAGAAATAGGCCTTTTCAATAATTTTTCAATAACACTGGTCAGAAGAAGCATTGATCCGCAGCCCTTATTAGGTCGTCTGTCTACACACACTGTAAATAGTGAATAATAGTGGCACAGCACACTGCATTCATTCTACAGTAATTCCTCCTGGCGACGGTAACCACTCAATTCCGCCAGCCTGCATTCCAAACTATTCATGATAAAGTTTCTTCTGGAA
This sequence comes from Bembecia ichneumoniformis, assembly GCA_910589475.2. Lineage (NCBI taxonomy): Eukaryota > Metazoa > Arthropoda > Insecta > Lepidoptera > Sesiidae > Bembecia > Bembecia ichneumoniformis. Next base: position 14,261,800 of record OU342524.1, on the reverse strand, counting down.
GGTTTAAATTTAAACGTAATAGGGAAAAGCCAATGTTTTGTAAGCAGGCAACTACGAGTTGCTTTGCTCAATTTATCCAATAGTAATAATTTCTAATTTTAACTCTATTTAATTAACTGTAACTATAGACGATATACCAAATAGTAATGCTCTCATTATTCTATGCTGATATACTAAATAGATACCACTCAATGAAATAGGTGCGAGAAATATCTTCTTTAAAATTAATAGGGAATATGCGTCTAATTCAAAAAAGGTTTAAATATATTTTTTTATCAACATTTTTGCTTTAGAATTATGTCTATGTAAATATTTTTTAATATTACTTCTTTTTCGTTAAGAAAATAAATTTTATAAAAATGTGGGAAATTCAAAATACTTGAAACGGTCAGATCGAATGTGACGTCATAGTCTATGGAATGTGACGTCAAAGTCTATGGAATGTGACGTCAAAGTCTATGGAATGTGACGTCAACGTCTATTATATGTCAACAAGCGTTTGTGATTTTTAACATTATTTTGATTGTATTGTAGACTTTGACGTCACGACAAGCGCGCCAAAAGGGCGGGTGTTTAAAGTTCCCGTAGCTGTTAGTTAATTTTAACTTTTTTTTTGTTACCAAGTTTCTGTTTTTTGGCGCTGAATATTTTTTTTACGGTTACATAACGATATCGTATGAAAATATAAAAAAAAAATCCCTATTGTACACGAGCCAGGTGAAAATTTCGGCAATCATTTCCTCTCGGGCGATACAGAAAATGACATTTTTATTTTTTCACTGAAAGAAACTGAGAGGAAATCACGATATGGTCTGTTCAATTTTAATTTTCTTCTATTTCGAAATAATTTTCGGGAATAGCGAAATACTAATTTTCTCGCAATTTAGTCTGCAAACAAAGTCCCCCGCCACCCCTTTCTGGTATGTACGTTCGCGATGATCTCAAAAACTACTGACCGGATTTTCAAGCGGTTTTCATCTATCAATAGAGTGATTCCTAAGGAATGTATAGTTGTATAATTCATTAAGGTTTTATCCTTAGGTTCCCGAGGGTTTGCAAATTGGAGCATACTATGCACAGGTGAATCACCCCAAGCAGTTCTACCCAAATTCAATAGATGTCGTCGATTCACCTAATTCTATTGTAGTATAACAGATGGCGTCATCAATAGTGTTATATTTTTTATTTTTCATCGCTGACGAAATCGCAAGCACTAGCTAGTTTTTTATAAAAGAGCATGTTGGATTTGACGAACCCGTTGGATGAGTGGTTAGGGTGCTTGCCTTAACACTCTGTTCTAATATTCCCCGAGTTCATATCCTGGCAGGGTCAACTTTGAAAAATGAACTTTTCAAATTTGGCTCTGGTCTGGATCTGAAAAGTAGTGGCAAGGCACACTGACAGTAACCACCCCCTTACAGAAGACCACTGTGAAATAACAGCACGTGTGCTGTTGCGTTTCGGTGAGTGAGTAAGGGATGCCAGAGCCCATTTCCCTATCCCCTCCCAATCCCTTATCCTTAATCCTACTGTAGTCGGCAGAGCACTTGCAATAGCTTTGGCGTTGCTTGTGTTATAGGCGACGGTAGCCACCTACTATCAAGTGGACCGTCAGCCTGTGTACCAATCTTAACATAAAAAAATGATAAGTGTTAATTATGTCACACTTACACAATTATGTACCATACCTTTCAGAAGACTCGTTGAGAATCTTCTTAGATATCTCTCAAATTAAGATCACAATAACCTCAGTATAACTTTCATCAAATTATATTATCGTCTAATAACTTGAGATGTTTTGTATCGTTAAATATTAACATCTATTAACATTCACTCTCAAGTCGAATGAGAAGTGTAAGAGAGGGGCAAGAAGGGATATGCAAGATGTGTTTACATTTATTACAAAAATTATAAAATTAAATTAAAAACACTTCGATTATTAAAAAATAATTCTACTTCCTAAGCTCATATACTGTTTGCAAATTATATCAAAACAGTTTCCATGCTTAGTATCTTGTTTTATGGCCAATTCAATGTTAAGAACAGCCTAAGGGTTAATTATATTTAAATTCACTTTTTATGCAGCTATATTTAGGGTGGTTAAAATAAGGTCGTTTACTTTCCATAATTTCCAAGTAGGAGCAGTTCTTTAAACCCGATTTATCATTTCTTGTTATTTAGTGAATTAACGAAATAAATTGCGTCCTCGGGAGGCAGTGGTTTGAAAAATTCTACAGCTCATCATAGACTCACAAATATACCAAAATGTTGGGAAACCGTTCACGTATCAAATTACTGTCACGTACGCCGGAAAATGAATGGGCATGTTTGTGTTCACACGTGTAACAAGATTAACTTCTCCAGGGATCATTTGAATTGTAATTTAACACTCGGTGAACAAAACGAAAATTACAAGGCAGATGAACAAATCTTGTGTAAACTTGAATTACCTCCAAAGTCTTATGTCTCCACTCAGGTAAATTACAATCAAAAATACGACATAGTGAAGCCGGGACACACACACACACACACACATACATATATATATGTTTGATGATGAAATGTTCTAATAGAATCATTAAATTCGTCCAAATAAATTACAGTAAAACATGGTAAAACTACGAACGTTCACACTTTATAGAAGTTGTCCGGTGTCTAGTTCACTTTAGAAGTCCTTGGGTGTAGTCGTAATCTGATTCTCACTTCTGTTTCTTATTATCTAAGAATAAATTGAAAACTGCATTCGAATGACGCATAGGTACGGTTATGAACTAACGCCTAGGGAGCGATGACCCGATGATCTTGAAAATACGCACGGTTCGCCCACGTTCTCGTGTTTTAGGTTGAAAAAATAAAACGGTTGCCACTTTTTACTATTCGAAATTGCAAACAGACTTCACATCAATAAACGACAGGATTGAACGGTGAAATAGATCTGTTTTCACAAATACGTAACCCAAATAAACAATTCTTTTGAATTTTTAATGTAAAGTTCGATATGATGGTAGGTGAGCAGGGCCGGATTATCCAATAGTCGGTGTAACTGCTTAGGGGCCCCGAGCTCAGTAAAAAAATATAAAAACATTTTGAATGAAAATTTTATAATAAGATTTGTACGTAACAAATTCTTAATAACAATATTACTGTCCTGTTTTTTTATACTACTTCGTCATAGTTTAGTACATTTCGGAACGTATTTCAGTTTATTGAAGAATAATATACATATTTATCGCGACGATTTTAACTCTTCAACTCTTCAAGATCTAATACAATTTTTAATAGTGTAGTAAAAACAGAGTAATTATAAATAGAATTGCATAGTTGAGGAAGTTAAAAAACTGTTAAGGAACCCTGAGACGATGCCGACATAGTTAATCCGGCCCTATAGGTGATTTGCGTCGTCTAAACACAAGTAACCACGCGAAGAAATATGCATGACTGATGACGAGACTGATAGGATGTGACAAGGTGCAAATAGACATATTCGATCCAGCATCCATTAAGTACACGTGCTGTTATTATACAGTAGTCTTCTGTAAGGGGCAATTACCTATGTGCTAATCAGTAATTGAAATTTCAATTTCAATTACTTTTAACATTTGTAATTAATTACCTTTAATTGATTAAATTCTATTAGACTATTAAAACATCGCATTGCCCGCGACTTCATCCGTGCCCCTTTTTCTTAGGTGTTAACATTTATTCAATCTTTATTGATTATTTTTAGATGATCCCTAGGGAATATGAAAACATAAAAAACTCATACAATATTTTTGGTACGTTGTAGTGTTTCGAAAAGTCTTTTTATTAATATTCAATTAACGTGGGTACTACCTGGTACCTCGCCCGCGGTACCAGCTAGTACCCCCGTTAATATATGAGCAGTGTAATGTAACGCCTAACATCTTTATTGCAGTTAAGTATAGCTTTGCCAGACTTTAGATGATCCTTCGGGAACAGTACTTTTTTCTGGATGAAAGGTACCCACGTCCTTTCCTGTATTCTTGACAACGTGTATGCAAAATTTCATCATGATCGGTTCAGCAGTTTAGGCGTGAAAAGGTAACAGACAGACAGACAGAGTTTCACATTTATAATATTAATTTGGATTTTTATAATTTTTATAAATATTCAATTATATTAATTATATTGAATTGTTAATGATTATTTATAACCATAAAATTGTTATAAATAAAAAATATTATTTTGTATCAATCTCCTACAACATAAGATACAAAAATAACATAAAAATAATTATATCATATACATTACATACAAAAATAAAGTTTAAATAATGAAATTAAAAAAAATACCACAATGAAATGTTACTAGTTCTTTCCTTTTAATCTTTGGAAACTATTTTACGTAAACTAACTTTAATGAGAAATTCATTTAAATTAGATCACGTAAAATAGTTACTATCATTACACGGAAACTCTGGTTTAAGTAGTGCGCAGTAGCTAATGTGTGTCTCCTACCAACGTACATTCCTAATTACAATACTCTATTCTCAACTTGTACTAAACTTACACAGGACACAATGTTAAAATACAGTCTTGAATGCAATGAATAAGTAACTTTTTAATAAGGTATTTCGTGAATTTTTTAAAATAGAGAAAAACAATACAATTACATTTAAAATGGCGTTACTAAAAAAAGCGCGGCAACAGAAAATATTAATCGATATCCATCAAAACAAAAACGATGATAATTCATCATCGCTCGCTATCGCTAAGTCAATAAAAACTATATCAATAAAAAACATCGTACAAATACATAAAAAAATATTGTTTTAAAAAGATAAGTACTTACCCAATGAATCCTTCGATTTTTATACATGATTGTTTTGGGCCCACATCGGAACTCAGCATTTTTAAATTTTATTGTGGAACTAGCTGAGCCCGCAACTTCGTACGCGTGGTATTCGGCATAGCGTGTAACTTTTTTGTTTTATTTGTAAACCGATTGGAATGAAACAAACACTAAATGTTACGGGAAGCTTGCTACATCAGTGAAAACCGCATTCAAATCGGTGAAGCCGTTTCAGAGATTAGAGTGCACAAACGCATAGACAAAGAGACAAAAATTTTAAAAACTATTTTTTTTACCTCGGTGACAATAAGTACAACGTGTACAAATTGTTTTTTGAAAAAAATATTTAATATACAGACACGGCTCGTTTACGATTTTATGATATGCATAGATTGAGCATATAGATGTATAGATCTACCAATAGGATTGCTGAATAAAGATAAGTAGTAAAAATACGTGATAAGTAAGTAAGTATACATAGTCAGTAGTAGTAGTAGTAGTAGGACACACTGCATTTACCATCATTTAATAACTAGAAAGTCCTTTTGGGCCACTAAACCCCTTCCAGAAAATCTAACTGAAATAACAGACATTATTCACAATTGTAACGATGTTTTTATGTTTAGTAAGTGAGAAAGGGATGCTAGAGTCTATTTATCTATTCTCGCCATGTTCCTTACCCTATCAAGGTTTTTATTAGGTTACCTATTCAATGCTTGCTTCTGTCCATAGGTCACTGAATACACTGAATCCATAGGACACTGAATGTCTAATCAAATTATCAGTCTGTGGATAATTATAATCGGACCAAGCGATGCGCACTGCTAAGGATTGGAACTCTGCGGGCGCGGCGTTTGTATTTCCGAGCTCATATAACCCAAATCTTTTCAAGTTTCGAGTGAATAGGCATCTTATGGGTGAGCTCGCTCCATCGTCGGCTTCATATTTCCTACACGGCTAGATACTGGCCAAGAGCAAACCCATCCTTAATAAAAAAAAATCTGTCCCCCGAATTTTACCTACATTGAATGAAATAGTATAAATATCTATTTTAAGAAGCAATTAGGTTAGTTAATTTCACATACAAACTTATTTTTTTACCATTAATGAACAAAATTGTCGTCTACCTACCCATTTTATCCAGGTGTTCATATCATAGTTATCTTACCCTACTTGTATTGGACAGGAACGTGCAACCTTAATGTGACCACGGTCTGATATGCACTTAACTTCAGCAAAGTTACCAAGGACTGTGGAAATTAACTAAGATAACATCGTTACCATTCCAAAGGTGTACGTACAAGGACGCAATTTACTTTGTGTTTGCACATTAGAGTACGATGGATAACATAATTAATATTTATCTGTATCCTTTTATGCAAATATACTGCAATCAGATGATAGGATAATGATAGGAGTAGGCTTTCGTGAAAGCAGCTGCCTATAGGACTGATATGACAGAGCATGAACATTTCGTCTGTAATTTATGAGATATTCTACAAACATTTACAAAGCATAAATAACCAACAATAGGTATACTTAACTATAAAAAAGTAGTACAAATACAGACTTGTATTAAAGAAACCGTAGAATAGATTGGAATAGAATAGAAAATCAGTATAACTTGGAAACGTGTGTTTGAATATATGTTTGCAAAAAATCTAATCAGAGAGAGACCCATAAGTTACTGGATAACAAGCTCATAGTCAAGTTAATCAATACATGCTGAAATTGTACTTAATATCCAACTATGTACGCTGAGCTGAGCCCGCAACTTCGTACGCGTGGATTCGGTATATCACGTAACTTTTTGTTTATAAACCGATTGGAATGAAACAAACACTAACTAATACGGGAAGCTTGCTACGACACATCAGTGAAAATAGCATTCAAATCGGTTAAGCCGTTTCTGAGATTAACGAGCACAAATGCACAGACAAACAGACAAAAATTCTAAAAACAATTTTTTTTTTATATTTAATGTACAGAACATTTATTATATGTTTACATAAAGAGCCCACAGATATTCGGTGAGTAAAAGATTTTAATCATCATCATCATCAACAGCCTGTTTATATGTCCCCACTGCAGGGGCACAGGCCTACCCTCTCAACAAGGGCGTATGTTCCACATGGTCCACCACGCTGACCCAGTGCGGGTTGGTGGACCATGTGAAATGCGCCTTAGAATTTCTTCTTTACTTTAAAGAGGTTTTCTCGCGATGTTTGAGAGAAGTCCCTAAACGCATTTAAGTTTTTAAAAATAACCCATTGCGATTGCGGTAGGGGACGTGACCGGGGATCGAACTCGGACCTCTCGATATTATAGGCCACGTCTTTCCCTCTGCGCCACCGACGCTCTAAAGATTTTAATAAAACGGATGTTTTTATGTAGAAAAAAATAGCTAATGAATCTTAAATTTCATTATACTGGGTGTTCTAAGCTACCTTATACCATAGAACATAGTTCAGTGAACCGCCCCCATCTCCGTATAATAATGCACCTCTAATTTTAACCTAACTCGTTTCACCGAGCTTCCAACGCTAGCCAGATGACACGGAAAATGAAACTTTGACAGAAGCTACGTTCATTTGCTATTCACTGCTACAATTTTTTTGATACTTACTCATTATTTTTCTCTCTTAATTTTTAAAAAATTCAATTGTTAGATCCCACAACAATAAAATGACTTAATTCTAATCGTCTGTTTCCAAAATACCTACGCAACAAAACAATAAAAGGAGTTCCTTTTTAAACTACATAATTGAGGGATCTCTCTTGTCCCCCTTGATGATGCTTGTTTACTTGTAGACGACGGTGGCCACCTACCATCAAGTGAACCGTCAGCCTGTCTGCCAGCCTCAATAATATTTAAAAAAAAACTCAATTGTACTTTTACCTGAGAAGCCTATATCCAACAGTGGAATGACACATGCTAATGATGATGATATCTGAGATTATAAATTACGAATTCGATGCAGTTTTATTAAACGAAAGTTGTAAACTACTAGCGATCCGCCCCCGGCTTCGCCCGGGGTGTAATTTTTTTATATATATAAACATTTCCCGTTTATCCCTCTTTCCATAAGTGAAAACCGAATTAAAATCGGTCTACCCGTTCACGCGTGATGCCGTGACCAGGGAAATAGGCATTCATTTTTATATATAGCAAGATATAAGTACATATAGGTATAGACATTTTTTTTCTCTGAAAATAAGAATGCATTTGAAAAGGAAATAAAAAGAATACGGTTAGATATAAGTGACATGTTTAATTATACTTACAACTATTATCTGTACAAAATTATTATTCATCAATTTACGGAAACCCTTGATTGGATTCTAAGATTCTAAGCGTAAAGGGATATTTAGTTCGTTCTTATTATGTAGAATTTAAATGAAAAACACACAAAGCAAAAATCTTGTACCTAGGTACATAAATAAGGTATTATCTAGTGTTTATATTGATAAACACTAGACCTAAATGTAAACCCAACTCGTTCAGGAGAACGATTTCATAGAACCCTCTCCACAAAGTAAATACACATATTATTCTGTCTAAGTTTCTGATCCATTAAGTACACTTATATTGACTACTACTGTGTACTTGAATAGTCGAAAAGGGAAGTATTTTAAACTAGCTTTCACCTTCGTCCTTGAATCTTCATTAATTACAGCCTATGTGTGTTATATTTGCGTTTAAAATATATCATATTAAAATTTCATCAAAATATGTCCAGTATTCTGTAAAAATATCCTCATAAACTTTTGCATTTATGGTGCTTGTAGAATTTTGAAGTTGCTTTACAAATAGGCGTATTGCCACAACGCTTTTAAATTTGGTAAATAAATTATCATTTCGGGATCCGAGCATTTTAATTTAGCCTATTAAAAAAAAAGTATAGCTCTTTAACATGAAAGTTTCATCAAAGCGAGATAAATGCACATTTAATACAAATTGTACAGTAGAATTGCAGTCCTTTTGCATATAATAAAGACCTCGGGGATAACATTTCAGCGAAACACTCATCCGTCCAATTCAATTAGGAAAGAAAATAGCAGCAGTAGCGCAACGAAAGTTCCACTTTCTTATTCAAATAACCCTTCGGTGGAGACGGGAACAAAGGCGCTCTATTCATTAATACAATCTGTAGCTGGTTGTGTACTAACTAACCGATACACATTTAAAGTATCCTATGAAAAGAATGTCATTCGCATGTCAGTTTTTACATACAGGGCCGGCAAGCAAACAGGCAGACACAAGCACAGCATCGCTGGAACTTTGCTAATGCTAATGTACTCACCTATATTGACGTCTCCGCCATTGCAATGCTTCTGCTGAAGAAGACTACTTTTTTATTTCAGAAAAATATCATACGTCCTTGTTTGAATATAAAGAACGTTATTGTTTTACAGTAAATATTAAAATATTTAAAGAAATATTGCAAAGTTCATTTGAATTATTCATTATTGCAACCCAGAGATTAACAAAAAGATTATTATAAAATTATATATTCAAATGCTATTGGAACCCAAATCGTAACATAATCCTATGAAAACACATTCGTAAGCCATAATCTAATACCTTCAAAGGCTCCTCAATAGATCCGGACCGAAATATTAATTCCCGCAGGACTCTTGGGCCGGGCATCCTTGTCCTCGCAATGCTATCCAAACTACCGCCCTAATGAGATGAGATAAGTGTAAGTATATGAAGTGATTTCCCTTGCGAACCAAGCTAAATAGTGCTAGATGAAGTACCCTTTCAAGGTTCACAGATCGGGATCGTTGACAAGCAAAAATATTACACTCAATACTTTGGTTAGCAACAAATTTTGCTGTTAATTTAAAAGACATCATTTACATTTAATAACATTTGCCGCTCTTTGTAAAGAAGAATATAGGTTTAAGGTTAAGAATATGTTATTAAGAATTATTAACTTATCGAAACAGACCTTGTCTCATAAAACAATAGTACATTACTGTCGAGGCCAGAAATAGAGCAATTTTGGGCCGAGTATTAAAAGTACGGGGCGAACCGAGTACCTTCCAAGTGAATTTAAAAGGCCGATGCGAAAGCCGAGGCCCTTTTTAAACCAACGAGGCCGTTAATTGCTACTTCGGCCGAGACTTGTACAGTACTTTTCTCTAAGTTGCAAGGAAATAATAGGCAAAAACATGCAAAAAAAGAAAAAACAAATTTCATTTATGTTGAAAGTGATATTACAATTTATACAATTCGACAATGATAGCTGAAACCAGGAAACATTTTGTCAGGTAAAATCCATTTCTTCCGATGAAATGCTAATTTTTTTATGCAACAACTTGTAAATGTAATGTTGTAATGTTCAAAATATTTGTTAATTCAAAATAGAACTGACGGTATGAATAAAACAAAATGGCGGTCGTCTGTGTCTGATATTGATTGCGCCTGGGTAATCTAGTTGGTAGCGATTTAAAACTGTCAAGCAATTTCTATTATTGTCCTCTTGGACATTGTCGGCGCGTGCGAACAGAAAAGAATCGATTAGTGTATTCTTTTTTTAAAATAATGGAGGCATTTCCGAGCAAGTGGGAGAATATTAATATATTTAATTATTAAGATTAAATTAAATAAAGTATAAAATTTCAATTACACTTTGTTCGCTCGAATAAATGTGGTACTTAAGTCACATATACATTTTCCTATTCTTTAAGGATAAGGGTGCAAATGGATTCATGTGTTATATGCTATTCCCAGGGTGATCCGAGCCGCATGAGGTGTGAAACGCCCAAAGACGCTAAAGACACCCTTACCACAATATAATTAAGCACATTTTTATCGACCAAACTTTTATAATATTGACTTTGATACTATATTTTTCTTTACACCACAATACGAGTATATTAAATACAACATCCCATACAATCAACATACAATACCTACTTACACAAAACAGAGACAGAGGTGGACAACGATATGGATAAAGTGTTTATGCGATTTTTTTTCTAATAGCGAATAGATTAAGCGCATTTAAGCTGTTTACATAGTAATAAAAATTAGACTAGCTTTTTTCTGTATATGTATTTACTTTTGTTAATGCTTAAAAGTATTTTGGATTGTTAATACAAATTCTTCGTTTTTAGGGTTCCGTACGTCCGAATAAAAAAACGGAACCCCTTATAGGATCACTCGTGTATCCGTCTGTCCGTCGGTCACAGTCAATTATCTCGGAATTTACTAGACCGATTAAATTGAAATTTGGTAAACATATCAATTTCTGTGACCCAACCGCAGAGATGTGACGTGAATAGATGAAATCTTTATATGGAAGGTCATTTTTGGGGGGAAGGTGGAAAATTAATTTTTTTTTTTTGAAAACTGCATCGTGTGACATATCAAATGGAAGGTCTTGTTGTGAAGATCTTAAATGTATTTTTTTGTAATTTTTAAATAAATAGTTTCCAAGTTATTCAAGAAAATAGACGAAAATTGAACATTCCCCCCCCCCTTATCTCCGAAACTACTCAACCTAAAATTTTGAAAAAAAAAAATACAGAAATTAATTTTCTACTTATAGATTATAGGTAGAATAATCTATAATGAAGTCTATGATATTAAAATAACATGGTAAATCACTCAATATTGTGCGTAATAAAACATGATAGGTAACATCGTACGGAACCCTCTTCACTCGAGTTCAACTTGCACTTGTCCCGTTTTTTATCATACCTTGCATTTAGCGCCTTTAATTATAATCTTCAAATTGGAAGTATTTAAATTAAAAATTGAATATCGACGAATTCAATTTTCTATGTTCTGTTTCGAATATTCTGTTATCTGATCGCTACTTCTATGTTTTTGTTTTTTTATTTATTATTTGCAGGAGACCCCTAATATTTAGTCTATAAGACAGTATGAGTCAAATCCTTTTCTGAATGATAAAAGACAAATGCTATACTTACGTACCAATGAAAAGAGAATACAAAGAAAAAGAATGTCTATTTGTATTTTCGTAACGAACTAACAATTGGGCTGAAAAAGACTCTATTTAAAATTCCGAGACAGAAAAATTCTTTTTATTTGTATATATTTTTATTTGTATATGAATTTCAGTTACGTACATAATGAAATTTGTTTTTAGTCTCCAAGAAACGTTGGTCAATAAAAATTAATTTACCGACAAACTGCGACAAATAGTACTAAGAACTTGGAGACGGTGTAATAGAGCGACAAATTGCCATCATTTAGAACAGACGAGGAACACGTATCTCAATGTAGCAGGGTCAGGGACGAACGGCCCTGTTCCCTCAGAATGATCTAGTTCCCTTTGGCAATGAACACTCGTCTTTATCCGCTGTACTGCAGGAGATGGGGGAGGGTTGCGATGAAAAGAGGGAGAGACGAGGGGAAAGGATAAGAGAGCTGCGCATTGCTCCTGGCTATTCATCCGTCTTGAACTGATAAAATGCGCTTTTTAAACTAAAATTTTCGCAGTAGAAAAACGAAATTCAATTTATTTTAATTATCGCCCTTCTTCGGTGCGTTTTGCAATAAACGGTGGGATCGTTTATTGTTATTGCGATAATAAGCACAACTGCTCGAAATTCATTGCTGTAAAGTTTATCTAGATAATAGTTAATATGTTCTGAACAAAATGAGTGTTTTTTTTATTTATAATTACAGCACTTATAACCGCAGCCTGTAAATTAAATTACTTGTAACTTTTATGTGTTGAGAAAGCTCAAATAAGTTCCTCAGCGCGCAATGCTTTCCGTGTCCGGAAAAGGATATTTGAATAAGAATTAAAATCGCTGAATTAAATCATGAAACAAGCTGAATTTGCAGTGGGCAATTCACTAATGTCCTAGGACTAACAATTGTTGAGAAATTTGCGAACACATACCAGTAGACACTATGATAAATGGTCTACCAGGTGAAAGTCCTGTCAAAGCAAGCAAAACACGTGGAATGAGGATAGCTTGCGCTGTGGAGATCTACACGGAAAAGAACGATATCATGTTTATGACCAGCAAGAGGCGTCTATCGATTGGTAATGATAATACCTGCTACGAATAAGTTTTTCACACGCGACCATAATTTAATTTTTTCGACGAGCCCATTGGTCGAGTGGTTAAGGTACTTGCCTAGCGTTCTGTCTCAGTTGTCCCGAGTTCGATTCCCAGCATATACAACTTTGGAAACGAACTTTTAAAAGTAGGCTCTGGCCTGGAAGTAGGGACAGGCGAAACTCGTGGAATAACAGCATGTATTGTATTTCGGTGAATGAGTAAGATAGCTGGAGCCCATATCTTTATCCCTTTCTAATCCTTTATATCCTTAATCCTACCTTTGGTGTTGCTTGTGTTAATAGACGATGTTATAGCTACCTACCATCAAGTGGACGAAGCTAATTTAGCTTGGTCCATATGATTAGCTATTTGGTTCGGGACCAATTGGCCGGGGTTAATTTAATAATTTTATTAAAATATACATAAAATTACCCATTCACCCGTCTCTTATTTGATATTCCCCACTGGCCCGAGGAAGATAAAAATTTCCCGTTTCAAGAAGAATTTCTTTTTTGATGTTTCTTAAAGACACGTTGTTAGTTCTTATCACTGAACACGCTGGTCGCCGGAAGTAACTACCGCTTTACAGAAGACCACCCTGATATATAAGCATTTGTGAAGTATTTCGGTGCTTAAGTAAAGAATGACAAAGCCAATACTTCTACCTCAACTTGTTCCTTAGTCTTCATATCAAATCCGACAGCGGTTTTGTATCTTCCCTGGTGTGCTGGTTAGCCACTAAGTATTATTAGTGACCATCAAGTGAATCGCATATTTATCGTTTAAAAAATATTACATATCGCATTCATACAAGGCTTGTACCCTAACATTATTATTGTATTGTAAGTTACTTTTAATTAGCTTTAAGTTTCAAAATGAACATTCATTTTCAAATGATTAATACTGCTTATGTTTACGTGAATGGCATTTTTGCGCAAACTGCTCATAAATTTAGCTTAACGGTTAGCACAAGGGAAAGAACAATGATTGATGTCTTTAATTCCAGCTGGAATTGAACTCGGCCACATATGAGTAATTTAACTAGTTTTAAAGTCCAGTGCAACGATTCATTTATCACAAAGAATTTAATATTTTTGCCTTCACGTAAAAATTCTCCCATTAGGGGTTGCAGACGATTTGAGTTGGCGCGTCATAACTTATTCTTCTGCTATAAGTGAGTATAGCAATCCTAAAAATCCATGTAATATACTAAAAATTTAAGATTTCTTAGATTACAGAGAAACATCGCTGGAGATATCATTTTACGATTATGTATAATCATTATAATTTAACAAAACTCGTTGTCGACGTGGGCACCTACGCCTATTAACAAGGCTTACTGCACGAATGTGTCAACGATTGCTTTTATACAAATATATTATCGCTTCGAACAGCCAACATAAAATGAAGTTAAACGCCGCTGTTGTTGCTGGCTCTGGGCTAAATTTACGACAGACGTTAAATTATGTACACTAGACACCCAATCGCATTTCAAAACTTTTATGCTTGCAGAAACATGGATATAGTTTTAACATAAATTAAACTAATAATAAAATATATGTATGTATGTAACTCGAGTTGACGATAAAGAGATTATTAAATAAAATTTGCTACATGAAACTTCTGTAAGGGAGAGGCAGTAACCAGTCGCTTACAGAAAAGACTACCGTGAAAGCGTGCTGTTGTGTTTCGGTAAGGATGCCAGAGCTCTTTTCCCTATCCCCTCCCAATCTCTTATCCGTAATCCCACTAAATATAGTCAGCAGCGCAATTGCACCACCTACGATTTATATAAAAAAGGAGAAAGATATATAAAATTATAATAATTATTATTTCTATACATGTAATGGATATTATATAATATTAATTATGTACTTAACCGATTCGACTAACATGTTCCCGATGGTGGTCTCGGCTAGGGAATGCAAGGGTAGGCTAAGGACTTTTACGAGATCTCGCGAGATTGGTGATGTTTTTTTTTTCTTTTTATACAAATTGTCACAACAATAGGATTTTTGTTAGAGAAATAATATGTTTGATGTAATATTTAATATCATTTATTTGTAACAAACAATCAGTCTTCTTTTTAAGTTATTTAAGAAAATAAAGATTAATTTTCAAAATTTTGGAAATAGCTTCACAAAAAACATCAAGTTTTGCTCTGTTTAACACGCCAATTTTTTTAAGTTAGAGTTAGTCTTTCCTTCCAAATCACACCTTTTTTTTTTTTTACGAGGAGAAATCCATTTACGGATTCCCTACCGCTGGCTAGGCGGAAGGGATATGTGGGACTCACCCAGTCAAGGGACTGGTCCTACCCATTAAAACTCCCCGGTGTCTCCTTGCCCTTTGAGCGGGGTGGACCGGGTTCTGCCGAGGCAACAACTCCGATCCACCCCAGGGCAGCCTAGTCATTGCTGACTAGACTTACTCCAATGGGGGATTGCCCGGAGACACCCAGGCAATCCCCAGACGGGGGGGACCTTGTGCAGGCACACATAGCTCGAGCCATGTGTGCAGGTCCCCTAGGGCATTTGAAGACGAGCTTGGTATGCCCGCATTCTCCTGCCCAGCCGCCTGCGTCTGAGGGAAGCGAGACCGGCCTCTTCCTCTCGCCTCCTCTCAGCTGCCTCCTTCTGTGATATGACATCATCACAGAAGGAGGCGACCGCTTTCCAGGTGGTCACATTCCCAATCATGGCTCTTACCATGATTGGCAATGTGACCTCTCCACCTCCCAGCGCCGCCCTCAACTCCCGACGCTGGGATCTCCAAGCCGAGCACTCCTGTAGTGTGTGCTCGGCCGTGTCACCACTGCGGCGACTCCTCCCTTTTTATATTGTGCAGGTAATGACCGAAGCACCCGTGTCCGGTCATTACCTGCACCATATGGAAGGTGAGGTCACCTCGTGGGCGCGTCACCCATTCCTCCAAAACCGGACGAACCGCGAGGATCGTCCGGTGGCCGGCGGTAGGCACACGCAGAGCCTCACTCCATTTTTGCAAGGCCCACTCCTGCGCCTCTGCGCGGACCCGTCGCACTTCCTCGGCGACGGGTCTCCCTCCTTGGGACCTTGCGGCGACCCGATGCCGATGCACCTGGGACAGAACCAGGGCATCGACATCCCACGGGAGCGTGCCTGCTAACACGCAGGCGGCCCCGTGGCTGACAGTGCGATACGCCCGCACTGCCCGGATCGCCATGACCCTTTGCGGCCTCCGCAAAAGGGCCCGGGTGCTAGGAGTGAGGGACTCCGCCCACACCGGGGCTCCATAGAGTGCCATCGACCTTACCACCCCGTGGTAAAGTCGACGACACGCCAAATTCGGTCCTCCCAGGTTTGGGAGGAGTAGTCCGAGTGCGGCTGCGGCTCTCGTCAGCCGTGGAGCCAGGAGCTTGAAATGCTCCTCGAAACTCCAGCGGGGGTCCAGTGTTAGGCCGAGATACTTAATGTGCCTCTCGACCGAGATCCAGACCCCCTCCACTCGGACTCGAAGCCCCGGAGGGATCCTGCGGCGTGGGGGATTTCCAAATCACACCTAAACTCAACCTTGTTCGAAATGTCGAACCAATAAAATATAATCTTCGATCAATAACATATAAATTCGAAATTGATAGCATAAACTAAACTGAGCACAAATAATAAAGTGTCTAACTGATGTTTTAAGAATTGCCAAATTTCAATCAATCTAAGTTCACTTTGCTCTGGGCTTCCAACAAAGTCGGTAACTTGAAATTAAGTAAATTAAACTTAAATTATAAATGGTATCGCTTGAATCGCAAACTACACAACAAAGTTTATACGAGCCTCGGATCCGTGAACGGCCGCACAATTTGCGCTAAACAAAAGACTTATTTACGAACGACTTGCCCTTTCAACGAATGTCAGACGAAAATCGTACAACATCAAAGAAACCGTTTATGTATCACGTTTCGAAATGAAACGCGGGAACGCAGGCGCTGAACTGAACACAGTCAAGGCGATTACATCGGCGCACATCCGGCGTACGTCCGTTCCTTGAAAAGAGCTTTGGACTTACTATACTGAATTCATGTAGGTAGTTCTTGTATTTCACGAGTGCATGTGCATATTGACCATAACTTCATCATCAACATCAGTCGACAGCAGGTCACAGCCTCGTAGACCTCTAGAGTCTACTCTGTTTTGTAGTTTAATTTATCTATACCTACTAATATTATAAAGCTGAAGAGTTTGTTTGAACGTGCTAATCTCAGGAATTACTGGTTCTAATTGAAAAATTATTTTTGTCTTAAATAGTCCATTAATCGAGGATAGTACGATAAATAGTATTATCTATCTATAACCAGAGTCCAGTACCGCGCGCCCCATGCGCACGTCGCCGCCGTATGGGCCGCAGCGAAGCGTGGCCGAGTTCAGCTAGTATAATATATAATAATATTTGCTCTTCTCAGTGTTGTTAAATTTGGTTATTATTTGATATTAAAAAAAAATACTCCATTTTGCTTTACTTTCTTTATAGTAGGAAATAAAAATGAAATAATCAAGCTCATTTTTTATTATTTTTCATTATCATTTTGAGAGTTTAAACTACTTACTAACAGATAAGAATGAAAATGGCTTCTTTTTCTTATCGTTGATATATATCCGATATATATTGGATATATTTTGATAATAAATAACGGATATTTTGATATTTGTTGTAAATATCGGATTTTGTGAACCTTGTTTTTTATAATAGATTTTTTATGTTAACAGTTGGCTACCGCCGCCTGTAAAAAATAGAAGAAAAGAGACTAACTATTCCTAGCGGAATGGGCTCTAGAATCTCTTACTGACGCACAGAATTACATCAATATTAATAAAATAATGAGTGGGTATGCAATAACAATAATTGCCCTTTACTTTTTATCCTTACATAGCTTGCAAAACCTTTGTATCCTTGTGGTTTTCGAGTGTTGGTATGTGTTGGTAATATTTAAGTAAAAATAATGGTTTATTTTATACAAGCGGCCTGCCTCCGGTTTCGCACGGGTGCATTTTTTCTGCAAATTGTATATACACAAACCTTCCTCTGAGGATTAATGAGGAAGCTCCTCATTAAAAGCTCTTTAGTGAAAACCGTAAAAACTGTTGGATGGTTTAGAAGAAGTTAGCTGTTCTTCTTTCCTTATAATTAAAATTACATAGAAAAATTCTATATTATCTAATCTGAATTTTATCATTTTAACAAATAATTTATTGTTTTGCATATTTATAGAGTTCAATACAAATAAAAATTTAAATGTGCATGTGTTTGATTTAAAAAATTTAAAAAAATGTTGCATAATTCAAAATTAGATACTTAATTCATGTCAAACATAACTTTCATTTTCTATTTCTGTTTGGTATTGTATATGTACTTATTTTTATTTATAAGGTTGATAGTTTAAATATCTAGTCTTTGTAACTTGTTATGCAAAGGAAGTAAATACAGAAGATTTATTTCCTTTAATATGCTACGGATGCACTATTTTCAGATTTTGCGAATTAAAAATTTCATTTCTAACCGGACGAAGCCGCGGGCAAAAACTGGTATTATTACAATAATGTAATTTTCAACATGGCTTCCATACTTACATAGCTGCACATTTATAACTAGCACCATTAATAATTATTATTAACCCTTCAAACCAGTTAATTGAGGCAAATTTCTCAAGTGCCGAGATAAATCTGATATGAAACCCGTTCAGACACGTTGAGAATTATCTAAGTACTTACATACTGCTGCGAAATGCGCAAGAAGAAAAGTACAAAAATGCAGATTCTCAAACTAAACTTGCTTAGTGAAAAGAATATTACAACTTGGCATGAGTTGCGTGCAGCGTATTTTCAAAGTCTGGTTTAACCGCAAGAACAACGAGAAAATAAATTAAAAACACTGAATATAAGCTCTACAAAGAATAGATATTTTTTCTATTATGTACTTTCATCATTGTCATAATCTGACTGCTCTGGATAAAGGCCTCTTCTAATGAACGCCATAAGATAGGTAGTTTACTGATACATTATTATCAGTAGATAGGAGAGAAAGATTAAATAAGAAGACACGTGTGTTATAGTGAACTATCTTTTGTCGACGGACATTGTCGACATTTTTCTTAGTAGTCGGCAGCGCACTTGCAGCAGCTTGGGCGTTGCTTGTGTTATAGGCGACGGTAGCCACCTATCATCAAGTGGACAGTCAGCCTGTCTGCCGACCTTAACATAAAAAAATCCGGTAAGTAATTGAGCGATCAAAGAAATGTTTATGAAGACTTGATTAAAGAATTGAGTTTTTTCCCTAATAGACACATAAAGATATAATTTAAAAACTTTGTAGGACAAATTATGTATTGTACACAACAAATTTGTTTTAATAGCAAAACGATAACTTCGCTATCAAACGCAAATTAATATCAGTTATGTGTTAGAAGACTATCATTAATCAAAAGTATTGTTTGTAAATACGTTTCCAACGCCAACAATTTTCAAGCGGTCAGTGGCTAGATTTTATGGCCGCATTATGGGGGCGAGACCCGTACACGTCTTTGTTTTCTTGTATTTTGAATACTTGTACTTAACCTTATTGTCGAGTTAAATTACGTTGCTATTTTTACTTATTTTCTATCTTTTCACGTTCACGTCTCTAGATTTTTACGACTATTTTGAAATCACACTTCAGATTTGTTTTTAAAAAGATTCACTTATGAGAAAGACACTAACTAACAAAAGGTACGGTTGCTACCTGCCATCAGCTGAACGGTAGCCACCTACCATCAATTAATCTATTGCAATTAATCTATTTCCGGGTACAATATTTACACTCGAAGCACTCATTCGTCTCGACAGGTTCCTCAACAGTTGAATCAATATTAAATTTAAATTACTTTATTCATTCTACACTCAGAACATAAAGAAAAATCTGGCTGCATAGATTTTATTCTTTTTATTTATTTTTATTTTTAAATAGCTGAAGTCATTTAATATTCATCATTTTTAGCTGAGCCCGCAACTTCGTACGCGTGGTATTCAGTATAGCGCATAACTTTTTTGTTGATAAACCGATTGAAATGAAACAAACACTAAAAGTTACAGGAAGCTTGCTACAATACATCACTGAAAACCGCATTCAAATCGGTTAAGCCGTTTCAGAGATTAGCGTGCAGAAAAGCACACATAAACCAACAAAAATTCTAAAAACAATTTTTTGACCTCGGTAACATAAGTACAAAGTGTAAAAATTGTGTTTTTTTTTATCTTTAATGTACAGACACGGCTCGTTTATGATTTTATTATATGTATAGATTTCATTATATCAGTGCCTCAACCGTGATGTCCACCGCAAATTCTAATTTACAACTTCACACCCATTGCGAAGGCCATCTCAACCTTTTTGTCGTGTCGGTTAGTTATTCTATTAAAGTTTACGAGTACATATCTCAGAATCCTTCAGAGGTCCTAACCAGACGTCCTTGTACTGATTTATTTTCCGCTGGCTTCGCCCCAAGCTCTCATCCTACGCTAAACTTTCCTTTCTACTTTCCTTCACGTTTCAATATTTTTACCAATAACTTTTTGATCACTATATTCTTACTAGTTGAAATTCCTAGCTTATCAGACATCGAAAACATTTATTAAATTCTGAATTTAGTATACATTTTGAATCTAATTGTAACTATAATGATATTCAATGGCATGCAAGATGCCGTTGACTATCATTTAAGAGTAGCAAAGGAATGAAAACGACACGAATAAAATTAACAATTGCTAACATATAAATAAATAAAAATGAACCCCTATATATGTGTTGCTAAGCGCAAAATTTTCAAATATTTTTTTGAAGTCCGCGGAAGATTTTTATGAAGAGAAAAATTTGAATCCGCGCGAAGCCAGAGTCAGGTCGCTAGTTAATAAATAAATAACCTTTTATGGCCTCTTGAGACCAACGGCCTGAAATGTGTCTAGTCTCGTTCTGTCTTATTTTATATAATCAATTTTGACATTTTCATATTGTTTTCAGTGCTAATTTACTAAGCTGCTACGAGTGGTTTCATGATGGACTTTTCATGAAATCTTGCTATTAATAAAATGAGGCTTAATATAACTTATTGATGGTTAATTTAAAGATTCATGCTAACCGGAACCAAAACAGAATGTAGCAGGATTATCGTAAAAACTTTGAATTTGAACTTTGAACTTTGAATTTCACTAATGCACGTGGTATTTGCACGCACTTTTTTCAATCACATCTATTTATAATAATCTCATATAAATAATATAGACATTATAATCTCCCTGGGGGGGGGGGGCGATTAGTGACACTGTAATTACCCTAATTAATTGAATTTGGTGGAAAGCCTTGATCTATTCACTAACAACCATGTCTTCCGCCACTTTTAAAACAAAAATTTTAAATAATTTATTTATATAAATAAAAATCAAATGCCACATGTATGACAGAGCATGACTTGTGAACGGCATGACCGATTTTGCTTAAAGAATTTGTTTATATGAAAGAAATTTTTTTAGAAAATCCGTGGCAAAATTGGATGGAATTTTTATATGAAATTGACAGTGCAACGACTGTCGGGTCAGCTGGTAAAAAATAGTAATAAAAATTTATAATGGAATCGAGGACCGTTTCACAATCTGCCTGTCTTTGACATCTAATAAAATTGTTAGTATATATGGGTCTAAAATTAATAACCTAAAATGAAACCATGATATCAGACAAAAGTCTGAGTAATTCAAATTTTAGTTTATAGGTAATATGGGGGATTTTGGAATAATCATGTGACAACATAAGCAAATTATGCATGGCCTAATATTAAATCAAAGTAAGGTAGGATATAGATAATGGCCGATATGATATATAACTATACATTAAAAAACAATTTGTGCACGTTGTAGGTACCTACTTATGTAAAAAAAAAATAGTTTTTGGAATTTTTATCCGTTTGTCTGTGGGTTTATGCACGCTAACCTTTAGTGTTTGTTTCATTCCAATCGGTTTACAAACAAAAAAGTTACGCGCTATACCGAATACCACGCGTACGAAATTGCCGACGCAGCTAGTTATTGATATATTCAGTAATAATTTAAGAAAATTTCTTCTCTATATATTAAAAGGTGTTGTTATATAGATAAAATGTAACTTTATGTAACGTTTTACAGATTCAATAAAAGGTTCATTATTCCTGTCACTCCCGTAATTATAATAAGTAATTAAATGATAAATAAGATGCTTTCAATGTGGGACATTTACAACTAGGAGACGTTAATTTTGAAAACAATTTCATACTTGCCCATTCCTTTGGCCATATAATGGTGCTCTGAAATTGAGAGACACGTATATTAATATAATAAAGACAGTTGGTATCTCCTGTTAGGTGGGCGTTCACTAATTGTTATTCACGTCATTAAACGCTATGACGATAATGAAAATTACTGGAGATGATAATTTTGTAATCGCCTCTTCAGTTGCTTTATTATGTGACAGTTAATATTTTTATGTATTTAATTAGACGTTGTGTGTAATAATGCCATAAAATTACAACTTATAATGGTTGGCAACGTTTTATAAATTTTACAACGGTATAAAGCTTTCCCCTTACACAACGCTGCGACGACAACCTATACAACTGCAGTCATGTTAATTAGGTAGATTAGTGTCTAAGACTAATGTGACCAAAATTTCTTGGTGACTGGTAGTTAAAGCACTTGAAACTTTAATTGGCGTAACCGCATTTACGCACTTTTTGGCACAAATCCACACAATTTTGTCGAATCAGGCTATACAGGCTTCTACAATTTCTTATAACGAGTGGGAATAATTGGCAATAAGGTGTAGCTTCCAAATTAGCATAGTATGCCTAAGTGTTAAATGTACGTTTATGTGTTTTATGTTACAGAGCCTAAATACTTCATTTCTTGGGACGAGGTTTTATTTAAAACTCTTAAGAAACAAATTTCAATATATTTTTTGAGATTTTCTCAAAATAGACAAATCTACACGTATAATAAAATCGTAAACGAGCCGTGTCTGAGCCGTATCTACATTAAATATTTTTTCAAAAAAAAAAAAAAAAAAAAAAAAATTGTACACGTTGAACTTACTTATTTCACTTATTTAACTTTTCACTTATTTATTATAGCAAGCTTGCCATAACATTTAGTGTTTATTTCATTCCAATCGGTTTATAAACAAAAAAGTTACGGGCTATACCTACCGAATAGTTTTATAATAAATTTGCGTACGTACGAAGATGCGGGCTCAGCTAGTTTTATAATAAATTTGTCGATTTCCTATGGTTACGCTATAGTATTTTCGCTGTATGATGATATGCGTGACAGTTCTCATTTTTTCATGTCACGCATACTGTTTTCAAAAAAAAAAAACGGCACAAAAAAATAACAATTAAACAAACAAATATATGAAAATTCGAAAAACACAAAAGGAATTATCACTTTTATAATTATTTTATTATTATAATAGGTTATTATTATATTATAATATTATATTATTATAACATATATTTTAAAAGTGTCAAATGCATGGAATGGAACTTGTGTCAATAGGGATTGACACTAGGATATTCACTTATATTCGATACATCGAAAGTACTCTATGTTTGGCATAGGATATTCGGAGATTTAACAAATATTTTTTCTATACTATATATTTATAAAAACATCGTATTTTGATAATAAAACTAAAGCTGACTAATAATAACAATAAAACAAAAGCAAATTTTGTTCTGAGTCTGATACGAGTTGTCAAGTTACGAGTACTGAAAGTATGAATAAAAAAATTAATATTTTAAACAGACTGTATTGTATTCTATAATTTATTTAAAGCAACCTTTTTTTTAAGATTTAAGAATATTTCTAAATATGAAAATCTAAAATCGGTAGTTCGATTCCATTTGCTTTTCCAACTGATTCGATATTTTCAAACAATCGATTAAATGTCGTTAGGTTCCATCACTAAAATTGTCAGTTACGAACTGTCACGCATATTACAGTGAAAATACTATAGTGCATGAAATAAGGAACGAAATAAATAAGATTTAAATTGCAGCATAAATTGATGCAATTAAAGTCTTCCTTCGTTATTATATAATAAAACGACAATTAAGTTTTATAAGTATTTTAATAACCTACTCAATATATTAACTTTAGTGAATTTGTCTCGTTCATTTTTTATCCACAATTCATCGTTTTCATTTTAAAAAAAATTGAGTTATATTAGATTTCTTAAAATTATCCTGATTTCGTATTTCGAAAACAACATCTCTTTAATATAATTTCTCCATCACAAAGAATATAATTTTGTAGCGAAGTCTTGAATAGACATCATTTGAGGAAAGCAATTTAGAAATGTAATTTTCGTACATTACTTCTGTTATTATTCTGGTTTGTTAAGTACTTACTCCCACCCACAATAAGTTTATAAATATGTTTATGAAGATTATGTGTTGATGTATTTGTCTATTACTTTGATTTTGTCAACTCTTTTTTTTTAAACCCGTCTGATAAAATGTGAGATGAGCGAGACGTTTTAGAATATGACGCCTGGTTGAATTAATACAAGTTTGACAATAAATGAAATAATTCTATTTTGAATTTTGTGTTTATATTTTTAGATCAAATATTTTTACAAAACCCACAGACGTCGCAAAGCATATAGAGATAGTTTAGTATCCCATTCTACTGAGTCTACAAAGCCCTTATTCAAGTCTTACGTTTATATAAATTCAAAATGGTGATACAACAAATCTATCTAGAAGTATTCGTACTAAAAAGTATTACAATTTTTTTAAAGTAAAGGTTTGTAGACAGGATAACGGATCATTTGATGCCATAGCCTATTAACCAACCACAGTAGGATAAAGGAGTGAGGATAGGGAAATGGATTTTGGCATTCTCTACTCACTCGCCGAAACATAACACAGCTCGCCGAACACGCTACCCATTTTATAACTCTGTAACGCAACGTGGCCTGCTACTTCTATATAGAGAATTATGAGAGCACATATTGATACCTAAAAAGAACAACATTGTATCTCATTCTACAATGTTTTTTCCACTAAATTACTATTTTTTTAATACTCTTGTAGCTACCGTACCCAGTGAATAAATATATAAATAACCCATCAATGGATAAATTGGAATAGCTCTAAAAAAAGAGCTGCTTATCAGGGTGGTTTTGTATATTTATTTGACCACTATCGTTGGATTCATGGCTAAGGATGAATGGGAGCCAGCAGCAGCCGTCACAGCCAACGCTTCCGAACTATACTTACAATGTATTTGTTCTGAATAGTCCCATTATTTCCATATTGTAACTTGAACAATAACAGGTTTCCTTTACCTCTACGAAACACTATTTTTACTTCATCTAAGTATAATAAATCTGCTCTAATACCGATATTATATTACTAAAAAATGATAGGACAATATTTCAAAGCAAAGAATATTTAAAACGCTCTCCTAAAAACTAAGCCAAAATGCGCTACAAAGTTGTTATTTTCAGATGTCGGCAGTAATACCTAGTAAAATATTAAATTGACCTAAATATAAAGTCGTATGCTAATTATTTTTATTTTTACATTACGATATTACTCTTGGACCAAAGATTTTCAACTGTATAGATCGGGCAAGACGAAAGAATTCGTAATGTGACATTTAGAACCACGTGGTACAAAATTTCTCTGTCCATCATCAATTACAAGGCTATTTAGCTACGCTACGCCATGGCCATCCTGATTACGGCGATCAGGAAAAATATTTTTGTAGGAAGATTTTCCCAATGCCCTCTCTATATATTCTACATATTTAATCTTTTTGTCTTGGACAAATACTCATATCCAAAAGCAAGGTTTGCGTGACATTGACACACGTAGTGACAAGCACTTACGTTTTTTTAACTGATATAATTGTTTTACAACATACAAATAAAATTAACAACTCAATAAAATTAAGCTTATTTCCATCAAATCACAAAGTTTGAGAAACAACGTTTTACAAATTCGTTTTTATTTGTTTTCTGCCTCCATAACTGCGTCTGCTATTTGATGGAAATCTGAAACGATTACATTTCTCTTATTTTTTTTAAAATAATTATTATTCCTTCACTTTTATTAAAAATTGTTAAATATTTTGTTTACAGATATAGTGTTATTCTGACAATAACGACTAACACTTCCGACGGATTCGCCTTAATAAACGGTAAGTAATTTTACTTATTCACAAATAATACCTACAACAGACCGTATCGCATTTTTCTCTACAACTATCTTAGAATATCTTAGTCATACAAATAATTTCAGAAAAGCAATTGCAAAATATAATACAATCTTATGGTGGCTATAAATTTCGTTTTGAATTCAATTCACATACTGGAAGATCATTCGTAAATATTGTTTAATCCGAAGATACGAAACTTTGCCAAATACAAAGAAAAAAGTTTCGACCAACGAAACAAAAACAAGTTCGCTGGCACGCAGCCTAAGAAATTTAGCCTAAATTTTAGTTGACGCTAAAGATGTTCCTTTTGAAAGGAACTTTTAATATTGAGAAATCCTTACCCTAAAACTTTTTTTGCCTATATAGCCTGTCGCAGGACTGCCCAGTTTATGGCCACATAACACAGTTTGCCTTGCCACTTAGAAACAATACTTGATGTAGGTAATGTAGCGTAAGCATTTAGCATTACTTCCAAAAAACATAACATATTTAAATTTAATAATGAAGATGATAAATTAATGTCACTATACTTAATTCCCAATCTAATTAATAAACTGCCTATAGAAATAAAAAATAAAATCACACAAAAAGTATTAAAAATGCACTAAAAACACATTTTGTAAATAATTAAAACTCAAAATAATAATATTAAATTAATAATAATAATTTTAAAAAAAGGTAATTTAATTATTCTCATTTTATTAAAATTAAAAAATAAGATAAATAATTAAAATTTGAGCAAATTGTCTAAAATTTTTATGTTTATATAACTTAGTATGTATGATAACCCATTGTCTAGAAAACCCTATCAAGGATTTAAGGCGACGCAGCGATAAAAAATTAATACGGCTGCGGCTGTGATTGCATACGAAAACGAGAGCGCGCTTGCTTATGTCGTAAGGTCGTATGCGACAAAACGATTTTTTTTAAAAAAAAAGTATAATGTATTATAAGAAATCCAACTGTAAAATTAAATGTTTATACTAATGTACATAGAAAATTTGGAGGTATAAATTGGTCCCGTTTGCCTGTAAAATGTAAATCTGTGCTTTAAAAGAAGTTTCTTTAAAAAAAAATTCTGTGTTATAAAAGTTTACCAATCGTGTATTGCAACTGACAAAATGAAGTCAGTAACATGAAGAAACAGATTACCAAACATCACTTTCATATGTTTTGTCATTGCTAAGAAAAATCTAAATCCCTGCCACCAAAATTTCCAATTCGTCGCCTTAAGACACCTTCTTATTATAATGTAAAGGTTTGAATATAAATAAATAAAATTTTAAATTAAAGTTTAAATTACGAATTCCATACCCTAAGACAATAAAAGTTCGTTATTTTTCCACCATAAAACATCGCGTGTACCCTTAATTACCGATATTTTTTAATGCTCAATATATCTTTGTTTATAATCTTAAAATTTTACACCATTCGAGTGGGCATTAAAGTGTACAATTGCGAATGTTTTCAACAGCTGTCATTACAGTTTGTACAGTGAATCGTTCGTTCAGTTGACCGCTGCTTGTTGTGGTTGCAATGCATGAGGTCGACGCAAGGGCAGCGAATGTCAGACGGGTGAGTCACCCTTACCGAGTTAATTGCTTAACTAATCACACATGGCTTCAGTGTTTAGCGGAGCGATGCTGTTTAGTAATAAGGTAACCAATAAACGTGTAAGAGAAAGATTGAATCGCTACTGAACAACAAGGGGAAGGAAGTGCATCAAAGAGAATGCGCTGAACAAAATAACAAACTCAGACGAGCCATATGTATACACGGTTTGGCAACGTAACAAGTTTTAATCTAAACTTCAGGATACAGAACAAAACAGAACCAGTAAAGCTAAGGAAATAAAAGTATGGGACATTACCGAAGACTGTCTATCTTGCAAAGAATGGACGGCAACGTAGGTAGACGTATTTTGGAGTGGAGACTATGATCAAAACGGCTCGTGGATCAGGCTCGCTGAAACGGGTTATTAATTCGTGGTCTTAAAAAAGCAAGAACAGGCGCCAATCAATTGATGCATTGCGGAGAACCAAGAGTATCAAACAGTGGCCGCTTGTTTTCGACTGATGACAATGACGATGAAATGTGAATAAATTTGTACTAGAATAAAATGTGCATAATTTGCATCTCCTTGAAGTTTCTTGAGTCCTCGAGTGTCGGTAACCACATACTATTTAAGATATATTTGTTTTTAATGTTAAAGTAGGCAGACAGGTAGGTAGGTAACTTGATGGTAGGTGGTTACCGTCGCCTATAACACAAGCAACGCCTAAGCTACTGCATGTGCGCTGCCGACTGCAGTAGGATTAAGGATAAGGGATTAGGAGTGGATAGAGAAATGGGGTCTGGCATCCCTTACTCACTCACCGAAACACAACAGCACACGTGGTGTTATTTCACCGTGGTCTTCTGTAAGGGGGTGGTTACTGCCGCCAGACGGGCTGCCCAAATGACTGCGAAACGCAATGTGCCCTAACTACTTACTAATTCATTACACTACTAATTTATATTAATTTGTGATTTGAAAACTGTTTTGATGGTTTTGTCTTGCTCTTCTACGTTCTGCCTCTGCTACGTTTTCTCTGTATTCTTCTTTGTACAATTAATTGAAGAATGCGGTATCTTTCGCCTTTAATTACGTGCCCTCTCCATTATCATCACTTTCATTATTTTTCTCATTTGACGCATTTTTTTACAACAAATAAAAAAACCAGCCCGTATTTACTTCTTCACTAGCTGAGCCCGCTACTTCGTATAATCCGCGCCAAACTTCTAGTCCGCTCTGAACACAGCGCGAATCGCGTCGCAGTAGCAAAAAAATAGGTATCAGCGGGGAGCGGCAGGATGCGGCGGCGGCAGGGCCCACTCCACTTCCCTGCCCCTACACCCAACTCACCTGTGCGTGCGTGTTTGTGTGCGTTCAGAATTCTTCCGAATAGCACACACGCTTGTTTTTCGTAGCGAAGTACAGTCACTCACAATTCTGCTTTGTTTTTGTTAAGTTTTCGTTGTCTATTGTTTTCGTTATTCCGTTATTTGTTTAGTTTTTTTATTGTTCTTTTAACAACATAAGTTTAAACATGCCTAACCGGAATACGGTTTTACGTCGTCAAGCAAGAAAAATTGTGTACAATGTTTTGAAATTTATGCAAAAAGAAGCGGACGAAGGCATAAAAATAAACATTAAGCACGTGCAGAAAAGAGTGTGTGTTTGTGTTTCGTGTTTCAAGGAGACACGAAGAGTTTAGTGTTCAGAAGAGTTTTGTGTTTCAAAACAACATAATTTATTTGTGCGTGACTGTACCTCTGCGCGAAGCAACTTCAAAGGGGACTAGAAGTTTGGCGCGGATTATACGCGAAGTTTTTTTTTTTTTTTTTTTTTTGTAAACTGATTCGAATTAAACAAACACTAAATGTTACAGGATGAAAACTACATTCAAATCGGTTAAGCCGATCCGAGATTAGCGTGCACAAACGTACAAACAGACAAAAATTCTAAAAACCTATTTCTTTTGAACTCAGTAACATAAGTACAACGTGTACAAATTGTTTTTTTTTAATATTTATAGTACAGACACGGCTCGTTTACGATTTTGTTATATTATGTATATAGATATACAGATTCGTTCATTAAAAACAACGGGCGCAGTCAATTTTAGAACTTCTTTCTATATGAATAGTTGATTTAAAAAAGAACAATCCTGTAATTCATTTGTAAAAAATTAACTAAATTTATTTCAGGCTCTTAGAAGATTTTTTTCCTGACTAAATACTAAACTTAGCCTCTAGTAAACCAAGTAAACTAACTTGCACCGATACTTGTATCATAAAAACAGAGTTAATTGCCAAACAAATTGTCAAATAATTGTTTTGTTGCGCTCGAAATCGTGAAACATGTTTATCTCAATTTACATAAAAACTTTAGGTACAAGACCTAAATAAAGAATTCGAGTTTACAAAGCATCAAATCAAACAAAACGACTGAAATTGCTTTGTTAGTTCAACAATATATTTACACTGGAATCCTAAATCTATACGGGATTAAAAGTAATACTTTTAATTATTTTCCATACAGTACCTATCTACCAATGGGCAGTCCGTCTGGCGGTAGTGACCACCCCGTTACAGAAAAGCAACAGCATGTGTGCTGTTGTGTTTCGGTCAGTGAGTAAGGGATACCAGATCCCACATGCCTATCCTACTATGGAGGACAGCGCACTTACAGGAGCACCTGTGCCGTTGTAAGCAATGGACCGTCAACCTGTCTGAAGACCTTAAAACATAAAATACATAGCAACAGCTGCTTAAGGAAAAAAAATTCGTAAACGAGCTGTTTCTGTACATTAAAGATTTAAAAAAAATTGTACACGTTGTACTTACTTATATTACCGAGGTTAAAAATAATTTTTAGAATTTTTGTCTGTTTGTCTGTGCGTTTGTGCACGCTAATTTCAGAAACCGCTAAACCGATTTGAATGCGGTTTTTACCGATGTATTGTAGCAAGCTTCCCCTAACATTTAGTGTTTGTTTGAATCCAGTCGGTTTACAAAAAAGTTATACGCGTTAACCGATTACTACGCTAACGAAGTTGCGGGTTCAGCTAGTCATATACCTACTATAAATGCGAATATATGGGTATTTGTTTCTCAATAACGCAGAAACGACTGAACGGATTTGGATGAAATTTGGCATACAGATAGTTTACTACAGGATACTTTTATCCTTAAAAAATGTTAGGTTCCCGAAGGATCGTCTAAAAATATAAAAAAATTCGACGCCACCTTCGTTACAGCGATAAAGATGTCAGGCGTTATTATTAACTTAATTTATATATTATCGTTTATTTCGACGCATACGAAGTCACGGGCATAGCTAGTTGCTTATATTTATAATAGAACCTAATTTGAATGTTTCATTTTTTTCAATAGCAGCTCTGAACGAGCTGTTAAAAGTAGAAACATAATAATAAATGTGTGTAAACTCCACAACATCCGTAGCGGTACGCGCGACACAACATTTTTTACGGCTACGCGTGCAACGGGGACCGCGCGGGTGGCGGACGTCGGGGGAACGGACGAGTCAAGGTCACCCGTGACGTCATCACGCGCGCTCAATGACCCCCAAAACGAAGCAATGATGGCCGCCGCACTGCCAACCGACTTCTGTCGATGTCTCGATGACACTTGTCATGTAATGTTGTTGACATGGACAGTTGAATTTTTTTGCTAACCCTCAACAAACAGATAAAAGCGGCAACCCAGTTGAATGTTATGTTACGTTTATAGACGCGCGGGTAGATAGATCGGTACACATCTTAAGATTTAATAATATGTAGTTACATTGACAAAAAAAAAACGGGACAAGTGCGAGTTGAACTCGCGTGAAGAGGGCTCCGTACGATGTTACCTATCCGCACAATATTGAGTGATTTACCATGTTATTTTGATATCATGGACTTCTTATAGGTTTTCCTATAATCTATAAGTAGAAAAATAATATCTGTATTTTTTTCAAAATTTTAGGTTCAGTAGTTTCGGAGATAAGGGGGGGGATGGTCAATTTTCGTCTATTTTCTTGAATAACGTGGAAACTATTTATTTTAAAATTGCAAAAAAAAATACATTTAAGATCTTCACACAAGGACCTTCCATTTGATATGTCACACGATGCAGTTTTCAAATTTATTTATTTTTAATTTTCCACCTTCCCCCCAAAAATGACCTCCTATATACAGATTTCATCTATTCACGTCACACCTCTGCGTTTGGGTCACAGAAATTGATATGTGTACCAAATTTCAACTTAATCGGTCTAGTAGATTTGGAGATAATTGACTGTGACGGACGGACAGACTAAAAACGCGAGTGATTCTATAAGGGTTCCGTTTTTTATTCGGACGTACGGAACCCTAAATAGTAAGGAAAATTTCCATAAAAATGTCCAATTTGCGTTATTGTGTTGACAATTTATAAAGACCGGTAGCGTAAATGTTATTGCCAAAAATAATATACATTGAAACGTTATGGAAATAGGAATTCATTGTATGTACTTATATGAGATGTAATATGTATATAAAATTAGATTCTATAAATAAATCATTTCATGTAACGTTTTTGTGAGCCACACATTTCCTAAACATTATTAAGGTTTCTTTCTTAATATACGACCACCTACTCCATTTTCGACTTTATTGTGCAAAATATTTTCAGAGACCGTTTCGAAAAAGTGGTATCTAATAGAATAAAGGTAGAAAAATACATATATCTAGGCAAACAAATATCTTTCAATAAAGACAGAAACCCAGAAGAGGTGGACCGGAGAGTCGCAATCACCTGGAAAAAATACTGGGCTCACAAAGAAATTTTCAAGTCACTGTCGTTGTCTACCAAGAAAAATAGTAATAGATTAGACGTCAAAACTAGAAACAAAATCCAGACCACTCAAAGAAGAATGAGAATTCTTCTTTGAATTACTTCTAATTGTGACAATAATTGTAAATATATAGTTATTTGAGAATCAATTCTAGTTTAATATATTGTTCAATTTATTCTAATTTTATTATATCAAATAATTAATTTATACTCGTAATATTGTAAATTATTGTATGAAATTATAAATCATTTTAACTCGTCTTCTCCTCATAAAGCCAAAATGAGGGGAAGGCGGTGTTACCCCCGACAGAAGCACAGTCGGTCGGGGTTCACGGCGACAAGGCAGAGGGAATAGGATCCCCTCTCCCAGCCGATCCTCCGTAAGAGGATCGGGCTCAGGCGGCTGGCCCTACCTACCTGGGCGGTAGTCTACGGGGAGACTACCGCCCGTCGTGAGGTATTCGGGTGCCTCCACTTTCGGGTACGCCGAGGTTCCGGAGTGTAGTCTTCTCCGCGTTGGTCAGCCGCGGTGGGTCGCCGATGTTGTGTAACAACGTTTCCGCGAACCCGCCCATCTACGGTCGCGCTAGAAAGTCGTTGGGTTTTAGCCGGTAGAAGTCCGGCATAACCCCGCAGCGTTCCCTTCGCTGCTGGGTATCCATGATGGATTTCCAAAATTAAAAAAAAAATGGGATCTTGCAGTCAGTCGGAAATAAGCCAGCTTGACAACAAAATAAATTACCTTAGAGACTCACCTTTTAAATTATTTCTCATAAAACACAATAAAAAGCCAAGATCATCAACCTAGTGCGGTTGCAAATCTGTTTAAGAAGATTGTCACGTCTATCGGAGGTGGCCGGTTAATCTGACGATAGCCGTCACGAATATTGATGTACCGATCGGCATTAATCATACAACTGTGCACTTGGACGACTGTTACCCTTTTGTTTGAATTTAAATCTTATGACCTTGGAAACGATTCTCTAGGGCTCCCTGAATGAATTTTAAACGTGCCTCTTTCGAATGAAATTATTACAGTCAAATAATAACTGTTAAAATCTAATTTTTAAGATAAATTTAAAGCTGATACAATACCTCCTGAAAAAGTGTCTCGTAGCAACTTGTCATAGACTTGAGTAGACATAAATCTATCAGCCACTATAGTGTTCATGCGATATCCTATTAAATAGATATGCATGAGGATATTTCAGTCAGTAACACTACTTCTTCTTCTTAAAGTACCTCTCCATTACTGGAGGTTACCCGTTAGATCTAAAAACTTATGGCTGTGTGATCTCGGTCTACACCCTGAAGTTACGTACCCAGGATTTCTTCCGTCGTCCAAGGTGCCGTCTCTCTGCTATTTTGCCTTCTATTTTAAGACTGCTGGTGTCTTATTTCTTAGATAAATAAATATTGAGAAATACAAGGAAAAAAGCCATGAAAATAAGACTTCAAAGACTTCTTGGGTTTCCAGCTATACGGTTATACTATTAAAGAACTTCGGTCTTTGCTTCCTTTATTTTATAAGACAACTATTATATACGGAATTTAACAATACACATTTGAATGCGATGTCAGCGTTGCGGATGAAAATCTATCGTTTTCTTTCGTGGAACCTAGTGGAAGAGACTAGATGCCAAATCTTGACCGCTTGTCAAAAGGGGGTACCTACAAAGAAAAGCGAGCAAAAAAAAAATAATGCCACAACCATTCCTCTATCTAAATATGGTAGCCATTTCTAATAGTATTAGGACACTCAGCAGTAGGTAATAATAATAATAATAATAATAATAAGCCTTTTAATTATACCATGAATGCATTAACAATGTCATAAATTTGAAATTTAAATTAATTATATAATTCAAAAAATAAAAAATAACTTGCAACATTTAAATAACTATTAAGATTTAAAAAAGTTAAGATTCATGGTCCCTTTCGGTATAGGCCTCCTCCAAGTGCCTCCATCTTCTTCTGTCAGTAGCCACGTCCATCCAGTCTCTCCCCGCTGTCTTTTTTATGTCGTCGCTCCATCTATTTCTAGGCCTGCCTCTGGGTCTTCCCTGGTCTGGACCTTTCCAATACGTAGCTCTTTTCGTCCATCTGTCCCCGGGCATTCGGGCCAGGTGACCCGCCCATCTCCACTTCAAGCTTAGTGCGTGTTGAACTGCATCAATGACTTTTGTTCTTTTTCTTATATCCGAGCTTTTTTGTTTATCTATGAGTCTAACTCCCAGGATGCTTCTCTCCATTGCGCGCTGGCACGAACGTAATTTACTTATAATATTTTTGTTATAGGTCCATGTTTGGGCACCGTACGTAAGACAGGGTAGTAGGCAAGAGTCCATAATTTTTTTCTTTAGCATCAATGGGAATTTTGATTTTAATATTTCCTTGTAACACCAGTATTTTTTCCAGGTTGTATTTATTCGTCTTTTTAGTTCGTCTGTATGTCTTGTATTTTTGAATGATATTTGTTTTCCTAGGTATGTATAATTCTCAACATATTCTAGTGGTGTGTCATTTATCGTTATGAGGCTTTTGACGCCGTTCGTAGAAACTTTTGTCTTTGATGTATTCAGTTGTAAGCCGATATCATTACTGACCCTATTTAGTTCCATCAACATATTTTCTAGCTGATTTGGAGTATTTGAAAAAATAATTAAATCATCTGCAAATCTAAGATTACTGAGATATCTTCCATTTATATTTATGCCTTTTTTGTCCCATTTTAAGTCTTTCATAATATTTTGTAAGACGGCTATGAAAATTCTTGGCGATAGTGGGTCTCCTTGTCTTACGCCTCTGTGTATGCCGAACTCTGGACCCAACCTGTCCAGTTTTATTCGGCTTGTACTTTTCTTATAAATATCCTGTATTATTTTTAGATATTGTTGTGGTACTTCTTGGTCGTGCAATGCTTTCCAAATGCTTTCGTGCGATATCGAGTCGAAAGCTTTTGCGTAATCAACGTAGGCTAAGTATAGTGGTTTCTTGAACTCTATATATTTTTCTACTATTTGTTCTAGTGTGTGAATATGGTCGGTTGTAGAGTATTCTTGTCGAAAACCTGCCTGTTCTACCGGTTGGTTCTTCTCTATAAATGGTTTTATTCTTTTTTCTAGACACATTGCAAACAGTTTATACATAGTTGAAAGTAGGCTGATTGGCCGATAGTTATTAATATCAGCAGGATCTCCTTTCTTGTATAATAGGATTATGTGTGATATGGCCCAGTTACTAGGGATTTTTTGTTCCTCAAGTATCTTATTGAATAAGGTTGTCAGAGGTTTTATCAGGAGATATTTTCCTAGTTTAAGGGCTTCGTTAGGAATGTTGTCTGCTCCTGGGCTTTTTTCTATTTTTAAATTTCGTATTTTTTCCAGAATTTCGTCTTCGCTGAAAGACTCGACCGCGGACTCCGGATCATTAGTCTTAAGTAGCACTTCTTCGTTATTTGTTGCTGTAGAGGTAGTACTTCTTGCCGTGTAAAGCTCCTTGTAAAATTCGGATGCTATGTTTACTAGTTCGTTTCTTGTTTGTGGCTTATCCATTTCTTTATTTGGTTTCAGTGTCGGTATCCAACTTTTCTCTGTATTTAGTTGTTTGTAGGCTCTCTTTTGGCTTCCATTATGTATTAAGTGTTTTTCGATAATTTTTAGACGATATTTCTCGTAATCTTCTTTTATTAGTTTATTCGTGGTTTTGTAGAGCATCGAAAGTTCCTTCTTTTCTTCTTTGGTTTTTGATGATTTGTGTAGCAAAGTTGTACGCTTCTTTATAATTTTCTTTGTTTCTTCAGATAATATTTCCTTCTTTGCTTTGTCCGAGGTAGGTGCATTAAGGCTTTCCCTTATAGCTGACTCTATTTTTAAGTAATAGGATTCTATATTATCGTCCTTTTCCCATTGTATTTGTTCTATCTTTGATCTTAGGGCATCAAGGAATTTTTTTTGGCTTATCTCATCGGCAAGATTTGATGGCTTCGCGGAGTATGTGGCTCTGCTTTTCTTTTCCTTACTTAGTTTTATTGTCCCTCTAAGCATTCGGTGGTCGCTGGGGAAAGTGATGTTGTTTAGTACTTCCATATTGGTAAAGAATTTTGGATCGTTGCTAAGAATATAATCAATTTGATTTTTGTGTTGTTTTGGTGAAATCCAGGTCCACAGATTTGCCGTCCGTTTTCTAAATATTGTGTTAATTATAGTATATCTATTTTGTAGAGCATATTGTATTAGTTTAACTCCTCTCTTGTTTCTTTTGCCATAACAGAATGGTCCAATAACTGTATTTTCCCCTGGTTTCCTATGCCCTATTTTTGCGTTCATATCTCCCATTAAAATAACTTTTCCTTGTGTAAGGCTTCGGGCATACTCTATTTGGTCATAAAACATATCTATTTCCTCTTCTGTTGCTTCAATTGTAGGTGCGTAAACTTGAATAATTGAGATTCTTAGTGCTCCAAATTTTAAATTTAGTAAACAGACTCTCTCAGATATTCCTATATAATTTTCTATGTTGTTTTTATATTCTTTCTTGATTAGGAATCCAACGCCGTAATGTCCTTTAGTCTTCCCAGTGTAGCAAAATATGTGGCTGTCGTCTTCTATAATATTGTTTCCCATTCTTCTGACTTCCGACAGTCCTATAATGTCATACTTTATTTTTTCTAGAGAATATTTCAATAAGACCATTCTTTGTGGTGATAGTAAAGACTTGACATTGTATGAACATATATACATTTTTTGGCATCTCGGAGGGTTGTAGTCGTAATTTCCCGCGGTGACTAGCCGTGTTGGGAGGACGAGAGGGGCCGGTATTAATTGCTATTCTTTCGGTGTGTTTTGATTAGAGCAGTGTGCGTCGGTAGTGTGTGGCGGAGGCGGCGTTTTCTCCTGGAGTGTAAGTATAGATTTTTTTTATGATAAAGCTATTCATATTGTTAGTTTTGCTTATTTTATTGCGTTGTTTTGCGTTCTGTTGACCTGGGTTGTAGCTTGAATGAGGCGGTCTTTCTGGCGAAGCAGATAATGTTCTTTTTTTGTGTGTCTGTTTTTGTTGTTCTGTATGTTGGTTTTTGTTGTTAGGTATTATAATTTTATCATATTTGATGAAGGCATTTATTCCTTGCTTTCTCATTATTTCCACTTCATTTTGAAGTTGTCTTCGTCTGTTTATGATTTCTCGGGGGTAATCTTCCTTTAAGTAGTAAGGTGATGATTCAAGTTTTTTCTTATTTTTTTGAATCTGTATCTTTAACCCCATAGTAAGCAAGGTAACTATAATAGGTCTAATTTTTTCGCCTTTTTTTCCTAATCTTCTGACATATTCTATGTCGTTTTTTTCGCATTTGATTTCTTGTATTTTATTTATAATATCCAGCACCTTTTCCTCCAGGTCTTTGTAGCTCTTTTCTTGTTCCTCAACTCCGAAAAACAATAGGTTTTTTCTTCTTATGAATTTGTCAAAGTTATAAATCGCCATTTGTTGTGTTTCCAATTTTTGTTCTAGCTGTTCATTTTGAGATTCGAGGCATTTAAATTTCTCATTCATACTCGTATTGATGGTGTTCTTAATATCCTCTTTTGTTTTTGTTGCAGCATATCCAGCTTTTGTTGCTTCATTTCTTCTTGCATAGATCTCAACAAGTCTTTAATTTCGTCCATTTTTGCGCCCTCCGTCTTGATGTAGTTGTTGTCCTTAACAGTGTCTTGAGTCGTTTCTCTTTTTTTTTTTTTTTTTTTTTTCAATAGCGAGTAATATTGTCGGTCATTCACCTGTTATTAATTCATGGCGCTAACAAAATCAGCAAGCAGCTCCGTCAAAAAACCTAGATGGCGTCAATGTTATTTAATTTGTTATTAATAGATGGCGCTAATAAAAATTAGTAAGCAGCTCCGTCAAAGACAACTAGATGGCGCCAATAATACGAATGAGCTGGAGGTATACTGTAAAATATCATCAATATTGATTTAGTCAGAAAACAGTTATTCATTTTAATTTTTCAAGTTTTATACACTTTCAATGCACGGATTCATTTATTTAATTGTCATATCACTCCCAGAAGATTGATTATTCAGTTTATTTTGTCACTTGTATCACTTTTATAATTTGAAAAACTTTGTCACTTTTGATATAATGTTTGATTCTTGAAAATTCACTATAGATAACGAATCTTGGTGTTTTCTTATATATTGTCCAAATGAATTACTGATTATTTTGTATGATTTGACAATTTTCTATAAACTATATTCACAATTTTTATTTTTAAACTTGTTTTATATGCGGACACGATGTAAACGTTGGCACTGTGGCGCCCCCTCCCAGCAGTAGGTAACCACTGTCTTATTGTAAGCCTTAGCTTTTTTATGCTAAGGTCGATAGAAAGGCTAACGGATCACTTGATGGTAGGTGGCTACCGTCGCCTATAACACATGCAAGGCCACAGACGTTGTCAGTGCACTGCCGACCATAGTAGGATTAAGGATAAGAGATTAGGAAGGGATAGCACAATGGGATCTGGCATACTATACTTTGTTATGTGTTCAGTTATAATAAGTATATTAAGAGATGTCATGGTAATCCCAATTTTTTTTTGTTTCTCAACTTTGTTCTATATACAACTATTAGAAAGATAGAAAAGAAAGAAAGAAACATTTATTGGCGTTTAAAACATATGAACAAAACAAAAAAAAAACATAATAAGTATAATAACACCAAAAGGACACAACTCAGCTTAGGCTGCAACATTGTTACAGCGCTGATTTTCAGTTGTGCCCTTGCCGATGTCTCATGACACGCACTGGGACCACGCCAGCAGTGCGGTGCAAGCATTTATTACAAAATATATTTAAATTATTAAATAAAATATAAGCACTTTACGACAAAAGGATGCAGTGATCACGTTCTACAATCAGTAATTACTAATAATACTACATACGCAAGTATTCCCCCTTAAAAAAGCTTTTGTCATAGACGACTTTTACCACTTATTATTAAGCGGTAATTCCTTCTTCTTGTCGCCCTTTACCATGAACAAAGACCAATGAAAATCATACACACGTCACTGCCGCCTTCTGTTCTGTTTGTAATATATTCAGTTGTCATAGCGAGTATTTTGTATTAACATACTCGTGTCGATGTGCAACTATGTATTGTTTGATCACCGCAAACATTTTGTCAAATAGTCCAATGTCAACGTTCTGCTGTGACTACCTACTAAAATGTATGTAGGTACGTTTAGCAGCGTTCAAATGCTTCAACTCGAGCTTCCGTATGTTTGATTAATTTGTACGAAATGTATTCATCAACTTTTAAATCAATTCTCTTCATTATTGGCTTTGTTTACCGTTATGTACCAATACTTAGTTTAGATTTCGTCTAGTATAATCTCTATATATAAAAATTAATCC
The DNA here is from genome assembly GCA_910589475.2 of Bembecia ichneumoniformis. NCBI lineage: Eukaryota > Metazoa > Arthropoda > Insecta > Lepidoptera > Sesiidae > Bembecia > Bembecia ichneumoniformis. The sequence goes on along the minus strand of OU342524.1, from coordinate 14,221,893 downwards.
CCATTTCCCTTGGTCACGGCATCACGCGTCAACGGGTAGACCGATTTTAATTCGATTTTCACTAATGAAAAGAGGGATAAACGGGGAATGTTTATATATATAAAAATTACACGCCGGGCGAAGCCGGGGGCGGGTGGCTAGTATGTAAATAAATCTAAATTATAATGTTAATAGTTAAATTCATTAGCTTTCTTTATAAAAAATATTTTATATAAGACTAAGGATCGGCCCTCGGCTTTGTACGGATGTGTCTTTTTTCTATAAATAATATAAACAAACTTTCAGCGTCTCTCACTCTCTTCTTTTCTTTTTATGTTAAGATCGGCAGACAGGCTGACGGTCCACTTGTTGGTAGGTGGCTACCGTCGCCTATAACACAAGCAACGCCAAAGCTGCTGCAAGTACGCTGTCGACTACAATATAGGATTAAGGATAAGGGATTAGGGGGGGATAGGGAAATAGGCTACTTAATCTTCTTTAATGAAAATGAAAACCATATCAAAATCCGTTGAGTGGTTTAGAAGTTAGCGAAGAAACAAACAGAGCCGGACAGCGGCTTTATTTGTAATCTTATCTATAAAGTATATAGAGTTAGATATATAAATTATATAATAGATATATATATATATATAATTTATAGATATAGATAATTACCAATTCGTCGTGAGTATATTATCGGTTATTTTTTAGTTACTATATGAGCTTAAAGTATTTTAATTTATCTTAATTAAAAGCTTTTTTAAACCAGTTTCATAACATATTTGCGTATAATCCTATAAATTAAGATCCACCCAATTATAGCCATGAATTTATTACAAGAGATTACTTCTATGTGTATAGCTCGTTTTACGACATGATAGTGAAAGTTATTTCACGAAATGTATAAAAACAATTTTGACGACATTTTTACGACAGCCACAATCCTGTACATAAGCCCAGATTACAGAGGAAACAATACCGTATGTACACATTGTTCAAATAATACTCACGAAGCTGTGACTTTTCTCATTTTGTCTATGAGGGAAAACAATTAGGCGAATAAACCTCATAATTATCTTCGAGACAATAAGAAGTTGTTATGGACTAGAAATTGCGAATTGCTTACATTTTGATTTACAACTTTGTGAACGAAACTTTATTGTTAATTTTGAGTGTCTAATAAAACAATTTATAATACATCCGATTTATATTCTAAAGATTCGTTTTTCATTTTATAAAGTTAGTATTTCTTTCATTGGAGTTCGATTTCTTTTTTTTTTTCGATTTTTGAATAAAAAATAAAGTAATAAACGAAAAGATTTTTGTGTATTTTTTAATACAGCGTGACCGACGGTGTCTCTATGATGCTACTGGTTTTACAGGCGACATCCCATCCAGCAGGTTGCGTCTATCTATTGAAACTTAGCCTCGATTCGAACAGCTACCTACGACTTTGACTTATCAGAACTTTACCAGTACGAAACTAGTTTTTTTATCATTTAAAAGGATGTTAAAGTTGTTTCAAGATTAAACAAAATTTAATTTAATTTTCTACTTTAGTATCATGCTGCTTTCAGATATATTGTTGTACATGTCAAGGTTGAAAACTGTCTGCATTACATTTATATAAAAAACGTTATTAACAATGTATTGCATACTTTGTTTTGTTTAACTACACTTAAACCACAAGAAGCTATTAGAATAATTTATACATCCCGTAACGTAAAACTTATATTTTATATTTAACTAGCGATCCACCCCGGTTTCGCACGGTACATTTTTTCTGTCTGTAAATTATGTACACAAAATCTCGTTTATCAAAATTCGTTGGGTGGTTTATAAGAAATTAGCGGAGAGACAGACAGAAGCGGAGAGCGATTTTATTTTATAATATGTAAGTATAGATTTCATTTCATAAAGTTAGTATTTCCATTGGGAAAAACACCGAGTTTCCCGTGATTGGCCCTTAAGACATGGAATATGGAATATGGACAAGACGAAAGTTATGTCTAATGTCCATGTTGTGCCCACCTCAGTATAACAGTTGGAAATTCAACTCTCGAAGCTGTTGAGTACATCTACTAGGAACAAACAGTCCAATTAGGCAGAGCCAACTCGAGAAGGAGGTCAATCGTCGAATCCAACTCGGATGGGCAGTGTTCGGGATGCTCCGAGACATATTCTCGTCCAAAATTCCTTAAGTGTCTTAAAATAAAATTTTTCGACGAATGTGTCTTGCCAGTGATGACATATGGCGTTGAGGCGTGGTCTTTGGCTGCTTCTGATCGATCCTTTTGGAAAATTAGGAGGGAGGCCTTTATCCAGTAGCGCGGGCAGCCATCCTACGGTTGACATGATGAGTATAGACATTATATTGTATTTATTATACAAAGTTCAAAGGAACAAAATAGGAACAGACTGGCTGACAGTCCACTTGATGGCAGGTGGCTACCGTCGCCTATAACACAAGCAACTCCATAGGTTCTGCAAGTGCGCTAACGACTACAGTAGGATTAAGGATAAGGGAGTAGGAAGGGATAGGGAAATGGGCTCTGGCATCCCTTACTCACCGAAACACAACAGCACACGTGTATTTATTTCACGGGTTACTGCCGCCAGACGGGCCCCGCCCAAATGACTGCGAAACGCAATGTGCCCCTGCCTCTACTTTCCAGATCCAGACCAGAGCCTGCCGGTAATCGAACCCGAGAAGCAACGGGCTCGTCAAATATAAACAAAATAGGAACTAAATTCGAAAATTGAAATTATTCCTAATTCAAACAAAATCTTCACCAATAATAACAGTCTTTGGAATTAATTCGATATGGTTAACATTAATGGTAAGCAGACATCAAAGTCGAATTTCTGAACGAAGATTACAATGGAAATTCTTTTTTTTGTACCGTAAAAATCGAAGGTCGACTTCTGTGGCAGCTGTAAATTTATCGGTTCATTTCTCTTCCTAAGCAAGGTCTGAGCTTAAATTGATTACTTTGTTTACATTGAGACTGTTGATATCCGTGACTTTGTAATCAGGAGAGGAAGTTCACTCTTTTTCTTGATCCCCTTTGTAAACTTTAAAGAAATAAATTGTTTCGCATAAAATTTACTACAAATATTTCGAAGTATATTTAATTACATTATTTGTAACCATCATGTTGTGTCATAATATCGTTTATTGAAGATCTATACATACGAGAATTATCAAATGAATTCGCTGCTGGTTTTTATCTGTTTCTCTGTGAACTTCTTCATCGGACTTTGATAAGGTTTTCACTAATCGAAACAGCGACAAACGAGAAAGGTTTTTTTTAATGTTATGATCGGCAGACAAGCTGACGGTCCACTTGATGGTAGGTGGCTACCGTCGCCTATAACACAAGCAACACCAAAGCTGCTGCAAGTGCGCTACCGACTACAGTAGGATAAGGGATTAGGAGGGGATAGGGAAATGAGCTCTGGCATCCCTTACTCACTCACCGAAACACAACAGCTCACGTGCTGTTATTTCACGGTGGTCTTCTGTAAGGGGGTGGTTAACGGTGATAAAACCGCTATAGTACCGTTTACCAAAAAGAGGCTACTGGACAAATTAAAGCCACCTCTAGTAAATGGTAAACGAGTTGAATTTTCCACAGAGGTCAAATATCTGGGAGTTACTTTCGACCAGAGACTAACGTGGAATGCACACATTGGAAATGTGATAAATAAGGCTAAGGCAGCCTTATTTATCAGTCGTCGAATGGTAGGGAAGAGTTGGGGCCCGTGTCCAAAGCTCACCCTCTGGCTGTACACTGCTATTGTGAGGCCGATGATCGCCTACGCCTCTATAGTATGGTATAGAAAAGCCAACCAGAAAACGACCATCGACAAGCTTAATGGCGTACAGCGTTTGGCATGTCTGATGATAACAGGAGCCATGTCGAGTTCCCCCGGAGCATCTCTGGAGGCTATTCTGGGCCTACCGCCTCTAAATCTATTTTTAGAGAAGGAGGCGAGAACCAGTATGCACAGAATGATGAATCGGGGTAAACACAATTGGCTGTCCAAGGTACTCAGAGCTCTAGAAGACTCAGTACTAAGGGATCCCATCCTAGGCATGCCTACTGATACAATGGTACCACAGTACATAGAAGCAAAGTACTATACTGTGGAGCTACTCTCAAGAGAAAACTGGTCAAATAACAAGATCTCTTGGGAGGAAGGTAGCCTTTCCTGGTACACTGATGGGTCCAAATCAGGACCTGACGTAGGCTGTGGAGTTTATGGCGGTGACCAGGAATACAGGACCAGTGTAAACTTGGGACAGTACGCCAACATCTTCCAAGCAGAGGTCTTCGCCATCCTAGAATGCGCGGAAATCAACCTGCAAAGAAACTACGTCAAACGTGTAATTTACATTAATTCAGATAGTCAGGCTGCACTTCAAGCACTAGACTCAGACTCTACAGTCTCAAAGCTTGTGCGAAACTGTGTAGACTACTTAAATACCTTAGGGCGCAAGAACAAAGTGGTCCTAAGATGGGTACCTGGCCATATGGGGATCGAAGGCAATGAAATTGCCGACGAATTGGCTCGTGTAGGCGCAAAAGGTAGGCTAATAGGTCCTGAACCTATGTGCGGACTACCAAATAGCCTAGCTCGCTGGACCATATGGAACCAGTGCTTTATTAAATCTTACCAACGCTGGATTAACTTGCCAGGGTTGAACCATTCCAAAGCGCTTATTAAAGCCTATAGTCGAAACGTGACAAATCAGGCTATGTCGCTTAGTAGGAGCAATTTGTGTATGCTATCTAGGGCACTAACGGGGCACTGCCGCCTCAATAGGCACCTAAAAGTAATGGGGCTCACTAGTACGGGAGAGTGTCGCTTCTGCCATGAGGCAGAAGAAACACCAATGCATATCCTGTGCGAGTGTGGCCCCCTGATGCACAAGCGCAGTCACATCCTAGGAAGCCATACAATGGCTTGTGAAGATGTGAAGAATGCCTCTATCAAAAAAGTACTACGGTTCCTTAACGTGGTAGGTATAGGTAGAGAGCTTTAGTTCACGTGGCGATCACAATATTTCAGCAATGGACGACGTGATACTGGTACTCTAGCAGACAGAAATAGCCACTAAGATAAGATAAGATAAGATAAGAAGGGGGTGGTTACTGCCGCCAGATGGGCTGCCCAAATGACTGCGACTACTTTACAGATCCAGACCAAGCCAAATTTGAAAAGTTCGTTTTCCAAAGTTGACCCTGCCGGGAATTGAACCTAGACGGGCTCGTCAAATTGTCAAAATGTTGTGTATGATTTGCAGAAAAAATTGCAAACCTGCGAAGCCGGGGGCGGGTCGCTAGTTTAACACAGTGATCAGTAATATACAAACATTGTATAGGCAATTTTTTTTTATAACCTTCGCAGTCTATTTGATGGTGGCTACAGTTGCCTATATAAACAAAACACAAGCAACGCAAAGGGGGGAAACTAATGCCCTGCGATCTTGATAGGATAAAAGATAAGATGGGGATAGGAGATTGGCCTGCGAAATCCGCAGTCATAAACTAGGCAATCCTTCTGCCTATAATAACCACAATCTTTGAGAAGATCACCATGTAATAACAGTACTTTTATCGCCTCCTTATAAAGAGTCTATCCTCATCCTAACAACCAGGACACTTGCGACTCCTTTGTCGTTGTATGTGTTTATAGAAGACGGTAGCCTGTCAGCCTATCTGCTGTTTTACATAAAAATTATGTCATGACCTTTTCTATCTACATAAGTTATTGAGAGGTCATCAAGCATGTACGCGTAGAATTTTAGTACCGCCATTGAAGAACGTTCTCGTTCGATTAAGTACCACGAGCACAGACAGGTCGAAGTTAATAGTATTCGCACGTAACAGATGACCGATAAAACCGTAGTGCACACACGAATACGAAGTAATAATTCAATGTCGCTTTAACCGCAAACTTATTTTTGTAGATGGAAGAGTCGCTGGATTATGAGCTCTTGATCCAAGCGAATGGTTTACAGTGAAAATTTAATCTCTGGCATCTTCATTAACATGTATGGAGTTTAGAATAGAAACCATTGTTCATCGAACTAGCCAGTGTATGGCCGTCCTGAACAATTTCTGCTGAAGCCCGATCATAAAGTTGTTTATGGAATTGTGTAACACAAACGTGTTCTAAAGTATTTATTAAATACTCCAGGCTACTAAGGTTTGGTTTCACTCGGTGGAATCATTAGAATACATAAAACGACATCTGTTGTTTTAGCTTTGACAATCTTTAAAGAAAGCCTGCATTAGAAATATGTTTTTAAATTTTTTATGCCCGAAAATATCAACTTTTCAAATTTGGCTCTGGTCTGGATTTGGAAAGTAGTGGCAGGGCACACTACGTTTTCGCAGTCAATTGGGCAGCCCGTCTGGCGGCAGTAACCCCCCCCCCCCCCCCCCCCCTTACAGAAGACCACCGTGAAATAACAGCACGTGTGCTGTTGTGTTTCGGTGAGTGAGTAAGGGATGCCAGAGCCCATTTCCCTATCCGCTCCTAATCCCTTATCCTTAATCCTACTGCAGTCGGCAGCACACTTGCAGCAGCTTTGGCGTTGCTTGTGTTATAGGCGACGATAGTCACCTACCATCAAGTGGACCGTCTGCCTGTCCGCCGACCTTAACATAAAAAAAATAATCTTATTTTAAGATATCTTCTGAATTTGAACTGAAAGAAATATTGAAGAAATATTTTGAAAGAAATAAACAAAACAATTGTATCGTACTTGTCCATTGAATTACATGTATACACATAGAAATAGGCACATTGAAATCGTTGTACTTGTCATTGCAATTTATTTTGTGTGTGCTATAGTGTTGAGCTTTCGTTTGGATTACAATTTGCTATTCTTTTGTCTCTCTTTATGTCAAATCCCGATACTAGTTATTGGTACGCATAACGAGTTTCGATTGTACTTAGTACAGCATAGTAAGTGTCGTCAGAACAATAATTTAACAACAATATAAAATTAATAAATTATTATGGTCCTTAACATCACTCACGAAGGGTTATTATTCAATGGCGGCGTCCACTAAAAGGCACTTGAAAACTTTATTTCTCCACAGTCGCTTGAAATCATCAATAATGTGATGGTTGTGGAACAGTTCCGTCAATAATTCAAGTTGATGTAAGTGAGGCTAATGATGGTGGGGTATGGTGGTGTTCGGAGTTCAGTGACCGGCCTTGCCTGCGTTGATTCGAATGGTTCATTTAATTGCCGCCCGAAATTATAGCGTTTGGTCACGTACTCGTAATGTTGATCCAGTAATTTGTACCTGTGAAAAATGCACTACTGATACCTAATACCTAATAAACAAGATGACTATTAACCTTTTAGGAATCCAATATTGCGTATCGTCGTTGTCAAACCAAAATCTGTTATGTGAAAAAAGTATACTTTTGAGATATTGACAATAAAAGTTAACATGATTTTTTACATAAAGGTTTATTTTAAAAGAGAGTACCTATTTTATTTGAAACTTAGGATTGTTATACGTAAACTTATTGGTATTTTAAACATGAAAACTTAAAAGTTTATTTATTATTTTGACAATAGAGTAAATTGTGGACATAGCAGATTGTAGCGGTTGCACAAAGCATACTTTATTAAGAGGTCGTAGTTCCACAAATAGTGCTCAGCAACACTTAGCAGTTTTATATACGATAGATAAGACATTGAATTAACACTAAGGTCAAAATGTTGAAATTTCAAAAAAGTGCACATAGCAGATTTTGGTTTGACAACGACGATATTTTGGATCATTAATTGCTTTGCACTCCCGGAGAAATTCACGCGAGGCATTCACGTGAATCTCGTTGTTTATTTATTTATTTTATCTTGAATTTCTTTGTTTATTTGTTTGTTTTTTAAACAAAACCCTACAGTAATTCAGAAAATAATACCATGCAATTGTGACAGTAATACTAATTACATTGCCATTTATAGTGTGTAAACAGATATTAAGTTTTTTTTTTAATGTTATGTCGACAGACAGGCTGACGGTCACTTGATGGTAGGTGGCTACCGTCGCCTATAACACAAGCAACGCTACAGGTGCTGCTAGTGCGCTGCCGACTACAATAGGATTAAGGATAAGGGATTTGGAGGGAATAAGGAAATGGGCTCTGGCATCCCTTACTCACTCACCGAAACACAACAGCACGTATATGCTGTTATTTCACGGTGGTCTTCTGTAAGGGGGTGGTCACTGCCGCCAGGCGGGCTGCCCAAATGACTGCGAAACGCAGTGTGCCCTACCACTACTTTTCAAATCCAGATCAGAGTCAATTTTGAAAATTACATTAAAATTTCCAAACTTGACCCCGCCGGGAATCGAACCCGGGGCCCCTGAGACGTTAGGCAAGCATCCTTGCCACTCATCCAACGGCGAGTGGATTAATTTAAAATCAATTCTAAATTATCATTTAATAGAATTGACCATAGTAGGATTAAGAATAGGGGTAGAAAGGGATAAGGAAATGGTCTCTGGCATCACTTACTCATTCACCAAAACACAACAGCACACATGCTATTCACGGCGGGCGGTCTTTTGTAAAGGGGCGGATACTGCCACCAAACGGGCTGCCCAAATGAGTGCTAAATGGAGCGTGCCCTGCCACTAAATCTGTGTAAGGATTTTTTTAATCAAGAACATTACACAACTGATTGAAAAAATATTTATTCAATACGTGTTTCTGCGTGCACTCGCGTGCTTGTGCTTCTTTCTTTTTTATGACTGTGTTTGTTTGTGTAAAATATAAGTTAAGTTATATGTGTAACAAATAAGTCATAATATCTCTTTCAGTATGATTTGTTTCGACTCAACCGTAGAACAATCGTTTCGACTCGCGAAGGACAAGGTGAAATTGAAGAAATTGACTGCCGACCTTTAGTAATGGAGAAGATTATTGATATATCTGTGACGTTATGAACCGAAAGGCTTTTTTATCGTTAACTTACTTTAATATGGTTATAACTAAAGTCCAAATTCTCGTATATTTCCTCGACTATACCAATTTTGAAGGACTATAACAATGCATTTTTTTGCTATTTCCTTTTTAAATCTTACTGCAATGTTTTGGTCAAATTGCTTGGGCACTGTTGTTAAAAGTGTATTGCATGCAATAATATCAAAGAAATTTTATTATTCTGCTTGAGTGACAAGATGTAATTGATTTCATTTCGAGTCTTGCGCTTTGTCCATTTAGCGGTCACTCCTACACAGTCATACACAACTCAACGGCGACAATAAGATGAGGTCATAGATGCAGTTTTACGAAGTTCAATTGTCGTTTTCTCGGTGCAATGGGTGCGCAGGGGCAAATTGACGCGGCAGACGGCGCGTCGGAAGTCGCAATTGTTGATAACGCCCGTGTCACCCCGCAGCCGCACCCAAACATTGCTCAACCCAGTCTCAGCCATTAGGATTTCCGCACTAACATCGCATGCTCACTCTTTATTTTTATTCCTCTTTTATTACCACAAGACGCTCGAAAGTTAGAAATCGGTGTCTTAGAAGTTCATTGTTCTTTATATATTTTTTATTATGTATTGCCTCTTTATCCCGACCATATTGAGGCCACTCAAGACATAAATGGTATGCTAGACTAAAGGTAATGCTAGAGTGATCAGAACCATCAGGCGTGACGTCACATTTCCAGACAAGTATCAAATCAAATCAACCATGTCAATTTAGGTAATACTCACACTTAATAGGTATAATAAATACTAGCACACGGATGCATTGTTTTTTTTTTTGCAAAATACACACTCTTATACAAACCTTTCTCGTTTATCGCTCTTTCCATTAGTGAAAACCGTATCAAAATTCGTTGGGTGGTTTAGAAGTTAGCGGGGAAACAGTCAGACCCGGACAGTGACTCATTATAAAATGTATCATCGTCCATCATCATCATCAATCAGTATCTCTCCACAGTTTAATGTATTCGCAACTAAATTCGTTACAATTTGTGCAGGTTATATTATTAGTACATATTACCAATGACCTTATTTTATTTCCTCGACGTATAGACATTATCTATGTGTTGAGGTTAGACATAGTTGCCAATGAACTTTGTTGCTATAATGAACTTCATTAGAGCTAATATCATAAAAAGTGCGTTGTTTATCTGTTTTTGTTTAGAAACGTTCACAGTAGAATATATTAATCACTAATATTAATTATATCATCAACATCATCATCATCTCGTGTATTTCCACTGCTGGATGTAGGTTTCTCCCAAGGCTAGCCAGGCTCCCAAGGTCTTCTGTCCTTCGCATCCAGCCGCTTCCCGCAAAGCCTGTCAAGTCGCCTGTCCACCTGGTTGCAGAGAGCGTCACGCTGCGCTTTCTAATTCATAGCCTCCATTCGAGAACTCTTCTATCCCATTGCTTATCCGCTCAGCGATATACATATGTGACCGGCCCATTGCCATTTCAACTTACTAATTCTCTGGGCTATTTCGGTTGGGCGAATATCAGAATTCCTGATCCTATTCACAAAACTCGAGCATAGCCCGCTCCATAGCTTGCTGAGCTACTTGAAACTTTGGACCATTCCTGCCGTTTCGGGCCACGTTTTGGCACCATACATCACCACTAGCACTGATATAACTTGGTCCTCGGACATTGCGGCACTGGTGACGAGAACAGATGACGTAGCTTTCCGAATGCAGACCAACCCAGCTAGATTCTTCTGTCAACCTCTTTGTTAAAGTTGTTCCTGTCTAATAATGCGTAATAATAGCAATAAGTAATGTATAGACACATAAAGAAAACATCACCAAAACTTCAGCGTTCGTGAAAGGTAGGAAGAAACATGAGTTATACAACCAAGGATGAAGACTTTAAATAACGGAAGGTCTGACGAAATTTAAATATCGAACAACAACGAAATATAGCGTGACCTGCAAATGTTTTTTCGTCGCAGCGCAGGGCGTGTATGTTGAGTCAATTTTTACAGTGTTGATGCTCTACTACTGTATCGGCGCGTAACCTTGGAAAATGCGCGGGCGCTTGGCCTCGAATTTTATATCAGTCAGTTCTCAATGATATTATAGCCTAGATCTACTGAGGAACGAGAAATGTGTTTCATTATCATAATTGCATTAATTTGATTCTACTTGTATAAACGAATGAACAGATATTATACAAAAAGATGGTTTCGTGCTCGTAAACCAGTCAGCGTGCCGAGAGCATATCTAACCATTCTTACAAATAAACTCAATGAAACAACAGCAAGTGTTAATTAAGTAAAGTACCTTGTCCCTTTCTCCTAATTCGTGCCATCAATCAGCTCTTTTTTGCGCGATAGACATGTGTCAAAGTATCATTGTTAGTAATGATAGACTGACTCCGTTACATACAAAATAAGGTCATAAAAATGGTATTCTAATGCATTAGTAAGATTTTTCCATTACTTGGGTAAGGTGCACAGTCCTGGATGAATAGAAACTTTATCCCGTGGACGCACTAACTACAATGTGGACTTCCTCAGACGTGCCGTAAACAAATTCCTGCAAAGTCGGTAGCGCACCTTCCCCTGGTGTTGCTGGTGTTCTTAGGCGACAAAAACCACCTACCATAAAGTGGGTCCTCAGCCTGCCTGCCACCCTTTATAACATCAAGAAGTAAGATGATAAAACTGCTAAGGATTTTAATTCCCTGCCGGCGCGGCGTCTGTGTTTCCGAGCTCATATAATCCCAATTTTTTCAAATTTCTAGTGAATAGACATCTTCTGGGTGAGCTCGCTCCATCGTCGGCCTCATCATTCCTACGTGGATAGACGCTGGCCAAGAGCACACCCATTATTAATAATAAAAAAAAAATAGAGGGTATAATTTCCAATATACTCGTACTCAGACTACGAGTAAGAAACGTAGTACTCAGATGTAAAAAAATACCCTAACTACTTACCTACAGGTTACCTTCTACCATGTAAATGAATATTAGACGAAGATTAAATTAGCGAAACTGCTTAAGAAACATTTGCTAGTTTATGTATGTTTTTGGCACACATATGTTAGTATTTGGTTTATATGTATACTTACAGTTTAGTTATTCTTAGTAAATAAAGACCAACTACCCGCAGATGTAAACAGTTTTATTGGACCTTTGCAATATTAATGAATTATTTGACTTCATCCCCGAGAGATTATCCCCGGCGGGGACGAAATCGTCTCATTTCGTGGTTAATTATTTTTTATTCCACTTTGAATGATCGCAGAGAACAAAACGCAAGCGTGTTTTGTTCTCTGCGAAAAGGAGCCCTTTCGACTTAGCTCCAATTTTCCGAGGTGCATCCGTACCTGTGCCTTTTGGCCAATGATCTCAAGCTTCTTGGCGTGAGGTTGTGCTCAAATCTCAACTTCGGCATTTCTATCGAGTCTACGCTCTGAACAACATCGCTTCACCCTAAATAGGGTGAAGCGATGTTTCACACCTGTGGACAGCTCCTCTCTTTGTACAAGGCACAAGTCCGATCTTGCATGGAGTATTGCTGTCGCCACACTCGACTCCCACACTCGACTCTGTGGATCGCAGACCTAGGAGGCTCATAGGTGACGGTATGCTAATAAGAACTAAGCTGCAGCGCCTGGCACATCGCAAAATTGCCTGTCTGTGTGTATTCTATAAAATGTACTTCGGAGAGTGCTCGGGAGCTGCATGAGATCAAACCGCCTTCCCCTTTCTTTTATTGGAAATGCAGACTTACCATCCTCACATTATCTCTCCTAAACGGATAGATGCTGGCCAAAAACAAACCCATGTTTAATAAAAATAATAATATATTAATAAATTTGCTTCATGATAGCTCTTTGCTCATGAAATTTTTCTACCACACATCACAGACGAACGATGGAAAAAAATCTCAAATGTTGTTTTTATAGGTAGTTTATTTAAACTTAGTGTTTGCCCATAAATTTTCAAACATAGTTATTACCCTTTTTATATGTTCCGTAACACCATTATTCTGGACAAAATGACTCTCTGTGTAGTTTCAAAACACGCCGCTATATCATAACTACATCTAATCTAGCATCTTCATCTTTGTGTTACGCTAACCACGTGTTTCGGTTGTGGTAGCCGAAACCGTGTAGGCATTGGCCCTTCGTTGGTCACTGACTCCATTGGCATTAATAAAAATTAAAACAGTAGATAATCTCTCTAAACAGGTATTATGATATGCGAGATATTGTCTTTTGTCTTTTTTTATTCACCGAGCCCGAAAAAAATTAAACACTAATTTATACTACTCTCTACACATACCTATCTATGTAAATCGATTTTTTTTGTATCAAAATACATTTACTCATGGTTATTGTTAAGTATTCATAAATTAATGTATCTCAAGAAGATACATTAATTTATGAAGAAATGAACTGCTTGTCTTATAAGTTTTTTTACACATATTTGAAGGTTTTTTTGTTGTGATATTTATGTTCTGAGTATTTTTCTATATTAACTTTTAAATATATTTTTTCAATATATTCATATTTTAAACACATTCAAACTTAAAATAGAAAAAGAAGAAATATAAAAAAATATTTTTGAAAAAATAATCTTCTATATTTTGATATCTATGTTACGCGAGAAAATGTCTACATACTGTGCATGATTACATTGTGGCACCATTGACTCACCTTGAGTCATAAAGGCACAATTATGCTAAATAAACCAATTCACCGAAACAAATCTAGGTTCGTGTTGATCAGTAATTATAGATATTTTACGTTCAGAATCAGGCTTCTGATTTTACATATATTACGTATTCGCAACTTTTAAGTAATAAAAAACAACTAATTTAATTTCCAGCCTCTACTTATAATATAGCCCATCTCCATCTTGAAGGTCCGTTCTTAACCCACGAACTCTACACAAACATTACATTCCATGTGTAATTATCGAAAATGTATAAATAAACCATTATAAGCTCATAAATAATACGTATATTTTTGCGTCATCTGTTTTGTATGTGAAGGTCGTCAGAGAGGCTGATGGTCTACTTGATGTAGGTAGCTATTAAGGATTAGGGATAGGGAAATAGGCTCTGGCATTCCTTACTCACTCACCGAAACACATCAGCACACATGCTGTTATTTCACAGTGGTCTTTGGTAAGAGGGCGGTTACTGCCGCCAAAATGTCTGCCCATATAACTTCGAAACGCAGTGTGCCCTGCCACTACTTTCCAGAAGACCAGAGCCAACTATTTAACCTTTATATTTCAAAGTTGGCCCCGCTGGGTATCGAACCTGAGATAGGGTCCCAGAATATCCTTCACTTTATGGTTTTTTTTTTATACACGTGCACTAATCAATAAAATTATCATCATTATTATATTACGCATGGCATAAAGAGGGATAAAAAAGGAAAACCAAAGATGAAAAAGTAATAGTGGCCTAGTAGTAATGCCCTCACCTACATTTATAGCAGCTTTTAAGCTGAAGAGTTTGTTTGGTTTGTTTGTTTGAAGGCGCTAATCTCAGGAACTACTAGTTCAAATTGAAAAATTCTTTTTGTTTTGAATAGTCCATTTATCGAGGAAGGGCATAGGCTATATAATATCAGGCTACGATAAATAGTATTATATATAAGCAATCCAGTACCGCGCGCCCCATGCGCACGCCGCCGCCGTATGGGCCGCAGCGAAGCGTGGCCAAGTTCAGCTAGTTAATTTGTAATAAAAATTAATTTGTAGTTTTTGGCGCAATCAAATTCGTTACTATTTGTACAGGTTATATTATTAGTATTACCAATGACCTCATTTTATTTCCTCAACCCATAAAAATTTTCTATTTGTTGAGGTTAGACATAGTTGCCAGTAAACTTTGTTGCTATAATGAACAATGTTTCGATTCAATATTTATGTCGCGTATTTTATTCTTAGCATTTACTTTTAAAATTAAATTAAATTAAATTAAATCATTTTATTTAAATCAATTCTATCTTATGAATGTGTTGCTCATTATTTGAGTCTACATTTTGTTTGGAACTTTTTTTATGTAAAGATCATCATATAGGCTGACAGTTCACTCGTTGAAGATACAGGTGCTGCAAGTGCGCTGCTGACCATAGTATAGGATTAAGGATAAGGAATTAGTAAGGATAAGAAAGTTACATTATTATTAAATGACTATTTGTTAATATTTATTCGCTTCAATTTACTACTAATGAGATGTCAGTTATTTTAAAATAAAATATTTGGCGAAAACATGTATTATCTCTGTTTTTATTATATTTTTAATGAAATTGCCAGCTATAAAATTAACATCATAAACACAAGTACGAGTATGTTCCAAATTCTGCTTCGCACCATATCGGAACTCGAATATTTTTTCACAAATTCGAACGACGTAAATGTACTTAAAAGAATAATTCTTGTCTTTCATGCTATTTTCTTTCTTTGATTGCTTTTGTTAAAGGTACAACCAAATATTTTTTTAAACTAGAACCAAATTTAACAAAAACCAGATTAATCTTTAGGTGATAATTTGTAGTTGATTTTATTTAATATTAAGATTATATAAAACTAGCTGAGTCCACAACTTCTTACGCGTGGTATTAGGTATAGCGCGTAACGCGTGAACCGATTGGAATGAAACAAACACAATGTTACGGGAAGCTTATTTCACAATGTTGTGAGAATATTCGGAGTGTCACATGTACATTGGTCTGCACGTAGAAATATATTTAGGACTAGCTGAACCCGGCAACTTCGTAGCACGTAACTTTTTTGTTTGTAAACCGATTGGAATGAAACAAAATTAAATGTTATGGAAAGCTTGCTACAATACATCAGTGAAAACCGCATTCAAATTGGTTAAGTTTTATCAGAAATTAGCGTGCGCAAACGCACAGACAAACATACAAACCCACAAACAGAAAAAACATTTTTTTTGACCTCGGTAACATAAGTACAACGTGTACAAATTGTTTTTTTTTTTTTGAAAAAATCTTTAATGTACAGGCACGACTCGCTTACGATTTTATTTTACTCGCAAATTATTTTGTTATATGCCTATTTATAATCCGCGTTACAGTATTTTGGGTTTTGTTTCTGTGTGTATATTAATTACCCATTTTAAAATTAATTTGTGCTTTCTGACATAAAGTTACTGATCTCTACAATATAGTCTCTATTAAATGATGTAGGTATGTGATTATATTTAGTTGTAAGAAATTACAAATAAGTTAATTCCTTCATGATTTAAACTAAGGTTTAAATAAAGTGCATGATATTTTAATCTTGCCATATCCCTTCCTAATCCCTTATCAGCAGCGCACTTGCAGCACCTGTAGCGTTGCTTGTGTTATAGACGACGGTAGCCTTCTACCATCAAGTTACCGCACCTTTCTGTCGACCTTACTATGAAAGAAATCTTAATTATTTTTATAGTAAATTATTATTATTTTTAATGTTACGACCAGCAGTCAGCAGGCAGCATGACGGTCTACTTGATGAGAAGTGTCTAGAGTCGCCTAGGAGCAGAAGCAACACCAGGGGTGCTAATCCGCTGCTGATACTGCAAGAATTTATTTACAGTTAAAGACACATTTTGTAACAAGATGGAAATACTGTCCGGAATCCTGATTGAATTTCTACAAATCTGTACCGTGCGCAGCGGTTACATAGACCCAGGTACGATAAAATGCGGTTACGTACAAATAGATTAATTTAAGAAACACCCTCTCCTGTGGGAACATTGAACCGAGTTTATAAAGTTTTAAATTGATTTAATGTAGATACTTGTTTTCATATATTGTTTTCAGACAAAAACAATATAAAAAAGTAACTAAACTGACACAAACTTGTTTCATTCCCAATTTAAAACTTGCTCGTTCGTTTGGCAAAATTCGATTTTTTTAAATTAAGAGTCGTCTGTCAACGCATTTGCAAAGATGGAAAGTCATTAATAACAAAATCATTTTAACACTGCTAAACAAAGAGTGTGACGGACATTGATTCCAAAATACACTTAAAAATTCACGACATGCCCCTAACAAGTATTTTATCGTGGCGTCAGTCACTTTGGCAACTTGTGGCAGTAATCCAAGTTCGCGTTTCTCATTATGCCCACTATCCTGCGCCACAGGTTTTGCTACTCGTCCTTCTATAAATAGTGTTGTTAAGACAATTCTAAGAGTCTTACTTAAATATACTGTTTAAATGAAATTCGACTTTATCGAAGAGGACGTAAGGCTTACATTCAACAGATTTCACATTTTAATATATGTTCTTTTCAAATAACAGGTGTACACAGTGGCCCAGTCGCAAGTGGAAGGAATGAATTCGTAGACGGCTTGCACTTTCAATATGACTTACTTTATGAGTTTGTATAATTATAAGTTGTCTGCAGAAAGAACGAATAACAGTAAAACTTTATTGTTTCAATTTTTCTATATTTACTTGAACAACCCGAATTTTAAGGGATTCTTAACGATATTAGGATTTGTTCTGTAAAGAATTTCATGTTTCCATTTTGACATGGCTAGTTATCGTTCCAATAAAGAAGAATTCAGATAAGTTTGAAACTGAAGTACCCAAAACATTTAATTAAATATTCTGGAATATTGTAAGCTGATAGGAAGAGTCTATAGGTGTCATCTTGTTTAAATAAGCAGTTTGCCTGTTTTTCAAACCATTATATATGAACATTTATGCCGGATATGAGCCATTAATTGGGATTTTCCATATCGATTTGTGCATAAAGCTGCGATATAGCCCAATGGAATCGCAAGGAAACATTAATCTGGTCAGCCCTCCACATTCATTTTCTGAGTTTTCGACCACAAATTGGGATTAGAGGTAAACCACAATCTTCGAAGGCATGAAATCATATATTTAAGTAGGTAATAATTGCACTACATGAACCCAAAAATGTTAGAAGACCGATGAACACTTTCCAACACCGGCTGATGAGCTATTTCGCTGTGGTGAAAAGTGTATGTAAGAAATAGGATTAAAACTAAAGTAATTTGAGGATAAAGAAATGGTCTTTGGTCTCTCTTGCTTTTTTTAAGTAAAGATCCTCTTGACGGTCCACTTGATAGTGGGTGGCTACCGTCGCCTATCACACAAGCAACGCCACAGATGCTGCAAATGCGGTGCCTATCATAATAGGATTAAGGATAAGGGATTAGGAAGGGATAATGAAATGAGCTCTAGCATCCCTTACTCTCTCACCGAAAAACATTGGTTTCTTGTAAGGGCCAGACGAGCTGTCCAAATGACTGCAAAACGCAGTGTGTCCTGCCGCTACTAAAAGAACAAGTTTTAAGTTATTCAATTCTATAATAGATACACTATTACAGAATTGAAGAGGTCAAGGTGGAAAAAGACCTCCAATTCTATCGAGGGATTCTTGAGATGTTATTATATTCTTGAAAAAGATGCGTTAGCAGTTTGGCTTTAAGGGAAAACTTATGTGTGATTTGTTTGAATTTATTCCGAATTTATTTTTACTTATTAATAATTTCTTTCTTTTAAATTAGATCTAATATAAGCTTTTCATAATTAGTGTATTATCTCTTGGATCGTTTTGAAGATATGCTTCTTGTCACATAAACCTTTTTGAAGTTAAAAAGTATTTGATAAACAAGGGCTATTTGCAAATCAAACAATAATAGAATTATTTTCTCTTTATAAAACAAACTACAGCAACAACAATTAAAACAAAAGAGGCGTTACGACTGTAATAGTCGCTGAATAGATCAAAGCAGTATCAACAACGTGATTTATGTAAAATAAATGGAAGCCATCAAAGTGCTGGCTGGCAACAATTGAAATTAACCATTAATAATGTTTCCTTCGTCCGTATTTCAAGTTTGTGCCCTTTCTATTGGAATTTTCATTACAACAAAAAGTCGTCAACAGGGTTCGCCGCTTCGGAAATTAATTTTCCAGTATGTTCGCAAAAACAATTCAACACTACTCCCAATATAACGCAAACCCTTTCAATTGGTAATCAACAATTTAATGTTGAAACGATATTTGAAACTTAAAGAGCTTCTGAGCGAACCTTCGTAAGGAGAATTAACGTATGGTCTAATACTATGTATATTATTATATGCATTTAATATTGTTCTACGTTTCTCAACCTGGTCACGCTCAATATAATATGTTCAACGAGTAACACCTGTTATTTAACTATCCTTTTATTTATTTTCAATTTAAAAAAAAATTTGGAAAAAATGGAAATTAACTATTACAACAAAGTGAAATAAAGCAATAGACAGAGTTGATTTTTGTTTTTAACTTTTTTTTTTAAATGTTTACTAAAGATGAGTGGTTAGGGCTTGCCTTAAGATGAGTGGTTAGGGTTGCCGCTCTGTTCTGGGGTTCCGCCGTCAAGACGTTTTGTGAAGCGGCCCTGAGTGGAAAAGAGGCCAATGAGCGGGCCCGCGAGGCAGACCCCCAGGCTGATTCACTCAGGCTTCGAAGGGCCGGCCGACGTGCCCGGGGGTATGCCGCGGCGCACGTCGCGTGACAACCTCAGGGCGTCAGAAGGGGACGTGTCTGACGCCCTGAAACACCCAATAAGGACGAGTGGCGGCTCACGGCATTCCAGTGGACCGCCACATTTGAAGTGATGCGAAGCCATTGCCCTAAACTGGGTTAGGTAAGGTTAGCCTAACATTGCGGTGCGTGGGGATCCGAGGATAATGCCTCGCTGTGAACTCGGACCCGCACATCACCGCTGATGGTGGAATCCGGGGGGGTTTTAGTGGGTATTCCCGGTGATAAGTCACTTCACTGGGCGAGTCCCACACTCCCCCTCGTCGATTGTCCCCGTCGGCGAGGGATAGTGTGTAAACGTCATTTCCCCTAAAAAAAAGGGTCAACTTTGAAAATAGAACTTTTCAAATTTGTCTCTGGTTTGGATCTGGAAAGTAGTGGCAGGGCACTGCGTTTCGCAGTCATTTGTGCAGCCCGTCTGGAACAGCACGTGAAATAACAGCACGTGTGCTCTTGTGTTTTGGTGAGTGAAGTAAGAGATGCCAGAGCCCATTTTCCTATCCCTTTCCAATGTCTTATCCTTAATCCTATTGTAATCGGCAGCGCACTTGAAGCAGCTTTGGCGTTGCTTGTGTTATAGGCGACGGTAGCCACCTACCATCAAGTGGACCGTCAGCCTGTCTGCCGATCTTAACATAAGAAAAAAGGTTAAAGATATCATATTAAAAATAATAATATTAAACTAAAAAGGAAACAATTTTTTAAAATCTTACAAGTATTTCGGGGAATATGATTTCTTCGATTGAGATTCAAGAAAAGGATCAGTGTCTGTGGCGATAAATGGTGTTATTGGTTCTAGGAAAAGAAGTGTAAAAATGAATGGAATGAATTTTAAATTGTACCAAAATGTTTGGTGGAATTAAATCGTGTTTGATAAACTATTATTAGGTAGCGAAAAGAAGCCGATGTTGTTTATTTATTTACAGGACTAATTTCAAATCAAATGATCTCGCAATTTAAAAGAAAATAAATCTTATACAAATGTTTTTATGTTGTATGAATCGAAGAGGTAGAAAACCAGCTGGATGAAGAACTGTGCATCACAATGTTTTCAAGATCACAGACAAATTACAAAGGTATATAATTAAAAGAAAAGATGACAGACAGGCTCACATTCCACCTGCACATAGAAGTTGGCCGTAGTCAAGGATTATAAGTAATAGTAATGCAATAACAGTAAAAAGGGTACAGATAGATTATGATAAAAGGGATAGACCAGCTAACGTTCCACTTGGCAGTAGTAGACTGCCGTCGTTTAGGAATATAAGTTACAATAAAGAGCACCATATACTTCCCATCCACGTCTCTGGGACTACACCTGTTTATCGGATTGGAATAGCCTATAAAGAGGAGTGTCAACCGTTTTCAGAAGCTTCGTTGTTGTACTGTTAGCCCTCGGCGGCTTGCTGTTTAAGAGTCCTTCTGATTTAGTTTAAGATTTGATAGTTGTTATTCACAGAACATGATTGTGCTATAAGAAGGTGGTTGATGACATGCCAATTGCCACTCTCCCAGGGATATAATAAGATTTAGAATGTTCAACTTTTATGACAATTTTCTTTCTACATTTGAAATTCTATTCGACAAGAGGTAAACATTCATGAAGTTACATTCGAACAACTTACTACACACCTACAAATTATTTTACAAAATTTGAAAAGCTCCTCCTGACAGGTAGAAGATGAGCTTTGTCTGGTTAAAGTTGTTGGCCTTGTAATGTATTTGTAATATCGTAAAAGTTCCTTCTAAAGAGCTCCAACGACTTTGCACTCGTTATTTTGTTAGCGTCAGTTGTTTCTGCCGTCAATAAAGTTTTAATGGCCAATGTTTTGGAAACGATCCCGAGGCGGAATCATGACTTAAGTGTTGTCATCAGTTTGACGCTTAACAATGTGACGCCTTTGCACAGGAAAATAGGGAAAATCGTTCTAATTTTTGCTATTTGGTGCAGACATTTAATACAGAAATTCGTTAGGGTTGTTAGTGTTATTAGTGTTGACAAATTATGACATTTTTTATACTAATTTGATGTGGCAATTATTATCAATGTGTACATTTCACGGTGGGTTCTTTGAGTACTTGAACCGATTCAAATACCAGGAGAGCCCATCGTGTATCTGTGATCCCAACGCAGAAAAGTCAAACCCATTTCTTGACTGTCCATCCTCAACCGTAGACATATTGGATATTGAATACAGAATTGCATCAAAGATGACAATAGACAATCTTAAGGAAATATATAATAAAGAGCAAATATAGGGAATAATTCTTAGGATATTGCATTAAAGTAATCAAAAAAGTCATAGAGGAATAAAGGCAAATAAAAATTATAAAAATCCGGTAAATTAAAAATTCTAATAAAAAAAACTGTTAAACAAAATAACAAAAATTTAAATAATTATGTAATTATTAGATATTAGCGTAAAACATGTACATATATAGTTAGTATAAGTTAAGCAAAAATGTATTTAACGACAAAATTAAGACAAAACATATGTAGAAAAGTAATAATCAAGTAAACAGATTGTAAAATATAAAACCATATTGTAAAAGGCAAATCCTATAAGTCTCAATAATAAAAAACATCCCAAAATAGTAAATTGGGATACATAGAGTGTAGGGTTAAACATCCCACCCGTTATCGGTATGTAAGATGATGAATGCAAGAAGGAATAAGTATGTAGCATAGAAGTACATACGAGAGGTGTAAAAGTGAGAACTGACAAGGAAGAGTAATTAGTAAATAATTAGTAATTAGAATAATAGAAAAAAAGTATACATTTTAAAAAATTAAATACTATAACATATTGTTTATTTGGAATTTAGTTAAGTAGGTATATTTTATATAACGGCGACTCGCTTCTGGCTTCGGACGGATGCAATGTTTTTCTTCAAATTATGTACAAAAACCTTCCTCGTTTATCGCTCTTTCCGTTAAGAAGTTAGCAAAGAAACAGACAGAGGTGTACGGTGACTTGATTTTATAATATGTACCTATAGAAATATATAAATAACCTGTAGTTATCTAGCAAACGTCGAAAACATGGCCGGCCACATTACTGAGGCATAGCGCAGTGGACGTCGTCGTCGGCACTGTGCCCAGCGGTGCCCAGCCCAGCATTCATTATAAAAACCCATCTTTTAAAATAAATATAAAAGATAATTACACAAACTATACAATGTTACCACCCACGTTGTTTTATTTTTCATATTTAATTTTCCTTACCCTAAGGTTGCCTGGAAGAAATCGCTATAAAGCGATAAGGCCGCCTTTTGTACTATTACTTGTTGTTTCTTTCTTTTTTTTTATTATTATTTTTTGTTTATGGTACAAATAAAGAGTTTTATTATTATTATTAATGTTTGTGTTTTCTGATATTGTTTGCTTGCAAGTTGTCCAAATTGTTAGGTACTTTATGCTGTTGTACTGTGAATATTAAAATTATGCATTTTTTAAATGTTAAGGTCGGTAGATGTTAAGGTTAATGTGGCTACCATCGCCTATAACACAACGCAAAGCAATAGGTGCTGCAAGTGTGCTGCCAACTACAGTAGGATTAAAGAGGGATAATTACAGTAATTATCGTAGGATTAATACAGTAGGAAGAGTAGGATTAATTACACTAGAATTGGAAAGGATTAGGGTAATGGGCTCTGGCAACCCTTACTCACTCACCGAAACACAACAGCACACGTGCTGTTATTTCACGGTGGTCTTCTGTAAGGCGGTGGTTACTGCCGCCAGACGAGCTGCCCAAATGACTGTGAAACGCAATGTGCCCTACCACTATTTTCCGATCCAGACCAGGGCCAACTGTGAAAAATCCATTTCCAAAGTTGACCCCAGAACAGAGCGTTAAGGCAAGCACCATAACCACACATTCAACGGGCTTGTCAAAATTACTTAAAACGAAATAACTTGAAGTATCTATCAGATATAATTCAAGTATCTGAATTTGTCTGAAACTGTTTGGTAACAGCACATGTGCTGTTAGCTACAGTCAAAATGCGAATAACAAATGTTTGACCAGTACGTACTTACATTGAGACCATATTTACACTAATGACCGACAGGCGACAGACCATGCGTTCACCATTTAAGTAGTATCAAAGATCACTAGTCGTATACATATGTTAATTTTGTTCAGTAAATTTGAGCCTTATTTAAATGGGTTAGGGTGGTTTTTAAGGATGTCGAAATACATAGATAAGTTTGAAAGCTATAAATTACACGTCAGCATTGCGGCCGACTCTTTGCATCACCATAAGAGCTTCGCCACAAACAGGGACCGATGTCACTTAAATAGTATCCAAAGTACGCTAGACCACACAGGAAAGGGAGATGCAATGTTCATACGTCGTACAATATAAGGTACAATGTGACTGCAGCCGACTGTACGTTCTATTTCATTAGGCTCGCGAATTAAACATTATGTCCTTTTTAATGCAATTGTAAGCTAATTAACATTAGCCTTAATTTCCATAAAACAGAAGTCGAGCCGACTTAAAAGAGAAATTTTTATTTCTTTTTTCCGTCCATCATTTATTATTTGATGTCTCAAGTTTTATTTCAACAATACTGAATTCTCCATAGGTTTTTTTTTCGAGATAGCCAATTAGACCTTGGCGAACTACTAGTGCTATCATTTGCTGCGACGGTTGGTTGGTATTTAAGAAAAATATTGGCCAGATATAATCAATTCAATCATAGATTTTTTACCACTATAAATATGTACAATACTTGTAAATCTTCTATTTTTTGTCCACAATCCTTCAACGGTTACTTTAATGCCAACTCTGTCGAAGTTATTCATCGTTTTGAGCAGAACCATTGTAAAAAATGGAACTCCCTGCCGGCGCGGCGTCTGTATTTCCGAGCTCATACAACCCAAATCTTTTCAAGGTTCGAGTGAATGAATACGCATCATCTGGGTGAGCTCGCTCCATCGTCGGCCTCATCCTTCCTACATGGATAGATGCTTGCTAACAGCAAACTCATATTTAATAAAAAAGGAATAATAAACTTAGTACAAGTTTTTTAAGTGACGGACATGCTTACAGTTGTTTTTCAGGCGTAACCCGCCGGCCACTATTTTAGTTTAACGGTGAATTATCATCTATATATTTTTTTCTAGATTTTTTATAAAGTGGTCTGAAATATAGGCATAGATAATAATAATATTGCAAAAATTTTTAGAATGCGAGTTATGATAAATGTGTTAAGCGTTAACAAACTAGGCCTCTATTTATTAATACATCATGTATTTCAGTCGCTTGATGCCCGTTGTCAACTTTATTTTTGTTTTTTGGCATGTCTCCATGCCATTTAGCCATATGTCAATATAACGTATTCGACTATTTGACCGCCGTGACTTTGTTTGTTTTATACATACTAATTTTAATTACGTAGTATTCTGATTATTGCAAGTTAAAATAGTTTCACAGAATATAAGTTTTATTTTAAATATTTAAAAGCTACTATACTTATATTAAATTTGATGTTATTATTATTTTATTTTATTTTTTTATGTTAAGATCGGCAGATTTTACAAAACTCAAACTGTTTTAACGTCAAATGCACACCAACAATTAACTTTCTTTTTAAATAATACTTACTACCAGTTACTTGGTAGTAAGTGGCATCGTCGCCCAGAAACACAAGTAACACGAGATGGGGTTCAACTGAATTGCTGATCACTTTCAATTGGGCACACTGCGTTTCGCAGTCATTTGGGCAACCCGTCTAGCGGCAGTAACCACCCCCTCATAGAAGACCACCGTGAAATAATAGCACGTGGGCTGTTGTGTTTCGGTGAGTGAGTAAAGGATCCAAAGTCCATTTTTCTATCCAATCCCTTATCCTTAATCCTACTGTAGTCGGCAGTGCACTTGCAGCAGCTGTGGCATTGGTTATGTTATAGACGACGGTAGCTACCTACCATCAAGGGGGCCGTGAGCCTGTCTCCTGATTTTAAATTTAAAAAAAAATTGTGTCCTTATCCACAAATCGTTTTTTTGTCTCTCGGGAACAGTACTTTTTATGTATGAAAAGTAATATTCTGTATCCCTGATAACGTCTATGCAATAACGTCATGAAGATCGATTGAGTAGTTAAAGGCATGTAAACAAAATTCTATAATATTGATAACATTAGTTACCTAGTAGTTAAATATTGAAATGGACGTTCACCGAGGCTACTAAGGTATTCTAATAACGCTTCGATCCCGACCTACTAATTCAAAAATAATAAAACTATCAGAATGTTGATAGAGATTCGAGATCGATGACGCACAAAAGGCACCGCCTACAAAAAAATTGGGTCACTTCGTACCTCGCAAACAGGACAAACGAAGGATAACCTAAAAAGTAGCTTCCACGAATTCGTCAGCTGGTTTTATTCGTCTATCCAGTAGTATGTTATTGCGTCATCGGGTCATTAGCCCACTCGTTTTTAGATACGTCGAATCGGGTCAAAAATTTGGGTTGAACTCTCTTATTTATTTATCGGACGTTTATTCACCTCTCTAGGTCGTCTTTGCATTCGCCCTCTCACTCGCACTGTATTGGTAGTAAATGAGACAATATTATAGTTGTGATTAGACTAGGCAAGTAGACACTTGTCCTATAAAACCATATTCAGATTTTTTTAAACGTCGCCAATTAACAAAAGTAGGAGCCGATTTTGATAAGGTAAATGGTAAGTACTGATGAAATAGAAGTAATAGAAGAATGGACCGTCAGTCAGCCTGTCTACCGATCTTAACATAAAAAAATGGGCCTTGGCATTTTTAATATACTGTATCCTCCTATCACTCGCTGCCTCCCTAGCAAATAGGTCAATTTCCAGTAAAAAATCTAAAATTCAATTGGATATTAATTTTAAGATTTTCAATCTTTTTGCAATTAGACTATTTGTGACTCCTTGCCCTAGGGAGCTTATGTCCTTCTGTCTTCGATATAATAAAAAACTTAGTCGCACATAGAAATACGAGCATTAGGTACCTACTTAATTTTGATTATCTGATTAAAAATAGTGATGAAAATGTAAATGAAGCGAATCGTTGATCTATAGAAAGTGACACACGGCGTGATTTCAATCACCCTACCGTGCTCGCACACTGACCCAATGGACGCGAGGCAAGGTCTAAAAAGGAAATCCTACTTGCGCGAGCGCAACTGATACGCGAGTCTAGCCGGGCGTTGCATTTATAATAATAATAGTACATTTACTATTACAGTCATTACAGATATCATTTACAGTGATTATGCAATGCAATGCATTGTGTTTTAAGGCGTTCACTCAATATTACATTTGTTCGTTTAAACTCGAATTTGGATGGTAGATATATAAATATTTATACAATCATTTATACAACAATTTAACAAAAAAAAAACTCTTTGAGTCCTTTAAGTTTTTGGATCTATTTAATTACGGGACAATTTTAAAAAGTTTAATCTAAATTTTTAAACCAATAAATTAACTTAATTTACCTAATAAAGAAAAAGTTATATTAGAAGTAGAAGATATGAAAAATTGACATATAATTCGACTTTGAAAAATAATTCATTAATTCAATTAACTTTTAATTCTTGTAAATAATATTTTGTCTACGCTAATACTGATTTTGCAGTTGGCAATGCACTTGCAGCAGCTTTGGCGTTGCTTGTGTTGTAGGCGACGGTAGCCACCTACCATCAAGTGGATCGTCTGCCTGTCTGCCGACCTTAACATAAAAAAAAGATCTGGTCTCTATCTGTCATTAGCAATTTATTTATTTATTTATTAGCTCAAATTTCCCTCTACAATTTTATTTTAAACACTGTATCTTTATATATGTATATTATATAATATTTATGTATTTGTTAGTATTTGTGTTTATATTTACGTTAGTATTGTTAATATTAGGTGTAGGGGCCGCCTTTTGCGGTATGAGCCTCCTCCAAACTTTGCCAGATAGATCTGTCTTGTGCCAGTCTGGGCCATACATTTCCTGTGGTCGCCACAATGTCGTCACTTCATCTTTTGAGTGGTCTACCCTTCTTCCTTGTCTGTGGGTACCAATTAGTTACTGTCTGGGACCATCTTCCATCTGTTATTCTTTAGATGTGGCCACACCATTTCCATTTTAGTATTAATATCTGTTTCACGACGTCTTTGGTTAGTTAATGAATTTCTGACTCTATCTTTTAATTTAATATTTAGTATGTTCTTTTTTTTCATAGCAATTATTATTAATAAAAAAAATATACTCTATCATTCGTCGTGTGGCCTTAAATAAACAACAATACAAAAATTAAAAATAACAAATCCCTAATTGGGAAAGCAGTTAATGACTGGCGTTATTCCCAATGGCCGTTTTAAATTACAACACCCGCTGTTAAATAAATGTCAGAATATAAATCAAACACCGTCATAATTATACAATTGCAAAGGAGAGATTTTTCGTTTATGTACGATTATATTGAATTATTTACGTTTAAAGGTGGGAGCACATTTGTGACAAATTCAACAGGCGCGAATAGATTTAAATTTTTTCTGTTTTTGAATTCATTTTTCTATTATTGTTTTATTTTATTAAAGATGATGACTTGTATTTTTTTATTTCGAAGTTAGTTAAAAATTAAAGTCATTCACCACAAACTATAATATGGTATTTTTTTTTAAATACCTTATTTATTTATTTCAAAAATATTCATTACTTTTAAAAATAACACAAAAAAATGAAAATCAAAAATACTCTTAACATTTTAATATAATGCTTGGCCATCATTCTTAGAGCTACATCCTGGAATTTGTTTGTGCATACTAATCTATTGGTTTGAAAAATATACTAATGTCACGGTTATATAATAGTTGATTATACCTAGGGCGTTGCTTGTATAGTGACAATAGGTGATGGTAGCCACCTACTATCAAGTGGTTCGGCAGCTTGCCTGGCAATCATACATAAAATAAATCTAAATTAATTTGCATTTCTATCCCAGAAACTTTATTAGAAACTAGCTTGTTGCGTGGTACTTTTTTTTGTCTGTGTTCAATAGCTTTTGCATTAACACTTGATGCTACGCGTTCTATTTTTCTGTTTATATTCATATTATTTGACCTGATAGTTTAATTTCAGTGTTGTATACTCGCCCTTACAATGGCGTTGGGTGTTTGTTGGGTGTTGCGTAGGTGCGTGTTGAGCGTGGGTGTCACAGGCGCCCGCGCTGGGTTGCATTTTTGTATGCGGGCGGCGCGGGTTCGACCTCTGCAGGTGATAATTGCAATTGCAAAAAATAAACAGCTACCATCCATACGCATTAAGGGGGCGGCCATACGACTGTTACGCACATCGTTTTAGAGAAAAATGAGTGCAACGTTGTGAATTAGCTCCGTTTGAACGATTCGAGATTTGGTGCGTATGCCTCGTCTACCTCAGCTATAAAAGAAGTATTTGATGTAAACATATATGAACAAATAGTTAGCAGATTGGCTTTAACATACCTTCTGTAAATATTACAAAATTGGGGACAGTTCATATTGGTGTCTGTGATTTTGTATGATTGCATTTATAATTTTTTTAAAATCAGCATTGAAAGCTTAAAAATCATCTGATTAAATTAACATATCAGATCACATTGCCGGTTAATTTATGACCCATACTCGTCATACTTAAATATGATTTGAATTCTGAAGTCGCGTGAAAAGTTTACTTTATTTTAAAAATAAAATAGTTCAGCAATCATTAAGCACGAGGAGAAAAAATTAATCTTTTTCCCCTAGACAAGTCACTGCGTCCATAGATTGCATAATTTCTCTTTCAAGACGAGAGAGCATAGCGCTATTTACTACATTAGGGGCGTAAAGTCAATAATTACAATAATCACTATACTCAGGGTCTGTTGAAACTAAAGTGTAATCGGTTCTTTTTTGATTGCCAATAAACCAGATTCAATAATCAAAATTCGAAGAGTAAACTTATATTTAGGAGACATGATTCAGACCCAAAACCATAATTACGTAGTGGGCACGTTTAATAAACGTCAAAATTATTTGACATCGTTGAGCGGTCGTTGACTCAACGTGTTGATATTCTAAATCGGGAAGAGTCCGCAAACCAGTAAGCCAATGCAGCAGAGGTCAAATATCAGAAAAAATAAAGTTACGTGCATATTGAGGAGCAATGTTGATTCTGATCCTAACCGCTTAATTTTTAAAGTACAAATTAGAATGTTTCCTGAGAAAATTTTATTCAAGAATTATGTCGAAAATTTAGAATGAAGTCATATCATAAATACAGTATGAACAACCACCATTCTACTATTTTTATGAATACTGAAAGTTTTATAATAGTTGTTATATTAAATAAAGAATGAAAAGATATATTAAAATATCTAAACAGTAACAGTAGAATATAGTGAACCAATGAGGTTACATCTATATATCTGTACATATAATAAAATCGTAAACGAGCTGTTGTACATCAAATATTTAAAAAAAAAAACAAAAAACAATTTGTACATGATGTACTTATGTTATAGAAGTAAAAATTTTTTTTAGATTTGTTTGTTTGTCTGTGCGTTTGTGGAAACGGCTTAACCGATTTGAATGCGGTTTTCACTTATGTATTGTAGCAAGCTTCCCATAACATTTAATATTTGTTTCATTCCAATCGGTTTACAAACAAAAAAGTTACGTGCTACAAGTAAGTTGTGGGTTCACCTTTTCCTAAATATATTTCTACGTGCAAACCATGTACATGGAGTACTTACTTGACTGTTCCTCTTCAACTTATCAGCTATACGACGATATGGCCTGTCAAGGTGGAGTTCCCGTCCTAGATTATTTCGATTTTTCACTTTCTGCACCTTATAAAATTAGTCACAGAACACACAGTTTATATACGTTCTCGTAGATAGAAGCAAAAAAAGAGATACGTGACTTGATCACTATACGCGATTGGATCTTATAAACAGAGTCCAGTTAACTTAGTTTCATTCAGTCTTTCAAACGACATTGTATTGAACACACGTGATGCGGAATAATACGGACACAGTTTTTGTTGAAAAGGTTATTTTAAAACACCTTCCTTTGCTCCTGCAAAAGTAATTCAAGACGGGACACATGAAATCACGTGCCATTCGTACAAAATTTAAGTACATTTGAATTTCTTAACAAAATATAAGCTAAGAAAATATATCTATATGTCTAAATGAACTAAATTGTGAATGACAGCCTTTGGATGTGGAATGTGGATACGTGGCAGTGACTCATATGGCTATCTCATTCACTCTACCATTTGAATACATTTCTCTATCTCTCTCTATTATTTCATGTGTTCGACATTAGAAATGAAGCTGTGATGGCGAGTAGATATTCACGTATTAGGTTATCTTTTTTTTTGCTTCTATCTATGGGTACGCCACCATCATTTATAGTCATTTACGGTGTTATCGCAGTGATAGCAAATGAAACTATCGTCGTCTTTCATCAATTCTTGGAACGCGGCGAAAAGACGGAGGTCCATATCTATAATAAAATTTATTTTACCATTTTGCGCGCAACCAATCCATATTGAAAACACTTTTTTGTTTTTTGGACACATAATCAATTTTCATATTACAAACTTGCCCTTAACTAATTACCCTTAACTAATACTATCCCTTAAGGGGTGAAAAAAGGACAGTTGTGTCTTTCCTTCTCTGCGCCTTTACATTTATTGTTATGTGCGGGGTGAGTTATAATGCCGTGTAAGGGCGAAAGGAACAATTTATTTTCAAAAACCAGGATGTCTGCCAAAATCACCAAACTTGTCCGACGATTCCCTTAATGTATCGCCGGTTCACTGTAGCAGGTAACTTCGCAAAAGCTCCGAAGAGTCGTTTTTGTATAGCCGGTTGTCGCACACTAACTACTCTTGACCGGCCGCACTCTGATTTATACTTGGCGCCAAACGCCTCGATGTTTTTCGAATTTACCAGAAAAGGTAAACAAACTATTGAAAGATCGGGAATGCTATTTCTGTTGAAATGTAAACTCTATGCTGTAAACATAAGGACCAGTTTCCTTTGACACTAGTCGGGAAAGGGCGTGGCTACCATCAATAGGTTGGATTGGAACTTTAGAGACTTTTGGCCGGCGCGATTTTTCCAGAACGTCCCATAGTTAGTCGTAACACCAGGCCTCTGTCACTCCGTGCGTACCGTAATATAATTGCCTAAGGTCGCTCACATTGAATGTGATAGGAGTGCAACTTCTGTACGCTAGTACTATTATTAATTCTTTGGTAACACTATCTTCAAATACTACATAAATTGTATGTGGCTCATACCTAGAAAGTTATATTTCGATGGCTCAAACATAGATTTCATGTGAACTTCCCCAAGATTCAAACTATATCCAGTTTATCAAAATCTTTTCTCTGCTTTAACTGTAACAAACAGAAGTATTTGTAATGTTAGTATATACATATTTGTTTAAATATTAGTAGTATGAATACGATTCTCAAATAATATTATTTTATTGTTGAGAAACATCACAGCCTTCACCGATCATTCTCATCCGTAGTGGATTAAATTTTGAAATGAACGTGCCAATTGATTTCTTCTTATTACCTTGAACATCATTTGTACACAATTGTGTGAACACTGTTACGGTCTCTTCCAGCTTCAGTAATAGCTTGTTTGTGTCCATAGTTACGACTGTTTGTTACCGCGTTTACGTTCGCACAAAGCGTTAAAATGTTTCTTTGATTTGAAACAGGACTATCTGAACGTTTATGTCGCATTGTCCAGTTGCAGACGCGTTGTGCTTGTGCCGTCTCGGAGCCTTTGTCGCTGCGGCAGCGTTTAGAGCAAAACAGTCGTACTTGCTTCTGTAAAACTTCAGCCTTGCTGTTCAATTGCACGACTGAATTAGTTATAGATGTAGCTCTCGGTAGAAGTTTAAAGTTAATAATTGTGAAAATCTATACTTACTAATATTATAAAGCTGAAAAGTTGTTTGTTTGAACGCGCTAATATCAGGAACTAACCGGTTCAAATTGAAAAATTCTTTTTGTTTTGAATAGTCCATTTATCGAGGAAGGCTAGGCTATATAACATCACGTTACGATAAATAGTATTATATACATATAAGCAGTTTCCAGTACCGCGCGCCCCATGCGCACGCCGCGCCGCCGCCGTATGGGCCGCAGCGAAGCGTGGCAGAGTTCAGCTAGTTTACAATAAGTGTTAAGATCCCGGTTCCGATTGTAAGCGCACAAGTTGGTTTTCAAAGGAAAACGATATCCATAATTACTTACTTCTGAATTCTATGGATCGATTCATCACACTGTATTTTCAAAATTTTGCTATTGTATGATTTACTTTAACAAATTTTCGAAATACAATAGTAGAAAATACAGAAGGAAAATTTGTCTGCCTTTTTGATGTTAGTTTATATTTTCGGCGAAATATTTTAATAGAAATACGAAAGTTTTTCGTGAATAAACACTATAAATAGATTTTATTGTGTATTATATTTATAATAGAAGCATTGGCACAGGTGTGCTGTTAAAAAACTTTCTTATCTTCATCTTGAACCTCACTTTTTTTTCTCTTAGTCTATTAGGTTGTGCAGACATCACATTATCGTAGTATTTGATTTAGTGAAAACACGTAAATAAATATAAAAGTATAATTTGTTTTAATTATTATTACTGCTTAACTAGTTTTTGCCCTCGGTTTCACGCGCGTGTAATAAAAAAACTTTCTCTAACCTATTTTAATTACGAATCTTGTATATTGTTAAATGGAAATTAAATAACGCTATGAAAAGTATCTTATGTTTTAATCCAAATAATGGACTATCAGTAAGTTAAGTTCTATCCAAATTAGTTTAGGTGTTTACTCGTAATTGAGTAACAAACATCAGAACAACATATATGAAGGTATGTTTGTTTGTATGTAGGAGGTAGTCTTCGAAATTACTCATACGATTAAAAAATCTTTCACCGATAGTTAAAATAGAATTTCAGGATGGAATTATGGAATATTTAGCCTAAATATTCCACACGGACGATCTAAACATCAAGATTGGCAAAATATAATGGCAGGCGTCAGTGTATGTCAAGTATTATATTGCTTTACATATTTTGTCTGGGGTTATTTATTTTTATTTATTTATTAAAAACTTTATGTACTTTGTGGTACAAAAGGCAGACTTAATGCTAAGAAAGACATAATTGTCTACCAGTCAACCTTTGGGATAAACAGAAAACACAACATATGAACAGGAAGGATAACAAGTGCACAAAGTGACTAAGCAATCTTAAATCTTTTATTTTTCAACTCGGTCGCAGCTAGTAAATAATAAGCAAAATATAATAATTCATAACACAAATTAAAAGAATGGACAAGACTAACTTTGTAGAACCAACTAGCTTGAATACAACCATCAAAATCATATTTGAACTCTCTTCCAATAACAATAACGATCAAAGTAATAATAATAGCTACTTTCATGGCAACCATACTAGGAAGCAGGCGGTTCGACTTGATTACCTTCGTCCGTCAAACTTGATGCTCATTATAAATGAACACTGACTAAATGTTGGACTAAAACTTGAAACATTATTTTTTTTAAAGTAGAAAGAACGTTTGTTTCACTTTTTATATACCCGTTTTAAGAAACCAGTCCTACCTGATACTTGATTCGTCATCGCCCAGCTTGGCATCAATGGATCGGTTCATTGTAATCTGGTTTCACTGATGGAAAGTTGAATCTTTGCAATTAAAAGTTGCAGAAAATACTAATTACAAACAGGAGCAATAAAAGAAATAATTAAAAAAATCCATCATTGGTATTACTAAAATAAAATACGCGAGGAAACAATTCATTATTCACACATAATTAAATTCTTAAAAAAGAATTAAAACAAGTACAATACAAAAGTAAAAAGAATATTGACTGCTGCCAAGAGGTTGATTTTGGGCGCCAAAAGCTGATCTCAAAATAATGTCGTTATTTTTAGTGTAAGATTTAAAAAAAAAAAAAAAAAAGACCTTATTTTTAACGTCTTTAAAGTTTCAAGTAGCTTGATCGTGTACATCGAATAACAGCATTCCAATAACCTTCAATAATGAAAAATATGAAAATTTTTAATTGAACATGAATTTGCTCATACGTTTTAGCTTTTGTTTTTTATCAATGCTTTTCTATTGATTTATTTTATTATAATTTGCATTAAGCTAATTATTTATGACGTTAACATTTTTTGGAAAAAAATATTTATTTGAAGCATTGCGATGCTAAAAACGAGATCTATAAACGAGATTTTTACTGAGACGCGTTGAAATCCCGACTTGAAAGCATTTTTTTTAAATAGCATAAGTGCATCATTAGAGCAGTCAGTGACATACCTTTACTGCATATTACACAAATCGTGTGGTAGTAGATGTCATGCTGAAATCGCAGTAAATCACTCTTGCGAAGACTAATACTCAGTTCACTTTAAATTAAATTTTTATTTATTTATTACTATCGTGATACATAATTTATTATTACAATATTATACAATATTACAATATATTACAATACAATATTAAGGCCACGAAGGCCTCGTCAAAATACAAAAGATTGAAAAATACAATTTTATTGATAACTAGCTGCGCCCGCGACTTCGTACGCATGGTATTCGGAATAAGGCGTAACTTTTTTGTTTGTGAACAGGTTGCAATGAAATTATACACTAAATATTACCGGAAATTGCGACAATACATCAGTGGAAACCACATGAAAATCGGTTAAGTCGTTTCTGAAATTAGTGTGCACTAAGGCTAATAGGCAAAAAACGATTTCATTTATTTTTTGATATGTCTGCATCGTGTGACATATCAAATGGAAAGTCTTGTTGTGAAGATCTTAAATGTATTTTTTTGTAATTTAAAAAGAAAGAAAAAAGAAATTTAAAAAGAAGCGTCATGTTATATTTAATTATTTTTTTAAATACAAAAATTAGTTTTGTGACTTAAATATAAAAGTTAGACATATGCTGTCGCTGACTTTTTGTAGGCATCATCGAGCTTTACAACGTTTCTATAGAAATCAATCATATAATATCTCTCACCGTTAAAACAGCGCAGCGTCCGAAAGAAACCTTTTCTTTAGACCGTTTTTCCTTCGACTTCTTCGACTTAATTTGCAAATTAGATTACCACGGAAAAACCTTTTCATTTTACGGGATCACATACAGCCTATGTCCATCCTGAAATTCTATTGTAACTATTGCTGAAATCGGATTGGTGGTTTTTTAAATCGGATTCGAAGATTACCCCCTACATACAAACATACAAATATTTATAAATAATAATACCTAAATATAATTATTTATAAATATTTAGGTACATTCTCTATCAGGCATAAACACATGCAGTATTAAACATTGTATAACTGCAGTAATCGCTTTACTTGCTGCACTTTTACTAATCGTTCCTATATGCACATATTAATTTTCTACATAACATATTTTTTTATATTTTATAATATATGCAACTTTATAATTAAAAATTTAAATTAAAAAATTAGAAAGATTTTTTCTCTACAACATACAATAATTTAATATTTTTTCAAGTTAGTAGGTAAGTAAGCAGAACACAGGTTGCTTAAAACATTAAAAAACTTTATTCGCCATTTCCTCGGAATAGAGATTGAAACTATCGTTACTACGATGGAATTGGAGTATGTAATTTAAATAAGGTCTAAGTAGTACATTCGGATCTATTCTGTCTCTCTCGAAATGGCAAACCATGTAGATTATTTGACTTCGTGTGTTATTTACTGGTACCGAACGATATCAAAGAGAAGTTGTTTAAATATTCTGTATATACAAACCAACTGTATATACATTTTAAACAGTTTACGAATTCAGACTGTTGTTTTTAATGTGGTACGATAAATAGGGAGAGCTGTTGATTAATGTTAGAAATTTATTTGGAAGTTGACTTATATTGTGTGAGCTAATGAATGTCTTCTCTGATTTGTCCTCTTGTACTGATAAACTGGGCAGCTTGTCTGGCTACAATAAACGCAGAATACAAATGTGAATTAACTAACAACACTTGTGCGGTTGTGTTTCGGTACGTGAATGTTTTGGAAGACCACGGTGAATTAGATTCCGTTATCGTCTTCTTACCCCTTTTCCTTTATCCTGTTAAAGTCGGCAGCGCAATTGTAATCCCTTTGGGGTTGTATGTGATGGTAGCCACGTGCCATCAAGTGGAACACCAATCTGTCTGCTGACGTTTACAGGTACTCTAAAGACCTATTGTCATATGCCGAAGTTACTGAGAAAATGATTCAATGAAGAAATTGCGATTGTATTTTGAAGTAGGTACATTTAAAACATTCATAACTCTAAATGCATTCACTAAAAACGAAAGAAAATCGATTTGTTTATTTTCGCTTGTGAGATATCATTTCGAGAGCCTAATGAGATGTGTTGGAATTTCACGCGATGCGCCCGCGCGTCCCGTTACTGAAACTTTTACACGCATTACCTCTTATTTGACAGTTTATTTTCGTCGACGTACTTTTTTGCATTTCTCGAAAGCGGTTATTTATATCGATCGCATTTTATTCTCATCGATGCATTACAAAATTAAAAGTTTGGTTTTTCTCTTCATATTAATGGTCAACTGAAATTCCTTCACATTACCGTAAGTTATTTTAATAACCAATCTTGATGTGCAGTTTAATAAATTTAGTACTCTTGAAATTATTATGATTATTAATTTTTCAACAGTAACCTGTGATTAACAACATATTCGTTTAGTTTTATCTGCATCAACGCATACACATCCTGCAGTTACAGATTGAAGTGAATTGATTTTAAAATTTCTTAAATATTTTTACTTGAAGTACAGTACTGTACTAGTGCAGCTAATACAGTATTTTTAATAATGAAATTGCGTATTGCACATTTTAATGCCTTATCACTAACTTTTTCCAATATTCCTGTCTTTATAAATGTATCTGGCTGGCCATCATTTGGCGTCGCCGGCGGAAGTACAAATTGGCTTCCCGGGCGACCACCTCTCTTGAACAAGCTAAACTTATCTACCTAACGTTATAAAATTTAAAAAAAGCTACTGAGTGACCATTTTAATGAAAGAAGTAAAGTGCTTAATTTGGGGTTCTCATTACCTTGTGCTCAAGTGTGAACTAAATATTGTTAGATATATACAAAAATCTAAATATTGATGATACTTTGGTGCTATATGCAATTTTCGTGATGATTATTGATTTATCTACTTAATTTTAACCTAGAATATTAGTACAATTTTAAAAAATTAATTTCGTTCAACTCTGACTTGCAGTATTACGGGAAAAGTCATATAACTGGCTCAGACTCATTATAAATGGCCCAGACTTCTTGATCTGGGTTTTGTCTTTGGTCCATTGTGTGGTTCTCATTTACCTCGTGTTCAAGTGTGAGCTAACTATTGTCAGATACATGTACACAAAAATCTAAATTTTAATGACACTTTGAGATTGTGATTTTTGTAAAGATATAAAAAATAAATAATAAAATAATAAAATTTGTTGTAAAGATTTTAAAAGTTATATATAAAAAGCACACAATAAAAATAAACTCAGTTGATTTCCAAATATGTGTTCATTTTTTTATTGTAGTATAATAAAATAAAAATGTTATATTGATATCCTCGTGTTTTGAAACTATTAAAACTCTTTTCAATTTATGTGGATATTTCTTCGGTGCATGACAATAGAACCTAAATAAACCAAGTTAAGAGTATCAATTGTATGGTATGGCCCAAAATTATTACTAGTGTATTGGACACCAAAAACACACTGGATTATACCGTGAGTATGACTGACTTTTAAAAGTTCTTTTCCATTGGCGTCATTAAGAATAGCTGTTCCTTTTAAAAAAAGACAAGTCTCTTCCGTCAATTTAAACTTTCCTCTTTAGGTCGGTGAATTTAAGTAAAGGTTAGGTGTGCATGTATTAGGCTACTGTCGTCTAATACATGCAGCACCTTAGTGGTCCCAAGTGCGCTGCCAAATCTGTATAAAATCAGAAAGGCAACGCAACAGCCCAAGTAACACAAAACTTGTATATTAACTAAAATAGATACATATTTATGTTCTAAAGTCATAATAACACTGTTAGTCGGCACTAGCCAAGTTTCAAATCTGTATAGAGGCTTTTTTTTCACTTAATAATGCTTAATGCTATATTACAGTTAGTCTAAATTTGTTACAATGTCAAAACTCGTAATTAAACATCGGATAATACTAATGTACAGCTTCTTAAACAGCTTTTACACTTACACTAAGACTGTTCTCTTATAACGGTAATTTGAAAAACGTTACGCATTAAATAAGCATTACGAAATTCTTGTAAAGTGAACTTAGCCCTATTTTGATATTTTTAAGAATAAAAACTTTCTTATGGTCTATGGTTGTGTTAATTTAATGCGGATCCTATATTAACATTGACTAAATACAAATAAAAGCCATAGGTCCGTTTTCTTCATAATCCATTCTTTAATAATATCTACAGCTATATTCTGATCCAAATAAAAGTATTTTTAGAACTACAAGTAATAAATATGTCGTAATTTCAGTTTGCAAACGGTCATTTATTATTAACGTGAATATACACATAGCAATGGAC
Organism: Bembecia ichneumoniformis; assembly: GCA_910589475.2. NCBI lineage: Eukaryota > Metazoa > Arthropoda > Insecta > Lepidoptera > Sesiidae > Bembecia > Bembecia ichneumoniformis. Next base: position 14,182,679 of record OU342524.1, on the reverse strand, counting down.
AAAAAGAATTGGAAACAAAACTAAAAAATTAGCACTAAAAAACGGCGCCGTATATTATTTATTTATTATAAAATTTAGTAATACCTACTCGCTTAGAAACAATTTAGATACCTACGGTTTAATACGGTTTAGATACATACGGGTCGAATTGAAAATCCCCTTTTTTGAAGTCGCTCAATAAGAGATATCTCGAATAATTAGATTTTTACATGGTTTTTACCATATGAGCTGTACCCTACTAAACATGATAACAATCAGTCACTATGGCGTATAATGGCTACAAGCATTATAATATACTTCTGAAGTGTTGTAATATGGCTGAACATATATGCAAGTGTCTTATATAGTAACAATATAAGCTTTAATTTTTGTGTCTGGCCATATTATAACTAAAAGCACTATTACGCCATTGTTGAATGCCTAAAACTTTAATTCTCTTGCCGACATTTTGCTTTCCGTTTTCTTTTCTTACAAAAATAATTAAAGTCACCTAAATCTGATTAAAAAGCGTAGTGATCATTTGCTTTGTGCAAGGATGTCTATAAAAACAACTATGTTTATTAAAATTATGCTGAAATCCTAAAACACATTTTATACTAGGTTAGGTTTTGACCTAACCGCTTTAAAATGCCTTAAAATGTTTTAATAATAAAGCACATTTGGGAGGGCGCGTCTATTCTTTACCAAAAACATGCATATTTTATCCGACAAACTGATGCGCGCATGTCATTTCACCCATAAAAGACAAAAATAAAGTGGTATAATCTTTCAATATTATTCCTTCAAATATCAATCTCTAAGTCAAGTCACAAATAAACATTTGATCATAATACAGCATCATACGTATTTTTGAAATAATTGCGTTTTTTTTACAAAGGAAATAAAAGCATAAGCCTTGTAAGAGATTACATTAATAAGTTGTAATTTTTAAAGCTACATATTAATTGTGTAAAAGTCGCAAAAAATGCCGTTAGTATATCGATATGCTTTTTACTGACTTTATTAATGTTGTAATACAATAATTGTAATGCTATTAAACAGCCTCTATAAAGCTCAAAGCTGTCTAAAGGGGGGGCCCAAATTTTACCTAAAAGAATCGTACAAAAGAAATACAGCTGATATAAGATTTGCTTATAATGCTTTGAGCATGAACTTGTGTTATTAGATGTTTGTTATAATGGTGTTTTGTGCTACTTGGGAGCAGTACAAGCGCCATTCCCTATTGGCCTATCCCTTTCTAATCCCTAAGGCGTTGTTTGTTTTATATGTGATGGTAGCCACGTACAATCAAGTGGAACATCAGTCTGCCTGTTTTTATGTTAAGATCGGAAGACGGGCTGACGGTCCACTTGATGGTACATGGCTACCGTCGCCTATAACACAAGCAACGCCATAGGTGCTGCAAGTGCTCTGCCGACTACAGTTGGATTAAGGATATTGGGAAGGGATAGGTAAATGGGCTCTGGCATCCCTTACTCACCACCGAAACACAACAGCACACGTGCTGTTATTTCTATAAGGGGATGGTTACTGCCGTCAGATGGGCTGCGCAAATGACTGCGATACGCAGTATGCCCTGTCACTACTTTCCAGATCCAGGCCATAGCTAAATTTGTTTCATTTTTCAAAGTTGACCCTTTCGGGAATCGAACCCGGGAACCCACTCATCCAACGGGCTCGTCAACAGTCGTGCCGTCTGTGCCGGCGTTTACAGGTACTCTAAAGACCTATTGCCAAATGTCGAAGTTACTGAGAATAGAACCAGTGACGTTGCTTGTGTTATAGACGACGGTATCCTCCTACCATCAAGTGGACCGCCTTGATGGCGGTCCACTAGATGAGAAAGTGCCCCTCCACGACTGTTCTTATTCGAAATGTAAGTTTTAATCACAATATACGTATTTTCATAGCAACACACTAAGTGAAGTCATCTCATTCAATATTCTAGCACAAATTTTCGGTGGGCATCGTGCGTGACGACGTCGCTTGTACGCGCTGCGGTAACCTTGAGCGCATCTCGCAGCCACAGTAGTCGACTAGCGACAAAGCTACGGCCTACGATACTACTCGTGTTCTCCGCCAGTGACGCCCGCACTACGCCCGCTATTATTAAACGAGTTCATTGGAACATCTATTTGCGCAATTTGTATCATCGCGGCTAAAGGTAGCATTCGGATCAAGACGACCGCGATGCGAGACCGCGACTCGAGACCGCGACCGGCGACCGCGACCCACTGCTTTATATGAATTAATAGGAAGTGCTGACGGATGCAAGCAACCGAGTCGCGCGACGTGTGGGCGTGGCCTGCCGGCGCCTTGCGTCGCGCGACTCGGTCGCTCACAAGGCAGTGCCGTGGCGCGACAGATGCAAAATGGCCGTGTTTTCTTCGCACGAAGACGAAATTTTAATAGAGTTAGTTAGTAAAAACGCACCTTTATTGAGTACAAAATTAAACTGACTTTGATTAAGCCTACAATACTTTGTGAACTTTTCTTCTTTATAATTTAAATGTCGTTTTATGAGTGTCTGAAAGCAGCCCTCTTCTTCTCGCGACGTAAACAATGTATCGATTTTCATCCTTTTTTTCGGAGCACATAATAAAAGAAGGATATCATCGTCTTCTTCTTCTTCGTCTTCTAATAACTGTCGAAGAAATCTTTTTCTGTTCATAGTTAAAACGCGTCGTGATGGAATACAACCGTTTAGTTTAGTAACTGCAAGCATACTGAGTTTCGTATGGGTCGCACGACTCGTGTCGCGTAGATTCGTAGGTAGCTGTCGCCCTGCGACCTGCGACCGGTTGCCGGTCGCGGTCTCGGGTCGTGGTCTCTCGTCGCGGTCGTCTTGATCCGAATGCTATCTTAAAGGACTTTGACGACCTTCTCTACTGCAGCGCGAAGTCAATACACGCCATTTAATTGCTCATTGCTTCCAGAGCATAACCTCTTTCACTTTTCTTAGAATTAAATTCTCAAGCACTTCGTATTATAATTTCAAATCAGCTCGATCCTACAACAGAGACACGTGTCTGAATTGAACCTCGTTGTGGCTACAGTTCTGCGGTTGTGTGGGTGACGCATGCGCTTTCAGTGAACACAATACACGAGTGTTGTCCATTCACTGCGCAACAAATCCATGCCTTCGTTTAGGTGAATATTTTTGTCTTCGATGCTGTTTTAAATTTAAAGTCAAATTTGAATATGGAATAGAGTAAGTGGTCGATCCGATGGAGTGGGGTAAAGTGTCGGTGTGGCAGCGTGGCGCAGCGCGGGCCTCATGAGGCGTGAGGTCGGTTCGGCGAGGCGAGGTGGTTGGCTCGTAGGAGTGTGCGCGTTGCGCGTGTGGTGGTACGGCTAGGTTCGTTCGTCGCGGCGCGCCCGTCAGTCGGCGGCGGCAAGTCGCGCTCGTCGTCTCGTGTTCTGCTGTAACTCCGTTGCAGCCGCAAACACCTGCAGACGTTCTCACTTTGACGGCTTTTACGCTCGAACGTGGAGGTCGCATTGACCTCGCGCACTGTAATTTCGATCCTCGTCGGTTTCACTTCGCTACGCGAGACTGAAATTGATGTTTCTGTAAATGTGATAATTCCGTAAGCACTTCAGTGCTGGTGCGTGCCGTGACTGCGGCGAGCCGGTAGGCCGCCTCGTGCTGTGACAGTGAAATCGTGAGTCTTACCGTCGTCGTAAGGATGTGCAGTGATGGATAAGTAAAGGCGCGAGTGCTAGTGCGGGCCGAAGAGTCAACTGTATTTTTTACAGAGGGAAAGCGGGCCGTCAAAATTGAGCCTAAACTGTATCTAGGTACGTATCAGATTGGAATTGATGGATATTAATTAACTCTATTATAAACACGGCAGAGACAGTGAGAGAGAGTTCCGGTCGTTCGAAATGAATATTTATATGGAGCTAGTTGGAAAGTGTCGTTCATAGTTTAAGCGAAGATGTTTGGACAGCGTGCCCTAACACCGCCTCCACTCGTGGTGTTTATTACAGCTGATTGGTTACGCAACTGTGTTTTTTAACACAGTAAATGTAAATAAAATGATAAAATAATAAACGTAGTAAACGAGTGACAATTGTACATATATACCTAGATAGAGATACATTCATTATCTATTATAAGTAGGTATAGTGTCATTTGCCCGAGCGATGTGTGTGGAAATTGGAACGGATGGTCACCATCAGCGACGACATCGACACAGGAAACTTGTAATGAGGGGCTATGCTTTTGTAGTGCAAAATTATTACAAAATATAATTTTATTCGTCCGACATTTAAAGACCCAGTTATAAATTTTAATTTGCTCTCGCTTGGAAAATTTCGTTTCAAACTTTTAGCGAAAATACAATACATTAATTAATTTATTTTAAATAATAATAAAACAATTAAAACGGAAATAAGAGCCTCAACACGCAATAAATAGATGAGCATTATTAAGACATTGGCCTCAATTAGTAAATGGCATACGAATTAATTGTGAAGCTTGTTCTGTTCATGTTGCTGAAATGAAAATATGAAAATTATATCACCACTGATAAATAAATTACCAATGCGACTGTCAGCGTCAGCCTGCATGCCGTCTTTTATCATGATAAAACAGAAAGAGTAGTAATGCAAATTGATCAAAAGAAAGGATAGGTATTTAAAATGTCTACAAAGACCAGAATATTTATTGAAGAGAAGTCGACCTTGTTAACTGTCACTATAAGCTCTAATATACATTTAATAAAATATTGTTCTCTTCTCTAGGGTTAATAAATAAAGTAAAAATAGTAAAAGGTAAACTATTAAATTTTTAATTCAGAAAATCAACTCTATATACTTAATATATTTATTGTAATTCAATATTTATTTCTAATTACAGATATTTTATAAATTATGCACTGTAGTGAATACTGTCTTATTCTTTACTAGCGACCCGCCCCCGGCTTCGCCCGGCGTGCAATTTTTATATACCCTAAAACATTCCCCGTTTATCCCTCTTTCCATTAGCGAAAACCGAATTAAAATCGGTTCACCCTTGATGCCGTGACCAAGGGAAATGGGGATTCATTTTTATATAATAGATTTGTTTTAGTCAAATAATGAGAATATTTTAAAATGTTTATGTTTTCATCAAATTACGTCTATGCCGTGAATTTAATAAATGTCTAAGCCGGGACAACATTCAAATTAGCAAATTTCGTTGATATGTTTCGTTGAAATCGTTAATTTCGTTGATCCCCTTTAGATTTCAAGTTAAAATTCTCAACCTATGTGGTGACGTACAGATAATAAAAAATTATCTAGATATTAAAGATATTTCCACTCTTGCTTGATGAATACATCCGCAGCAGTATATTCATAGAATACTCAAATGTATCTCCAAACAAGATACACTAATTTGAACTTTTGCCAATAATTATTTCATTCACACGATAGTGACACAGTGCAATGATTTCTGATTGTATTTTGGACTTCGATATTTCAATGTTTATTTTTAAATTTACCAAAAAACTTAACTGATAATTAGATTTGTGGAACAAATCCACCTTTTTAACAGTCTTAGAGGAGACTTCCCGGTCCCTTACGGGGGACAGTCTCATTGGAGGCTGTTTGATAACGGATTCTAGGTATCCGTCAATCAACTCGGCACAATTGTAGTTTGGCCGTAGTTCAAAGTTTAGTTAAAAATGTGCCAATCCAAGAAGCGGGACAAGGCCGTGGCCCCGTTTTCCACGCGGGAAAACTGCCGATCTCGTAATAAACCCGCAATTGTTCTATTTGATACTCGATACGATCGTAAATCCATCTAACATAAACTACTAACCCATTCTGGTGTATTTATTTTCTTGCAATTTTAAAAAAGTTAGGGGGCTAATGAGGTTTGTTTTGTTCAGAAATTTTGAGGAAAATATACTTGTAAGACTTTATTAGTTAAACTAGCCCCTAATAGCGTAAGTAATTCTATCATTAGGTTAATGTAAAATGTATCGCAAATAATCCAATTGGGAAAGCAAACAGTAGATGGTTTTAACAATGCTATTTGTGACTAAAATCAAATCAAATAGTTTATTTCTCAAAATTAGGATGATCAGATTACCTTTTTGAAGTCGTTTATATATTTTACCAGTAGGTAATTAATATACGGTAATTAGATACCAGTATAATAAAAAAGAATATACTCAATCTAAAATTTCCGTTACATTTATTATTTTTCATATTCACATAATAATTAATAATCTTTGGACTCAAAGTTACTTTTGGTTTTAGCAGTAACTCAAATGAGAGCTTGAGATTTAATTCCGTGTAATTTGTTTGTTAAGTAAACAGCAAAATACTGATGGAGCGTTTTCATTAAGACTGTCTAATAAACTTAAGTCAAGTCGACATCTGTCTATCAGTCTTGTAACTGATCATTTTAACTAAATAACTAAGAAACGGGAATATTTAAATTGTCTTTATACCTAATACTAATATTTCTAGAGACTAATTTCCTTAAATGTGCTCTGAAATACATACACCATAGAGTATAAGTTTAATTTACAGAAGTGTTGTTGTTTGATTAGAAGTGGCAGGGGTAATTATAAATTTAGCAACCCGTTCGTTGGGTGCTAGTAACCACCTCTTCACAGAAGACTACGATGAAATAACAGCATATGTGCTGTTGTTTCGGTGAGTGAATAAAGGATGGTAGAGCCCATTTCCCTATCCTCTGTTTATTCTTAGGCGACGACGGTAGTCGGTAGCCACTTAACATTGAAAATATAGTAGGTAAATGATATTTATGGTCAAAGAACAAGTTGTCATTCCATTGACCTAAAACTAATGGAATAAATTGGTTGATGGTACATATTCGTTTAATATTCTCATTATCAGTCTATTCCGTCATTCTTGTGTCAACAGAGACGTCGCGATTGCAGGTGCCGCGCAGGTCGTTCACCCGCTCGCCACTGATATTTGGCTACACTATAACACCCATACGTTTACACTATAGAATGAGTTGACTATGCCCATAACGTCAACGAGCAAACAGTACTTTTACTTGGAAACAGCTACTAAATAATAATGCAATTTTTTTCTATTAAAATTAAGAGAGACCCGAGACATACTCGTGAATTGTATGTACATAAATGAAGACTGTATGTCAATTAAAAAATTGAACAAAAAAAATGCTTCATATAAATATTATATAGTTAAATTTAATATCACAATAGTTTCATTTAAAATCCGCAATAAATGGTGCTTAACCATTTCTTTAATTTTATTTGATGTTTGCCAAATGCCAGTGCCAGGGGAATAATAAATCTAATCGCGATTAACTGAAGGTCGTTTTTATTTTTACATACGTTTAATGATCGCTTGAAATTTAGATATTGTATCCTCTGAAGACGGTTAATTCCATAACAACTTGACTGATGTCACAATTTTTAAAACAAGTCTTACAAATTAAATTAGAAACCTACTGTTTATCTGTTTGTACCGGGCACCGACACGCTCAGCAGACGGACGCCGCCGAGACACGTGTCGGGTTGCGATTGGTGTTTGACTGGTATGACATGAAAATTCTAAAAATTGTACGCTCATTTTCATTCAACCGAGAAATGCTAAAGAATTTTACACCTACGTTAAACTCCCGTAATTATAATACTAACATCTCTTAAGTAATCAGGTGTAAGAGAAATTGTCTGTTAGTTCTACAGTCGTAATGTTTAGTTTTTAGTTAAACACTGCTTATTGTACACACTTGTGAACATCGTCATAATAATTATAGTAATTTGAGAAAATTGAAAAACAAAAGCGAATATTAATAAATTCAAAAATATTTTTAACTCGCAATCCACCCCCGGCTACGCGCAGTTGAAATTTTTCAGTAAAATTTGAATACTGAAAAGTAAGTTTTCAGTGGCCTTGTAGCAAAAAATAAACTGTTGGGAAAATACAGAAAGCTAAATTTTTTTTAACTTGAGATATGCTCAAATTGGAAGTAGTTTCCTTGAGAATCTTTTAAGCTTCTCGCCTTATTAAGTTCTTTTGATATGGATGTTTAACGGATTATATTATGGTCTTGAATAACTTGAGGGGTTCCCTGTCAAGTTTTCTTAATAATTTACATTATATTTTGATAATCTACTCTGTGGTTTTGATAGATTCACTAGAGCCATAGTCGTAATTGCTGCAGGAAATTTTTTGCCACCTTCAAACATTCACTGATCTCAATAAGAACATAGAATACAATAATACAAGTATGAATGAATGATATGAATAAGTAGTGCGAGAGAGAAGCAATGATACGACTTTGGTGCATGTGGGAAAATAATGAGCAAGAAATTTTCATTGCATACTCAAAAAAATTGCTAACTTCATTGCATTAGTTTCAAAAAATACAAAACCAAAATCAACCTGTGTAAAATAAATTTCGCTGACTGTCTGAGAAGATCTTTTTAAGGAAATCAAAGGTAAGGGTTCACAGCACAACTTAGGAGAAGTCCAAAAAATCATATATTTTTAGTCTAAGGAATAAAAAAATAAAAAAAGGGAGATAGTAATAGATGGGAAAATTGTTTGCCAAAAGTCTGGAGGAGAAATGCTTGTGACAGAGATATAGGAAGGTCGCCGAAGAGCCTGATCACAAAGGTACGGATGCGGAATTAGGAATGTAGGTAGCGAGTCAAATAGTTGGAGTAAATAAAGTCTAGATTGTTCATTTTTTTTAATACTTTTTGGGCATCCACAACATTAAAATCATGACAGACAAATATCACTATTCTCTGTTTTATCTATACATTAATAAATGTCACTTCAACGGAATTTATAAGTAATAGGACAAGTAAACCTTGGCTAATCATACGCTAACTGAACCTTAAATACTTTGAATATAAATTGAATATTTAGTTTATTTGTACTTATTTCCTAGTCCGTTCCAACCGCCGACAATAGAGGTTAATCATAAATTACAATAATAAAAACAATTTAGTGAACAGAATAACTCACCATCAATAAATGAAGACACATAACCCACAATTTAGTTAGTTGCTACGCCACATGCAGTTCCCACGAGGTTTCTTTATTAACAACAATACTGCCATTAATTTCTGCAACTTCTAACGTCATTGTTATAATTGCTTTTATCTACCTCCTATCTGTAGGAAACGTTAAATTGTTCGAATTCAGATAACTTTAGGAAAACGGTCTGATATTACTTTATTGGCCCAAAAGTTACTTTATTGGCCCACGATATATAAATATCGTCATTTTTAATATCATTTTAATTTTCGTCAATTAGTATTGCCTTTGTGTCTCAACCATGTCGTCCGTTTAATCTATATTACTAATATTATAAAGCTGAAGAGTTTGTTTGTTTGAACGTTCTAATCTCAGGAACTACTGGTTCGAATTGAAAAATTCTTTTTGTTTTGAATAGTCCATTTATTGAGGAAGGCTATATAACATCACTCTACGATAAATAGTATTATATATAAGCAGTGTCCAGTACCGCGCGCCCCATGCGCACGCCGCCCGCCGCCGTATGGGCCGCAGCGAAGCGTGGCCGAGTTCAGCTAGTAGGCTATAATAATCCATCAAACACAATTTTTTAAAGCACAAATTTACTGTGGGGTGCCATCCGATCAAAATAAAAGGTTTTTTTTTATTATGTAGCCACGTACTTCAAACAATAGTTAATATCAATAAAAGTATACTATGTTAAGAGATGGTCTATCTACGTAACAAGTTTCATCCAAATCCAATAACGAACGTCAATATACTGAGTATTTGCAAATAGGTAGGTAGGTACTTGAGAAATAAACCAATGTTCAAATGTTACTTTATCACCAGCAGTTAATACGTCTGGTTTCAATAACCCAAAAATATGATTAGGTTAATATTTATTGGTTTAATAACCTCTTCGAGGATATAAAACGTAGCACCTCCATAATGTTGGTCTGGTGCAGCAGGCGTCGCCGGCGGTTGTCGAGAGGAAAGGGGGAATAAAAAGTAGGACAGTGCGCGAGTTATTTCGGGGCCTGAATTGGGACGGTCCGTTAACATCGGGGTTTTGGAACCGAGCACGAATTTGAAAACAAATATCTTACACACACACCTGAGTGGGCGGCATCTCTACTAATGGACTTCGTAGGGTACGTTTCACACGGATAGCTCGGACGTTTGATAAATTGTTCGCTCAAACGGTGGGCAGTCCAACGTAGGCGATAGTGCGTATCAACAACGCTTTTTTATTGGCATTACTTATTATTATCTTCATTAAAGTAAACAACCGTCTGTTCTTGTAATAAGCGAGCGTTTTCACGACCCTGAGCTTAATATTGAATTATCACTTAAGGCTTCTATTTTTTGTTGTGGCAAGTAAAAGTTTAGGAAGTTATGCTAATAACTAATGAAGCTAAGTAGTGTTTGATTCTCAAATAATTTAAAATCTAGTATTTTTTCTATTTTCTAGTAAGTATATTTCTAGTTACTGCCATTTAATAACTTACCTTTGTTAAGAGATGCACTAACTACTTACATTAAATTATTTCCCTGAACTCTACAAAGAAGTGTTTTAAGTAATAACTGCTTTCTCTAGGTTCTCCACTTTTTCTTTCCTTCCAAAATTCCAGAGCCCTTTTCCCTATCCCCTCCTAATTCCCTTATCCTTAATCCTACGGTAGTCGGTAGCGCACTTGCAGCAGCTTTGGCGTTGTTTGTGTTATAGGCGACGGTAGCCACCTACCATCAAGTGGACCGCCAGCCTGTCAGCCGATCTTAACATTAAAAAAAAATTATAAGAAACACCACAAAAATTTGAAATAAAATAAGTGAAAACCTTTCAACTTATTCAAAATTTACTTCCCTGCTTCCAAGAATGCTATTTATAAATATAAGAAAAAAAAAAATTTCTTCAAATTACTCGCCGTTCGATAAAATAACGTTTTAAAATAAAATAAAAAATACTTTTTAAAATTCATTATTTTTAGTATTTTAATGCTTTTTAAAAACCACTTCCAAATATTTTTAAATATGCTGATATTAATAATTTGGCATTATTTTTCACACTGCCAAAAATCCTATTTGTACTTACACAACGTTTTGAGCATTCATTCCGTATTACTCGTCGCTGACACAGCCGTTTAGGAATTGGAACGGACCCACATAACAGCAACACCTACCTACAATTCAATGAACAGTTTTACATGATCCCCTACCCACTGACATTTTGTTATAACTGTTGAACCCGTCGGAGATCAGATAACACTAGACGGCACAGAAGAAATCCGGCGGTGATTTTTGTTCATATATCACTGATTCTCAGTAAAAAAGTTTCCATTTGAATGCTAATTTAGAATAAAATATCGCGATAAAATTACGTGGGTAATGTTTCCAAAATGATAGATTGCCAGCAATCTCGTGAAGCCTGTTTGTAACTTCGATAGACTTATGTTAAGTCGTTAAGTTTTATGTGGGCTAAATGTAGTAAGTATTACGTGAGAAATCTATGATAATGTTATGCTGGACGTCGCTCTTGGAGACTGATATGAGAACAAGTGGAGTCGACTCCACCCACAAATGCCAGGAATCGATTAAAATATAAACTTCCGTTCAGTGTCTGTTTCAAATTATACTTACTTAAGTCTTCATAAAAGTGATCGAAGAGCTCATAGATTTTTAAGCAGCTCTATTTATAATAAACATAGATGTAATAAGTCGTCAAAAAGTATATATTGATATATCATATTCTTTATTTAACACCAGTTGGAGCCCGCGACTTCGTCCGTGTTGTAAAATGGGTAAATATATGAGTAATATAACTCCTGCGTCTGCATCACACGAGTCCCGTTGTCGCGAAGGTTGTATGAGACCGCTTGAATTTATTTTCTCGCAAATAGTTTTTGATTTACGATAACTCCTAAGATATTCATTGAAATTGTATGGCGTAAAGGGCTATTAATGTGTATCAACTTAAGCTAACTAACATATTTAATTTGACAATGGTTAAATACTGTATTCGGCGAATGACATCGTGGATTTTTTTGTAGATCTATAAAATAAAAACAATCCCACCATACACTGTTTTGTTATATCTCAAACGGATTAAGCAGTGTTTTCGAAGTAAACTCCCAGAAAGCTTGACATCAATTTACAAAAAACCTTAACGAATTAAAAACGGATGAAAATCCGTTCATTAGTTTTTGAGATCATCGCGAACATACAGACACATAGATGCGGCGAGTAAATTTTTATTGTATGTAAGGAGATAATCTTTTATACAAAAATATATGTGTATATGTATGTTTTCTATGGACTCAAAACCGATCCCCGTGAAATGTTGTATAGGTACATTTTGTCGGGGGTACACAGTAAAGGACATGATACCTAACATTACGCACGAACGAAGTCGCCGGCAAAAGCTAGTATTTATTATCTACAACTCACTCAAAAGTATGTGAGATTAAAATACTAATTAATATTAGAATGTTTATTGTTGTGTAATTTCCATTATGACAATGGGGTCACTTTCCCAATTATGTATTTCATTATTTATAATTTTAAATGAATAAGCGTTTTTCTTGCATTTAATACCTATAAATGCTACGATTAATTTCGCTTGTCTATTTTACACATTTTACAATTTTACAAATCGCCGTGGGTGTGAGTGAGAGATGCTGAACATTAAACAACATTAACATTAAACGGAAGCACCTTAAATGCCCAAGGTAATGAAGGCTTAGCCGCCGTTGTTGTTATGTCTCAGGGATTCCAGTCTTAAATCTGGATAACACTTTTTGAATCCTATGTTATCGACAGCGCTAGGTTATCAACAACAGGTCCTTTCTAGTGGCTGATCGGCCTGTCCGCTACATGTTTCTATAAAAATGTATTAAAAAGGTATTTCGGACAGAAAAAGCCTCATGAAAATCTGTTACGTAGTTTCGAAGAACTAACGCAATATACTGAGGCGATAGCGTCATTTTTCATAGTATAGAAATTTATTCAAATTGTAATTTTAATTGAGACAGTTTCAAGAGTTTAGCGAGGGTATTAAACAGTGAATTATCGACGTAGGTAATTTATAACTAGGGGAAGTGCATGAGGATCAATTAACATTTAAAACTCTACTTATGCCCGCGTCTTTGCCTATCAATTTCTATCTTCAATGCCTAAGAATTGGACTCCCTGGCGGGGCGTCTGTATTTCCGACCTCATACAACCCAATTCAATGTTCGAGTGAATAGGCATCTTCTGGGTGAGCTCGCTCCATCATCGGCCTCATCTTTCCTACATGGATAGATGCTGGCCAAGAGCAAAAAAAAACAATGAATACATTTTGTACTTATAGGTCAAAAAAATAGTTATTAGAATTTTTGTCTGTTTGTTTGTTTGTCTGTGCTCAGAAATGGCTTAACCGATTTGAATTCGGTTTTCAGTCATGTAGCAAGCTTTACAAACAAAAAAGTTATGCGCATTATCGAATAAAACGCGTATGAAGTTGCTGACTCAGTATGTAAAAAAATTTGAGCTTGATTATTTATATTATATTATTCATTATTTATATTATATATTTATTATTAATATAATTATTATTCATATTTAATAAAATATTATCTTGATTAATAATATAAAAAAAGTAATACAAAATGAAGTATTTTTTTGAGAATATCAAATAATAACCAAATTTAATCAACACTTAGAAGAGAAAATATTATATACCCGTATTATATAATTAAATTACAAAACATGCAACTTCTCTATATTAGTTTTTTAATAAGTTTTGCCAGTAAACATTAATCTGCTAAATTTCTAGTTGAGAAGACAGTAAAATATCAATTGATATATCCGCATAAATATCAAACGATATATTATATCGTGATATATATCACGACATGTATCCATATCAGCGAACCCTGTAATTAATTAAATGCTAAAATCGTACGTCATCGCGTCATCTGTACGTGTAACGTAAACAGAACTGTTTATGTATGTGTCAATTAGTAAATAGTATTCGTCACCAGGCTTACATAACGATAAAAGGTTCAATGAGCTTGCTTCCGACTAATAGGATGACTGCTTCTAGTATTCTCTTGTAGTAAACAAATATGGCGAACTAGTTGCATAACAATGTCTTATAGAACTTTTATTGATCATTCTAAATATAGTAGAGATAAAGGAGTGTTCATACATCAGTATATATCATCTTAGTCGGAGAACTTCCGCTACTACATAGACCTGGCTTTGATTTTCTAATAGCCTGATCCAAAATAGCCTGGATGTATAGTCATGCATATATAATACTAGCTTTCACTCGCGACTTCGTCCGCGTATTTTTATTAAATTATGTCCCATCTTTCAAGATGGCACCAATAAAATATATTTACAAATAATCGGAAATCGGTTTGCGAACATTATAATTGGCCTGAACGAGCATCGTCACACGTTATTTTTATATACTTATATACTAACTGACCCGAACATTAAAGTCATCGATTATATTATGCATATTATAGGTAACTTATTATACATATAAGCGCCCGAAAATTTTAACATTTTCTGTGCAATAATATAAAATAGATATATAAGGGACTGTCAGACAGTTTCTTTAGATATCTCGTGTCTATAGACAGACCGGTGAACCTCGTGAGTTCGCATTGATTACGTGAGAAGGGGTTGGGGAGGAAAAAAAAATAGAAAATAACGCAAAAGATGGGGATGAATGGGTACTGGAAGTCCTAACATAACATCGATTATTTGCTCTATTTATAAATTGAATTGGTTGTACTCGTGAAATCTTTCAAAAAAAAAATTCTCTAATATTGAAAGCTGACTTTCCAAGTCTCAAATTAATGATTTGGTCAAAAAACTCCATGCTGTTTATGTTACCGTACTTTACATGAACAATATTCTTTTTGTTAAAATTGTTTCTTTTGTCTATGATCATTGCAAAAATATTTCTAAGGTTATTTTTAGAACAGAAAATTTAAATTTGGTTTAAGTAACTTTTTTGTTAAATAAAAATTTAAAATAATTTGAAAAGTTCAGACACTGTGCATTTGCTATTTTAATTTCCAAAAAGTAAAATGCGTATTAGGTTTGGTAGAGTTGTATTAAAAGATCACATGTATTACATTGTGTTACCGCATGTGTGTTAATTTGTGATTGTTTAAAGTATTATATTAATATATTTATTTATTAGATGTTTTCATTAATGCTTTCACACGGCACGGATCTTTTAACCAACTCAATTATTAGAAACAACATTGATGTTTCATAGTATTGTTAGGTAGGTGCTATGCCAACGTACTTTTAAATTACCCAAATATTCTTATCTCTGCTCAGCCAAATCGTGTTTATGCAAAAATTATGATAATTTTATTACTTTCTGTCAGCAATTATACCAATCTGACATATAATGAGTCTGCAATAAAAATTACAGTATGTGATTACGCGGCGATTACTAGCAATTTTGAATTACAATACAATTGCTTGTAGGTTTAGAAATTGTAAGCATACGAAATAATATAACCCACGCATATATAGAAAAAACGCATGAACCTGGGGTTTGAACTGTTTTGAAACCTTCGTTCAAAAATGGAATTATCATTTGAATTTCGAATCAACGCCGAAATGTCGGTAAGTCGATAACCGACGCACTCGCATACACTTTCAAATCATGCTGCCTTCTCGGTCCGTCTAGGGTTACCAGATTGAGAAATCAAAATTTCTGGACAATATTATAAAATATCTGGACATTAGCATTTTTGGCTGGACAAAAAAAAATCAGCATGACTATAAAAATTTCTTATTATTACAAAACAGAGGAACCTTAATTAAACAAAATTAATATGAAATAACTTTTTTGCCACATACATTAATCAGCATTATCATATTTTTTTTTACTTTTACAAAACAGAGGAACCTTAATCAAACAAAATTAATATGTAATCACTTTTTCTGCCACATATATTTAACATTTCCTTTAGCCGCATTTATCAAATCTTTTCTAATTACATAACCTTTATCTGTAATTAGAAAAGATTTAAATTTAGTACAATTTTCGTCAAAGTTCAATCGAATTATTAACTCTGATTTGAATTGATTCTTACTGAAAAATAGTCGCATGTCTTTAAATCAGAAACCAACTGTTCGGAGCGTACGGAGCTAATACATTTCGCGCTATTGCAGCTGCTTTTGTGCGTCCACATAACAATTTGGCGGCAATTTTACTATCGCTATATATTGATGGGGCTAATTTTGTCAAACAGTCTAAACTATTGTAACTAAGTCCGTGTTGCACATTATGAAACACAACGACCAATTCTGCTTTTGCGATTTCAGTTTCTTCGTTGCTATGTTTCGTTACTAAAAAATTCTGAAGATTACCTGCAATTTTTAAAGATGACTGAAGTTTTGCATGTTTTTTCGTGGCTTTATGTTTTTCTAAAGAACGACTTCCCTCAAATTTTATTATAATATCGCTTTGGCATAATTTGCAATAAGCAGTGAAATTGTCTTTTTTTGTAACCATTTTGAAAACTCCGGGTTTTTCTCCCAATGGTGTGAGTAGGTAGTCAATCTCCTTTTCTTAGCAGGGCCAGGCTCAGATTTCTCGTCGGCCTTATCGTCGGACATACTGTTTCCTAAAAAAGTAAAATGTTTACATTAGACAAATATTTAATATATTTATGTCATAAAATATCGGTATTAAACTATTATAGACCTATACGTAATTAAAAATGCACAATAAGTCGTCAATAACATTAATAATAACTAAAATTTAAATTACTTACTTTGCAAGTGCAACGGATTTGTCGTAAAACAAATTTTTAGTTGCTAAAACAAAAACGAACGCACTCAATCAACCTCAGAAAAATAACTATTTTAAGTTATACTCTAGCACATCAACGCTATGAATTGATGATAGCGGACGGGAAGGACGGGACGCGGGAGGTGGGTGATGGGCGGGTCGGATGGACGGGAAAGTCCCGGGCATAGATAGCGAGAGACCGCAGCGGAGCCAGTGTTGCCAACTCGGTGGAAAAACCACTAATACTGGTGGTTTTTAATTTTCAGCTTCATTTTAGCTGGACATTTTGCCTAAAACCGGGACACTGGACAACGTGTGAAATAGCTGGACAATCCAGCCAAGTCCAGCCAATCTGGCAACCCTAGGTCCGTCCCGTGCATTCCACAACTAGCTCACCCACAGCGGACCGGTCCTCGAGCATTGTACGAAAGTACAATACGCGGCTAATTTTGGTAGACCACGTATCGACTCGACGTGCATATAGCCTTGTGGCACTTTTACGTGGTAGGTACATAAACCGAGTTGTTCGCGAGGCGCGGTCTCAAGGTGATTCGCCCGGTTAACACACGCGCATGTTGTTTGAAAACCTAGGCTGCCTAGACCAAACACTACCGCGTGCTAACTATAAAAATACTTTGAGGCAAATTGTCGAGTCGCTTAATTTACTATTACCTACTCAAGAAAAACAGAGTCTTGCTGGCTGTGTCCTTTTAAAATTCCTTTCATAATTATGTGCCGACACTAGTCCTAGTGGCTTAGAAAAAAATTATGGTGTTTCCTTATTGATGCAGTTTTTATTTCAACGCCATTTAAAATAAATTGCATACAAATTCTTCCTCTATAGTTTAATAGTTATAGCAAATAGAAGTAGAAATTCTTTGTTTAAAAATTATTACTTAATTACGAGGGGCACACTGAAATGATCGGGAATAAGAAAAACCACATGCACGGTATAGCTAAATTGTATTTTAGTGTTTTTCGAAGTACTCTCCGTTCAACTTAATGCACTTTTCCATTCGTGCAAACCAATTATTAAAACAGTAATTCCAGTCTGAAGTTGATGTTGACAAAATGGCTGATTTGTACGCTTCCACAGCTGCTTCGAGGTCTTCAAACCGTTGACCGCGTAATAAATCTTTCATTCTAGGGAATGTAAAGAAATCGTTTGGGCTTAGGTCAGGACTGTACGGAGGATGGCTCATCAGCTCAACGTTTTCCTGCTTCAAAAAATCATTTGTCTTCCGAGCCGTATGGGAGCTCGCATTATCGTGATGTAAGATGGTGCGACGTTTCGGGTTATTTTTTCGGAGTTCGGCTATCATTTCTGGCAAACAAACCGTGATATACCACTCGGCGGTTACCGTTCTGCTTTCCTGTAAAGGAATTGTAGCAACATGCCCCTTTTTCGAGACAAATGTAGCGACCATTTTCTTTGACACGCTGCGAGAGCGAACCACTTTCGTTGGCTCGACCTCGTCTTCGAAGACCCAAACTGCTGACTGATGTTTTCTTTCAGGTTCGTATGAATAAATCCATGATTCGTCACCTGAGACGATATTATAAACGGCATTTGACTTCCCTCCGTTGAAGCGTTGCAGAGTATTCCGGCACCAATCTACACGAGCCGCCTTTTGCTCTTCGGACAAATTGCGGGGAACCCAGCGGGAAACTAGCTTTCTTACA
Organism: Bembecia ichneumoniformis; assembly: GCA_910589475.2. Taxonomy (NCBI): domain Eukaryota; kingdom Metazoa; phylum Arthropoda; class Insecta; order Lepidoptera; family Sesiidae; genus Bembecia; species Bembecia ichneumoniformis. The sequence goes on along the minus strand of OU342524.1, from coordinate 14,164,219 downwards.
CACAACTCATTATGTAATATCGACTGAATTACAGTCATTCCGATACTGATAACAGCCCGAATCTGCTCGTATGTCACATGACGGTCATCTGATATAATATAGTTCGCACAGCTGCGATGTTTTCAGGCGTGACCGCTGTTCTTGGTCGATCTGCAGAAGAAACAGTGTTGAGCGACACACGACCGCGTCAGAACTCGGCATACCAGCGGTATATTGTCGTTTGACTCGGTGCTTCAACATCATAAATCGAAACAAGTTCGCCGAGACATTTATCTTGAGATAATCTGCGACGAAAATTGTGATAAATTATGGCACGGAAATGTTCACGCGTGAGCTCCATTTCTGTTAACGACGTGTCAACTTTAAACCAACATAGTTTTTGTTTTTAATAAAAAAAAATTAATTGTTTGAATGTCATTAAGATTCTAAGAGGCCAGTATTCAAATTCTAAAAAAGGTTTTATTGTAACTCAATCCGAAATATTCTATTCCCGATCATTTCAGTATGCCCCTTGTAATAATTACTTAGGTAATAAAAATGGCACATGTTTTTAGACCACAGAAGCTAAGTATTTCCTTTTTTATCGCTACATAGACAAACAAATGAACCGCTATGACATCATGTAATATAACAAACAGCATTTGAAAAACTCCACTGTGTACATAATGACATGGTAAAAACCCGTGTAAGACAAAATTTATTCTTCAACTGTATATTGTTTGCTTGTAAGCAAACATTATTTATATTAAAAAAAAAACTTTTTAAAATATCATTAACATTGCGACAGCGTTACATTTCTATATAAAAAAAAATTAAAAAAAATTCTGTTAATTAATTCAACAAGTCAAAGAACACTTTCAATTCAGGACTAAACAATATATCTGTACTTTCTTTTTGTAAATCCAGATATATCCATTTATGCATATCTACTTATGACATAATAAAATCGTAAACGAGCCGTATTTAAAAAAAAATTGTATAATATGTTGTACTTATGTTACCAAAAATAATTTTTAGAATTTTTATCTGTTTGTCTGTGCGTTTGTGCACGCTAATCTCAGAAACGGCTTAACCGATTTGAATGCGGTTTCCACTGATGTATTGTAGCAAGCTTCCCGTAATATTTAGTGTTTGTTCTAAATTACAAATTACGCGCTATACCGAATGCCATGCGTACGAAGTTGATATGTCCGTTTCTTCGCTAACTTCTAAACCACTAAACGGATTTTGAATGCGGTTTTCACTAATGAAAAGAGCAATAAAGGAGGAAGGCAAGTGTGTAAGTATATAATTGTATCCGTGCGAAGTCAGGACGGGTCGCTACTATAAACACTTCTTAAATGACATTTCAACTATAAAAATAAAATTTCTTAGCGATGGATTTAGTATAGTGTTTTTGCCGTGTTTTAATAATATTTTTAATGGAATAAAACAACATCTATTTTGTTTGTATAATAATAGTGCTACAAAATAAATTGGTTGATATAAAAAAATCAATTTTTTTAAATTAACAAATATTTTGTGAAATATTTCAAAAAATGTTTTAAATGCTTGCTACTTTCACATTTACGTGTATATATATATATATATATGCATGTATTTTTTGGCTTATTCTTGTCTTGGTCTATTTTGCTGTCTGTACTTTACCTACTTGATAAGTTTCGTGGCAACGGGGAATGCATATTTATCCTCGAATTCTTTGTAGGTATTTAAAAAAATATTAGTTTGCCACGTGGCAACGGAGCATAAGCCTACGCATCTAAGTAACTTAGAGTGTAAAAAATACGTAAAAACAAGTGAGCATTAGATTGAGAGTGGGTTTTATTAAAAAAAATCAGCACAGTCGTTTTTCAGAGTCGAAAAGATTGATGCTTTACGGTCGCGAATCACGTTTTTTAACGTACACAACCGGTTTCTAACACTATTTTTATGGACACTAATATACAGCTGTGTCTAATGGCATTAGGCATCCCCTAATTTGCCTCAGCACGCGTGTCGGCTAACAATGACAAATTGTGCCTTTATAATTTTTCTGTATAGAGTTGTAGAATCAAATTTAACCCTAGTTAGATCGGTGTCATTGGAACGCGGCCGTAGCGGCCGTTGACCGAAATAAAAAATAAATTTAAAGAGGGGCCGTTCTTAGAGGAATTGGAAACTGGAACGTGTTTGGTTGTATGGAGTCAGTTGCCTTTTTTTGTAACTGTTAACGGGTTTAATGGACTAGGGATATTGTCTGGTGATCTAATGTTAAGCGTTTCGTCGATGCTTAGCGTTTGAGGTAGCCTTGAGTGAGAAACCGGCTTTTTCTATTATGATTCAAAAAGGCCAGTTAAATTTGCTTTCAAAGGGGACGTCCGCCTACAAACTTTGATGCTACCGTTTATACTTAACTGGCGATCCGTCCTCTAGCTTCGCACGGTAGCATATTATTTTTCTGCAAATTATTTACACAAACCTACCACGTTCATCAATCTTTTCATACTGAAACTCGTATTAAAATCCTTTGGTTGGTTTAAAAGAAGTTAGCAACAGACAGACAGTGAGTTTTATTTCATGATATGTATAAGTAGATATAGATTTAAACAGATATAGAAAATACGGACTTAAATAGTCTAGGTAAAACTAAACTTCTATTCGCCTAATTGTATATACACTTCATTACCATGTTTACCTATTATATGTGCAGCAGGCCTATTAACATAAGAACATTGATTGGATAAGACACCTAAACAAAATAAATACTTATATGCAACTAGTTGAGCCCGCAATTTCGTACGCGTGGTACCGTCAGCCTGTCTGCCGATCTGGACATTAAAAAAAATCGGTATAGCGCGTAACTTTTTTATTTGTAAACCGATTGGAATGAAACAAACACTATATGTTACGGAAAGCTTGCTACAACACATAAGTGAAAACGGCACTCAAATCGGTTAAGCCGTTTCTGAGATTAGCGTGCACAAACGCAGAAACAAACAGACAAAAATTCTAAAATCAATTTTTTGACCTCGGAAACATAAGTACAACGTGTACAAATTGTTTTTTTTTTTTTAAATCTTTAATGGACAGACACGGCTCGTTTACGATTTTTTTATACATATGTATAGAATAGATATATAGATATAACTGTAATTCTATATATTGTAGTTACTTGGCACACACTGAGTCAAACTGGGAAGCTATTCTGGAGTCAATAACGGCATCCTTTACAGTGGTCCTGTTTTAGTGAGTGCGGATTGTCAGAGCTCATATTAACCACCTTCTATTTGCCCTCTAGATCAGAAGCGCACTGGTATACTAGTGTATACAAGTGTATTACGCTTACACATGTATTACATTGTATTAAGCCTCTTGTAGGAGCAACAGTTAGTAGCCAAATCAGTAGCCAAGCCAACAAATTATCACTTTTTAGCTAATCGCGCGACAGTTCCAGTTGTTTATAAACTCTTAGGAATATTTAAACTTTTACTTTTACTTGTAAACAATTTTTTTTTCTGCTTACACTTGTCAGTGGTAACAAAGCAACGTTGTGGTTTGATTACGCAGACGTTTTGCGAGCGACAATGGGCAGCCTCTGGTCCGGCCTACTTGCCCGGCGGACCGACAAATGGCAGATGTGAAAACCGGCCAAGGTGACTTTCGTTACCACTTGAGTCAAATATTTCTTCTGCAGTAAAGGCCTTCATTAAATTATACTCAATTGCAGCTAACCAACTGTTTCTATCAGCTGTCGCATCCGCTCTAACACCGCAAAGGGATCACTTTGACTTCTAATTGTTATTGAGGAGTTCACCGAAATTTTGCTTGCATCTCGATAGAATGATATAGGTAATTATAATAAATGGCAATTTAGTTTGGTACGGTTTTTAGTTTTTTATTAAAAAAACTAAAATAGAAATATATTTATAAATTTATAAAATACTTTGTTGCCTTCGACAATAAATAATTTAATATCTATTTGTTGTCATTTCAACCGTTTACCCATTAGCTTCGAGTAACTTTAAAAATTATAGCCTAATTGATTTTCTTATTAATAAACTACTAGCGACCCGCCCTCGGCTTTGCATGGATACAGTTTTTCTGCAAATTATTATACACAAACCTTCCAGGCTTATTGCTTATAGTGAAAACCGTATCAAATTCAGGTAGGTGGTTTGTAAGAAGTTATTATACTGTAGTTTCATCAAAATTTTGACCGCGAAGGGATTTTAAGGGGAAAAAAACTATCTGATGAGAAACACAATTGGTCTTACTTGATTACAGACAAACAACGTTCCTAATTTGAACGAAAAGGACGAAAAGGATTGATTATATGACTGCTGCTTTGCATTTTGGTTCCATAAAGGCTCCGGTAACATAGTATTGCAATAATACCCCGAAGGTTTAACTGTTAATTCGATCAGTACCGACGGGAATGAAAGAACGTTAGAATTGGAAGCCTTTTATGAGGCAGCAAACGCTAGTATTGATCGGTCCAACGCCAACACATAGTTACAAGTCATTTCGTATATACCTAGTAAACAAACACACACAGCTCGGTCGCGTGACACGGTACATTTTACACTATTTACGTTAAACGAACGGAAATCGTTTTTATTCATAATAAATAAATAGGTAAAAACTGAACCATTCTCGTGGGAAAGAATTGGGGTCATATCTCTATAAGAAAGTGCTGATCGATGCAATCTCTCTGGTGGCTTGCGATTTTTAAATTATTTTTAACTTGTGTGTTTTCTCTTCCAATTTACCACACTATAAATATCATAAAAAGAAGTTGAAGATGTTATATTGCGAAGAAATATTATAAGACGTGTTATTGTTATAAGTAAGAAATAACATAATAAATAACTTCAGTTTGCTGTGATCTCCTTTGATTTTTCTGAGATTAATACTATCATTTATAGTCTGGAAAAGCTAGAAAAGTGTTTAATCGTGAGTAAATTACGTGTGAGACTGTCCTTAAACATAAATAAAAAGTATTTTCAAAAACTAAAACCTGACTACTGAAAAATCGCGCTCTAAAAAGTATGAAACAATAATCTCATTTGAAAGTGTCATGTACATTAACCGTGGCTAAAGCAAAGCAATACTTTCATTTGATACCCAAAACGGCGTCATTAAAAAAAGTTCATGACTTTATGTCCTCTAGAGGGCGCTAAATTTAATGTGACATCACATAGCCTATAACAAGCAGACGATCATGGGGCTTCCAACTATATCTCATTTGTTAAATTATGATAAGTCGTTTAAAAGTTATGATGAGGGAACAGATGAAGCATACATACCCACACACATTCCGGTAAAATCATAGCCTCCTTTTGGCTTCGCCGTGGTCTGATAAAAAGAATGAGGATATTCGCGTCATTATTAGTGTATAATAATTAAATATTAGTTCTATCAAAAAACAGAACATTGCAAAGCTAGACTGCTTCTCTTCGATATCCCAGCTTCAATGCCTACCAAAGTCAAGCTGCGCCATTAGATCATATCTGATTTTCAATAACTACATTTTAATAAAAATTCTAGTTACTACAGAAAATAGCGTGCCTACAGAACTCCAAATATTTTTTTTACAAGTGCGCTGCAGTAGGATTGTTGAAGGGTTAAGGAAATGGACTCTGGCATCCCTTACTCACTCACCGAAACACAACAGCACACGTGCTGTTATTTCACGGTGGTCTTCTGTAAGGGGGTGGTTACTGCCGCCAGACGGGCTGCCCAAAAGACTGCGAAACGCAGTGTGCCCTAGTGAATTAGAAGAAATTCCCTTTCCTTTATTGTTAGATTACCTATTCAATTTATCAAAATTCACCATTTTCCACGTAGGACCAATACAATAAGAGTGCAAAAGGTTCAATACCAATTGCACCTTTAGGTATTCTACGCCACTTGCAAGTCGAATACGTGTGCACCAATCCAATTACACGCGAGTCCTCACGAGCTCGTATTTTAATATACAATATAATATCTATATATAAAGAAAAAATCAATTTTATAAGAACCACACAATCGATTTTGCGGTTTTTTTTTTGTGTTTGTAACAGGGAATAAGTGTCTAATACAAAAAAGTTTTAATTTTTTTATGAACATTATTGCTTCAGAATTATCTCTTTGTAAATATATTTATTATTATTTCTTTTTCGTTAAGAAGATAATTATTAAAAAGTGGAAAATTCAAAATACTTGAAACGGTCAGATCGAAGTGACGTCAAAGTCTATAATGACAGTGACAACAAGGGCGTAGTTGTTTGATTTGTGATTTTCAACATTTGTTTTTGTAGACTGTGACGTCACGACAAGCACGCCAATAGGGCGGGTGTTTAAAGTGCACGTAGCTGTTAGTTAATTTTAACATTTTTTTTTTTACTAAATTTCCTTTTTTTTTGGCGCTGAATATTTTTTACGGTTATATAATGATATAACCAATCGTATAAAAATATTTTAATATTTTTATATTTTTATAAAAATATTTTAAAAATATTTTTCCTATTGTCAGGACAAGATATGAAAGACAACGACTATTGGTCAGCAAGTAACAATATAACACAACTGACATATAATATAAATATATATACACTTATATATATGTATATTAAACGCGCATAAACCGGAAAAACTTTTTATTTATCGGATTCTTATTGGATTTTCTAAGTGTAAAAGTTTGTAAATAGGATTGCCTTTAAACAAAACAATCTAAATTAGTCGTATTAGGGAGCAATGAAAAGAAGCTTGGTGTAAGCCGGAAAGTGTGTAAGTAGGAAGCAGTGAAGCAGGCTATTGATCAGTAGCGAGGGGGCATGCGGCAGAGGCGCGGCCGTTCGCCGTTTGGGCGGGCGGTGCGTGCCGCGGGCGGCGTGCGTTCCCCTCCGGTTCAAGGCCAAGGTCTGCGCCCATTCAGCTCGGAACACGTGCCCGAAACTAAATATACTACTCTCACCATCCGTTACACCATTGCCTCGATGTGCTTTGCTTACTTAATACTCTGCTTGTATAATCGCTTCAATTACAACATATTTTGTCACCGAAATCAGCGGAGGTGGCGCTATTAACTGAACGATTGTATGTCGCTCTTCTATCGCAACATAAACAAAGATCTCCTGGTTTCAAATACATGGTAATACTGAATAAGTAGCGAAATAATTAAGTAAGTATTCAACTGATATCAACAAACTTTTGTAAAGAAGGCACCAAAATTATGAAAACACGTTTTTTTTTCTCACAATTACCAAATCACAAAATTGTTTTAAAATAATAAATACAAGACAAAATAAAATTTGAAATATTTCCTTTACGGAATAGGTAGGTACTACAAGGAAAAGTTCCTTCCTTCTTTTACTTTTAAATTTTAGTTCATGATCACTTCATTAATACACAATTAACGCAATTTTATAATTGTGACATTTATTTTTTCCTAAATTTTTTTCTATGTAAAAAGACGTTTATTTTATATTTTCTATTTATTTTATATTTATATAGAACATGTCACTATTAAATATTAATAATGTCGTTTTTTGTCAGACATAAAATTTAAAAAAATATTAATATCAATTTCATACTTTTATATGAAAATTAGATTTAAAAAATATATAAAAAGCATACGAAGTTACGAAGTTGCTGAGCCCGCAACTTCGTAACGAGTGGTATTCGGTATAGCGTGTAACTTTTTTTGTTTGTAGACAAATTGGAATAAAACAAACTCTAATAATTTCTATTAATGTTACGGGAATCTTGCTAAATAAAATACATTAGTGTATTCAAATCCGTTAAGCCGTTTCTGAGATTAGCGTGCACAGACAAATATACAAAAAGTCTCTAAACGATTTTTTTGACATCAGTAACGTAAGTACAATATCTACAAATTGTTTTCTTGAATTAATTTACAGATAAGGCTCGTTCGCTATTTTATTATAATCTATATTACATATAGATTTTAAGCATTGCTCAGTAAAATTAGCCTTTTTTTTACCGGCAAGTAATCTGTTTCGAAAAGGGACAGTCCTCAAAAGGTCTTTAAAAAGCGAAGAGGTCTTTTGTTTGCCATGAAATTTATCTTCGACCTAAAATCAGATAATTAATTACTGGTAATTTAAGCGAAATCTGTACGGTGTCAGTCATTCATTCAATTGCACTATACCAATATTTAAAAAAACTTTTCGAAAATATTCTTAAAACCTCAATACGTAATTCTTGTCAAAACTCTGAAAGGCAACAAAGGAAGCTGGCAATTATCATGGAGTTTATTGATTGTTCAATATCTTTAAGTCGTAATTAAAAATGTCGTATAATTTTTTTCATTTTTTTGCAACCGTGCTTTACACGGATGCAATTTTTTTTTTAATTATACACACAATCTTAAACTTGCCGTTAGTGAAAATCGTATCAAAATTAGTAGATTAGAAGTATTTAGCTGAGAACATATACAGAGGTGGACAGCGTGTTTATTTTATAATGTGTATCTAGCTTGGTGCCCGCAACATCGTCTGCGCTGAAAATTAACGCCTGACATCTTTATCGCTGTGACTACGGTTTTTTTTATATTTTAAACCTAACATTTTTCTAGGATAAAAGTATCCTATTAGATAATGATAATCCAGGTAATAAAGTATGTGTGCACCAAATTTCATTCAAATCCGTGGAGTAGTTGTTACGCGAAACAAACAAAACAAACAAACATCCTCACAAAATTTTGCTTTTATAATAGATATTAGTAGGATATACATATGTATAGATGATACATTCTTTGTAACATCTCCCTAGTACCCTTTTCAAATTGTATCACGACGTTGGAAATAATTGAATACGTATTTAGAATTCGTAATATCTCTTCAACCATTGGAATGCTTTGAACGTGTCGAAGAGTCAATTTAATGGACGTTACTTCTGCAAATATGAGCCTCGTAGTGTCATGTAAGGTAGAATTCAATTGTTTCTCGCACTGTACGATACCAACCTTTTTTTATTGGGCCTAACAATTGTAACACTGGCCATTATATGATCCCGATAAAGATACCTTATCTTGAAATGTTGCAGCTATGTGTGGAATCTTAGCTCGTGTTTCTCAATCTGTCGCTGTGAATTCCTTAGCAACAGTTAGTTCCCTGTGACAACATTGTTGATAGAAATGTAAAAATGCAGTAGAAAAATGATTCTTTCCGAGCCAACACGTTCACTGGCGCATTGTTGGATACAAACAAGCCGTAAAATAAAAACAAAAAGTGCCTCAGAATTATAAGCATGTAGCAACCGGCTTTGAAAGCACCCCTTGTACGTGCTCTCCTATAAACATAAACATGGAAAACGCACAAAAGCCTCTCGGCGTCGCGTCGCGTCGCTGTCAGATAAAGTCGTGGTGTTTCTTTTGCGAGACATTCGCCAGCAGACCGGCGAGTGGGAGAGAGAGGGGAACACCGCGCCGATCGTTAGCCCTGATCTTCAGCGCGCCACAAACACACAGCCCGACCGAGAGCGAAATTGCAGCGAGAATGCACCTAGCTGTGTTATTACCGCGACGGTTCCATTGTAAAATGGCCTTCTTCCGCCCTCGCTTCGAACCGAACCTCGACCAAAACGCAGAGCGACAAGGTTGCAAATCGCCCGCACAGCCTAGAAAACCGGTTATTTTCTCCGAACAAGCGAATGTGGACGTTGGTATTGCGACATAAGTTCCGTTTGCGGTGGCGTAGTGTCGGAACGCAGCGGTCTCCGTATATTTAGCCCGCATTGCATGCAACAAACGTAGTGGGTGTATAGGTCGCTCGCACGCACTGCTGAACTAGTCGGGAGGGTTTCCTACTATCGATTTATGTTATTGTGTAGGACGCGGCGCGGCGAGACTTTTTACACCCTTTTTATATTGCAGATTTTCTTGATTTTCCGCTGCATCGCTCCGTTCGGTTTCTCTTTCGCAGAGAGCTTATCTAAGTGAAACTTTGCCGATGGAAAGTATGATGCGAGTTTCACTCGCGACGATATTGTTTCGATCACGCTACGAACTTCCCGCCTTTATTATTTGCATTCTAACTTCTACAACGGGAGAGCAACTGTGATAAACAGACGAGACCAATACACAATTCTTCACAAATTGATAAGATATTTGTTAGGTATATTTTCGTTCCCTTACTTGTAAGTTTCATACTAAATGTCAAAAAACATTTCATTTCGCACAGTAGCTCATTTTGAAATATAAAGAACTGTCAGCTGTGTCAGCGGTTTAAACCTTCCGTTTAATTAAAATTGATAATATTCTCATTTCTGGTCTTCTAGGTAATGCTCGTTTCTAGTTTTGGCTAAGTCTTTCTGACTATTTTTTTTGCGGCTTCTAAAAGAGCTACCTCAAGAATTGGGGTACCAAATACCAATAATTCCAGAATTTAGCTCGTTCAACAAAATAATCAAACCTCAGTTTTATTATAATAGTCTAAGTAATTAAAGGCCGAACATCCAATATCTAAGAACCTACCCTTAAGATATTTAAGATGCTGTGTCTGAGAAGTAACTTTCTTAAGAAGCGTTTCTCTCCGTGTTTGGCCATCAGCTAACTATTGAAATATGTTTTAAAATAAATAACATATTATTTTCGAGTGCGTGAATGTAGTTTAACACAATATTGCACTTCGTAGAACAAGACGATTTGAATACAATGTTGTTTCCTTTCATAAATTAGTTTCGCAACATCCTCAAATAAACATCCATAGTCGTGACAGCCATGTGGCAGTTGTTGCCTCGGCGTTTGCAGATGTGGAAGACAACTTGGAAGGAGAGCGGGTGTAATGCAGGAGGGAGGGGGGGCAGTTTACCTCTTGTGGTTGCGATCACCCACACACGCGAAACCTTCGCATCAGTGGCGGCCACGGTCATTTTAGATGGCCACAACACATGCAAATATGCACTTGTATAACCGACACGTCTATTGTCCGTAACGAACGTTCACGTGAGTGTGTGTAAATCCAACTCTATGTAGGTATGTTAGAATCACATAAGAGGCTTCGCATTGAATGGAGTTATATGAAATGTCGCGATTTTATACCCGCAAAGAAACCTGGGAATATTCAAAGTGGCACGAAATTGTCCTAGGGTAGGGTTGACAACCGCTCAGATTTTTTCCCTGTAGTCGATATTACTTATCCTTTAAATTTAGAATGCGTTTTTATTACCTATTTCTTTTATTTTTTACTAGCTGAACTTGGCCACGCTTCGCTGCGGCCCATACGGCGGTGGAGTGCGCGTGGGGCGCGCGGTACTGGACACTGCTTATATATAATACTATTGATCGTAGCGTAATGTTATATAGCCTATAGCCTTCCTCGATAAATGGACTATTCAATACAAAAATAATTTTTCAATTCGAACCAGTTGTTCCAGAGATTAGCACGTTCAAACAAACAAACAAACTCTTCAGCTTTATATATTAGTATAGTCTTACGACCCATATGTTATGATCGTAAGACAGGCTAACGGTCCACTTGATGATAGGTAAGGTAATTAACAACACAAGCAACGCCACAAGTGCTACGAGTGCGCTGCCGACCATGTTAGTAAGATTAAGGATAAGGAATTAGGATAGGAAAATGGGCTCCTATAAAATCTTAATATTAAATCAAATAGTGGTTTTAGTCGTTTTAGAATTAACGAAGTCTTACAACTTCGTTAATTCAAAGACCAAAAGTCCACCGATATATCTAACTTGGCTTGGTAATGTACGAGAAGTTAATGATCAAGTTAGTAGTTATTGTATAATTATCGCTAGAAAGACGCTTTAATCAATTTAAGCAATAGGCACCGCGACTATAGAAACAGTAAACCAAACTGGGTTCGAAATTCGAAAAAAAATATTCGGAAAGTGTGTATCCATTAAAATAAAAGTATTTGATCATTGTGTTTGTCTCGATCACTACTGATGACTTATTAACATTGTAAGAATGCTTAAGATTGCTCAGACTGTTACGAAAAGAAGATTCTTCGAGATTTTACTGTAGGTAATGTTAACATTATACCTAAGGATTTAATTGATACTTGTAGCATAATTAGGTCATATTTTGAAAATACGTCTAACGTGATAGATACAAAAATACAGAATGAACCAACTACTAATTAGTACTGACGTACAAAATACTAGCTTTTATGAAAACTATGGATGTTCCGGTTCTTAAAACTGGATCACTATTTCTAAACCTTTCTTAATCTAAAGATCGGCAGTAAAACTGAAGTCACCGGCTTAGTTCTTAGAATTGTCAATTTCAAGTGAAATGTGCACCCACTAAGGGGTTCCGACGACACGGTGAAAGTTACGAGAAAAGCGTCGGATTGGGACTTGTATTTATTTGCGCACTTTGGAGAACTGCGAGGAAAGTGTAATTTATCCATCAGTTGACATCAACCTGTTTATTAAGATAATAATAATTGGAAAATCTCAGAAGGAACCAAATTCACCAAGACCCTAGAATTGTTCCTTGTTGTTACAGAAGTAAAATGCTTTTGAAAAGCACATTTGAACATAACTTTAACATAATCATGACTTCTTAATCCTAAACTTGGCAACCCTGTTTAGAAGGACCTTGGACTATTACTTATGAAAACTGTATTATTAACAAAAGAAGTGTTGTGTGTCATTTGGTTGGTGTTTAAGTTATTATGTATAAAGGGACATTTTGCAAAACCATCAGACCTTCAATTAGTCTTTCATCGGTCTGTTATTAGAATAAAAAATATCCTGCCAACCGTTCATCACTTAATAGCACTTAAATAAAATATATGTTTTAAGCTTTTATTTTTATGAATAGGTACACATAACAAGCAATATATACTTATTACTTATTTTAGTACAATATTTTTTAAGATGTATATTTTTACCAAAACCTATTTATCCTATTAAATGAACATCAATTTCAATCATTGAAACCTATTTAAATAAACGTCAATTATCTTGCATTTTTTGCATTCATAGATTTTTTATCTTCATTTAGAATTTTACAGATTCGTGTTCTGTTCAACTTAGCATTCAAGATTTAAGTGTTAAACTACATATTATCCCACAGGAGTTATATTATAATTCAGGCAGGATTCGATTAACATTATTGTGATTGAGTAAGGAATATTCCCTCTTATAATATTAGTAGAGCTAAGGATAGAAGAGATCTCCTATTATAATTTTGGCATTTCTTGAAGGTGACCTACCATCACGGGGACCGTTAACCTGCTTGCCCGCCTGTTATCATAAAAAAATACATTTTATTCTTACATAAAATATTTTGTATTGTTTATGTAGGCACATTACAGAAGAACATTAAAGCTAACAGCGCGTCCAACGAGATAACAGTCTGAAGCTAATTTAAGGTTATTGCGTCATGACCACTGCAGTGTTCCATAAATTCAATTCGAACGCTGTGCAACACTAAAAATGCACGTTCAATAAACAACGTGTACGGAGAAATGCATCGCTAAATATAGAGGCCCTTGCCGTAGTTAGGGAAGCGCTGCGCATGACGTTGTGCGTGGTCAGGACTCAGGACGTCCCTCCACTCCCTGCCACACTTCACCTCCCCCCGTAGCCTACATCGAGCTAGGGCTGTCAGGGAGAGACCTACCTATGTGCCAAGGGCGCCGCCCGTTTAAAATCGCATTAAGCACACTTCGTAGAACGCAAGTGTTATGGTTTTGTCTAGTCGTGTTATTTTGTACGAGTATATAGAGAACTTCAGTCACTTCAACATTTACATTCAACCTTATTATATTATATTACTAAAAATGTGTTTTTTCATATTCCAAATAAATCAATATATAATAAAATCGTAAACGAGCCGTCTCTGTACATTAAATATTATGTATATATTTAATTATCTTAATTTTAAATTTTATTATTATTACTAGCTGACTCAGCAGACGTTGTTCTGTCAGAACTCGAAAATAATTCTCTAACCCGATTGTGGTGCCATCGGGTCGGGTCCTATTTTATTTTCAAATCATATGTCAAAATGACGCGACACTTCACGTCAGTTAAATTATTTGAATATTGTTCATACAAAAGTACTAAAATCCCGATTAATAAATGGGGGTGGGGGTAGTAGGGTGAAAAATAGTTTACGTCCTATTCTCAGACCTACTGAATAGACACACAAAATTTCATAGGAATCCGTCAAGCCGTTTCGGAGGAGTTTTGTTACAATCTCAGAAAGGGCTTAACCGATTTGAAAGCGGTTTTTACTGATGTAGCAAGCTTCCCGTAACATTTAGTGTTTGTTTCATTCCAATCGGTTCACAAACAAAAAAGTTACGCGCTATACCGAATACCACGCGTACGATGTTGTGGGCTGAACTAGTAATATATATAATAAAATCCTAAACGACCCGTGTCTGTACATTAATTTCTTTTATGTTAAGGTCCAACAGAAAGGCTGATAACATAAGCTACACCATAGGTGCTGCAAATGCGCTGCAGACCATAGTAGGATTAAGGATAAGGAGGGATAGGTAATGGGCTCTATAAAATAAGAATAATATCTTTAAAAAAAATTTTTACAGGTTGTACTTATGTTAACGAGGTCAAAAAAAAATGTTTTTAGAGTTTTTGTCTGTGTGTTTGTGCCCCCTAATCTCAGAAACGGCTTAACCGATTTGAATGCGCCGTTGCGATTGAACCGATTCTGTGATACATTGTAGCAAGCTTCCCGTAACATTTAGTGTTTGTTTTGTTTCAATCCGATCGGTTTACAAACAAAAACGTTAAGTTAATTGAAATAATACGCGCTGTTCTAGAACTAGGTTGCGTGTGCAGCTAGTAACTAATAAAACTGTATGTAGCAAGGGGAATGGCTAAATGGGGCCCACTAAATAAAATAGAACGGACTTCTCGATTTCGTGCAATTGGCTAAGGTAAACATTAACAATTAAGATTTAGCTGAGTAAGATATGTAAGCCGAAAATAGTTTTTCGTCGATTTCTGAACACTATCGATCAAAATATAATTAAATAATATAAAAATTAGATTTTAAAACCCGTTACTTAGTTTGGTAATTTAAGAGGAATTAATATGTCTTCTTCTACATAAATAAAATCGAAACTCGTGAACAGTTGGACCAATCGTTGAAGTCCAAGAAAGGTTTTTGTTAAGTGAAAATATATAGAAAACATAAAAAATTGGACATCTGTGCGATGCCTGGGACTTTTCGCTAGTTCTAAATAAAAATAAAACGTGTATTACTATATATTCGTTCAATTTCAACACTCTCCGAGATTTTCGTTTAAATGAATTTGGTAAAAACCAAAAATTTTGTCGTGGAAGAAAGACGATTTTGTTTTATCTAATTAAATGTACATAAAAACATCAAATTAAATGTACTTATTTGATGTTGTGATAAATTGATCAGAATCGAAAAAAAATTATTCACCTATTTGATTTTCTTCAACTTGTTTATTTCCAGATATTGAGCCTCCAGAAAAATTGCCTGATACATCAATACAACTGAATCCTAATTTGACTGAATTTTAAATCGACCGAATCCCAATACGATTGAATTCTAAATTGACCTATAACTTTGTTTATTACGTCTATATGTCTCCCCAATGAGAGTAAGCACGGGCTATGAATCACACACTAGCGCTTTGCGAATGGACGACACTTCAAATATCTTCGAGGATCGCTGAAGGTGAAGCCGCGTATAGCTTTCGGTCGACTCATAATGCCTACCATTGCTTACAAAAGCTATTAAAGCTGTAATCATTATTAAATATCTACTTTACAAAAAAGAATCCATTTTTTGCAGAAGAACACTCCATGCCCTACCTCACGCCCCTTCACAATGAGTCATTACTTTGTCGCCATTTTTATGGAAATTTAAGATTGCTGCTAACCCTACCTTGCATAAAAGGGGGAACGATGAATATGCGGGAGAAAGCAGGCTCGTCGTGTGCGTTGTCATTGTGCACTATGTACGTATATAATGCACCAACACAACAACACATGCATGTTGCGAATCAAAGGCCTGCACCAGCTCCGTCGCACGGTCACTCGGCCATACTGCGCGAGGTTAATGTTTTGGCATAGCGTAGGTCAGGATTTTAGTTTTTGTTACTTTAAAATTTGATATTAATTAGGATTTTTCCTTTATTTGGTTTGCAAAATCTATACAATATAATAAAATCGTAAACGAGTCGTGTCTGTACATTAAATATTAAAAAAAAATTGTACTTATGTTACTGAGCCCATTACCCTATCCCCTCCTAGTCCCTTATCCTTAATCCTACTGTAGTCGGCAGCTTTAGCGTTGTTTGTGTTATAGGCGACGGTGGCCACCTACCATCAAGTGGACCGTCAGCCTGTCTGCCGATCTTAAAATAAAATTTTTTTTTTTAGAATTTTTGTCTGTTTGTGCGTTTGTGCACGCTAATCTCAGAACCGATTTGAACCGGGTTAACCGATTTGAATGCGGTTTTCACTTATGTATTGTAGCAAACCTCCCGTAACATTTAGTGTTTGTTTCTTTCCAATCGATTTACAAACGAAAAACTGACGCGCTATACCGAATACCACGCGTTCAAAGTTGCGGGCTTAGCTAGTCTGAAATAAAAATAATGTCATCGATAAACTGGATAAAAGCTATAATAATTGTGCCTTTCAAGATGCAAACACAAAACATATAAGTGATAAAATAAAATAATAACAATCAAAGTTCTAATACAAAAACTTATAAAGAGAAAACTAACAATTAAAAATAAGTAAATAAATAAAATTCTATTGCATGTTTTTCTTTACGTGTTTTTTTGGAAAATCGACACCCTCTATCACTTGTTTACATGGTGTTTCCACAAAAGAAGAAATATAATCACACAAACATTTTCACAACATCTATTAGTAGAAATTGATCTATTATATCGACATATTAGTATAGAGTGATTAAATTTTGTATTTACACGCACAACGAACCAAAACAGGAAGTCTCGAACCCTTTCTCGCATAAAATGAGACGCATTGCACTGCCTCATTGTGTAACCTTCACGCCAATTGCATTCGAAAAGTGTTCGTTTACGTCAAAGGACAACTTAATACTAGGTCTTAAGGCTCTACATACAAAATAATCATACATTTTTAGGCCAAGCCATTCCTGAAATTTCGAAAAATTGAAACATGCTGTCTTTTTCAAAGAAAAAAAAAGCTATAAACATAAATTGTAAAAAATAACATACATGGACACGAAAGTAAACTGTAAGTGAAAAAATTATTTTATTTTTATTTTCCTGACATTGGAAGATAAATATTTTAAAAAAGAAATATGAAAACTTTAATTTGTAAATCTTTGAACATCTTAAATTTATTAATTAGAACATCTTTGCAGGGGTCAAAATTTTTTTTTAAATTTTTGAAATAATCCATACATATTTTAAAACAAAGTCCCCCGCCGCGTCTGTCTGTATGTATGTTCGCGATAATCTCAAAAACTATTAAAAGGATTTTCATGCGGTTTTCATCTATGAACAGAGTGATTTCTGAGGAATCTAATAAGGTAATAATTAATAAATAAGGTGTATAATTAATTAAGGTTTTATCCTTAGGTTCCCGAGGGTTTGCAAATTGGAGCATACTGTGCACTGGTATATCACCAAGCAGTCTACCCAAATCCGATAGCCACTTCACGTAATTCTATTGTAGTATAACAGATGGCGCCATCAAGAGTGTAATCTTTTTTTTATTTTTCAACGCGCACGAAGTCGCGGGCACCAACTAGTAATTCATGAAATAAAATAATAAGAGTGAGATGAAATTTCTCTTTGTCTATACTTACCAAGGGAATCGATTAATACTCTAATTGCGCATAAATTAAGGCTGTACTAGGTACAATATCATCTTAACATTCTTAAACAAAGCTATCAATAAATCTTTAAGAACTACAAATTTATGACGAGCTATTTTTGCTTTCTTGTTGAATAAACATGATGGTCGGTCATATTAGTGTCTATGATCATTTTCGAGAACGTCTAATGTCACAAGCATTTTCTTCTTTGCTTGGTCGTTTCATCGCTTGTCTCTCTGCTTTCTT
The DNA here is from genome assembly GCA_910589475.2 of Bembecia ichneumoniformis. Lineage (NCBI taxonomy): Eukaryota > Metazoa > Arthropoda > Insecta > Lepidoptera > Sesiidae > Bembecia > Bembecia ichneumoniformis. The sequence continues at coordinate 14,146,190 of OU342524.1, read as the reverse complement.
GCTTTCTTGCTCTATCTGAAGGATTGTGATGGTAGTTCTGATTCTGATGGTAGTTATTATTCAAACTCACGTTTGCTTTTATTTTTTCGCAAATATTAAAATGAGTGAAATATATCCCACATTTAGAACTGCGTTCATTTGTTCATATTTATTTTATGCTTTGTGGCAGTTTCAATAAATCATCTACGCAGTTCTGCCGAGAAGTCACCTTGAGCAAAAAAATATTTTTTGCACACATTTTATACAGAGTGATCTGTAATAAAATGGGCCAAACTTTTAAATTACTTATGTTTAAATTAAATAGCTGTACTGGTTAAGAACTAATTTTCGCAGCTAAATAATATAAGTTTCAGTATAGAAACAAAAAAAAAAATAACATAAAATCTGTAACGAGGAAATCCTTAGAAGAACTAAAATAAATGAATAAGCTCTTCGAATTAGCAAGATGAATTTTAAGACCACATAGCTATAGTGCAACCGATTATCATTAGGGAAGAAAGGTTTCGAGAGGCGGACACGTACCGAAAGACATAACACTGAAAAACCCTCCATTATGTGATTCGACAACATAGTAAGTCACAGGAATATAGGTGGTCTCTGGGAGAGGCCATCTCCAGCAACAACTTATGACAACAACAACAACAGCAGCACCTGTTAGTTGTCATTGATGGTGATGATATAATGGTATGTTTATGAAGTGGACTGTCAGCCTCTCTGCCGAACTTTACTGTGAAAGAGTAGAAATCACAATACATACAATTGATAAATAGTAATTAGCGATATACAATAATGTTTTTGTACAGTTGAATTTGTTTTCAGCATACATTTTAGGCAATAAGTATAGGTGATACTTAAAACAATATAAGAAATTAAGATAAATTTAAGAGAAATAATCCAAAATATTCATAAGCCTCTTGTCATTTAGCCTGGAGCGGCGTATGTTAAGCATAAATAAGTTTAAATGTGTACTTAGTGCGACTTTTATTTAAATACTAGCTCAGCCCGCAACTTCGTACGCGTGGTATTCGGTATAACGCGTAACTTTTTTATTTGTAAACCGATTGGAATGAAACAAATACTAAATGTTAAGGGAAGCTTGTTGCAAAACATGTGTGAAAACCGCATTGAAATCGGTTAAGCCGTTTCAGAGATTAGCGTGCACAAACACACAGACAAACCAACAAACAGACAAAAATATTTTTTTTTGACCTCGGTAACTTGTACAAATTGTATTTACTTTAATATTTAATGTATAGATACGACTCGTTTATGATGTTATTATATGTATAAGTACAGATGTACTTAAATTACTAGTTAGAACAATTAATTAATAATTAATTAATAAGATAATTAATATCTTTTACATTCGTGGAAGTCTACATTATAAAAGTAGTATAATTATTTCAGGTACATCCATATGTTAAAGAAACACAAGAAGACATTTTAAAATTTGGTTTAGTCTAGGAAAATATACCACAAAGTTGAAAAATGCAATGAAAATCATGAAAAGGAACCCAAATTCCAAAACTCCAAATACCTACTATTTTTTCCTTCTAAACACACTATAAATATTTCTTATTAAACGGGAATAAGATGAATTATATTATGTACTTTCCATGACTTAATTTGCGTTAAGTATGTCACACAATGTAACTACTGTATGTATTCCTTTTTATTCGTTCGTTCGGTCAATTGAAAAAAAAAATCGGTTTAATTTTTATTATAAAATACAAATGAAACCATATTTTAATGTTTTTTTATGTTTGAGTTAATGACAACTTAAATTTTTTATTATCAGCATTAAAAACCACGGGCAAAATGCAAGCCTTAAAGATAAAATATTTATGTGTAATTTTAACACACAAAATAAAACCAACTTCGTAAAACTTTAAACTTAAACATTGAATTCTAATTTGTGTTTCATATTTTTTTCTTCAAGAAAAACAATAGCTTACTGCCTCTGCTCAAGAATTCAATACGCAAGAGGCCGCGATCCCAAGCGCACATGAAAGAAAATAAAACACACACTCGTCCATGTGTGCGCGGCGGCATGTATTAGATGGAATATGCACACATAGTCATGTACAATGTATACATTACCTGCCATGTATGTGTGCGAACAAACAAGCAATATGCAGACTAGTCTCGATCACAATGTCACTCGGGCTGCGTTGTATTGTCAAGTAAAAAATGTTTTGCACCACTTTCTAATGCAATACATTTTTTCGCGTATCCAATTTTTGTATGCTAGCTGCCAGACAAGTAGCTCATAGTAAATTTGGTGCTTGTAAATTTGTATAGTGCATTACGACAATTTAATTATTGATTTGTAATTAAAAAAAGTAAAGTAAAAATGTACTTAAGTAAATTTAATTTTGTGAATTTTATGAAGACGTGTCATGCAAGAACAGGTTTTATTTTTATTTATTTTTTATGTCAAGATCGGCAGACAGGCTGACGGTCCATTTGATGTTAGGTGGCTACCGTCGCCTATAACACAAACAACGCCAAAGCTGCTGCAAGTGCGCTGCCGACTAAAATAAGATTAAAGATAAGGGATTAGGAGAGTATAGGGAAATGGGCTCTGGCATCCCTTAATTCACTCACCGAAACACAACAGCACACGTGCTGTTATTTCACGGTGGTCTTCTGTAAGAGGTGGTTACTGCCCCCAGTCCGGCTGCCCAAATGACTGCTGAACGCAGTGTGGCCCTGCCACTACTTTTAGATCCAGACCAGAGCCAAATTTGAAAAGTTCATTTTTCAAAGTTGACCCAGCTGGGAATCGAACCCGGGAACCCTAGAACAGAGCGTTAAGGCAAGCACCCTAACCACTCATCCAATGAGCTCGTCAAACTTATTTAACGTAATTATTTAATTTTATAGAAGTTTTTGTCTTTATATGTTGTCAAACATCTAATCTAATCCCGCATGGTTTAAGGAATAACGTTCTAAAGACATATCTAACCTAATTGCAGTATGATGGTCGATTCCAACTGGTTTTCTGTCAAAAAGAAAGAAAACCAGTTGTGACACAATGTAAAATTGAGAAACCTTTACCCACTAAATATTATTGACGACAATCATGTTGATACGCTTCTACAAACTCTACTTAAAAACACATAAAAACCGCGTTTGAAATCGTGATACAATGTCAATGCACGTCACTCCGATTCAAACAAAACGAATCACATCAGTTACCATTTTAAGTTGGTCTCCAGCTTTCTTAGACACGCCGTTTTGTTGGACGAACGTTTCATGGTTCAGCAGGGTGCGGTAGCTCAATATGAACTGGTGCAATTTATGCTACGCTAGCAACAGTGGTTGCGTAAGAGTTGACAGTGTCGTTTACCCTACGGCCTTCGTAGCGTTTCCCGCTTACGCTATTACTCGTTCACGCACGCCCTACTTTAAGTACACGTGATGACAAGAAATCTTACAGGCCCAACATTCAATGCCTTTACTGCTTGTAGCTTTAACGTGACTTAGTCTTATTTCTATTTTTGAACTTAACGCAGATAACTACATACCTATTTACTTGTAAGCACATGTTTATAATTATATAAAATCATACACGGAACATTAACAAATATTTTTAATAACTCCCCAGTTTGAATGTCCATACAAACTTGCATAGTTATGTATGCAAATATTTTGCAAAGTATGTGATATTAGCTGTTGCACGCGACTTCTTCCGCGTCTCTTTATAAAATATTATCCGTGGAAAACGAAAATTTTGTATGAGGGGGGAAAAGGGGGGAGATGAGGAAGGGTGAGTAGCCTATGTTATTCGCTCATAATACAATTAAAATTTTAAAATCGATCCAGTAGTCGGAGTTTATTCATTACAAACATACATTTGTATGGAGAGGGTTAAATTGTGAGTAGCCTATGTTATTCGCTGATAATGTAGCTTTCTATAGGTGAAAGAATTTTTAAAATCGGTCGTAGTCTTTGAGTTTATTCATTACTAACATACAAAAATACATACATACAAATCTTTTCTCTATATAATATTAGTATAGATAAGCAGAATAACGACTCTATTATTTATCCTGCTCTATCATTGTAAAATTAAATTCACTTTTGGTCAGTCCTGGTTACAGTTTATTTTGTGAAATTGACCTTTTGACTTCACTGGTGTAATGATTCACAGATAAAATACCACTACATATTAGGGCATCGATATTTATTAGAAATTTTATAAAAAAAACTGTCTTTTGTTTTCAGATTACAACGCCGCCCCGCTGTTCGCCTCTGAAAACGCCTCCAGTGGTATGTGAAAATTGTTTATTCCTTGAATTTAAAAAACCGAAGCGTTTGTTGTATGTATTTGGTCTCTAATGCATATAACACAATATGTTTTTACTTGAATAGTATGGATACTCATTTTCTTGATACCTGAATGTCTGGCTAATTGTAAAGAGCAGAGAACATTACCAGGGCGGTGCTTTTAAGAAATATTACGTCTTTAAATCAAGAACCTACTAGTGCTTTCTAGATTTAAACACGGCGATGAATCTTTCAAGTCGTGAACCACCTCGAGGTACGGACGATATTTTATATTTTAAAGTATAGTGCGTCGGCTAGCACCGCAATCTTTTTGAGTACCGCTTGCTCACAGGCCAGTCTAAAAAGAGCCCTACGTGTGTTGCATTAGTCTTGTTTTCGATTGATACAAGAACATAATTAGTACATTTTTATAATGTCATGGGAATATGAATTGCATCCGTGTCATTCAATTGCGGAGTTATTTATTTGACATTATTATCGAAATGCAGTGTTGCCACTACTTGCACTGAATTCAGTAGCACACTCTTAGTTCCAAAAATATTTTTTTAAATTACATATACCTGTTTAGTTTATGTTGAGTGATATATTATCGGTCATTAAGTATTGTTTTAATTGGAGCGAACCATGTCACCGTCATCTTGTTTTATCTTTTGTGGAATATTTTTTAATTACCTAACGCTTTTATGGCCTTAACATAAGGTTGATTCTACAGCAACTACCAGTTTAAGTAATTTTAAAAATGTCCTTTTTTGTTTTTGTTCCTGTTGTTACAGGGGTTCCATATTCTAAATTTAAAATTCCTGAACAAACTGGTTTGGGCTGAGCGTTAATAGGGTCTCATGTTTTTTTTTGAGTCCGATTTGTTTATCTCAAATCAATTTCGAATAAAAAAAATTACAAAAGTCAACGTTATGTTCATATATCATATATTCCCTTGAAGTCTATAGGTTAAATCATTGATCTTTCAATTTATATAGCTTTATAAGTTATCGTTTACAAGCAGGAAAATAGACTGTAATAGAATCATGGGTCATCTTGAGTGTTAAGTTTTATCAATCGTTCTTTATTCATGACCTTATTCTATATTTTTATTAAAATTCAACATAATTATTCTTTTACGGTAATCTCTAACATCAGATTACTAAAACCGAGTCTCACGTATATGAAAAGCTAATCATTTCTGTTCTGCTATTACAATAATATTTCACGAAACAACTCTACATGGACTACTCCAAAAATCCAAGAGTATCATATCTGCTTTAGTGTTAATATATTATGTAATAGGTATAAGTGCCATTTCTACCTCTCCCTGAATTTTTTTTGGGACCAGTGATTTACTGAATGAAATGGTTTCAATTTATTCTAAATTCAAATATTTTTAAAAATCGAGAGTTAATTTTTTCTTACATATTCTTATCTAGATGCGATTGATACCTGAAGGAATATTCAATTATTTCCAGTAGGTATGTTTGCCGCGTCTGGCAACGTGGGAATGTGGATAATTTAATGATTAATTTTAACGTATATCAACTTTACATACACTAATTATGCACCAAGGATTCCGTTATTGCCACGTAATGTAAACGTGCTATTTTATCGTTGATATCAATTTATTATTTGGTTTTAAGGTAGGTCAGTATAGACGATTCAGTGCGAATTGTTAGAGCGGACGCAACAAGTGCTAAGAACCTAAGACAAGATATTTGCAAGCGGTTGATAACGTCGTGATTACAACTCTAGGTACTCCCAATGAGTTATAGGTTGTTAACCTAATAAGATAAGCTATCGCTGACGCCGACACGAACGGCCTACATACTTCCGTGCGGCTATTGTATGGAAAACTGAATGTTTACGTTGCTTGTGCGAGTTAAAAGCGAAAATGCGAGTTTTTCTAGTACCTGATATCTACGCATGTGAAGTAGACATCCTCTGAGGAACACCTTCCCTTTTTGAGTTGCACTCAAAGCGAAGACTGTCATCTAAAATATAGAAAATGTAAGTGTTAATAAGATCAACCAAATGACACGTGAAAAATTAATGCTCTACTGTTCAACTTGAAGAGATATTTAAAATATAAAGAATTTGTATCATAGCCATAAACTGTTTGGGTTTAGAAATCACCTTCCGTTACAGAAGACTGCTGCGGAAATGTTAATGTGTTTTGGTGAATGAGTAAATGATGCTTTGTACTCTTGTGCCATTTTCTTTGTGCTTTTTTTTCCATTTTTTTTTTAAATTCAACCGTTATATCCATATACCTACTGGTTTTGGGTCTATGAAAAAGCAAAGTGTCTTAGTTTTTTTCGAACATTCAAAAGTAATTTAAATCATTATCTCCATAAGTGATGCCAAAGTCGAACGCATTCCTTTAACCATTTACTCTTAATTGGAAATCACTCTCCGAGGACCACATTTGTTATTTAGAACTATTGGTTGTACTGTAGATAACTCGTATCTTCGTTTAAACGGTCCGAGTCTAAACAAATCACTGTTTCTTAGTCCAAACATAAGTCCTCGTTATCAGAACGATGCGTGCTCTAGGCATTCTCAACTCGGTTTTAGATCAGAGAAACTTTGTCGGAAGGAATGCACGCACGTTTCTCGTCAGAGAAATCAGCAACTGGTTTGTGCCGCAATGAGCCTCATTAACAACATGTTTATCGTCTTCAAACAAACCTAGATGCACTGCTAACATTACTTAATGAAAGTGGTCGCGTTTGCATATTCCCTTTTCGTTTTATTCTATAGAATAAATGTACTAGATTCTCTTTATCATCTCGTGTCTTCTTGGCCATTACAAGTTATGAAACTGCTAAACAAAGTAAAAAATTATCAACCAGGTATCGCTTAACGCCTAGTATCGGTGTTTAATCTAATATATATAAAAATGAATCCCCATTTCCCTTGGTCACGGCATCACGCATGAACGGGTGGACCGATTTTAATTCGGTTTTCACTAATGGAAAGAGGGATAAACGGGGAATGTTCATATATATAAAAATTGCATCCCGGGCGAAGCCGGGGGCGGGTCGCTAGTTAAATATAAAGTAGTAAAATTTCTGCCTTATTCGGAATTTTTGGAAATGTATTAACCAAGAAACCATTGGCATCGTTTTTTTTAAAAGATCGGCCAACTAATTTTTGAATTTCGAAATTTTTTTTAATTTCTAAATTTAACTATTTTATAATCTCCAACGCAACGAGACCCTTTTTGGCCCTTTTTAAGAGCTTTGGTACAATTAGCTAAAGGTGAAAAATCAATTTCAGACAGTGAAAAAAGCCATGTAAGCGTCTGAAAAATTGTTTTATTCAATGCAACGATTTTTATTACTATTTATGATTTCATTACAATCCATAGCAGCGTTCAGAAGCAATTCAAAAACTTTTATTTTATTTATTTTAAAATGTTAATAAATTGAATAAATTGTAATAAACACATGAAGATTCGTTAGAACAAAATTAAATATTTGATCATAATAATATATGTATATGATTAGCTGAACTCGACCACGCTTCGCTGCGGCCCATACGGCGGCGGCGGGCGTGCGCATGGGGCGCGCGGTACTGGACGCTGCTTATATATAATACTATTTATTGTAGCGTGATGTTATATAGCCTACAGCCTTCCTCGATAAATGGACTATTCAAAACAAAAAGAATTTTTCAATTCGAACCAGTAGTTCCTGAGATTAGCGCGTTCAAACAAACAAACAAACTCTTCAGCTTTATAATATTAGTATAGATTGGTAAAAGTTGTACTGACTCAATAGTTGGACCTTGGATAACAAATGCTGCATATATGACCAAATCATGAATCCAGCATTGTTTAAGAATATCACTTTTGAAGTACTTACCTAACTGTTAAACCGTTACTTTTCCGTTTCCGCTGCATTCGAATCCGTATTAATCCATAAAAACAACTCGTAGGTACCGATATTTGAATTTGTAAATGTCCATCCAGGTGTTCTCTTACCGCACTGCCTATTTACAGTCGCCTACGTACGTCTAAAATAACTTTATTTCCAACCAGAATATCAAACAGTTCTTCAAGTGAATGTAATGCTCACATTATGCTCTTAGATTCGAGTTACAATTTTAAGTGAAACTCGTGGCGGTACCAAATTAGGGAGCTTACAAGTTAGTCGTTATACCTTTAGTTTCGTAAACGATTTTTTAAATTATTCGGTTCAATAAAATATTTAAAAAAATATACCTACCTGATACTATTTGTTGAAGAAAATTGTAGTTATATTACTCTGTGATTGTATCTTCAATTAATCTCTTTTTCTATGATAAATGAGAGGATTTTTGAAGGTATTTGTTATTTAAGGTGATACGCTAGCACTGTCGCCATATAAACTTCGGTACCGTCATTCTTAAGAAATATTCATTGTTCTACACCGTTTGTTAGTTAAAAAAGATTAAATAAGCAAACAAAAAAATCTTAACAAAGGAGGTTAAAAAAAACTTGAGAGCCTGAGAGATAGGAAAACCTTTAAACCTTCCATAAAAACGTATGCAACCTGGTTTGCATGTCTATGGAAACCGACGATAGATCTCTCTCTGAATAAAATATTTCTTAACTATTCTGAAAATAAATCACGAGTTTGACATGTTAAAACGATAAACGAAACGACAGTACATAATTGAATAAGTCTCATTAGCCTTTGTCTGTGCCTCTCTGTTTATTTAAATTAAATTAAATCTCAATGATTAATCTTAATATCTTAAAATAACTATAGAATTAAATGTAACATAATAATTCTTTCAACATTTTGTAATAACAATAAATTATAATAAAATAAGTCATTATTATATCACATTTAAAGGGGAGCCCTTTGGATTAGTGGTTAGGGTGCTTGCCATAACGCTCTGTTCTAGGGTTCCTGGGTTCGATTCCCGGCAGGGTGAACTTTGAAAAATGAACTTTTCAAATTTGGCTCTGTTCTGGATCTGGAAAGTAGTGGCAGGGCACACTTCGTTTCGCAGTCATTTGGGCAACCCGTTTGGTGGCAGTTACTACCCCCTTACCGAAGACCACCATGAAATAACAGCACTTGTGCAGTTGTATTTCGGTGAGTGAGTAAGGGATGCCAGGCCCCTTTTCCTTATCCCTTATCCTAATCCCAATCCCTTATTCTTAATCCTACTGTAGTCGGCAGCGTACTTGCAGTAGCTTTGGCGTTGCCCCTGTTACAGGCGACGGTAGCCACCAACCATCAAATGGACCGTCAGCCAGTCTGCCGATCTTAACATAAAAAAAATCATAAATCACAATTGCTTATTGTTTTTATATTAAAATTAGTATTATGTAAGCATTTAAAAATGTTATAAACGGATCGGGTCGACGACGGTGGATCCAGGCTGCTTCTGATCGGTCTTTTTTGAAAATTAAAGAGGAAGTCTTTGTCCAGCAGCGGACATACTACGGCTGCATAACGATGATGATAATGATGGTAAACGGATATGGGTTCCTTGAAAAATAATTGTCTTTATTTAAATCCCCTCTACTAAGATCGGTAGAGTACTTGCAACATCTGTGGCGTTGCTTGTTAAAGGCTACAGTAGTCAGTCACCTACCATCAAGTAGACCATCAGCCTGTCTAAGAGATATAATCCTAAAAAAACGCTGGCAAAAATGTAAGGCCTGTTATTACAAATATAATTACGGTTCAATAAAATATTTAAAAAAATATACCTAACTGATACTATTTGTTGAAGAAAATTGTAGTTACTCTGTGATTGTATCTTGAATTAATCTCTTTTTCTATGATAAATGAGAGAATTTTTTAAGGTATTTGTTATTTAAGGTGATACGCTAGCACTGTCGTCATATAAACTTCGATACAGTCATTTTTAAGAAATGTACAATGTTTTACATTTGTTTTACACCGTTTGTTATTTAAAAAAGATTAAATAAGCATACAAAAAAATCTTAACAAAGGAGGTTAAAAAAATCTTGAGAGCCTGAGAGATAGGAAAACCTTTAAACTTTCCATAAAAACGTATGCAACCTGCATGTACATGTCTATATAATGTTATTATATAAGACCTGTTATTACATACAATTCATAATTAATAACAATTCATAAAAAGAGATAATCTTCTGGATGCTAGCAGCAAACAAAATGCATGTCGCTTCCGTTAAAAGGAATAAGGGAGTGAGTAAGGGATGCCAGAGCCCATTTCCTTATCCCCTCCTAATCCCTTATCCTTAATCCTATTGTAGTCGGCAGCGCACTTGCAGTACCTGTAGCGTTGTTTGTGTTATAGGCGACGGTAGCCACCTACCATCAAGTGGACCGTCAGCCTGTCTGTCGACATAACATAAAAAAAAAAAAAAAAAAAAAAAAAAAAAACATTAAACAATTGCTTTTTACCTTTAGCCTTTATCTTATAAGATAAAAAAGGAGGTACATACATTCGGTCATGTTTAAAGTGAATATTAATGTAATGAAATATTCAAGTTCTTGAAAGCCGATCAACTGTTTCTTACTTTAACGGTCGACTTGTTTTCATTCAGATATGATTAAATTAAAGATAAGCCGTATACTCGTACGTGAAGCTTTGAATTAAACATGACAAGTAAATCATTTAGTGCGGCTTCCGTCGTATACGCTTTAATAGTGATTTTTTATGTGAATATAAGTGTTAGAAGGTTGTTTGTTTAATTGAACCTAATTTATACTTGAGGCCGCGAAAAAACAAGAGAGATTGCGTAGGTATTTGCTTAACTTTAGGGCGAGGATGCACAAAAGCGTTATTTGCATTGCCTACTTGTTAGAGTAAAATTAAAACTTAGATAAAAATACAATGCATGCGTAATAAACGTAATAAACCATATTTAAAGAAGTTTGAATCGGGTAGATTTATACAAACAAATACATTTTCTGAGAAAAAAATAGTTAATTACTGCCCAAAAAAGCTTACTCGTCACAATAATAAAAAAATTCAGCGACAACTACATTATTCTTTAAGCTTATTAATTAACTAAGTTCTGTACTAAAGTTTTAATCGGCTATTTTTTTTCATATTTTACACAATATTGAAGAAAAACCTTCCAATTTTAAATCTTTTCAGTTATATCTGAGAAACTATAAAAAAATTAATACAATATTTTCATACAATACAACACCTTAACTCATAGGTTGACTTATGAATTAAGGTGATAGGTTCATGTTCGGTCTGACATTAGACAACCTCATATTTTCATTTAAGGAGATAAATGTTTAAAATCGTTGGGAACTTATTGTTAAAACTTTAGAGTCTTAGAATTCTGACAAAAACATTAAATAAATTTGATTGTAAGGTTCACGAGCTTACTGTGGCGTCTCCGAAACAAGAAAATAGAATTAATTATTCTTCACTTGACTAAGTATACTAATTAGTTTTGCAACTAAATGCAAGAAACTTATAATTACACAGAGTTTCAGCTCGGTATATAGTTTAGCTTTAGAACAGTTTTGTTCTATTTTGAAGATTAAAGAAAAATGTTTCTGCTATTAGTCGAAGACATTTAAATACTATTAAATAAAATAACAATATAAATTAGAAGAAAAGTAAAAAAGTCTGAAATATTTTAACAAAGGGACACATTATTAAAAAGTTTTATATCTTCGTTTAATATTCTCAAGCCTGGAAGTTAAAGCATTTTTTAATTAAACGACACAACAAAATCCACTTAACAAGGTCCGAGGCGTCAACGAATTATAATTAAATTAATTATTCAAAGTCCATCTAGATTGTGAGGCTGTGTTTTTTAAAAATAATAACATTAAAAAAGTTGTTAGAAGCCTTTGAAAATTAACCAACTGTTTTTGTTTTATCTACATAATGAAATCTCAAATCTAGACATAAAATAAAAGCACTCAAAGGTTTTAAACTTAATGTTATTAGAATAAAATCACTAGATTACATTAAAAAAAGATTGACGATTGAGAAAAAAGAATTTTTTTTGCTAATGTCGGCTGTATACTCGTTGAAGCATTCATCTCTCCTCGTACTTTGTATTCAAGGGTGCCGAGATGACAAGGTATACCGATACCGGAGTGGGAATCAACCACTAATGGTTTGAATACCTTTCTATCTGTATAACCAGCGACTAACCCTGGCTATGCATGGATATAAATTTATATATACAAAGTATATATACATATACAATATACAAAGTAATATAAGTATATATATATACACATATATATACACAAAGTAAAGCCTTCCTCGTTTGTCACTATTTCCATTAGTGAACATCGTTTAAAATCAATTGCTTAGTTGAGAAGAAGCAGAGAAACAGACAGGCGGACAATGACTGTGACTAATGTAATGAGATTGTAATTTTTACCAACTTTTGTAGATATTGTACTTTGTTGTAGCTGGACGTCACTGTAGAAACACAAAAAAAATCAGCGGATATACGAGTGTGCTGCCGTCCCTTATAGGATAAAGATAAGGGACAGGAGATGAAAATTTCAATTGGTAGTAATGTTTTCGTTAGTTATTTTAATACTAGCTGGTGCCCGCGGCGTCTCCCGCGTTGAAAAAAAAAAATAACGCCTGACTAAATATATGAACAATGTAAGGCCTAACTTCTTTATTGCAGTTATAGCTTTGCCAGGCGTTAGATGATTGCGCTGAACAGCCGTGGCGGGTCGCCGAAGTTGTGCAACAACGTTCCTGCGACCTCGCCCATCTACGGCCGCGCTAGAAAGTCGTTGGGTTTTAACCCGTAGGAGTCCGGCATAACCCCTTTCGCTGCTGGGTATCCATGATGGATTTCCCAACGTAAAAAAATAAATAAAAAAAAGGCGTTAGATGATCCCTCGGGAACAGTACTTTTTTCGGGATGAAATTTATCCTATGTCCTTTCCTGCATATGCAAAAGCAGTTCAGCGGTTTAGGCGTGACAAGGTAACAGACAGACAGATTAGTATCGATTTAAAGAACGCTGTCGCCACATTTTTAAAAGCTATATTTATAAATTATCTTGGAAACACATAAAGAGTATTTCTGTCATATGTTAGCTAAACAGTGCTAACTAATTGTTTAGCTGTCATTGAAGATAGAACATCGTTTGATTCAATGGCTGTAGAGTACAGACCAGTCTGGGCACAGATTAATGCCGAATAACCTTCGGATGGAATATAATAAGATACTCGTGTAGTGTCAATCCGTAATAAATTTGCCTCAGCAAGGCGTGACCTTTTATCGTCCATGACGAAGCGACAATAGCAGACTGGCATATTCTCACGTGGGTTTCGGTTACATGAAAAACGACATTACTTTGTCAACAGGTCATTACTCTTAGTAAGACAATACGTGTTTTTATGTCCAATTTTTATTATAGACGTAAGTTAGAACCCTTTTATGTGAGATGTTATCGACAGAGCAATGATAAACCAAATAATAACCAAACCCTTTTGTTCGTAGCAGAATGGGTTGTATGTCAACTTGGAGAGAGTAGATGTATTTATCGAAAAACAATGTAGAAAAGGTTAAACTTTCCTAAAAGATAATATGAAATAATGGCTAATATTAATAATGATAAATTTTTTGTTCTTTCCATCTTTTAATCATGTTAACCTTATAGTCAATCAACTTTCTTTGAAACGGATTGTTGGGGCTGAATACGTATGATACAGATCCGTAAGACAGCTTGTAACCCCTCAGGTTTCAGTGGGCTTTTGGGCTCGCTGCAGCTCCTAAGAGAATTACCCACCGTACTTACTCAGTCGAAATGAACAAGAGACTCTGTAGGGCGCCCGCTGTCTGAGAGAATGGGTGAGCTTATCCTATTAAGGAAACACAGATTTCACTGCACACTTAAATTTATTTACAATTAGAACAAAATTGTTAAGCTAATATAATGTTTATGAAAAAGAAGCAATTAGGGGCTTATTAGGAAAGATGCTACTCAGCTCCAAAATCTCTTCGAGAGCAGCGGAGATGTGTCTTCGCCGCAGACGTCGACCCCGTCCTCACGCGCGCCGACGATGAAGACACGCGCTGATGGTGATGTCCCGGGAACCAGGTAATAGTTAGCACAATAGGGTAGTGCTAACTTCCACCAGCAGCTCAAGCTTTTCCACCTGATGTAGCTATCGCGAGATACTTCCCCTCTCTCGCAAGAAGTTGACTTAGGCAAGGACGGATGAGCAGATCCTCAAGTATTTTATCTGTACTTCGGAGTTGAGTACAAGAAAGTGAAACTTAGGGTAGTACGTTGAACTTTAGTTGTAGTGCGTACACTCTAGTCAAAAAATCTTCCTCGTCCTTTCCTCAAGATATTCAAATTCGTTCTCTTTTTTCGCGCGAGCGCGCCCCTCGTTATTACCTCCTATCCCCTTCCACTTTTCTGACGACCATAGACATTTTAGCTTGGTTTCGGGTGTGGATAAAAATAGCAAGGAACATCTAAACTATTTCGGAATAGAGAATTCATGTGTGTTATTAAAAATTATGTGCACAGACTACTCGCGGATACCTTTAATTGTCTTATTCTTAGCACAATAAAATCGTATCGTACCATGCTTTGTAGTAGGGACTTAATCATATCAAACTCAACGCGCAAACTAGCTTAAAGTGTTAAAAGGACATCTGGTGCACCAGCTGTTAGGTATTTTCATAAATAATTTAATTAATCACAAAAATTACAAAAAGACGTAAAAACAATCCATACTTAAGTAAAACAAAAATCCAATATTTAAGTAAAAGAACACAGTAGTCTAATCTACTTATTGACCTGCCTAGGGTTGCTATTGCAACTGTTTACGTAGTAATTTTTACTATATCTACCGAGGACAAAATCAGTTGGCACGTACATAGTCAGGAGAAAGATCACGACCCTCAAGAATGACGTTTTTCACATATGAACGGTCTTACAAGCGAAAAAAGATATTTCCGTTTACACCAGTAGAAAGCGTGATGTTTGATTACATTTGTATACATTTGTCAAATTTAGATATTTTTTCTTTTGAGATTTGGTAGTCGATACCTTTAGATAGCTATAGAAATGAATTTTGATGTAATTTTGTTTGCAACTGTCAGTTTAAGGACAGTTTAACATGGAGTACAAAAAAAGCATTTTCGACATGTTTTTTATTTTCATAAAGGCAAGAAGGCTCTAATATTTGAAGTTTATGCGTTTGATTTTTTAACAGAATTGAATTAAAAAGTCGTTTTTAATATTTTTCATCTTCGAAGTTGATGATGACAAAATGAAAGCCATAGTTGAATCGAATCATCAAATAACTGTGCGATAAATTACGTAAATGTATAGATTACGGGGATAGATTACTTTAAAATTGTTTAAAGTCAATTTTTTCTATATAAAAAAAAGTTTTATTTTACACTAAAAATCTGAAATTTCTGGCCAATCCAAACATTTTCTTCAAAAATTATTTTTTTTATTCGTTCCGCAAATTTGTTACAGGGACACTGTCAAGTCGAAATTTGTGCGAAAGTAGCTCCGTCGGTTATGGTTAAAATACTGATACGATTTATTGTAATTTCGTAAGTATCAAGGAAGAATAATATCTCTGAGGGAGGATCGAAATTCGTGGGATTCTTTTTACCTTAATCTAATTAATATGTTTTTATTTGAAATATCAAACTTACTTACTTGCATATAATGTATTAAATGAAATTTAAATTCATAATACATAATAGTAAGTATTAACCTACTATAAAATATTATTTATTTAACAAAATCTTTTAAGTAAATTTTTGTTGTTACATTTATTGAGTTGTTTACAAGTTTTTTTTTCTTTTACAACAACTTACATTCAAAATCAAAATAATTTATTTGCTGAATGGTGTATACGCAAATTTAAATTTCTATACATATATGCCCCACATATTCAGCCGACATATAATATAATATCATTTAATAACGATGCAAACTAATAATCTCATCACTTAGAAATTTGTAAGTGTTCTTTAAACACTGTCAGATTTCTAATATTTCTTATATTTATTGGAATTTTATTGTATAAGTGTGGTGCCATACAAAAGACAATTCTTTTTTTCTTTCTTAGTTTAGGCAGGGACCATACAAAGTTTATCATTATGACGTGGACGCTCTATGAACTTAAATATGTTAGAATTTTCTTTTATGAACACTATACACTCAAATATAAACAGCGAAGGCACAGTCAAAATTTTCAACTTTTTGAAATACATTCGCGAACTAAACTTTACTTTGAATTGGTCGTTCGTTCAGTTGTTTATCATAATATTTAGTTTTTGAGAAACCAATAAGACAAGAAATAACGTTCGTTAGACCTTGTAGATACTTTACACAAGGTCTAACTAATGTTACGTAAAATATTTCGTTTGTTTTCGTTCACTCAAATGAATAGAAACATGTGTACCAAGTAAATATGGAAGGTTTCAAATTACATGAAAGAGGTCCTATAGTATGGGAAGAACGTATGACTATATTGCACAAACAATACCAACATTTAATACATACTTTGTATAACTTTGGAGCAAATGCCAGTAGGTAGTTACAAGGTCGGTAAACAAAATTTATTAGAATATTTAGATTTTTTTACATTAGATAGGAAGAAGATAGAGATTTTTTTCAAGGAAAAATGCAACAACGTAATGCTACTATTATGGAAATTAAATTGTGGTTCGTATTAGTAGTACATTTAGTATTACATTCAATTTAGTTAATTAAGTATTAAAATTAGTAAATATATCTTAGTGCGTTAGATCGTTAAGTACGTTAGTTCTGAACGACGTAAACAACGCAACGCAAACACTGGACATTATTGCCGTCGAATCCGCGAACATATAGCAAGCAGTAAGAGGCATAAATTGGCGAGAATTAATAGGCAAATATATTGTAAATTTAATCAAACTTGAACACTTCTTAGAAATAACTTAAGGTTTAATAGAGAACCGCTTAAAAGTTAAGTATTCTATCACGAGCAGAGGCATAAATGTTGGCCATCTTACTGGTTTGATATCTGTTTTAAATAACTCAATTATAAAACTCATTAATCGTATTGCAGTAACAAAACTAGTTTTCCGTGGACATCTGTGTCATTATTGATGAAAAGTACAAAAAAGT
The DNA here is from genome assembly GCA_910589475.2 of Bembecia ichneumoniformis. Classification (NCBI taxonomy): domain Eukaryota; kingdom Metazoa; phylum Arthropoda; class Insecta; order Lepidoptera; family Sesiidae; genus Bembecia; species Bembecia ichneumoniformis. The sequence goes on along the minus strand of OU342524.1, from coordinate 14,128,822 downwards.
GTTATTAATTTAATTTAGAAAAATATAAAATATATCTTATCTTTGCATTTTGGTATGTTTTCTTTTGTCCTATATTCTTTCTTATATATTGCAATGAAAATTTCGGTTTTAATGGAAAATAAAACTCAAATATCCTTAATGTCTGCACTGAAATATTGTGCTAAAATACCGGCATGTACAACTTGAGTAACTAATATGACACTAACATAATACTGATGAGTTTTTTTTTATTATAATACTCAGTATTATTTAACCGCGAAACAGGAAATATTTCATTAATTGAATATTTTTAAAAAAGTTTGAACTTATTAAGTACTAGCTGTGCCCGCGATTTCGTGCGCGTGGTATTCGATAGCACGTAACTTTTTTGTTTGTAAACCGATTGGAATGAAACAAACACTAAATATTACGGGAAGCTTGCTACAATACACCTGTGAAAACTGTATTCAAATAGGCTAAGCCGTTTCTGAGATTAGCGTGCACAAACGCACAGACAAACAGACAAAAATTCTAAAAATATTTTTTGGCCTGGGTAACATAATTCTACGAGTATGTTAACCAGGCTTATACTTACTTACTTACTTATACTTATACTTATACTTATACTTATACTTATACTTATACTTATACTTATACTTATACTTATACTTATACTTATACTTATACTTATACTTAATAAAAGTACTATATAAAAGCTGAACGGTTTGTTTGCTTGTTTGGTTAAACGCGCTAATCTCAGGAACTACTGGTTCGAATTGAAAAAATCTTTTTGTATTGAATAGTCCATTTATCGAGGAAGGCTATAGGCGAAACATCACGCTACGATAAATAGTATTACATAGGTATAAGCAGTGTGTACTGTGTAGTACCAGGCGCCCCACGCTCACGCCATCGCCGCCGTATGGGCCGCAGCGAAGCGTGGCCTAGTGTATAGATATGTATAGATAGTTATCAGCCAAAAAACTAGCCAACATGTTTACAATCCTGAGAAAAAACCCAAAAGAAACTCAGATACCATCTTTTTAAACAGACAATATGCGAGCTTTGAACCGAATAAACCCAGGCTCCACGATGATTTAAATAATCGAAGATTCTATAAAGACGTAGGTATATACTAAGAAAACATTTCTCGATATTATTATCCTAGATTATATTTGCAAATCGGCTTTCTGGAAAACGTTTTCCTTGTTTTTAAATATTCCAGTAAGTAGGCATATTATGTATTCATATACAGTTATTGTGCATTATCATCTATAAAAATTGTTTTTTGAAGGAAAAAATGTCGAGATGGTGGTCTTTTGCTACGCTGTCAGAAAAGTTGCCTATTTTATCATTCAAAACGCAGGATGTATAACTTTTTTAGTCTACGAAAGATCTTCTTTTTTTTTAAATTTATTAGGATATAAATTCAACGGGAGCCGCTTACCGATTCCATACTAAGTAATTCCAAGATTACTCCTTAGTTTTTGGTCGTACATACATAAATATACATAAAAAACTTGACATTGCTTAGATATCATGCGAAGGTTTGGAAATACATGAACTAAAAACTGAAATTAATTTTATATGTATTTGTGACATTTATTGACCAAATGGATTTATTTAGCCAGCCTTTAACCCCCCAAAGACACTGCAGACAGATATGTCCCACCTAATCACACTTCAGCTGGCTGATATTTTTGGTTATGTTGGTTACTTTGGACCGACTTTAGACTTTGTACAAGTCAGTCTAAGACTGATTTCCGTATTTCAGATAATATTTTTCAGAGAAATGTTGAGCATTGCCTCTCCATAACTCGCTGAGTGACTTGCAATTTGTGGACGAGACATTTCGTTAGTGTTTACGTCTCGTATGTCAAAACTGGCATTTGTTATAGACCTTCGTCTAAGACATTGTGAAATTGGCAATGAAAGGATATCATAAAATTTACCGAATGCTGCCTAGTCTTACTTTATTTTTCTCTTATCAACCTCTTATGAAATTTTATCATACTTTTTATGGAAGTTATTCTTACCTAGCTGTATGATTTTCAAAACGTAAGTATATTCTTGAATAACTTCGACATTGTCACTTTCGAAGATTACTTACATTTTGGTGAACATTTAGTAACATTTATTTGCATATATTTCTCAGGAATTTAAGCGTTAAAGGGATACCTTCATAAATTCATACATACGTATATTATGGGATTACCTCATCTGAGCATGTACACAAACCCCCCGATTTTAAGGGTAAAATATCAAATTATTTAAAATGTAAATAATTGGATATTTTATTCTAAGTTATTAGAATTTAACAAAAGCGCAATAGGTACAATTAAATCGCTCATTTTGACCATAAAATGCGTATTTGAAAAAAAAGATTGATTCGAAAAAAAAATCATCCAATAGTGTATTTCAAGAGTGCGATTTTGAGAAATGTGAGATACCGTAAGTTCTCATACTATGATGTAACAGAAATAGCGCAGAATTGTACGATTATTATACAGTTAATGTTATATATTAGATACTTGTTTTACATAGATGAAGGAAATGTATGTATGGAGAAATATTTTGCTGTCAAATCAGCCTATCATACACCCAAAACGTCGGCGGCTTACGAGCGGTCTGATAAAATTCAGCATTTATTTCTTGGGAAGAAACGTTGTTCGTTCGGAACTTGAGGTGATAATTATTAACTGAAACATGCCTTCACTGATTGTATACACGAGTATGCTAAATAAAATGATTATCAAAAAATAAACATAAAAAATATGAACGAATTATTTAGATATTTCATACTCAACACAACCATTACGTGGCCTATTTATACCTGTCTGTTCTATGTTTATAATTTATAAATTAATTATAGATTTTTTATAAATAGCAAATGTTTCGTATAAATTATACTCATTATGGTGTTTAAAATTATCCTGAGTTTGTCCTGAATTGGTCGTGCATACTTAACTCAATGACCAAGAACTTAAAAGTGGTCTAAATTCTTTTATATTTATGTAGAAGTATCAGTGACTGTCATATTTTGCAAAATTCCTCCTTATCGGGAAAAGATATTTATATTTACTAATATTTTAATTCTGAATTAATAATAAAATTCAGGCCTCATTCATAAATTTTGATTACACAAAATGTAACTGTAATGTATGTGGGTAATTATTAAAGAAGAGGTATGTGTAAAAACGTCTGTCAAAAATGTGTAGTCTGATTAAAGTCTGAAACAGTCACATCGAAGGTGTTATTTACAATTCCAAACCCTGAAATACTTCAACTGGCGACGAGAAAAAGGACCTTGTGTGTTATTTATTGTATTGTTCGTGTTTTTGTGTAAATCGAAATGTCAATCGGCAAAATCGAGCCGTTTGATATAACGGCCGGCAACTGGGCCAGTTATGTGGACAGATTGGAACAGTATTTCGTTGTAAACGAAATCCAGGATACAGCGAAGGTGCCCACATTAATTACCATCATAGGTGGACCGGCTTACGAATTATTATCTACATTGTGCACGCCACGAAAGCCAGCAGATTGTAAATACACGGACTTAATAAACTTGATGCGCGATCATTTACAGCCGCAACCTAGTGTGTTAGCTGAAAGATATAAGTTTCGCCAGCGTAAACAGACGCCTGGGGAATCAATTTCAGAATTTGCAGCAGATTTGAGAAGATTGTCAAAAGACTGTAATTTTCGTGATTGGTTAGAAGAAAGTTTGCGGGACCAATTAGTGTGCGGTTTGGAAAATGACGGTATAAGGCAAAGACTGTTTGCGGAGGAAGACCTTAGTTACAAGAAGGCGCTCAGCTTAGCGCAAGCTTCGGAAGCGGCCGAGAGAAATGCAGCGGCAGTAGGAAAAGAAACAATAAGCAGTAAGAGGAATGAACATTTACTAGCCACACAAACGTGTGAGTTTATAAGTACGAAGGGACGGCGAGGCGGCACGAGAGGGCGCACTACATTCATAGCGAGACGAGCACAAAGCGATGTCGACGGGCAGGCGAGCTGCGGAGCGGGCGCGGGCGGAGCGGCGCGTGCTTGGAGACGACGCGACAGTAACGTGGGTCCCAGTTGCAGTCAGTGCACGTCATGCGGCGGCGCGCACCCTACGGCGACCTGTCGATTTGCAGCGTACGTATGCAGAGTATGCAATAGGCAGGGTCATCTGAAGAAGATGTGTCCGAATCTCAGAAGTCAGAGGCAAGAGGCACATTTCGGTACACTGGAGGCGGAGGGTGACGCGGTAGACGAGGTAGTTATAGTCTGTAATAACATTATTAATCCTTTTGAGCGTTATAAGCCGTATATTTTAACAATAGAAGTGAACAAAAAGCGAATTGATATGGAAATAGATACGGGCAGCACTATTTCTTGTATAAGCGAAGATTGTTATAAGAAATTGTTTAGAGATCTTTGTTTATTAAAATCGAACCTTTTTCTACGATATTACACTGGCGAGCAAGTTAAGGTTTTAGGTAGAATTAAGCCAGTGGTCAAGCTAGGAGGGATTACTAAGTCTTTAGATTTGTTTGTTTTAAAAAATGCTAGGACAGCACTTGTCGGCCGTCAGTGGATAGAAGAGTTAGGAATTCGTTTATCGCACTTTTCAAGGATGTATAATATAAATTGTGATTTTAAAAATAACATTTTTACGTATCTCAGTTCCAGATACAGTAGTGTGTTTGCGGACGGTCTCGGTCGGTTCACGGGCAAGCCGGTGAGTCTGTGCGTGCGTCCAGGGACGCGGCCGATATACTTGCGTGCGCGACCCCTACCATACGCACTCAGAGCGCCGGTGGAAAGCGCACTCGAACAAATGGTAAGAGACGGCATTATTACCCCTGTTGAAACCTCTGACTGGGCCACCCCTATAGTACCGGTCGTTAAGGCGGATGGGACCATTCGTATTTGTGGGGACTACAAACTCACTTTGAATAAATACTTGGAAGTCGATAGGTATCCAGTGCCTAGGATTGACGACCTATTAGTAAAGTTAGGTGGAGGAGAGAAATTTAGTAAATTGGACCTTAGCCAAGCCTATGCGCAGTTGGTTCTGAACGAGACAGATGAATCGCGAAAATATACAACTATAAACACTCATAAGGGGCTGTTCATGTATAATAGATTAATTTATGGTCTTTCTACAAGCCCCGGGATTTTCCAACGAACGCTGGAGCAAATGTTTGCCGATTTACCAACAGTAGGTGTGTTTCTCGACGATTTGATTTTAACTGGTAAAAACGATGAAGAACACCTCGAGACATTACATAAGGTCTTCGATAGGCTACAGAGATTCGGATTAAGAATAAAAAAAGAGAAATGTACCTTCTTCGCGAACACTGTAACATATTTAGGGTACGTTATCTCGCGTCGGGGAATCGAGACTTGTTCAAAAAAAATCGAGGCTATACAAAGGGTACCGGTACCTACCACCATTACCGAGTTGAGATCGTTAATCGGCATGATAATGTATTATGGTAAATTTATTAAAAACATTAGTACGGTCTTATCTCCATGGTACGAGTTGCTGAAAAGGGGTACGGAATTTACTTGGACGGATAAGTGTCAAGAAGCATTTATTAAAATTAAGCGTTTGCTTGTGAGTAGTGAGGTGTTGACACATTACTCCCCAGAGCTGCCACTGGTGCTGACGACGGACGCGAGTAACGTAGGCGTGGGCGCGGTTATCTCGCACCTGACCCGCGACGGCGAGCGGCCTATAGCGTACGCGTCGCGCGTGCTCACCACAGCGGAGAAGGGGTACTCGCAAATTGAGAAGGAAGCGCTTGCCATTATTTACGGCATTAAAAAATTCCACCAGTATTTATACGCACGCAAATTTACATTAAGAACAGACCACAAGCCGTTAGTAGCTATTTTTGGTAACAAACACGGCATACCAATTATGGCCGCCAGTAGACTGCAGCGGTGGGCGCTAATGTTGTCGGGTTATGTGTACGACATTGAATACGTTACCAGCAGTCAAAATGGAGCGGATGCATTATCGCGGTTGCCAGGTGATAATCAGAGGGAGGACGGAACAGAGGTCACGTATTTAAATTTCGTACAAGATTTTTTGCCTATTAGTAAGGAGGATGTCGTGGTAGCTACACAGAAAGATAAAGTATTGCAACGAGTGGTAAAATATATAACGTCCGGTTGGCCAGCGCATTGTACGGAGGATGAGCTTAAACCCTTCTTTATGAGACGCAATGAGTTGTATCTAGAAGGAAGATGTATATTTTGGGGATATAGAATGGTGATACCGTCGGCGTTGCAAACCGCCATATTGAAGGAACTTCATGTCGGTCATATGGGAGTAGTTAAAATGAAGTCTTTAGCTCGCAGTTATGTTTGGTGGGCGGGCATCGACGGAGACGTGGAACGAACAGGCAAACAGTGCGAAACGTGCATGGCCGAGAGTGACGTACCGCCCCGCACGGTGCCTCAATCTTGGCCATATACGTCGGAGCCCTGGACTAGGCTGCATGTAGACTTTTTGGGGCCATTAGACGGGGAGGTTTTTTTAATATTGGTGGACTCGACGACTAAGTGGATCGAGGCTTTTAGGATGACGTCAACCAAGTCGTCGGCGGTTATTAGACTGTTAAGGGAGACTTTTGCGCGGTTCGGTCTTCCAAGAGTAATCGTATCCGACAACGGTCCTCCTTTCACTAGTCAAGAGTTAGATAATTTCATGCGTAACAATGGAATCAAACATGTCTTCGCATCGGCATATCACCCGGCGTCGAATGGAGCTGCAGAGAACGCGGTCAAATTATGCAAGAAGGCCTTAAAAAAGGCAAAGAGGGAGAAAGGCGATTTAGATGCAGAGTTACAGGCTTATCTTATGGCGTATAGAAATACCGTCCACAGCACGACGGGGGAGACACCAGCCTCACTGTTACAAAGGCGTACTCTTAGGTCACGCCTTGACTTACTCCGAACGACGAGGTCTTTGGAAGAACATGTTCAGAAGGAACAACAGAAACAGACGGTCGCCGTGGGTGGTGCCTCACGGCAATTTAAGGTTGGGGAGGAAGTATGGGTTCGCGTACACTCACAGCCAGATCGTTGGATAAAAGGTACAGTCAGTGAAACGGTGGGCTCGCGTAACTACATAATAAAAAAGGAGGATGGTAGCTCGATTAAGAGACATGTAGACCACATTAAAGGTCGAGTTAGTGCGTTGGCGTGGTGGTCCAGTGGGGCGGTTAATGCAGGGGTTGGTAGTGGCGTGGCGGATCGGCCGGCGAGCTTAGTGGGACCAGAAGCAGCACAGAATCCTATCACAGGCTTGCGTGTGAGCCGGTCGGGTCGCGTCATTAGACCCATTAATCGGTATTCACCTTAATTGTTTAATTTGTTGTTCATTTTTTTATTTGTATTTGTCAATGTTTATAGTAGGTTATTTAAGTGGTTGTTGTTTTAGTGTGGGGGTGTAATGTATGTGGGTAATTATTAAAGAAGAGGTATGTGTAAAAACGTCTGTCAAAAATGTGTAGTCTGATTAAAGTCTGAAACAGTCACATCGAAGGTGTTATTTACAATTCCAAACCCTGAAATACTTCAGTAACCTAACTCGCGACTAACAAAGGACTTCCAACCCATGGAAAAGGTTTTATGGCTGTCCCAAACGTTCCCTGTAACATTTTATTATACCGTCTTCGGGTAGGTCATGCTCCTGGATGTCCCGGGCGGGAGAAACCGAAAGTATACGAACCAGTTCAAGTGCAACTGCGGGGTAGGGGTGGCAGTGCGCGAGGGAGGTAGCACGCGTGACCCGGTCGTACCTCTGAGCCCGGGCAAATTTTCTTATTACATTTTCTAAATGCTTTGTTACGATTTTGCCAGAGGTAAAGTTTTGAGACACAAGTAAAGTTTTGGAATAACATGAATAATATAGGACGTTATTTTTCTTCTGAACACTCAAATATAAAATATTTTTAATGTGTAGCTACTGTTTTATTGTAGCCAATACAACAAAGCGATTTCACTGTTCCCAATTTTATTAATTTATTTATTTTATTTATTTTATTAGGAAGCCAACGCAGTATACGTAATACGTAAACATATTTAAAAATTCATTTATAATATCACTTATAGCCTCAAAGTATTCACTTATTTCTTCAAAGTATGTAGTCGAGTTTTATCATTTACTAGCTGAACTCGGCCACGCTTCGCTACGGCCCATACGGCGGTGGAGTGCGCGTGGGGCGCGCGGTACTGGACACTGCTTATATATAATACTATTGATCGTAGCGTGATGTTATATAACCTATAGCCTTCCTCGATAAATGGACTATTCAATACAAAAAGAATTTTTCAATTCGAACCAGTGGTTCCTGAGATTAGCGCGTTCAAACAAAAAACAAACAAACTCTTCAGCTTTATATATTAGTATAGATTTATTTGAGCCACCATCTAATAAAATCCATTGCATGTTTACTATACTAGGGATTTAATAGTTGGTCTTACTTGTTTAGAATCGGTGTTACTAGAATACATTTTGAATTTGAATTTATATATTTAAGGATGTATTATGATAATCGTAATCCAAGCGTTATTGAAACCAGATTCCGAAAATTGAGACGCCTGGCATATTTACAAAAATATCATTCGTTTTACAAAACTATGTAGTTTATATTATATTAGTTTTTATCTGTCTCCGAAGGCAGTCGAATATGATCCGTCAAAAACAGTCTATTCAAATCTGTAAAGGTCTAAAAGTAGTACCTACTTAATTTTATTTAAGATGAATTTGCTCATGACCAGCAGCTAGCCGTGTTGGAAAGACGAGGCCGACGACGATGGAGCGAGCTCACCCAGAAGATGCCTATTCACTTGAACCTTGAAAAGATTTGGGTTGTATGAGCTCGGAAATACAGACGCCGCGCCGGCAGGGAGTTCCAACCCTTAGCAGTGCGCATTTATCAAGGGAGGGCCTCTTGTGGGTACTCTAGTTCCTATTACTTTTTGACCTATCCACTGTCCACTATATTACATGCCCAGTGATTCAAAAAAAGTACGCCGTACTTTTAAGGACCTATTTTCAGATAAAAGTTATCCACATCCATTTTACCATAATATACACTCCACTATTTTCATCTAACACACTGCTTGCATATCTTGTTTATTTTATTAATAAAAATTATTTAATAACATAAACAAGAGTTCTATTTTTCCTGTTACCTGAACAGTTGAATTCACAGGATTATTGAGAGTTCCATTATACGCCTCCTGTTATTTGTGTGGGATGAAATTACAATATATTTTTTCCTAAATATTTTCCTTATACTTAGTAGGATAACGATATTAGCTTCAATTTTACAAACACGATATAACATAATAAAAAAAAACTAATGTTTTTCGACATTTTATTTCTGTTCTAGAAAGTAGAACGTTTTGACACAATATTAATGTAAATCCATTTTAGGAATATCTCGAAACTTTAAAACTCTTTGTTCGTGCTTGGTACGAAAAATGGGGCTATCGTGAATGCAAATTTGTACAGCTTTAAAAATAACACAATTTGGGACACTTTGTCACAATAAATATTTTGTACATTTGACATAGTTTCATTTTTAAAAACCACATAATATAAAATGTAAAGAAAAACATATCTAAAAATTGACACCGAGAACTTTTTAAATTTAATATTTTGTTTTTATTTTCGTTTTCATTTCAAATACAGACTTAAAATTTAAAATTATACAGATATTCTGAAAAATATACAATTTAAAATTTAGGTATAATTGATTAATTATAAATTAATTGATAATGTTTATAATTGAAAAATTTCAATATTATCTAATAAAGAATAAAAGTTGGCACTCTTTTGCCCACGGGTTTTGCTAAGCGATTTAAAGAAGCAGAATTGGGTTAGTTGCCTTCAGTACACACCTTTATTACAAATTCCATTCGTGATATTTTTTTAAATATTTTATTTACGTTTTAGTTTGTCTGTGGGCAATATTTCCCTACCATAATTTACAAGGAACAATTTCTCGTATACTTTTGATCTATCTATTAGTACTTAGAATAGGATTTGCCTACTGTCGGATAAAATCGTACATATTCGTGTAACATTTAAACTCTGACCAGAGGACAAGAAGACCGAGTTTCAATAATGGAGAGGCACATAAAGAAAAAGAAGATACGAAAGCAGAAAACACAATAAGTAGATTATACACACGAATTTACGAATGTATAAGAACATAAAATATTCTAAAATAGCTGAGCTCGCAACTTCGTACGCGTGGTATTCGGTATAGCGCGTAACTTTTTTGGTCGATGTTGTAAACCGATTGGAATGAAACAAACACTAAATGTTTCGGGAAGCTTGCTGCAATACACGAGTGAAAACCGCATTCAAATCGGTTAAACCGTTTTAGAGATTAGCGTGCACAAACTCACAGATAAACCAACAAACAGACAAAAATTCCGAAAACTATTTTTTTTGACCTCAGTAACTAGTCCGGTCGTGGGACAATAAAAAATAGTCATAAGTTTGGAAGTGTCGGATGTTGTTGATTTTTGGTAAGTAGATAGATAATGAATATTTATGCTTAAAACAAAAAGATTAGAAATTTTGAACCGTTGCGTTCAGAATAATATATGCACCCCTGGACATAATAATTACTCACATCCGAACTTTTTTGTAACGAATATGAGCCGATTTCAGTTTTGAAATAACCCGTACTCGCGATCTGTCCAAAAACAAAATACATATTACGTAATAGTATACTGAAAGAATTTTACATTACTATTCAATAGTCACGATTTCATTTCAAAAAAACTGAAAATTATATATTATTCTGAACGCAACGGTTCAAAATTTCTGACCTTTTTGTTTTAAGCATAAATATTCATTATCTATCTACTTACCAAAAATCAACAACATCCGACACATCCAAACTAATTATCCTTCAACCACTGGACTAAACATAAAAGTTTACAATGAAAAAAAAAATAGTGTACAGACACGGCTCGTTTACGATTTTATTATATTATGTATGGATTATTCTTATATTTGTAACTTATATTGATATTTCTAATTAATTAATTATTAATAATTGAATTTATATTAGTAAATATAGTTATTGATTTTTTTCTTCATAATACAGTCATTGAGGAGTTATCAGGAAAATACCATTAAATGGCTCGTCAGCCTGTATGTATCATATAACATTCGAGTATAATCGCTCAACAGCTGATAGACGCCTACTGCTGGACATAGGTCTGCCCACAGACCACTACGCACTATAGTAGTCGCAGCCCGCAAACACTGATTTTGCGCGATTATTACTATGTCGCAGTTTCTATGTTCGCAACCGGAAGTAGTTATCTCTTTGTTTGTCTTCATAAATTAGACAAATATAAATTTGTCTCTATGTAATGGAATTTAATTCTATTAATATTTATGTCAAATTCATATCAATGAGAAGCAACGGCTCTTATCGCTCCGGACCATTTGGGACTGACTCTTGCAATGTGCGTATCGATTGACTTCAGATGTAGGTCAGAGGCTCGCGGGTCAAAGGTCATGGGTAGGTCGCCTCGCCCAGCCTTGTCAACATAAATAGTCTTGAGGACACTCCTCGCACTCCGCACGCCTCACCTTCTCAAGGAGATTCATAGCTCCTTAATCTGTCCTTTGTGATTTCAAAAATATTTTCCGTTGCTCTTAAAATAACGTTGTAAATAACGCTACGTTGTTCCCAACTTATATTATTATGTTAGAGAATAAGATTTTCTGCTTTCTTCGCTCGACTGTAATAGGGTGTTGTAATAAAACAGTAGATGTACTCAGAGGGAAGATTGGTCTAGAAACTATAAAAGACGGTTTCACTGAAGTTGTTTTTTAGGTATTTACATATCAGTGTGTTTACTGCTGAAGTATCAAATAATATGAAAACTGATACATGACTATAACAAATTTGTAGTTTTAATTCAAAAACATATAACAATTCTTCCAAAATATGACTTGTTATTTCTAGTTCTCTTTACGAATTACTCAACCCCACCCCAATCTTTTCAAGGTTCGAGTTAATAGGCATCTTCTGGGTGAACTCGCTCCATTGTCGTCTTCATCTGATAGATGCTGGTCAAGAGCATATTTATTTTAAAAAATATATCAACTAACCTATAATCATAACGAATTTATTTACAATTAGGGGCCTTGACTTAAATTGGGTGCTCGGTATAAGAAAGCGGAAAAACAGGCTTTTTCGTCACGTAAAATTGAGACAAAATAAATTAAAGAAATATATAAGTGTTTGTATGTTTTTATTTTTGTTTTTTAACATAATTGTTAATTATCACTAATACCTATTCACCAAATTTAGGTATTTTGTTTATTTGTACCAATCTTATTTTTTTGAACTGCGAATGTCTTTCAAAAGAGTGCTCTTGGATTTGATATAATCATAAAAATCAATGTAAGACATTTCCTTCAAATTATATTGAACCATCAGAATATTTTTACGTGAGAGGCTTCCTTTGTTCTGCCTGCGGCGCATACACAGAACTCGGGACATCTTTTAAAATTCTGATGGGACGTTTAATTTTATTTAAAAAGCGAGACAAATCCCGCTTTTTCGAGACGTATGGCAACCCTATTTACAATGATAAATGAATTTAAATTTGTATCGTAATTTGTAAAGTAGGTATACTAATTCTTGCAGACTAATAAAAGCATATTAGAATTATTAGAAAAATATTTGTTTTTTTCTAGCTCTATTAACAAATAATTCATGTTAATAATAATCTACATAATTATATTTATATAATAATAAGAATACATGAAAAAAATCATAATAATAATAACGAAAAAAATATAGTGGCAAGACACACTGCGAAGCCCTTCTGGCGTCAGTAACCCCTCCCTTACAGAAGACCACCGTGAAAGAACAGCACGTGTGCTGTTGTGTTTCGGTGAGTAAGTGCCAGAACCCATTTCCGTAATCCTTCTCAATCCCTTATCATTAATCCTTCTGTAGTCGGCAGCGCACTTGCAGCACCTATGACGTTGCTTGTGTTATAGGCGACGGTAGCCACCTACCATCAAGTGGATCGTCAGCCTGTCCGCCAACCTTAACATAAAAAAAAATGCACTTAGCTTTTGCCCGCGATTCCACTTCTGTGCCTTTGACAACGTGTATGCAAAATTTCAAGATGATATTTCAAGACGTTAAAAGCATAATAAGCAAACAAATGCCCTATTCAATTTGCAATATTAGTTATGATGATTGTAAATTATTTTTTGTGTATCAAGTGACGTTAACAATACTTGCATAGCTCAAATTAGGTATAATCTGAATAATATTAGTGTTAAAACAAGAGCATGTTACAATGTTTCCATAAAGTGATTTGTTCCTGCTAGTTCTGTTAACAAATACCTTGTAACAAAATTAGTATTTACAATAGTAAAAACCACTGTAATTTTGTATCCCATTTGATGTATACCAATCCCCGCACAAATAAGTTGCCTAGGTATACACATTATCTTGTCTCCCTTATCAGTAAAAAGGATGTAGAAACTTTTAGTTCCAACCAACACTGAACCAGGAGTCTATAATAATGCAAATTAGTTAGCTGGCCCTTACAAATTAGCTGTTGTTCCACCCACTGCCCCAAACGTACACGCAACCACGTATTAGTTCCCCGTCCAAACGTACTTCTTTTACAGTGCCGTCGAATAATTGGACCAATCACTGAAGGCATTTACATTCAAATGTTATCTAAGAAACACCGGGTAAATATATGCTGGTCTTGTAAGCTAAACAACTTATGCACTTTCTCACGCTCGCTCGCATTGAATGCACAAAGCCAATTTTCCACAAGAGCAAAAACAACACAAATTCAATTAGGGAAATGGTTTCTGTTTTGCAGAACAGAAGGGAGTTATTTATATGTGTAACATAAATAGTGGTGCTGAAATCCAATCAACAGATGGAGCTTAAAGCGTATCCTGTAAACAATGTGTAGACTCAATTGTTCAAGTCGGAAGGAACAGTTGAGAATTTACGATCAGCCAGATTGTTTCCGTTTTGTTTAGAGAATCGCGCCGAAAGTACCAGTCACATCTTGAAAGATTCGTGCTTTTAGAATTTTGAACTTACACTGCAGAATTTTCCTTTATTTAAAAAAAAAAATTTTTTTAATTAGCAAGACACACATATATATGGGGTGTGTGTGTATATGTATATTGTTTGTTTTTATATGTTTTAGTCTATGTTTTGTTTATTTGTTTGTTTTTAGTATATATTTTTTTTGTATTTACTTCATTTGTGGCCGTGCTTAGTCACTTTGTGCATTTGTTATCCCTTCTGTTAATCTGTTGTGTTTTCTGTTTATCCCAAGTTGACTGGTAGAGAATGTTCTTAGCATTAAGTCCGCCTTTTGTAAGTTTTTAATAAATAAATAAGAAGTGAAGAGATTTAAAACTTTATTTTAAATATTCAACTTCTTCCTCTACATACAAGAGCTATTTAAACAGACCACACGATATATAAGTTCAATTATTAATGCCAGAATCGGTTCTCATTTATTATTATTACCATCCTTATGTTTTGTAGCTATTATCAGCACTTTTCGTATTCCAAATTGCGTTATTAACCTTTTCGTATTAGGTAAGAAAGTCTAAGACTATTCTTGTTCATATTTCTTGGAAGATACACAGACAAACGACCCACTTGATGTGATTACAGTGGCCTATAGGCCTTTGCAAAACCAGAACAGTTGCACGAATATTAGTAAGACGAATCTTATATGTCATCACAGTAGTTTCTTCGACCACACAAACATTATTTTTATGTTAATGTATACTTGATGAGAGGTGGCTACACGAACAATGTCACTGGAGTTTCAAATGCGCTGTCGACTTACTTGATAGGGTAAGGGATAAAAAGAAGATACACACACACACACTGGTCTTCTGTTGAAGGTGGTAGTGTGGCCAGGGGTCTCTTCTAGTTTGATAGCTGAAAGCAGTATGCTCTACAACTACTATATTAAAACACCTTACCCACTCAAGTTTATCTGAGAAGGTGCAGCCTTGATCACTAATAAAAAATTTCCATAAAACCCCATTTTCTATCGACATACTTAAGTTTGTTAGTATCTAAAGTCTCATTTATATAAAGTATTTGTAACGTTTTTGTGCTAATGTAAAGTTAGTTAAAAACCGAACTGAAATGTACTTTGGCGGCATGTAAAATGCAGTAAGTAATAAAATAAAAAGAATACCATCTACGTAGTAATTTAAGCTAATCTATAAAATATTTCCTTCTCGACATTGCGACAGAAACCGGTACAAGCTATAGGAGCAACGAGCGGCATTCTTTAAGTCCGGAATTGAAAAATTACGCACTTTAAACGAGATAAATTGCGGGGATTACTTTACTTGTGGGTTAAACGATAAAGCGAATTGATGCGAAAATTAAAATTACAGAAAAATTCATTCTATTTCTAACGTTATGCATTAAATTTACTGCTAAGAAAACCTTTTTCGCTCAATTATTTTGTATTTAGTGTGTGTCCATAGGTGGAATAGTCAAAACAGGACGGTTCCGTCACTGGGAGTAGCTTAGACAGTCTTGTAGGATTATAAGTCTTTTTTACGCAAAAAAAGATAAAATATTTATCTATATTATAGACGTGAAAGTAACTCTGTCTGTCTGTCTGTTACCTTTTCACGCCTAAACCGTTAAATCGATCGTCATGAAATTTTGCATGCATGTTTTCAGGGATGCAGGAAAGGACGTACATAGGTCATAAAAAGTACATTACGTACACTTTCATTCAATAAAAAGTACTGTTCCCGAGGGATCATTTAAAGCCTGGCATCTCCTATGTCATCATGAAGCATGATTTTGGACAGTAGATTCCCACTTTACTCTATCTTCTGTGGGTGCAGGATGCTATTACATAAACGCACGACCAGAATTCTTGTGACAAAAAATACTAAATGAAATCACAAGAAAGTGTAAAACTAAACAAGACAATACAGTTTTACAAAAACAAAACCATAAAGTAAGTAGAAAACGCTTCCTTTGAAATTGTGAAAGTATAAACAAGCTTGCCGAGGAAATTGGATAGCGTTTCGAAATACAGACGTACTGTTGCGAAGGAAATAGAAGTCAGACAGAAGATAGTTCTTAGGATTCGGATTTCAAATTTTCAAAACCTTGTCTATCGAAATATTTGTGAATCGCAGATTTTTCAGTGTTGCTGCGAGACCATTGAGTTTATTTTCTCGCGCGTAGTTTTTAATTTACGATAACTCCTATGATATTAATTTAAATTGTATGGCTATTACGATGCGTATGAAATGCTTAAGGTGGCTAACATATTCAAATTGGTAAAGATTAATACTGTATCAAAACATTAAGTTATTACGCATCGTATGCCTTCCTCAGGAATCACTCTGTTGATAGTTTTCCTGAAAATGAAACTGAAACTGAAAATCCTTCAATTAGTTTTTAAGATTATTGCGATAGCCTCAGCCATTGATTGTATAATCGTGTTCTAAATTGACCCGCGAAAACGGTTTTTCTTTGAATATCTGGTTTCTAGCAGATTTCTTCCTTTTCTTTTCTTATTTTATATATATATATATATATATATATATATATATTCTTTTTGTTTGTAATTACAGTTTATTTGTTCATATAATGTTTGTATTTGGCTGATATCTTTATATGTAGCTCCTTAAGGAATAAAAGTTGCTTCCTTTCTTTCAAAGTTCACCTGAAATAAAAATAGCATTATTTTTACAATGCATTATGAATTTAATAAAGCCATATTAATAACAATATAGGCTACAACAGCTCTCACTTGCTGAGAAATTAATTATAGTTATTAAGAAATTTCATTTCAAACACAATTTAAAGTCCAAAAATAATTGTCATGATTAATTATTATATTTACTCTCTTTACTCTTTTGAAAGTTTAAAAGTAGCAACCGTCAAAGTTGTGTAATTTTCAACGGCTGAAGAAAATTTTAAATTATTTAGTTTTAAACTTCTTCAATTTTAAATTGAAGAAGAAGTTAGGTCTTACAATTAACATGTATTTAACATGATAATATTCTAGAAACGTACTCACGCTTAAACACTTGTTTGCGGTAAATGTCACCTTTGCCATTGAAATCGCTTAATAACTTAGATAAATCCTAATATCCCAATTATCGCTAAACATTCATATATATGTGAGAAATTACTTTATAATTTCATAACTTAACGTATTCAACATGAAACGGGTATGTAAACTTAACAACTAGTAATTGCATCTCGCAACTGTAATAACTAAGCAGATATTTTCAATTTCAATTTGAATTCATTTACCTCGTTTTACTTTCACTGCAAAAATAATTTTCCATTACATTACATTCAGTATACTGCTTCTACACATTCATAACTTTTCTGCTTGCGGCTGTATTCGTGCACTGGCGTCTTGGCAGAATTAATGTATGGAAGTAATCTAGATAGGGAACTTTATGAAACTTTTAACTTATAATTTAGTTAAACGATCGTATCATCCAACTTTCCTCCACTTAATAGCTGTGTTCCTAAGTTTTATTTCGCTGAAATGGTTTTCGGTATTCCTTCAGAAATCTTTTGTTTATTCCTCATTTATTCGATATTTCGGAAAAGAGTTCGTGAACATATGGTATTTAAAGTTTAAATTTAAATACCATATGTCTCGAAAGTTAAGTTAATTTAAGTTAACAATTGAAGGGTGCTATTTCATTTCTTTAAAAGGTTTTAGTGAATGTACCATACTATATTTATTATGATATTTTATAGCTATTAATATAATCATATCTATACATATAATAAAATCGTAAACGACTAAATCGTGTCTTTACATTAAATATTTTTTCAAAAAAAAACAATTTATAGGTACACGATGTTACAAAGGTAAAAAAAAAATTGTTTTTAGAATTTTTGTTTGTGCGTTTGTGCACGCTAATCTCAGAAATGGCTTAGCCGATTTGAATGCAGTTTCCACAGATGTATTGTAGCAAGCTTCCCGTAACATTTAGTGTTTGTTTAAGTCCGGTTATCGGTTTATAAACAAAAAAGTTAAGCGCTATACCGTTGCAGACTCAGCTAGTCTGAAATAATTGTTTATTATTATTATTATACCTTACCTTACCTAGGCTGGCGGTCTACTGGATGGCAGTTGGCTAAACTCATCTATTAACAAGCAATGGCATAGGGGTTGTAAATGCACTGCCGACATTGATAGGTAGGGAGAGATAAAACGGAGATAGGGAATGGGCTTCGGAATGCTAACTCAACAACACATTTGATATTATTTCACAGTGGTCTTTTCTGTAAGTAGATGGTTACTGCCGCTAGGGTGAAATTGTTATTATTATTATTATTATTATTATTTTCAATTTTAATGAACACACTACAGCTTTGTTAATCATATTGCAAAAATAAGCAAAAATTCGTTTAAAGTTTGTTACTCAAAAGCTCGTCTATGGTTGTAATTTGTCGATATATAAAGCATTACTATGGAGTGAATAATGTTTAATATTTATAGTTGTATATAGGTAACATTGCAGTAGTCAAGCATACAGTAGGCATGGCGGCAACAGACGCTTCGTTGGCGCCTCTCGTAGCTTTCAATTTTGCTTAAATCTGGAAGTGCTCACCTTTTAACCTTATTATTCATTTATCATTATTATTTGTTTCATAATATCATTGCGGTCTTGAGCCATTTGGAATGTTTTCCATGATTTATATATGCACTTAGAATATCATTGATGCTCGGCACATCTTCCCAATACCTTACCTACTATTAGAAGTTTTAAAACGATTACAATAATCTAAACACATAAACACATTGCGAGTAAAATTTTTCATTTCATACATTTTACTTTTATTTTTGCTATTTTGACTATCATTTAATCTATGTATGAATCTATAAATATATAAAGTCTTCAGTGTTATGGTACTAAATTATTTTGGAATTATTACTTCTGGAGTAGCTGTTATTGGAGACTAGCTGTGGCTTACAGATTCAATATCCATTTAGTTTAAATTAACAAGGCATGCAAATTTCGGCTCTTCACAGTACTGTTCGTTTTTCTTCGGGCGGCCGCTCTTGGCCCCTGACCCAATGCGTCGCATCTCATCGCCCGCACGCTCATTTACTTATTTTTCACTTAGCCTTCTTTTAGCTCTTTGCTAGACTTCTAAAGTCATAGCGTGATGATAAAAAGCCTAATATATAACCTTCGAAAATTGGGCTATCAAATGCATGAAGATTTTTTTAATCCGACGCGTATTTAAGTTTAGCTCGTGCAAACAAACAATCAAATTCTTCAGGTTTGTTATATTGTAAAAATAATAGATCCTTCCGCCTTAATTACCGGCTTCTGTGTCTATCTTTTAAACTAGCCAACTTCGCTTTGAGAATGTCCTATAAGAAAATGATTCTCAAATCAATATCCCTCTTGGCTTTCATATCTTGAGCTTATGAATATACTATTTGTTGTTTTGTTTTGTATGTTAAGATCGGCAGACAGGCTGACGGTCCACTTGATGATAGGTGGCTACCGTCGCCTATAACACAAGCAACGCCACAGGTGCTGCAAGTGCTCTGCCGACTACAGTAGGATTAAGGATAGTCAAACGGGCTCTGGCATCCCTTACTCACTTACCGAAACAAAACAGAACATGTACTTTTATTTTAAGATGGTCATCTGTAAGGGTGTGGTTACTGCCGTCAGACGGCCTACTTTCCAAATCCAGACCAGAGCCAAATTTTTGTTTGTTACGCTTTCACGCCTTAACTACTCAACCGATCGTCATGAAATTTTACATGTACACGTTTTCAGTGATACAGAAAAGAACATAGGGTACGTTTCATCCAGAAAAACTTTTCCCGAGGGATCATCTAAAAATATAAACAATAGCCAGGCGCCTAAAAAAGCGTTTCAAAGCAACGGATAAACAAAACAAAATTAATTATAAATGAGTAATTATATCATCATCATATCCAGCAAGCTGTGACGACATAATAAAGCTATCACCGATATAAGGTTACTGATTATTTAAGTGACAATGAAACCTGGAATTAAAGCCTGGATTCGGAGCTCATACTATGTTTAGTATTGTATATGTACTTTGATTTAAGTATTGATTTTAGATGACAAAAAGAATAGTATCCTGAGTTTCTTTCGGGGTTTCTTCTCAGGATCGTCATCTTGTCTTTTTTCCAAAACCCTGGTAAATTTAAATGACGATCATAAGAGTTTCTTGGAGAAACCCAATTGATATATAAATATTTTGATTTGATTTGATTTTGATTGTTTATTGTATACATCTCACGGATATAAATTAATATTGCCATATTAACATGATAATTACTTAGTTTCTTTATTCATTCGCCACTTCTAGATAGGTGGTAGTCGCTGTAGGCTCACTCCGCTTCAGAAATGAGGGCGCCGGATCGATACGTGCAGACTGGCAGACAAAACATGCCCGCGCATTGCGAGCTCGCAACTGCCACAAGGCTCGTATCTAGGCCTTTCGCATAACAGCCTAGAACCTGGATGTATCTTATGCATTATTTTAGCAATATCACCTTCTAAACCACCATAGGAATTTAAGATCCTATCAATCAGAACTCATTGTCTTAGTTTTAGTAGTGGCAGGGTACATTGCTTTTCAAGGCCGCCCGTGAATTTTTTTAGGTGTGTACTGTGAGTTAAAGATACCAGAATTCATTAGGTACTCTATCTCTACCTTATCCCTTATGCTCTAACCTGTTAGCGTAGGCAGTGCACTTACCCCCCCCCCCCCCCCCCCTTTTGGTATTGCTTTTGTTTATAGTTGACGACAATCATCTACCATCAAGTAGGCCGTCAATTTGCCTGTATTTTAATATACATAAATAACGATTTTTAATATATTTTAAAGTATTTTTTCTTTCGATAAAAAAAAAGTGCCATTGCTATTATTCTGTCATACTATCTCTACAAGCATAGGAAAATACTGGTAATTCAATACACTTAATTAATTTATAATACACGGCGGTTTATAATGTTATTTTTAATACATTCAAATTATTTTGTAATTATTTGAGATATCCGATGTTTTACAATTAAAAAAAAAAAAACAATATAGCTTGCAAGACTCGCCAATACTTAGCTAACTATCTGTTTAATGTACAGTAAAATTGCAGTTGTGGGAAGTCCAGACTCAACATCGCGTATAAATAACTTTTTTTTATTGTTAAAGTATTATTATCAATTTTAAGGGCTTCACTTGGGCAAATGACATTTACATTAGAACTCGCTGGCGGCGGACACAATTCAACAGGCCTAAAAATTGTGTTTTTTTTTGTTTTTACCATTAGAACAATACACAAAAAAAATATACAATTTTTTAAACTGATATTAACTTATTAATAGGTACAGGATTCACATGCGCGCAATAAGCCGTTTCAATAAAAGTCAAATTCTTTTTTTGTTCTAACTTTTTTTGGGGAGTTTCTATTACTTTAACGAAAATTCTAATTAATTGAATTGGTTCTTCACATGTTTAAGTATAATATATATTTATTTCAAAGCAATAATTGTTTTGTCTATTTCTTGTAACATCTTCATTAAACAATGGATATTTTTAGTATTTAGCGTTAATATTAACCGCGGATCGAAGCTGCTTCTGACCGGCCCTACTAAAAAATTATGCTGGAGGATATTTCACTGCTGGACATAACAGTGACGGCTACGGCTGAGATGATAAATATATTTTATTAATTCATACGGCTTGATAAATAAGTATACTTTATTAATTCTCTTCCAAATTTAGGAGATGTTTTGAATACAACCAACCAACAACCTATGAACACATGAAACAACAAAGAAATTATGTGATGTGTGAACGAATTTTCGCTTACTGAGTAAATATACTGGATAATTATTTACCAAATTTAACAAAGGATTGTGCTGGAAATTTACAGCTGGAATACCTTTGCAAACACAATCGGAACACAAATAACTGCCGGCCTCTGCTTATCGATTATTGACCCGCAAACCGATTCTTAATGTATTCATTGTAATTTAGTCCTTAATGACTACAGAGTATTCAGTTAAGCCAATTACTTGCAATTTATTAGAGTTGAATCATCGCATTCAATACTCCATACTAAAGTCCATACTCGGTACTAAAACAAAAACAATAAGAGTACCATTCAGATTCACTCAATATTTAAAGGAGAATAGTTGTTATAAAATTACTAAAACGTTTGTTGGAATTTACTACTTGACTGTTCTGCATAATTGGTTTTATCTAATAATCAATGCAACAATACACACGGCATTCCTCAATCATTAACTGGACACTACATTGAGCATCTCTTATCGCCTCTTCAGAAGACCAAAAAAGCACATCCAAGTACGTGAATAAAGCATGTCTTAGTCCTATTTCTATCAGACTAGGTAGTTCATTTGCATTCTTCTCTCTAGCATTGTTTGTGTTTAAAGGTGATATTTGAAAACTTTTAAATTCTGATAAATTTTGAATTAATATGATCACAAAGAAGTATAGATAAGCAAACATAGTATGAGCAAGGTCGTACAAAAAAGGGAAAGCTTCTCTAAGTAACAGCTGAAGCCTTGCAATGACGGCCTCGTAAGAATGGTTGAGATCACAGAGTTTTCTTTGTTCATTTAGACTTATGTACTGTGGTATGTATGTGGCTACTTATGTGTAGCAAATTGACTTACATTATGTGTGACTATTATTGTTTAAAGTTACCATAACCGATAAACTATAATACCGTTTACTTATAAACGATATTAGTCATTAACCCATTAAAAGTTCCTTCAACCTGGCTGTCGCTATAGGTACCTTTCTAGGGCACGATGGATACCTGAATTAAGACATTTATTACATCACTAAATTCTTCGTATACCACCTATATGTATCAAAGAATAATTGTATATAACAAGCGTGCACAGTACTAAGCAATTGCATATTTGTATGCAAACGGCGAATCGTAGAAATGTCGCCATCGCGACTAGAGAACATTCAATTTTGTGTGAATAATTTAAACTAATGTTTTATATACATACACGTACATGAGGATATCGTTTTTATTTAAAAGATACTTTTAATTATGTCGTCTGCAATGTGTGCCGTATTTGGGTCGATAAATAAAAAATTGCGCCACAGGAGACTATCACCAAACAAGATAAACGAGACTAAAGTTATTTGGTAAGCTTCGTCTTTGTCACTTGCATTACCGATCAGCGCCGTCTGGGCGTTTTTTTGCCTTCGTATCTGATGAGCTAACAGTCCTAGACGTCCTAAAAGCAAAACGGCCTATAAGTAGCTCGTCCTATTAGTAACATGACTTAGTAGCCATCCATTTGCTAAAAGGACATTTAACAAAATGCATTTACAAGTACAGTTCAAATACATAAGCAAATGAACATGAAAAAAGATTTTACCTTGTATTAATTTTATTGCATACATATAATATTTAAAAAGATTAAAATCTATTGTGACTCTGACAATTATCATTGTATTTCGATAGCTAGACTTAATGCTAATAATTGTTTGAAATATTAATTCTGTGTTGTGACTACCCCTTATAACACTTTTACTTCTTTTGCCTTTGTAACCACTTTTAAAAGAGAACCGCGTAGAAATATTTTTGAAACAGAAGACCTTACCTACATAAGACCATCAGCATACGTGCTGTTGTATTTTAGTGTTAAGAGGAAAATAAAATTTCTCCAATTGATTTTTTTTTAAAGTGAAATTCGATGATTACTAGAAACAATTTTAATTTACTATATGCATTGAAAGTTTAAAAATTAAATACATAATACCTACATAAATTATTTCCAATAAATATATTTAATTTGTGATATTGAGTGTCCTGTCTATTTAAGAAAGTTTTGATAACATGTCCTTTTATGGGACCATTTGCTAGTAGGTCATGTTGCTAATTAGGACGAGCAGCTTATATGCCGTTTTGCTTTTGTCTTTTACTTAAATGTGTTTCTGATACGAAGGCGCTTGTTTATCCTAGTCTCTTCAAAACGTTTAAAAAGATGTGTTACAGTCAGGATACTAATATTTGAACATGCATAAACAAACAAATATACAAACACATGCACACTTTAGAACCGCTGGTATTGTTCTTAGGCTTACTTTTTCAATAAAATACAATAGTTTTATCAGTTTTTTTTTCCATTGGTTTGGTAGCTGCAATCAAAATAAACAAAAACCATATTTACATAAGTAATCTCCCAAATCAACGTAATTATCAAAACCTATTATGAGCATAAAAACATATCTTCGATTTTAGTACCAACTTTTAATGTTGTTGTGTTATAGTTTCCGATAAAATCTTTATACTTTTCTATGAAAATCAGACAAGTCGCCAGACCTTTATAATTTTTCATATGGTTTCTACTGGTCACTGGGATCTTTTATGTTATACAACATTCTTCTATACTTAATTAGCTAGGCGCCTCTGGCTTCGCATGTATGCAATTTTTGTGCAAATTATACATACAAACCTCTTTTATCGCTCTTTTTATTAGTGAAAACCGTATCAAAATCCGTTGAGTGATTTAGAAGTTAGAGGATTTTTTTTATAATTCAAAATTGAATCTAATTTCATTTTTACTTAATTTGTGAGGATATAACGCTATTAATAATAAGAGTGTTGTATTGTCATTTCTTAATAATTCACACCTGGTCTCTCATGGGGCGTGGGTCGTTGCCGTCATATCCCGTATTAAAGTAATTAAATTTCTACGCAATAAATCCACGGCAGGCGAAGTGGGCGTATTATTTATGGCCACCATAAAAAGATTCACAAAGGACATCATCCAGATAGGAGCTCAGTAATTGTAAACATTAATAGATTTCATACAGCAGTAAGCAACGAGCAGTAGTGAGTGGTAACAGTATATTTCTTACACCAATATTTTTTTAATTGTGTAAATTTTATTGTATATGATAAATTGCGATAGGCAGTCTATTGGCCCACTTGATGCTTGTAGATATCAGACGCAAGCAGTGAGTTACTGACCTTAATAGAATAAAGATGCAATAGCAAAAATTTACTTAAAAGAGCTAATTTTACAAACTATAATGGTCAAATCCTAAAACCGAATTTACATTACGAATAGTGTTATTGCATCAAAAAATTAATTTCATGAAACTGTTGCAGTACTTGTGTTGTGTCACTAGTTTTATAGTGTCGTGAAATCAAACCATCGTGAATCGTGAAGTAAGATCATGGCTCCGCCAGCATCGAAGCTTTTTTTAGCAGTTCTGGAAGGAATAGCCATTGGTTAGCTAACATCCGGGTGCAACTCAATTAATCTCTGGATTAGCAGATGAAGATCCTGAGAGTTTTCGAATGATTAAATACCATTTTCATTTTTTATTGAGTAATTTTTTATGGTAGGTTTGCCATTTTTAACGCGTATAACCTGCACAGTTTAACGTACACACACGTTCACTCCTCGCAGGCCCTTTCGCAACACTACTTTCGCTTCGCGTTTACACGATGAAATTAGTTGCATGACACTAGTTTTACCAAAAAATTACGCATGGCACGAAACTATTTTAGTGTCATAAAACTCGATGTTTACACGCGAAAATATTGATGAAATTAATGCCACTAATTTCGTAATGTAAATTCGGCTTAAGAAATACAATTTAATTTTGAATTTATGTAAGTACAACAAATTACAAGAAGTTTAATTTTTAACTGCATAAATTGAAATTATTTTTTAACTACTTCTAAAATTCATTTCTAAAGAAAAAATCACACAAAGTTTATTGTGATTTTAGTACGCTAACATCAGTAAACAATTGTTCCTATTTAAGGATCATTTCGTAAATATTTGATTTAAGAATGTTTTGACCTTTAAATTAATTGGGATGATTGGCGTCAAAAAAATTTGAAAGTTTAACTTTACCATCTTGATTATATATATTAATTGAATACAGGAAGTAACTCAGAATAACTCAAACTTACTTAGTTCGAAGTTCTGTGTATCTTAAGAACGTTTAGCTAAAGATAATAATAGTTATATATTGGTTTATATATAGTAAACCAATTTCTTTCATAATTTAAGTTGTTCGATTATGAAGGTACCTTTTATTGGAATAGTTATTTTAATTTCGTAATTTAGCTTAGCTAAACAATTTAGTGAAATCAAATAGAAAATCTATAGATATAATAAAATCGTAAACAAACCGTGTCTGTACATTAAATATTTAAAAAAAAGCAATTTGTACATTGTACTTATGTTACCGAAGTCATAAAAATAGTTTTTAGATTTTTGTCTGTTCGTCGGTTTGTCTGTTTATCAGTGCGTTTGTGCACGCTAATCTCAGAAAATGCTTAACCGAATTTAATGCGGTTTTCACTGATATACTGTAGCAAGCTTCCCCTAATATTTAGTGTTTGTTTCATTCTTTAATTCTCCTGAAGATGTACGGTTAGTAAAACGATTAGTGAGGTTCGCTATTGCTGAACCATAAGGAGCCAGAAAGATAATCGCCAAAATAAAATAATATAATTCATGATTCGTGTGCGATGTATCCAAAAACGTTTGGCATACATTATACCACAGTGAAGAGAAATAAAATTATATCGTTTCATTGATATACTGTAGCAAGCTTCCCCTAATATTTAGTGTTTGTTTCATTCTTTAATTCTCCTGAAGATGTACGGTTAGTAAAACGATTAGTGAGGTTCGCTATTGCTGAACCATAAGGAGTCAGAAAGATAATCGCCAAAATAAAATAATATAATTCATGATTCGTGTGCGATGTATCCAAAAACGTTTGGCATACATTATACCACAGTGAAGAGAAATAAAATTATATCGTTTCATTGATATACTGTAGCAAGCTTCACTGATATACTGTAGCAAGCTTCCCCTAATATTTAGTATTTGTTTCATTCTTTAATTCTCCTGAAGATGTACGGTTAGTAAAACGATTAGTGAGGTTCGCTATTGCTGAACCATAAGGAGTCAGAAAGATAATCGCCAAAATAAAATAATATAATTCATGATTCGTGTGCGATGTATCCAAAAACGTTTGGCATACATTATACCACAGTGAAGAGAAATAAAATTATATCGTTTCATTTCAATTGTGCAAATTACAGGGTGAACCACAATGAAACATTAAATGAATTTAATATTACAGTCATATGAGCACTGAAACATGAAATAAGAGTAAAACTATTATGCAAACATTCCAACTTGAACGTCGGAACTATCACAACTCGTCTTTATGTGAAAACTTTTGAAGCTGAACACTGGAAAATTCAGTCGCTTACTGACGCGGAGGTGCAGTTTAACTTTCCCTTCGTAAGAAAACTAATACGATAAGTTTGTTTAAATATCTCACTGACATTATTATGAACGTTTCATTTACTATAAATTAATTGTGTTTAGAGGCTCAGATTTTAAATAATTTTTTATTTTTTATTTCAATGATATTTTATCAGTGATAAATTTTACAGTAGATAATAAACTGTCGCGGCTGCAAGAGTTTCCACATCCATCTTTATCGAAGCGCCAATGCAGAATGATCAGTACGCCAATGTGTATACGGGATCCGTCATATTGGCCCAACATTCTGGCCCAGCATTTTGGCCCAATGTGTACAGCCCCCATTTAGGGTTGCCAGGTGTCCGGCCCGTCCGACTTTTGTTAGGATTTGATTAACCCCGCAGCGGCCAGAATCACACGGACATGCATGATTCGCGATCTTACAAATTACTTTAAGAAAACAATATGTGATACATAATAAAGAGTAGAGCAAGTCTTAAAGTAAGAAATGCACAAATAAAAAGAACTATTTCTTTTTAAAACCCGTGTGTCAGGCTTTTGTGGCAAAATGTCCGGCTAAATATGAGTCTTTGCCCGGTTTTTCGATTTTGTGGTCTGGCAACCCTACCCCCATTAGATCCGTAGCACCATAAGATCACAATAAAGTTTTAATTACGTTTTTGGTTGTGAAAAAAGAAAAATAGAGCAAAGTAAGACCAAGAAGCTAAAGTTCTCTCAGCTCGGTCAACTCAATATAACTTAAAACTGTGAAGAGTTTTGTACGCCTATAGAACGCATAGTACGGTTGGTACGGTTCTCGAATTAAAAACCGTAAGGTAACACTTTTTAAAAACTAAAACGTTATGTTATAATTTCAAAAGATCTTGAAATTTTAAAGTTTTAATTCAAAACCTACAAACTAGGGTTCGCAATCTCGCATTCGCGTTATCGCATTCACGCATCTCTATGAGAACCTGCGAAATTCTTGCATTTGTACTGTAAATACCGCGCGGGTATTTACAGTACAAATGCAAGAAATGCAATTCATTAAAAAAGAGTGTCACTTACAGAGTAAATTTATCAACATGAAGCCAAAATTTTGAAAAAATAATTTATCCTGACATGTGAATAAAAAAGTTTTTAAGTTTTTGTAAGTTTTTAATAATTTAATTGTAAAATTATACTAAAATAAATAAATAATTAAATTATTAAAATTATTGTCAGTTGTCTCTTGTTCACAATTTTCACCCCTACAATAGAGGGAATTTTTTGCAGCCGATTCTGTAGTCTGTAGTCTCATAAGAATGGGAAAAGAATAAGCAGACATGAAATACCATTGGGTTTTATACGCTAATATTATCACAGAAATCTATACTAATATTATAAAGCTGAAGAGTTTGTTTGTTTGTTTGTTTGTTTGAATGCACTATAATCTCAGCAACTACTGGTTCGAATTGAAAAATACTTTTTGTGTTAAAATGTTTAAAATGACGCCACAATTTAAAAACAAGTGACAGATGAAACTGCTGTTATTCTACTGCCAAAGAGTCCCATTGTCAAATGTTTTTACGTAACTGGCAAATTTCGTTTCGGAAACATTTTAGTGTGCGCTATGTATGAATTTCGCAAGGATAAGCTTCAGGTAGATTTAAGATAAAAAAAATGATAAAAAAATAAAAATGGTGCCTGGCATGATTCGATCCACTAAAAATAAGAAAAAAATACAACTCGACTTTTGCAAGACAGACGCTGAATATTCAACGAGCCAATAAAATATGGACAGGAATGTTTAAATATTCAGTTATCTTGAATAATGTGTAATCATTTATTGTTTTCATAAATTTAACAAATCGTAGAACAATTTGTATTAATCATGGTAATTGTACCGGACACGTTACCGGCACCGTTTGCTGGGATTGGAGGAAAACACCACGTAACTAGATCAATGTATTCAGAGCGGGCTTA
This sequence comes from Bembecia ichneumoniformis, assembly GCA_910589475.2. Taxonomy (NCBI): domain Eukaryota; kingdom Metazoa; phylum Arthropoda; class Insecta; order Lepidoptera; family Sesiidae; genus Bembecia; species Bembecia ichneumoniformis. The sequence continues at coordinate 14,099,520 of OU342524.1, read as the reverse complement.
GGCTCAGAGTGTCAGCGGGAGCGGTCTGTTCGTGCCACTTCGCGTCCTATACCCCGACTGGTTGCCTACTACGCGCACTACACTATTCTTCCCGGTCTCTTCATACGACCGCGTTGTTCAGGCCTCTTCATACGGCCAGGAATTCACACACCTTTTCTTCAGCCTTTTCGCGGCTATTCTTCGGGCCTCTTCATACGGCCAGGTCGGTGACTCCTTTGCGATCGTGGAAGTGGAAGTCGAAGTGGAAGTCGAAGTGGAAGTGATTTTGGCTAGGAAGTCGGCGCGTTTATATAGAGTGTATCCCCACCAAGATTCTCTCAATTCGCGGAATTATCCCCACTCTTCCTAAGCCCGCTCTGTGTCTTTATTCATTATTTACATCTGTGCGTTTCATTTTTTATCTTATCCTAATGAAATTTCTACAGGATATTTCCCCTATCTTATTCTACATATTTACAATTTATTTACAAGAAATATCCGTTCTAAGGACGTGTAGCGAGACGGCAAAGGTAAAGTTTAGGGTCCCCCTGTTGTCGTCTCGCTCTAACCTGTTGTCTTCGTCTTTTTATTATTATTATTATTTACAATTCTATATTTCGTCGCGTACATTCTCCCGCCGTGTTTCGTCTTTTTTACGAAACATAATTTGTAGACGCGACGTCTGTAGGCAGGATCACAAGTTTCTTCGTCGGCCGTTTATAATTCACTCGCTGGCGATTGCGACGACAGAGTTGGATGAACTGCAACACTCTTGCCGTAGTTCTCAGCAACCTTTCCCATTTGGAGAAGCGAGTGTCGTCTGGTAGACAGTCAGTCCATCTAGACGCGGACACTGTGTTGCACAACTCGACTCGGACGACACTCTTCTCCTCGTTCGTTACCAGCGGTGAGTTCTTCATTGTTTCCTGAGGCCACGACTCAGGCTCGTTCAGTAGGAAGTCGGGTCCGGTGAACCATCGGTGCTCTTGACTGAAGTCCGTAGGAACTTCCCGGGTGGCGTCATCGGCGACGTTCTGCTTCGTAGGCACCCATCTCCATTCGCTGACAGCGCTGTTTTCTTCAATGGCGGCGATGCGGTGGGCTACGAAGGCTTTGTATGATCGCGACCCGGTTCTGAGCCACGTGAGGACCGTTTTGCTGTCCGTCCAGTATGTCTTCGACTCGGGCTTGACATCATGTTCTTCGAGGACGACAGCTGCCATGCGACTTCCCATGACGGCGGCTTGTAGTTCAAGTCGCGGGATCGATGTTAGTTTCAATGGCGCGACCCGTGCTTTAGCGACGATCAATGACAGGTGCACGTTTCCGTCCGGAGTCTGTGCGCGCCAATAGAGTGCTGCAGAGTAGGCGGCTTCACTAGCGTCGACGAAGACATGCAGCTGTAGTGAAGTCGCTTCGTCGTAGTGTCTGTAGCACCGTGGAATCCTTACGTTGCGTAGGTCGAGTAGGCGTTCGACCCACGCTTTCCATTGAGTGGCGAGTTCTTCGTCTAACTTCTCGTCCCAGCCTGTGCCCTGGCGCCATGTTTCCTGCAGTATCTGTTTCGCACGCGTAGTCACCGGTGATGCGAAACCGAGAGGGTCGTACAGCGACATGACGACTTGCAGGGCTTCCCTTTTCGTCGGCGTGCGGTTTTCAAATATGTCAGGAGGTAGGCGGGCTAGGTCGAGATTGAATGCCATCTCGTCTGTGTTTGGATTCCATATGAGTCCCAGTATTCGTTCAGCCTTCGTTCCGTCGGATAGTTCGCGGTGACTCGTGTTCTCTGCATGTTGATCGAGGCTTCGTAGGACTTCGGGAGAGTTCGTAACCCATTGTCTCAACTCGAAATGTGCTTTTCGATGTATGTTACGAACTTCGTTGGATACTTTGATCGCGTCTTCGATAGTCTTGAAGCTGTGCAGGTAGTCGTCGACGTAGTGGTTGTTCACTATGGCTGAACTGGCTTGCGGGAACTCGTTCTTGAACTTCTCGGCGTTGAAGTCCTTCACATATATCGCCACTGATGGTGAACACGCGGCGCCGAAGATGAGTGACGTCATCCTGTACTCATTCGGAGGGCCTTCTCTTCTGTCACCTCTCCACAGGAACCTGAGTGCGTCTCTGTCTTCACTGCGCACCTTGACTTGCATGAACATCTCTGCAATGTCCGCAGTGACTGCGACTTCATGCTGGCGGAAGCGCATCAGCACCCCAGGTAGTGACTGCAGTAGGTCGGGCCCGGTGAGAAGGTGGTCGTTGAGGGACACCCCTTTTGTCTTTGCGGCGGCGTCGTGTACCACTCTGATCTTGTTCGGCTTCATCGGGTTGAACACGGCAAAGTGGGGAAGGTACCACGTCTTCCCTTCGGCTGTCGATGAAGGCGTTGGCTCTGCGTAGCCCTTCTGGAACATGGAGTCTATTTGAGCGGCGTATTTGGACTTCAACTCCGGATCTTTGTCCAATTTCTTCTCAATGTTGACCAATCTCTTTAGTGCGTTGTCGTAGTTGTTCGGCATGTCAACTTTGTCTTCTTTCCACAATAAAGAGGCTTCATATTGGTCTTCATTTTCTATCTTCTTTGTACTGTCTTCTAGGATTTTCATGGCTCGCTTCTCCGGATCGTTGCGCGGTCGCTGTGGTGTGATGAGGAGAGAGTCTGCTGCGAAGTACTGACGCAGCTGTTCGTCCATGCTCTCTTCCTCTATTGTCCTCAAATTGTTGACGTAGTGCACAGTCTTCCTTGAAGAACCGTATGCACCATGGACCACCCAGCCGAGTTTCGTCAGTGACGCGATCGGTTCGTTTCTTCGTCCGGTCTTCGTCTTCGAGGCGAGTAGTAGATGCCAATTGTCTTGGCCGATGAGTATCCTAGGTTCGGCGTTGTCGTACACGAGGTCCTCGATGATGTCGTGTAAGTGTGTGTACTTCCTCAAATCTTCTCGGCGTACCTCCTGTTTTGCCAGGTGTAAGTCTTGGACTGTGCACGCTCGGATGTCCTCTGTTGTGTTGCCTCGTCGCAGGTTCACGGTGACGCGTCGTGACTGCGGGTACTCCACCATTGTCTTCTTAATCCCTTCTAGGGTAAGGGGTTCGATGTCGCCGGTTGCCCCTACCCTTTGTGCTAACTCTTCATCGATTAAGGTAACCGTTGACCCGTCGTCCAGTAGCGCGAACGTGTCTTCAACTCCCGCCGGTCCCGACACTTGTATAGGCACAATCTTCAGGTAGGTGTGGCTACTCTTCGTCTTGCAGGTGTTGGAGACTGTCTCAGTTCTTCGCACTGGCTCTGGTTCCTTGACGTGATGAAGGAGCTTATGATGTGGGTATTTGCAGTCATCGATTCCGCATTGGTTGTAGCGGCAGTGATGTCCCTTGGTGCGGCGATGCAAACACCTGAAGCAGAGGTGGTGCTTCTTGGCTAAGTCCCACCTGTCTTGTGTGGAGGCTTTGAGGAAGTCGGTACAGTTGTCGGTGGTGTGGGTTCGTTTCCCACACACTGTACAGGATGAGTCCTTCTTCGTGTCAGGACTCCGGGCATCGCTGGCAAAGTGTGCTCGTTGTGGTCGGAGAGCCCTTGGTCTGAGCTCGGATGCAGAAGGCGGCAACGCGTCCGGCGCTGCGTAGCTCCCACACTTGTCAGCTTCTTTGTTCAGGAAGTGTGAAAGCATTAGTAAGTCTGGATCCTCGCTCGTGCTCTCGGTCATGAAGTCATACCAGCGATACTTCATAATTGGCGTGAACTTGTCGACGACGATCTTCACTGCGTCCGGATGGTGAAGATAGCGACTTTTGTTCAACGCCCGTAGAGCTGCCACGATGTTTGTTACTTTCGTTGAGAACACGCATATGTCCGTCGGCGAGTCTGATAGGCGAGGTAGGGCGCGCAGTCTGTCTACTTCGTATCGTGCGATGACGTCAGCACGACCGAAGCGAGTCTCGAGTATCTTCATTACGTCCTCTGGCTCGACGTTGTACATCAGTAGATTCTCGACGGCTTCTTTGGCGGCGCCCCGTAGACATTTTCTCAGCCTCGCTGTGTTCTCCGTTTTGTTCAGGGACAGTGCAGACTCGTAGTAGGCGGCGCGGAAGGACAACCATTCTTGATGCGCGCCGGAGAAGACTGGCAGCTCGTAGGACATCCGCGGCGGCTGTGAGCTTCGTGCGGCGTAGGCGATGGCGGCGGCGAGCTCGGAGATGTCCACTTGATTCGACGTCTTCTCGGCGATGGTAGTACAGTGTCGTTCTCCCGCCGGTGTCTCGATCTCGTTTTGCACTGGTGGCGGCAGCTGTGTGTGCTGCGATGGCGGTAGCTGCGCCCGTTGCGGCGGCAACGGCGGCAGCAGCTCTGATGGCGGCAGCTGTGTGTGCTGCGGCGGCGACGGTAGCGACAGCCGATGTTGCGGTGGCGGCAGCTCGGCGTGCTGCGGTGGCAACGGCGGCGGTAGCTGTCGCTCGGCATCCTCCCTCTGGGTTGGCGGCGGTTGTTGTAGTGGCAGCAATCGTCGCTCGACATTTTCCCGGCTCAGAGGGGGTTCTCGCTCGTCCGTGGCGAGATGCTCTTCACTTCGACGGATCCATGTGTGGACCCGTTCTTGAGCTTCTTGGTCCATCACCGTATCGTCCTCTGAGTCGGACTCGGACTCTATGGCGGCGATACGGTTCTTCACAAGCTCGATCTGAAGCAGGAGCAATTCTTCCTTCGCTGTGGCCAGTCGGCGTGACTTGGCGGACTTCTTGGTTGATGCCCTGCTTCTGGCTCTTGTCGGGGTCTCCTTAGGCACAGGAGGACCCTTGTTCCCTGGCACTTCCATCGTGGGCTCAGTTGGTGCGTTCGGTGTATGCGTCGCAGCGGCAGTCGTCCCGACGGAGTCGGAAGACGAAGGCGTGTCGGTGGTCAGAAGCGACGATGAAGTAGCGGTGTTTGTAACGCCGGTGGTAGATGTCTGAGTGCCCGTCGCACTCTCCGACGTTACGTTCTCCTTCTGAGAGTGACCGCTCTTTGACCTAGTCACGGGCATTTTCTCTATCCGGCTCGAAGGACCAAATGTACCGGACACGTTACCGGCACCGTTTGCTGGGATTGGAGGAAAACACCACGTAACTAGATCAATGTATTCAGAGCGGGCTTAGGCTCAGAGTGTCAGCGGGAGCGGTCTGTTCGTGCCACTTCGCGTCCTATACCCCGACTGGTTGCCTACTACGCGCACTACACTATTCTTCCCGGTCTCTTCATACGACCGCGTTGTTCAGGCCTCTTCATACGGCCAGGAATTCACACACCTTTTCTTCAGCCTTTTCGCGGCTATTCTTCGGGCCTCTTCATACGGCCAGGTCGGTGACTCCTTTGCGATCGTGGAAGTGGAAGTCGAAGTGGAAGTCGAAGCGGAAGTCGAAGTGGAAGTCGAAGTGGAAGTGATTTTGGCTAGGAAGTCGGCGCGTTTATATAGAGTGTATCCCCACCAAGATTCTCTCAATTCGCGGAATTATCCCCACTCTTCCTAAGCCCGCTCTGTGTCTTTATTCATTATTTACATCTGTGCGTTTCATTTTTTATCTTATCCTAATGAAATTTCTACAGGATATTTCCCCTATCTTATTCTACATATTTACAATTTATTTACAAGAAATATCCGTTCTAAGGACGTGTAGCGAGACGGCAAAGGTAAAGTTTAGGGTCCCCCTGTTGTCGTCTCGCTCTAACCTGTTGTCTTCGTCTTTTTATTATTATTATTATTTACAATTCTATATTTCGTCGCGTACAGTAATAATTACAATTTATATTTGAAGCGAGAATACTGAGGTTGAAATAAATTTATACACGTGTTGGTGGTTTTGCAAGACCAGTTATTTATAACTTATAATAACTATTACATTTACATATACTTTAATATTATACAGCTACATAATCGGTTTGATTTCTTCTAATAAAAAAAATATATACCTCTTCAAATCGTTAGCGTTCACTGTTGGAAACTTGTTCCTGGCTGAATCACTCTTGGCAGAGAGGTCGTGGTCATCATCACCTCTGAGTGGCACGTCGCACCACTTCCTCCGACATTCCTCCCTCAATACCACCTTCCTGGTATATTCGTGAGCGGAACAGTCCATGGCTGCCTTAATTCTGTGCCTCATTGGTGGTCTTCCGTGCTCTCTCAATGCCTACTGTTCGTTCTTCTACTATGCTCTAGCGTTGAAAATGAGCCTCTTCAATTGAGTGCCAATGCTCGTTTTCTGCATCCAATCACTACCATCTGCACTCGGTCATAGGTCCAACGAACAGGTGGTCGGCCCACGAAGCGTTTCGACCGTCGTCGTCTCCACTCCAAGATTCGTCTACCCATCCTCACAACATCACGACAAATATATCTCGCCCATTCTCACTTGATCTGACTAATTCTTTGGACTATAACGACCACCACCTTAGTACTCCGATGGATCTTCGAATTTCGAATTATATTCTTTAGAGAAGTGCCAGGCATTTCCTTCCGTAATTCCCTAAACGAGTATTTATGTAATTTGTTGATTTCTTCAGTGTTCACGTTTCAGAGCCGTTTGTCAAAACGATTATAGACCTAGGTCTTAAAGCATTGGGAGATTGAGGATAAAAATGTATGACGAATTTATAGTGACAAATTTATTTACAGAAACCTTTCTCATTTATCGCTTTTTCCACTTATCGTATCAAAATCCGTTGGGTGATTTACAATAAATCAAAATCAAACCTTCAAAACCTTACTGGGTAAACGTGGTCTACCTTCGGCCGCATCTGCACTTCACATCAGGTGAGACAGTGGTCAAGCGATACCTTGATTTAATTAAAAAAAAATGAGCGGAGTAACAGACAGAAATGGATAGCGACTTTATTTTATAACTAGCGACCAACCCCCGTCTTCGTACGGAGTTGAAATTTTCAAAAATCCTTCTTACCCGATTATACAAAAAAAAAAACCTATGTTGATAGTCAGTTTGCACAAACTATTTTATAAGTTAGTTCAACGGAATCCAAACCAGGGATCTCTAAAGACTATTTGTATTGCAATACGCTTTTATTTACCAAAAGAGTCGTTTAAACGACCGGGCGAGCCGGTCACCTTGTCATGTTAGCGTTCTTCCTCAACTTTTATGTCGTTGACTCCAGGGCTATGACATGATGATATAATTTTTTTACGAAGCTATTTGCTGTTGAGTTTTTGTTGCACGTATTGAAATAAAACAATTCTTGGAATGTGGATTTGTTTAAAATTTTGGAAATACAATGGAGCAGTAGGCCTTGGGACCAAAGCTCCGCAGCCGATAGGCAGGCCGAACGACAGATGGATGCTGGCTGGCCTCTGAGTTTTCGATTTCGTGAAACATCACGAGTAAACCTGGGTATTTAATAAGACTTGAGGACATGTGGGAGTCTTCCCATTTTGCAGTGAACTACTCTTGTGCATTATATATATCTACATGCTAACTAATATTATAAATACGAAAGCGAGTTTGTTTGCTTGTTTGTTACGCTTTAACGTCTTCAGAGATACAGAAAAGGATACTATCTAAGTATACATATTATAAAATAAAATCGCTGTCCGCCTCTATCTCTTTCCTCGTTAACTCCTTCTAAGCCACCCAAAGGATTTTGATACGGTTTTCACATACACGTATATTTCAACGAATTGGTCATAGCAAGAACACGACGGGCACCTTCATTCTTCGTATCATTTAAAAGCAACTTTTTTAGCTTCTTTTAAATTCAAATCTTTGTCATCAAATAAGTGTTATTATAGTAGATAGACATTAAAAACACATTTGTGCGTAATTTTGTGATTACTAATTTAGGTGAGAAACTTTTATGTAATTTTAGTAAAGACCATGTCTAATTGTGTAATGATATCCGAACGAACATCAATATAAATTATGCTAGAAAATCACACATTAATGAACAACATAAGTCGGACCATAATGTCTTCAGAATTTAGAATTTGCAGAAGACACTATCTTTTTGGAGAATCGATTTTCATATAATAAGGCCCACGGCATGGAAATTTTATGAGGAATAAAATTAATACAAGCATTACGTTATCTGTCACTTTGACATTTTTGCGACAGCTGACACAAGTTCCCTAGTTCTATTCTCTGGGCTTATAAAAGCAAACATCGAAATCTTGTATGAAAAGTGTAGTCCGCGTTGAGGAACGAAACGATAGCGCATTATAACCTGCCGGCGCAGCGACATCTATCGTAAAAAAATGAACTATAAAACGTAGTGACATCTGTGTGTACCGAACTAACATAACTTTTGGTAGAACACGTGACTTCTGAGTATGCAGTATGTAACTAAATAATATAAAGTAATTAGGTATTCAGTTATTTGTTGACACGAGGAAAGTTTTATGCATTTATTTTATACGTTTAAAGGAGTAAACTCCAGTCCTGTGTCGGAGCTGACACACACGCACTTCTTTTTTTCTTATAAAAGTGTTTGGAACTTTTTTTTATATTTAAAAGTAAGATTTTATATTTAAAAGTTTTATCCAAACATAATGTAACACAACATAGTCACTAATTATAGTTTGTCTCTTGGTTACAGTTAACAACAAATGTTTACTTTGCAGCTTAAAATATTCATACACTTATGTTGCCGAATGTTTGCCGAAGCAAGAACTGACGGGTTTCATGAAATTATGAAGAAAACGGTGTCGTTGCTAGAGAGAACACGAGCTATACGAGCTAACAGCATCTTAAAAACTGTTGCTGAAAGATATAACTCTTCGATTTTTAAACATTTTATCAATGTTCTAATATGATAAGTTTTTCGGAATTGTACATATGTAAATTAAATTAATTTAATTAATATAATATTAAATAATATGTAAATTAATAATGGATCATGTTATCTGGAATGTAAAAGAAATAAATTGTCAGTTGTAAAATAATACACATAGATTTTTCGAAAAAATATTAAAATTATCGCCTTTTATGTTATAGAAGCTTAAATTTTTAAAAGTATTTAAATAATCAGCTTTTAATAATGATGATCGTTAAACACTAATTTCAGTGTGACCCCAACTTTAGATGCTAAACCACATGGAACACTAAAACCACTTCAAATTGCACTCCGCTACCGTTTGCAGAGCAATAAATTTCAACTTTGTTATTTATTGTTTTATTATTTCCGATATCTTACAACTGCGAACTACGAAAGGAAGCGAACATAACTAACAATCTACTCGAGAGTATATTGACATCGACTTTAGTATCTACGATAGATATTCCACTCTCTATTACATTACATTTTATAAAAGAAAACAGAGCAATTCATGAATGCAGTAACCGAAGTGGCACTCGATATCGAATTCCACGTTCAGCTCCACATTGACTTCTTATTATTTTCCTGTTCTCGGGAGAATTGGGAACTTTATGAGAAGAAGCGACACATGGCTTCGATTTAGCAAAAATAAAACGTCCGAACACTTGAGATCATTTTGAGAATATATTCCAGAGAATGTGACAAAAATAAAAATTAGGAATACAATTTAAATATGAGTATCCATACTTTCATACTTTAATATGGTTACGGTTTTCAAATAGCAAAAAGTTTAGTCGAGATCACAGGAGACCGAAGAGCTGGCAGCTACAAAGATGACAAAGAGTTAGTCTAGCTATTCAAAGGGGGAATGCTACCAGTATCTTCGGAACAATGTGTTTAAAAGAAAATCTTGAATCTTACTTACTAATAGACAAGTGCTTTCTAAACGGAAAGTACTTCTGCATGGAGTTCTTCTTGTGTCTTTTTTAAAGGAAAAACACTGTCGTAGTCGTGGGCTAGATGGGACAAAGAAAAATAGGGATTCTTATATTTTTCCGGATTGTTTTTTCCAATTTTTCTCTTCATAAGAACCTTCCTCGAACTTCAACGAATATATGAAAAAAAGCCATATTGGTCCAGTCGTTCTCAAGTTTTGCGCTTAGCTAATTATTTTATTTATATAGACTAAATATTTTCCTTTTAACATTACTTATTAACAAATTATTTTCTGACTTGTGTCATAATATTTTTTGTCCAAATTTGAAATTATAGAAACTAAAGAATTAGGTACCTACTTCACGCAAAAAATTGCTCAACTATTTGTTATAAGCACCTACAGTGCCTAGAAGGTACGCAGTTTCATAATAACAAAACGTCAAACATAATCGATGATAAATTGTGCCCATATTAGTGTTGTCTCAAAAAGAATACGAACGGTGAGTGTTAAGCAATTCGTATAGTTGAGAAACATGAATCAAGCCTTTATCTGATGATCATTGTGTCGCTCGGACGCGTTTCAACCAAATTTGTTGCACACTTGCAACAAAACTGCTACTAGTGAATGTACAGTATTATATTCAGTTATCGTAACACGATTTTATTCATGAGGCTGTTTTGATTTTGATTTTAGGTTTGAGATATTATACTTATTATTCATATATTATATAAATATTTATTGTTCATGTATATAGAGATATAAATAAACCACTGCGACCTTTCGTGAGAAGACGAAAACAAAATATGGTTTCATTTAGTAATCTTGTGCAGTGAGTAGAGTTCGGTTGAGAGAAAGGACTATCAGACACCACTATGCGCCGATAAAATAGCTACGTGATTCCCGCACGGATTCCTCCAATCTTTTCATCTTTCTCCGCCCGTTCGAATCGTTGTCGTTGTTGAATCAATACAAGAACCAAACAGTATTCTTACTCATCACATCAATATTATGTTTCTGTCCATGAGAAAGGAACGCCAGAGCGCATTCCTCTTTATACTTTTCCTTTTTTTTTTTTTTTTTTTTTTTTTTTTTTTTTTTTTTTCGCGAAGCCCTCCAACATAATTGGAGCCTATATTAACAATCCTCTTCCATACCAGTTCTCGCAATCGCTTCTCCTCGTACTTTCATGCTGCATACTTTATCTTTCTCGCATTCATCATCATTCATTCCTTGTCTAACTATTCTGCCTACTCTTAATGTCTAATTATAGGATTTCATGTTCGATCACATTACCATTACCTTTTAACCTTTACCTTTTATTTGGGTTTCTTTATTTCTTTATTTTTCAAAATTCCAAAATACAATTAAAAACTTTATACATAATTTCCTTATTCTAAACTAATTATTTATAATTAAATATTGCATATTGTTTTTTTTTTTTTTTTTTTTTTTTTTTTTCTTTTTTTTTTTTTTTCTAAAATACATTAATTTACATGAAAGGTATACCTATAATTTATATTTATATCTTATTTCTTTCGATTACTTTCCTAACTACATCCTTACAATACCTTAAAAATCTCTCTCTATTATCTCCCTTTATTAATTCCTCTAAATTTTCTAAACTTATATCTACTCCCATCTCGTACTCTGTCTCCAGCCTTTGCCTGGCGAAGACAGGGCAATCCAGCAGAATGTGGGTTACATTTTCTGGTTCCGTTGAGCAGATGCACGATGGGCTCCCCTTGCACTTGAAACGATGCAAGTACTCGGAGAACCCACCGTGCCCCGTCAAGACTTGGGTCAACACGTTGCAAGGCACGATTTTCCTAAGGGTACTATAAGCTGTTATGGCTCTAGGAAAGAACAGCTTCGTGACCGCCGCCGAAGTGCCCTCCCTGTATCTTTGGTCCCATTCGTCAAGCGATCGCATTCGAATGCTCCGCTTGACGAATGACACCGGACACAGGTCATACTTCGGCTTGGTCTTAGACTTAAGCGCGGCCTCCCTAGCGAGGTAGTCCGCCCGCTCATTCCCCTCTAGGCCAGCGTGGGCTTTAATCCAAAATAATTTAATTATTTTGCCATTCTTTGAGCCAGATGTTATGTTGCTCCTTGTCTCAGCTGCCAGTGGGTGCAGACATTTATTCGCCGTGATGGACTGGAGAGCGGATCTTGAATCGCTGTATATTGCAAAAGAAGTTTCGCTACGGCGGAGGATCATCCTCGTCGCTTCGCACACAGCCAAGAGTTCCGCCTGGTAGACGGTGCAATACGACGACAGACCAAGCTTGACGGCCCTGGTTTCGGCGTCGCGATTCCATAAAGATAGCGCCGCCCCAACCCGACCGTCAATCTTGCTGCCGTCTGTATAAATGCGAAGTTGGTAGTCGCTATTTTGGTTTACATCATCCTCGTCCACCAGACTGCCGAACTCGAGGCTGATAAGCTCAGCGGGATGGGGAGCCCCCGTCGCAAGGGCCATCCGCTCGACGACTCTATCCGCCAACCACAGCTGCGGTACTCCCCTCTTAGCCTCATATAGCGAGGCCGCTTCGCGGACTCGCAGGTCAAGGGGGAGCAGCCCAGCCAGTAATAGGGCTGAGTTAAGAGACACCGTGCGGTAGGCCCTACAGAGTTTCTGTGCGAAACCCCTTTGCACAGCGTTCAATTTCCTAATAATACCTACTCTGCGAGTCGCGGGTACCCACACACTCGCAGAGTAGGTAATTATTGGTTCCACCGCGGCGACATAAATGGAGCGGATCACCTCGGGATGGAGGCCCCAGCTGACTTTGGCCGCCCTCCCGAGCTGCTTATAGACCCTGATGGCCTTCTTCGTGACATTCGTCACGTGCTCCTTGAACGTGAGACCCTTGTCAATAGTAACCCCTAACAATTTTATGCTATCTTTCATTGCAATGTCAACCCCGCCCATATTGAGGCGTGGCGTGTCAAATTTGAGTTTCTTGGTCAGCACCATGGCATTTGTTTTGCCTGGTGCAAACCTCAGCTTGTTTCTGACACCCCACTCCAAAACATGCGCGAGAGTGACATTAGCAACTTCTTCTATCTGGATTGCCCTGTCCCCATCAAAGGCGAGGACCACATCGTCCGCGAAAGCCTGGCAGTAGACGCCTCTACTCTCCAGGCTCCGCAGCAACGGATCGAGGGTCAGGTTCCAGAGCAAAGGGCCAGCAATAGACCCCTGGATGCAGCCCCTGCTCGTCTCAGTACTATGTACCTCACCGCAGTATCTGACGTTAACCGTCCTGTCGGTGAGGTAGCTGTCAAAGACTCGCCTCAGATTCACCGGGCATCCCGCTTCCGCCAGTCTGACTCTGACCATAGGCCACCAGACACTGTCGAAGGCTCCCTCTATGTCCAAAGACACCAGTACCACAATCTTCTTCTTATCAAGCTTTTTGTTTACGTGCGACATAAGGTCATAGAGGGAGTCCTCTGTGCTTTTCTGGGGCACAAAGCCATACTGACGGGCGCTTATACCCGGCAATATATGATATCTGAGACGAGCCACCAGCATTTTTTCATAGACCTTGCCGAGCACGGGCAACAGTCCAATGGGTCTGAATGACTTAGGGGTGGTGTAGCTGTCCCTCCCCGGTTTCCGAAGAACTATCACCGCCGCTTCCTTCCATATCTTTGGAAAGATGTGGTGGGCCATACAGCTGTTTATGAGCCCTAAGAACAACTTAGGGTTACTGCCGATGGCCCTACCACATATGTCGGCAGTGAGCCCGTCGGAGCCGGGGGCCTTCTTCGGATTGAAGGAGCTCACCGCCATCTCAAGCTCGGTCAGGGTGAACGGAGGGTCACAAGGTGAGTCTTGTTCCCCAACATTCACCCGGTCCGCAGTCTCCCTGATCTGGCGGTGAGCTTCTCCATCCGAAGTTGCGTGGTCTACCGGGTAGAACACCTCCGCAAGCCACTCTACCGATCCCTTCGCGTCGAGAACCCTTCCTTCTCTCTCCAACGGTGGGTCCTCGTCCCTGATTGCCGTTCTACCTATAACCCTGTAAATTCCATCCCAGACGCTCTCGCCGTCCTGCCGCTCACAGAAGAGTTTCCAGGAGTCCGTTTGAGCCCGCCTCAACGCCTGCTCGTACTCCTCTTTCTTGGAGAGGTACTGCTCAACGACCCACGACCTCCGGACGGGTGCAGCGTTCCTGATCCTGTTTTTCCTGGTGGCGACCTCTCTCTTCATGACCGACAGGTCTTCGGACCACCACGGCAACGCCAGTTTCTCCTTCGACCCTCTCTTCGGAATGGAGTAGTCAGACGCCTCAATTATTAATTTTGTGTAATTTTGAACCGCCAAATTTGTTTCTTCTTTACTCAGTACAACACCCTCCTTAAAATCATATTTTTCAATAAGTTCCTTAATTTTGAAGCCAAATTTTTGCCAATCTGCTTTTTTGGTGTTGTACTTTCTGGTCGTTCTGACCACTTCCATTCCTCGAGAGGGCTTCAGCCTCAACTTTAGCGAAATGCCGTTGTGGTCCGAGCCCGTCAAATCAGTGACGACTTTCCAGTCGTCCACCAGGTCCACCAGGTCATGTGAACAAGCTGTTACGTCCACATGACTACAGAAACGCTGCCCCCCTCGGATTGTGTCGAAGGTCGGAGTATCTCCAAGATTCAGCACGTGGAGGCCGAGTTCCTCCAGACTGCCCGAAAACTCCTCACCTCTATTGTCGATCTTGCTACTGCCCCACCATGGACTCTTTGCGTTTGCATCGCCGCCGATCAACCACCTCCCAGCTCCCAGTTTGGCCTCGACTCGCTTCAGGCGCCCCACGTAGGGTTCGAGTGGCTGGTTCGGCTCGAAGTAGAAGGAGGTAAGCGTCGTGCTCCAGGCCCCGGTCCGGATCCCCACCACCACGATGTTGTTGGTGGTGAGTTCTGGGTACTGTATAACTTTAAGGCTGCTATCAAAAACTAATATAGCAGCCTTTACAGCACCCTCTCTCGGAGCGGAGTTTTGGAACACTCGCACCCCCCTGCAACCCCGAACCGCCCCAGTCGCCCCCACATAAGGCTCCTGAAGGAGCGCTATCGCCACTCCTCTCTTCTCGGCCTCAACTAAGAGCTCGGAGGTAGCTAATTTGCTTCGTTGCAAATTTGCTTGCAAGAGCCCGTAAGCTGGGCAAGTCTCAAGAACGCCCTTAGCAGTATTGAGTGGCAGAACGAGCGATAGCGTCCCATTTTCCTCTCACGGGACACACAGTGCTCAGAGCGTTATGCTCGTGACCCCCCAGCTTGGCCACCGCACAGTTTCGGCAAGAGGGCGGCGCTCCCGCCCGCCATTTGAGGCATTCCGCCTTCAGGTGGGTGTCCCCGCAATGGCTGCATAGGTCCGCAGCCTCCTCGCAGAACCTCCTGCTGTGGCCGTAGCCCAGGCATCGCGAGCACTGGACCAGAGGTGACTGGTCCGCGACCCTGACACGTTGCAAATCAACGTGCAGAGTCCCGAGCCCAATCGCCCTCTTCCACACCTCAGGGGAGGTACTGAGGACTATGTGCCCAGTGAGTGGATTCCTCGCCCTCTTCCTATACTTGATCTTAATTCTGCTTTCCTTTTCGTTGAGGCCGTCAAACAGGGACCCATTCTGGTTTCTGATAGCCTCTAGGACGTCTCCGTCGCTATGAATCGACAGGACGTCCCAGAGGATCAGCAACGGATCCCTGTTTTCGACCTCATCACATTTCAATTTTCTTCCGGCCCTTTCTATCCTTTCTTTTACTGCTTTTCTATCTTCCTCTGTCCTACAACTCATTATTATCTTTCTGTCTTTCGCTTTCCTCACCTTCTCCACTTTGATCCAACCCTCCTTTGCCTTCACTGCTTCCCTAATTTTTCCCAACACCTCCTCTCCGGTGTCGTTGACGTCCTCAGACGTCACGACAACGGAGTGGAGTGTGGGTCTTCCTATAGTTTTCTCTCTACATCCTACGGCCTCCGCGTATGAGAGTTTGGGGCCAGCAGAGTTTAATTCTACTAAACAATCATGCAATTTACTAATGTTTTCTGAATTCTTCTTCAATAATTTTAAATTTTCAATCTCCAGATCTTTATTTGCCAAATTGATTTTTAAGTTCTCCATAAATTTTGAATTTTGTTTTAATAATCTTGTGTTTTCTTCCAACGCTTCTAATAATTTTTTACTTTCACTCCCTGCTGGCACCTTCTCTTCCACCTTACTGTCCTCCCCTCTTCCTTTCCTATTATCAGCTTCCGCCTCTTTAACTATATTATATAGTCGGTCGAGGGCCTGCACGACTCCTTCTTTTATTTCTATCTTAAGGTTTCTTGAGCCACTGAGGTGGAGCTTTGCCTTGTTTAGGCAGGCTCTCGCCTCAGCGACTCTACTTGCATACTGTACTTTGTGCGTGGCCCTCTCCGATTCAAATTTACCTTTCGCTGTCGAAGTCAGGGGAGAGAGGGAGACTTTCCCAGTCTCCCACTCCCCTATACTTTTCCTGACCTTCGACAGTGGGGGCGGAGTATTGTTCGTTTGTTGGGGTTTGGACTTCCCGGGTTCAACCTGCGCTTTCGGAGACCGTAGCATGGTGTTGAAGGGATTCTTGTCGATAGTTATTAAAAAGTTTGTATAAGTTATATAAAATATAGGCTGTAAAAGGGCCTTGTATGAGACTTAACCTAATTAAGCTGTATAGAGGCTTGTCAATATTTACCATTAAAAGCTTAAAGTTATGTCAATAATTAATAAAAATAAAAAAGGGATAAAATTTAAGTACAATTCAATTAAAATTAGGGCTAGGTTGGTACTAGTTTAACAACTAGCCCAACCAGTCCTATAGAATATTTAAAATCAGTTAAAACAATTTAAAATAATTAAATTAATAATTTACAATTTTTAAAATAAGTAATAAAATATATATTTTTTTTTTTTTTTTAAATACAATTATAATGTTTAAATAATTAAAAATGGTAAAATATCCCTTAGTCTATACGTTTAAAATTCTTATACTAACTTAAGCTAACTTAATCCAATAATTCAAGTTTTTTCAGTTTTTGTATGGGACCTGGAAAATCTGTTGGGGCCAAAAGATAGGTCGGCCCCTAGTTCCCGAGATATTCCAGAGGGGGGGTGGGGGATGGTGGTGATCATCAGAGGGGGAGGGGGAGGGGACTCGGGGTGCGGGGGTGCGGGATGAGGTGGGATGGGACTACGATGACCACGACACCGACCAGTACCAGTACAACTTGACCTGTTTTGAAAATTGAAAATCTTCAATCAGGGCTCAAGCTATACCGGACTTTCACACTATGCTCTGGAATATCTCGGTTACTTACGGTTCCCCAATCCCAAAGATTCTTCGTAGGGTGACAGTGTTTCTTCTACTCTATCCTTCAGTGGAAGTCCCGTTCTTTTCGGACTATCCTGGACGTCAGGGTATTCTTCCACACCTTTATTATTGACCAGTTAGCTAGACCCCTTAGTTTGATAATTTATTTTGGTTACTTGCAATGGTCCAAAAATTTTCAAATTTTTTGCAAGTCTATTTTTATTACAAGCACTTTCTAACACAATTTTTTAATTTTCAAAATTTTGAATTTTCGGGGGTGTCAAATTTGGTTTCAAATTACGATTTTAGAATTTGTTACAATTTTAGATATTAGTTTTTTAATTATATCTCCGGAACCACTTCACCTAAAAATCTAGTTCTTTGTTTGTGAGATAGACGAAGAAACGCACTTTCACTTTTTATGAGGTCCAATTTCCCGCGACTTTTTGTGGGGAAGTATAGGAGTCTGGAATTTGGGAAATATTTTTCCCAAAAACAAAATTCACAATTTCTCGGGATCCACTAGTCCGATTTGGACGATCCTTAGTTCGGACAACTCCCCCACTTTATCCGCTTCCGATGGGCGTGGCGGCTTCCTTCCGGAAGACCACTAGTGGGATTCCACTTTTTTGGGTTACAAACTTTCGTTCTTCCCACGGGAACGATTGATCCCAAGAAGCCGGAAAAATATTCGGGGCACTAAGTAAAATACCCCGGACAGACGTGCACTTGTTATCACACAGCTTTTCACGTTATTTTTGTGGCGTTCACCACTAAAGGTGAAAAATCCAAAATTCGGCGCTTGTTTCGCTTGCGGCGGTTTCAATTTTTGTCCAAAATTTATGCGGTTTTCACCATTAGATTCCTTGCACCGAGCCGCGTCGTTTGATATGTCACGCTACATATAACTGTGCTTTATAACACTTAAAAATATTTTAAAATATTATTTGGAAATTTTCCCGTGTGGAGAGCGCTTATATTGCACGTTATCGGCGTCTGCCGTAGTCGACGGTCTTACGTAGTATTACTTTTCCTGTTTGTGTTTATAGGCGACGGTAGCCATCGTATCAAGTGCCGAACTTATCACAAAAAATGAGTAAATAATGTATATTTTAATAGATATTAAAATAGAAATTATTTACTCATTTTTTTTTTACTTCTTTTGAAATCATCTAGCGGAAGTACTCTCAGTCCCTCTTACAAAGACCATCATTAATGGTCCGCAAACCAGTAACATTTCCATGACCAAGTTTCCTTCGGGTCATCAGCTGACAATGATTCCACCGCGGTACAGCCAACTGATTTTTTTATTTTTTCATAATAGCTGTCATCTGATAAATTTTCAACTGTTCAAGTTCAAGGCAACAACTGACGTATAATCTACGACTTTATAGTCAGCTGACTTTTTTTCTTCAAGATATTAGTTTAATATAATTAATAAATATTTCAATAGGGAGGAAATGAATAAAAATATTATTTTCTTCTACGTGTATGGGAGGATACCGCTGCTCAACCCACTCACGAAGCCTCAGCTGACTCGGCAACTCTCACAAGCTTTTTAGGAGTTATCGCCCTGAGAGGAAATGATTGACGAATTTTTTACCTGGTTCGTGGTCCAGAAATAACAACCAAGTGTGCTGTTGCTTTCCAGTACGTGAGTAAGGGTTGTTAGAGCAATTTTCCTATGCTCTCACCTCACCTTTTTATTTTATCAGGGTCAGCAAAATTATTGCATCTCTCTTAGTTTAACTTATTGTGTTCTTTGGCCCCGTCAAGTGAACAGCGACCCTTTATAACAAACAAAAAACATTAAGAAGTTACAGTTATCTAATTCTGTAATTGATTGTTTTTAAAAGTTTGATTACTTCTAATTTCTATTATTGATTTTCTAAAAACATTAATTTTTCTTCTGAATGGGGCGTCTAGAGGCACTGATTTTGACTCGAAGACGACGCGTTAAAGATCAGTAAAAAACTATGCTACAACTGAAAACAATGCGCTACTGTTTCTTGTCTCTACTTGATTCTTTGTGCAGCGAAAGACGCAGTAAACACATGGATTGTCATCTGCTAGAATATCCACGGATTTTAGATTCAGAACACGTCTTGAAATCGCGTTATAGAAGTGGAGAATATCCAGAGCAGTATTTGTAGTTACATTGGAAGGAGAATAGATTTATATAATGCTCTTTCTTATTGATTTCATAAAATTGTATTCAACTTCTATTTCATATAAATTCTTATAGTACGGGACGTAGCGTGGCATGACAAGTCATTTCATATCGGCTGAAAATGATAATAAACCGCATTGAAATCGGTTAAGTCGTTTCTGAGATTAGCGTTCACAAACAGACATAAATTTTAAAACCTATTTTTTGACCTTGGTAAAAGTACAGCGTGTAAAATATGTATTTTTGAAAAATATTTAATGTACAGACACGGCTCGTTTACGAAACGATTTTATGAAATAGATATTGATATAGATGTTCATGTATAAAGGCATTTAATACTGCATTAACTTTATACATCAGAATTTTTATACATTCAAAACAATAAAGAAAGTCGTCTTTAATAAGGTTAGGGGGGATAAGACTGCAGTTAGCGTCTTATACATTTTTGCGCGCTCAGTGCATCTGAGCGTTTGACTTATAACTTACAGTTAAACATTTACCTTACGGTGTTTTCTTGTGTCATTAGTAATAGAATTACTTTAGATGTATTTTAATTTTAATGAGTATTATTATACAACTTAACATAATACTTCTTGCTATATGAAGACTCTGTATTTAATTTTTTTATAATATAATAGTAATGTAACTATAAAAATCAATTGCGAAAAATCGAATAACTATTCTAATCCTACTAATATTATAAATGTGAGGATGTATGGATGTTTGTTCTTCAATAATGCAAACGGCTGAACAGATTTGGATAAAATTTAGCACACAAATAGTTTATTACCTGAATTACACACATACTATGTTAGGTTCCCGAGGGATCGTCCAAAAATGTAAAAAATGGCACCCAATTTTGATTGGCAAATTTGAACAAAAAACAGTTATTGTAACAACTGTTATAGCTTAGACATATAGTCTAGAAAACTTTTTTGCAGATAGTAATGAGTCCGATGAACATGTAGTAGATTATTTTATTTATTTATCAATAGTGTTTGCAACGTTCACCAAATAATGACTTATAGGTAAATTTTTGATCTAGGGGATCTCAAATTATTTACTTTTTAAATAAATTGCAGCCCATGGCCCATGGCACTCGCTGACAACATAGTTTTTTATAGGTGATAGAATTTTTTAAATCTGTTGAATAGTTTTTGAGTTTATTTGTGTAGGAGACCGTCGTTCACGGTTACATGGTTCCTTTAATTAGTCAGGCAACAATTGGACTACCTTCATATTGACTATATCAACTAATTTTTTGTTAAAAATCAAAAACGGCCACGTCGGTTTAGTCGTAAGTAGTTATACGGTCATAGCTATCGAACGGTAATGGGACGGTTCCACATAAAATAGCACGGAAAACAGTCCCTTTAAGGACGGTCTGGCGACATTGCGCTTATACTGCTGCTTGCTTTAACACTCTGTCTCAGGGATTCCGGGTTCGATTCCCGGCAGAATCAACTTTGGAAATGAACGTCTCAAAGTTGACTCTGATGTGGATTTGGAAAGTAGTGGCAGGGCACACTGCGTTTCGCAGTCATTTGGGCAGCCAACCTAGCAACAGTCACCACCCCCTTACGAAAGACCACCGTGAAAGTCGACACGGCTTAATCGTGAAACAATGTAATTACGAGTATCTTTTAGAAGTTGTCAAAGTTATAAAAACATAATTCTGTGAATACGTTGTAAATTAATTCAAAGTAAATTATTTCATTAAATTAAATTAGTACGAGTATTGATCACCCCAGAAAAATATATTACAGGCCCACACACGCTACTTTGGTTGATTTTTGCGACAGACTAACAGCATATGCGGTGTTGTGTTTCTGTGAGTGAGGAAGAGATGCCAGAGCCTTAACCAGGTCGGCTTTGGCGTTGTTTGTGTTATAGGTGACGGTAGCCACCTACCATCAATTGGATCGTCTGTCTATCGACCTTAACAAAAAAAAAAAAATCAAATAACTTACTGGAACTAAAATTGAGTTTTTAATAAATTTTATAAGTGAGAACTCACACAATCACCGACGAAGTAAATCGAAGGTGCAACACCTGTCTCGGCCACCCGCTAAATAATGCACGGTTCCCGGCATACATTCGCCTCACCGAACCGACTTACTAATTACGGTGAACTGCGCAAACTGTTTATTCCCACCTCGCGTCCCGGTTATCGAACTCGCCTCCTAGAGAAACACTTCAAAAGCATAAATATGTTATAACAAGGCCGTCACTAATACACGTTTGTGACGCAATAATACACCAATTACAGCACTGTAGGAAAACAGCGACGGCGGTGACCTCGGTGAATATATCACAGAGCGTCCAAGCGGGGTCGCGACACTCGTAAATTCTGTTTCCGCATCATCGACAATTCTTAATACTACAGAGAGAGCAGACCACTGAGTTTTGCATTTAGATTGCGACAAGCGTGCATCGGTCAAATACTTGCGGCGCGCCGGTCGGACTGCGGCATTACATCAATGCCGAAGCGATCGCTGCATACATTGCGGTACATTCCCGAGACACAGCCAACTTCTTATTCCTTTTCGATAACACTCTTTATGCGATTTCAGAAAAGATTCTTGACCGTGCATCGGGATATACGCGCCTTTTCCGCGTAACCCACCGAACCGCACCGGATTTATTTCTGCCACTGAATATTTCCCGTTCACGAGCGCAGTATAAAATCACACATAAATCTGGTGATCGCAATCGCGTTGCTCCTCGGAAGAATATTTGTTAACGCAAAATTCACAGCGATTTCTGTCTGCCATCTTACATTCTTTCAATTGCTCTCAGCGTATTTTATTCTAGCGTTATCGTAATGAGTTATAAAACTTTATTGCTGGCGCCGTAAAAGCGAATCTTCCGTTTGGACTGGCAAGGATACAGCGATTGGGCGAAAACGTTTATGTTACGATGTGTGGGTCACCAGTCGATGTCTAACTTACCAATGATCGTTACAATAGGACGCTTTTTCCAGGGTCAAATACAAAATTTACTTTCAAAATATCTCACAGTTTCACAAAATTAATACCTATTTCATAAATAGTACTCAATAACTAAGAAAAAACTCTCAGTTCTGTCTATTAGTTAACTTACAACGGCTCAAATATAGTTTTACTAGCTTTCGCATTGAAAAATACAAAAAAATGTGTGTGTCACCTCCGACGCACGACTGAAGTTTACCGCTTTTTCCTCTTGTCAATAGATAACAAGATATCTAATTACTTTATTTTATTTAGTTACATTCTGCATACTCAGATGTCACGTATTCCAACAAAAGTTATGTTAGTTACGTTCGGTATACACAGATGTCACTACGTCTTATAAGTTCAAATAGTTCATTTTTCGAAGACAGATGTCGGCGCCAGCAGGATATTAAGCGCTATCGTATCGTTCCTCAACTCGGCCTATACTTTTCTTACAAGATTTCGACGTTTGCTTTTATAAGCCCAGAGAAACCCTCTGGAGTTGCTTGTTATACTACAATAGAACTAAGCAACATTAATATTTGCGTCAACTGTCGCACAAATGTCAACGTGACAGTTAACGTAACGGTCTTTTAATTAACGCTTCTATTAATTTTACTCCTCATAAAATTTCCATTCCGAGGGCCTTATATGAAAGTCGATTCTTAAGGAGTAAACTCCAAAATATAACGCCTGACAAAATATTTAAGAAATAATTTGTTCAATCTTTATTGCTGTTATAGTTTTGCCATATATGTTGAATGTTTATTTTTATGATCTCTTGGGAACAATACTTTTTTCTGGATGAAAGGTAGCCCCGTATCCCTAACAATGTGTATGCACGAGTTCATGATGATCGGTTTGGTAATTGGGTAATTAAGGCACAGATTAAATTTATAATATTAGTATGGATTTTAGTTTGTATTTGGACAGTACCGTTAAAGTCCAACGAAGAAATTGTCCTTCACAACTTGTCAAAATTAAAGCACAGCTTCGCCAGCAGTACCATTCAATTTTATAGGTGGCGCCGAAGCAGACTTCGTAGTTATGTACAATAACGCCGTCACGTTATCGTCGCCGTTGCTTCAAAATGTTTTGGCACCTAATCTAAACTTATATTAATATTGGCGCTGGAAAACTTTCATTATCTTTAGTGTTCTTCATTACATAATGAAGAACACTATTATTATGATTATTAGCTTAGCTTATTATGATCTCCTCACTATTAGTACGTGTGAAAGTTATGATGTTGGGTCCGTTTTATGCAAGTCAGTCTTAATAGCTTGCCAAGCTTATATTTCAAGATTTTAAAAAGATCGATATTTTTAAATTTAAATACCTAACTACTGGCTTATTAAATTAATTGAAATCCTAATTGTCTAAATTCGCTGAAACGATTTAATTAAATTAGATTTAGAAGCAATTAGTTATAATTAATTATAATTAAGCTACTTTTTTCTTGGTGATTTTTTTTTAAATCTTAAGGTCGGCAGACAGGCTGACGGTCCACTTGATGGTAGGTGGCTACCGTCGCCTATAACACAAGCAACGCCAAAGCTGCTGCAAGTGCGCTGCCGACTGCAGTAGAATTAAGGATAAGGGATTAGGAGTGGATAGGGAGGCTCTGGCATCCCTTACTCACTCACCGAAACACAACAGCACACGTGCTGTTATTTCACGGTGGTCTTCTGTATGACTGGCTGCCCAAATGACAAAATGCAATGTGCCCTGCCACTACTTTCCAAATCCAGACCAGAGCCAATTTGAAAAGTTGATTTTTCAAAATTAACCCTGCTGGGAATCGAACCCGGGAGCCCTAGGAACCAGTTAAGGCAAACACCCTAACCACTCATCCAGCGGACTCGTTAATGGCGTCCTATGTCCTTTTCTGTATGCATGACAACGTGGATACTCGATCAATTCCTCCACAAAGAAAATGCGTTACAATATCTTCCATTCTCTTCTGCATTTTGCCTCTTCATTTTGTATGGAAATGTAATGGCTTTTATTATTTAGTGTTAAATAATAAATTGGAATCTTTTTCCAGTACAATTAAAAACTTTACAATATTAGGTTTAGGTTTTATTATTTTATTCAAACGCGAGTTCCAAACCTCGATTGCGTTTATAGTTTTATGTGTAACACCTAAGTAATATCTGAATCTGAAAATAATAATAGAATTTTACATGTTTAAAATAGTAATTTATTTATCTTTCGATTTATCTCCTTATGTCTATTTCATTGTCGCACACGACTGAAATTTCATTTTTTTTCCTCTATAATACCCAATGTGTGCCAATTGCCCACTACGATTTTTTGAAGGTGTCGTGTCGAACGCAATTAAATAAAATGTGTACGAAATGACTACTAAAAATATATTTATATTTAAAGTTGGCGTTTCGCATACTTCGTGCGAAATAAAATCGTGCGAACTACTAAACAGCTAAATTTCATGATTATCGGATACGATAAACAAACAAACTCACTTTTGTATTTTTTCATATTACCTGAAATTCATGCATATAATCAAGTCTTCAGAGAAAAATTTTTGTTTATGAATATACTGTATACAATCCTCACATATGAATGTGTGTGTTTTAATTATCGCCGCTTCCGAATGCTGAAGGAATATGTCGCTATTTTTGATCATCGATTTGTAAACACTATAAAATATTAACATGTAACACTATAAAAACTCAGCGTCATAAGCGTCTGTGTGTAGTTTTCTTGGAATGTTATGTTGGCGAGATTACGTGGAAAATGTCACGTAGAGAAGATAGAGCCGTCGACGGAGAAAGCTCTTTATCGGGCCGGTATCACTGGAAGTAGGTTGGTGCAGGCGGCGGTGTGCGCGCAACTAGGTGAACGTGTCGAGGCCGCGACGCCACGCGCTTTCTCTGCGCCCGCGCACGTCGCTCGTTGTGCAACAGCTCTGTCGATGTCGCTCGCTGTTCATGGCTTCATGCACTATGCCATGTATCAAATAGGGGTGCAGATAACCTCACTATTTACTTAATAGTAACAGGCAATTCAATTCCACTTCTCTGTTAATTATATAATTGATTTCATCAAACTATGCTCTTAATATACAGTTCACAAGTATATAAACAGAAATAGACTGCTGATCCCTTATGCGTATTCCCCACATAGTATTCCCAACCCCCTATCCTTAAATCTACTAAGTTCGGCTGCATGCAGTATGTAGCCGCCCACCATCAAGTGGACTAGCCTTTCTGACGACTGTAAATATACATTACAACTACAGCTAGCTGTTGCACGCAACTTTGTCCGCGTTTCTTTATAAAATATTCGTGGAAAATGGCAATTTTGTAAAGGGCTGAGATGGGGGAGGGTGACTAGCCTATGTTACTCGCTGATAATGCAGCTTTCTATACTTATGTGAAATAATTTTTAAAATCAGTCCAGTCCATTAATATTAGTATTAGTATAGATAGCATAGACTAGTATAGATAATACCTATGTGTAACGAAAACTTCGGATCCCTCTTTCTAATTTGTTTGTCAACCAATTTTATTTTTGTTTAGTGTACTTATACAAGTTGGTGTTATCAATGTAATAATTCTGGTAACAGTTTTCTGTTGGAAATGATTATCGTTGAATTTAGACAAGTGGGCGAGCACTAGAAATCATTAATCTTCTCAAAGTATTCGTCACTGAAAGACATACGAGAATAAAGGTATAAAGAGGTATTAATATGTAAGGTGGGCATGGAAGACCTTTTCTCTAGATTTATTGATCCTGAGTAAAGCACATTTCTTTCACCGACATTTAGAAGGCTTATATTAGGCTACATTTATAATTGTGTATTAGAAGACACTCCCTTGTCTGTCCACACCTGTAATGTACTCGTGCTCGCAAAGCGCCGATAGTGACCATAAAATATATCATTAGACTGTCTGCTGCCCTCAGTAAAAGCATGTACAAATCGGTGACGATAACAAATAGGTACTTACAATATTGCTACGACTAACTATGGAACGTTCTGGAAAAAACGTTTCCGCCGGCCGAAAGTCTCGAACGTTCCACCCTATCGATGGTAGCCACGCCCCTTCCCGACTAGTGTCAAAGGAAATTGGTCCTTATGTTTACAACATAGAGTTTACATTTCAACTGAAATAGCATTCCCGAACTTTCAATGGCTTGTTTGCCATCTTGTTTAGATTTTCTAGAAAAACTCCAAATACATCGAGGCGTTTGGCGCCAAGTATAAATAAAAAAGCAAGCGGGCGAGCAGAAATAGCATTCCCGAACTTTCAATGGCTTGTTTGCCATCTTGTTTAGATTTTCTAGAAAAACTCCAAATACATCGAGGCGTTTGGCGCCAAGTATAAATAAAAAAGCAAGCGGGCGAGATAAGTGAGTGATGTGAAACCAGCTTTACGAAAACGACTCTTCAGAGCTTTTGCGAGGTTATCTGCGACAGTGAACCGGCGACGCATTAGAGGAATCATTGAAGACTTTTGGCAAGTTTAACGGTTTCATCGGACAAGTTTAGTGATTTTGGAAGTCATCTCGGTTTGTGAAAATAAATCGTTCGTTTCGTCCTTACACGGTTTTTTAACTCACCTCGCACGTAACAATATTATTCATTGTTCAAATATTAGCAGTCATAAACTACGAGTTATGTTGACTGACCGCGTTATACACCTTCTAAAAGAAGATCACAGTAAAATAATAACACATGTATTGTTTTTATTCATTGAGTGAGTTAGGAACGCCAATTCTCTCTTCTGTTTTCACCTAATCGCTTTATCCTATTTTTATCAACAGTGCACCTGCATCCCTTTTGGTGTGGCTTAACTTTATTTTTATGAAAAGTTTTAAATTTTTCATTTAAAAAAAGTCGTACAACGGTTGACCAATTTTTATTAGTCGTGCGATTGAGGTCTTCACATTGGCTCAAGAGTTAAATACCTCACCTTTCAAAGATTGATTTGGTCTGAATATGCTGACTACCGTTCTGGAATTTATTATTATTATTATTAAACTCTTTATTTGTACTATAAACATCTAAAAAATAATAAAGAAAAAGAAAGAAAGAACAAACAATAGCACAAAAGGCGGCCTTATCGCTTTATAGCGATTTCTTCCAGGCAACCTTAGGGCAAGGAAAATGTTAAAAAAATATGTTAACTCCTAACATTAGTTTAAGACCATGGAGAATGGACCATATTTGCGGTCAATTCACATAAAGCATAGTGCAATCTATGTAATATTTTTGAACAACGTTATATAGAAATAGAATTTATAGAGACCATTCTAATTCATCCGTTTCTTCCGAGCATTGTGAGAAGGAAATCGCGTGTTTTGCATATATTTTATGTTTCATCGTAAAATCTTTAAAGTAACAAAGTTTATTGTGTAGCCCATAAAACTGTGTATGCAAACGAATGACTGTGTATTATATATATATGTTTGTGTTTTGTATTTAAGGGATAGCTTCCATTTTTATTAATATTAATGAAACTGTTACCTCTCAAACTATTAAAGCAAGTTGTAGTCTTAGTTCTTGTAAACTTTGGGACATAATTAGATGAGTTCATACACATATTCTGTTAAAACTGTAAAGAAAAGTTGACTCTTTAAAATAGTGTTATCTAAAAAAAATATTAGGACCTTAAATACCGTATGCGCCATATTCATAAAAATTGCTTTTTTATCAATATGAAATGCTATCAATTTGATAATTGTTCGACTACAAACAGGCGCAGAATGCTTGTCGACTTTCAGATATTAGACCTGCGGAAAATGAGATTATTTTATTTTAATATATAATTTTTCGAAATTATATAAATACTGAAAATCTGTAATTCAGTACGCGAGGTAAAAGCGATATTTAATTTAATCGTGTTCGTCCACTCCTCGCCATAATAATTTCGAAGATAGAAAAAAAAAAGTTTTATCAGACGTTATAGCTAGGAGAAAATTGAAAACAAACCAAAAGAAAGGAAGAGTAAGAAAAGAACACGTCCAGAAGAAATTTGATTTACAAACCAATGAGAAAAGGCAACTAGACCGTTGGTTTGTCTTTACTTATTTAGATATTATATAATATATAGGTAATAATAATAAGCCTTGGTGGGGAGACCTATAAATTGGATCTCTCCACCAAGGCCACCACACACATGATCCTCTGTCCTCTGCCTTCATAAGAAGGACAGAAGTTCAGAGATATTATTGTATTAGCAAAGTTTAATATTGAACAAAATCAATCTAGGTTTCTAAATCTTATAATTCGTAAAAAAATAAAATAAACAATGACAGTTTTAACATGAAATATATAATCATAATAATTGGAAGGCGCCTTTCATATATTTCGACGAAAATTTTACTCTACGCCATCGTTAGAATTACTAAAGCCAATAAATCGATTAGACTCTGTCCGCAGTGTGCCATAAACAGGTACACATAGCACTGCATCCACTTTTACGAGGGACGAACAATGCACAGCCAATTGCTAACGTCCCGAGATCCTCGCTCGGGGATAAGATCCTGACTAATCCTGCCAACCATGTCACACACGGTATATATAACGTTACGTAAGTAACGATTAATATTGCTAAAGAAAGGTCTTATTTTAACGATTTTATGTAACAACTACCTTCTGTGTGGAAATGGCATTAGAAACATTTTCCTTATGCTGATTGACATCTTATTGTCTTGGAAAATATTATATGATTTTTTGTATTTTTCAATCATTGATTTATTCGAATAGTGTAACAACTGCTTTACTACAAGTTTTCTTTTTAATATTATTAAAGGTGGCAGGCAGGCTGACGGTCCACCTGATGGTAGGTGGTTAGCGTCGCCTAAAAACACAAGGGGGGTATATGTGCGCTGCCGATCCTGTAGGAATTTATTTACGGTCGCTTGAAGAAGCCCGAAGGAGATTGTTCCTAAGTTCGCGCGGATAAAGTTTCTATTCATCCGAACTGTGCGCAGCGGCATCTTATCCAAGTAATATGGATGAACTTTGCATCTATGGCGTGCAGTGCGGTGGTAAAAGTTTGAGGTAGGCATTAATTGGAACAACTCATCCGAGTATTCACCATTGTACAGCCGGTAGAACACACAAAAAGGGGATACATCTCTTCTTAAACTAAGTGGTTCTTAACTTTTTATATTAAATGGCACTTAATATTAATTATACTTAATACTTTTTATATTAATTTGATGATCCACTTGCTACGAGGTGGCAACGTCGCCAATTAACAAAAGCAACTTGCGCTGCTGACCTAAATGGGATAAAGGATAAAGGATTAGGAGGACGTAAGTCAATGGATACTACCCCTCTTTTAAATCAAGCAATTAGTTAGCTTCTAGTTTACTTAAATCGTCTCAGATATTGCAGAATTATTTCAAAATCCCAAGATGCTAAAATATATTTAGTAATAAATAATTTTGCTTCGCTTGAATTATTTAACGCTGCTCGTGATCGTCTCACCGTGGAATTCTGAGGCCTCTGATAGGCACTGTACTTGTTTTTGTTCTTTGTTAAGAAAACTCATCCTTTTATATTTGTCTGTTCAAAACAGTATACCAATTTTCTCTTCGTATTATGCTCGAGGCGACGCGGTGGTTTACGAGTTACGACTCCGATATAAGATAGCGTCTAGATTTAAGATCGGACTTGTTGAAATTTACTCTCTATGCAATGCACATAAAAGATTACCGCATTTGATCATATATATGTATATTTGACGAGCCCTTTGGATGAGTGGTTAGGGTGCTTGCCTTAACGCTCTGTTCTAGGGTTCCTGGGTTCGATTCCCGGCAGGGTCAACTTTGAAAAATGAACTTTTCAAATTTGGCTCTGGTCTGGATCTGGAAAGTAGTGGCAGGGCACACTGCGTTTCGTAGTCATTTGGGCAGCCCGTCTGGCGGCAGTAACCACCCCCTTACAGACCGTGAAATAACTGCACGTGTGCTTGTTATGTTTCGGTAAGCGAGTAAGAAATGCCAGAACCCATTTGCCTATCCTCTCCTAATCCCTTATCCATAATCCTACTCTAGTCGGCAGCGCACTTGCAGCAGCTTTGGCGTTGCTTGTGTCATAGGCGACGGTAGCCACCTACCATCAAGTGGACCGTCATTCTGTCTGCCGATCTTAACATTAAAAAAAAACATCACAAACTGAACATTCGTTATAATAGGTTTAAGAATTTTAGTTAACTATGACTCTTTTCTGCACGTTTGAGGAACTGTGTTAAAATATTACAATTACGTTAATGAAAAATATAATGGTAGGCAGGCAGAATGTTGGTCCACACTGGTCCAGGTGGCTAGGAATACAAGAAAGATAATGGAAATATGTAAAAATAAGTTCAGTTTGACTCGCCCCCACTTGACATTTCGGTTCGTGTGTACTTTATCCTGTAAATTTCGCTTATTTTTATTAATTTTTATAAACAAGTCTTTAACCTTGTCTGAAAATTTCTGATTTCAAGTTACGTCTAAATCATAAATCAACTATGCTGTTTATAATATTTTCAACCTTGATAACCTATTTTTTCTAACCCTTTGAAACCCTTTGTTGTATCTTCTGAATTTCAAAGAAAAGTTAGCAGTACTTAAGTGTTTGTTATCTCGAGTTAAGATCAAAGATAGTACGTGTATAAGAATGGAAATTGTTTTTTGCTGGGTCCGTTGAGCGAAGCGAGTTATCTCAACTGTAAACAACAGAAAATACAATAATAATAATAATAATAATAACGGAACAGAATTTATCGGACAGGGTTCGGTATATACAGCGCTCAGGTCTGTTCAGCGCTGCCGAACTCGAACAACTGAGACAGGAGGTTGCTCCTGACCCGAATGCTGCATCTGTTGTGGATGCCTCCGCGCCGCGGCGTGGCGGCGCGGACTACCCTGTAGACCCCGTGCAGCCGCGTAGTGATGCGGAGACCAATAGCCGACCGCAATATATGCAGGGTGAGGACGAAGGAGTAACCACCCAGGAAATAGAGCGGATGAGAAGCACACTTGAAGAGGCGATTTTGGAGTACCGCCAAATTCCTCTTGAAATGAGGCAGCGCTTACCCCGAGTACCTCTTAGCGTGAAGGTTCGGGATGTCGTTGAGGCCATAAACAATATGCTACCCTCATACTTGGAGAGCAGCACAGGCCTCTCTGATACGGATTCGATCCTATTTGGCGCAGCCATGGCTGTATGCCGAATAGTGGGCGCCAAAGTGCATTTGCCGGGTCGTGCCACTCATTGTAATGAGGTGCCGGCCTGGCAGAGAAGGATCGAAAGCCGTATCACTGCGGCCAGAGTCCTCATCGGCAAACTGACCAGCTTCAGGTCGGGTAATACAAGACCCAGAGTGATGCGCTTCGTGAGGGAGGCCTTTCCGGGTGAGAGAGTGAATCTGTCTAACCCGGATATGCACCGAAAACTCACGGAGCGCATTGATGACCTGAAGCAGAAGATCGCTGCTTGGGGTAAGCGTATCCGGCGGTACTCGGAAAGGGTTAAGAGGTACCGTCAAAATCGCCTCTTCATGAGTGACCAAAAGAAGTTTTATAAAGGCTTGGGGCGTCCCGACGACAGAGTGACTGGCCTCGGACCTAATCAGGCAGAAACTATTGATTTCTGGCGAAACCTGTGGTCCGAACCAGTTACTCATGAAGAGGGCCCTTGGATGGAGACGGTGGAGGAGGCATGTGCCACAATTTCGCCGATGAACCCCATCTCCATAACGGAGGACGATGTGGTCGCTGCGGTCCGTAAGGCCCCGAACTGGAAAAGTCCGGGACTGGACGGGCTGCACGGCTACTGGTTGAAGGGGTTCTGGCGTAGCCATGCCACTCTCGCTGTTCAATTCCAAGAGGCTCTTGAAAGCGGGGCGCTACCAAACTTCTTAACTACAGGGGTCACTTATTTAACTCCCAAGGACGGTGCTACCGCGGATCCTTCTAAATACCGCCCAATAACGTGTCTATGCACAATTTATAAAATACTTACATCCATTCTGAGTTCTAAGATTTATCGTCACGTTGCCGATAATAACATTCTATCGGAAGCTCAGAATGGATGTAAGGGCGGTAGTCGCGGTAGCAAGGAGCTGCTTCTCATCGACACGGCTGTTTGCAGACTGGTCAAACGCAACCGTCGAAATTTCTCCGCTGCCTGGATCGACTATAAAAAGGCATTTGACTCGGTTCCCCATACGTGGCTTTTGAGGGTCCTCGAGTTGTATAAAGTTGATAGTACAACTCGACACTTCCTTGAGACATGTATGGGGCAATGGAGTACGATGCTTAGTCTATCCGGGGAGCGGATGACGGATGCGGCTGATCGGATAAGGATCAGCAGGGGTATTTTCCAGGGTGATTGTCTGAGCCCACTTTGGTTTTGCCTGGCGTTGAATCCTCTAAGTACTGTCTTGGAGGATTCGGCGATAGGCTTTCAGTTTCGGAGAGGGGGCCATCAGATGTCGCACCTTCTCTACATGGATGATCTCAAGTTGTTCGCGCCGAACGCTCATCGTCTGGAGGAGCTGCTGAAAATAACTGAAAATTTCAGCAGGTCCATCAGGATGGAGTTCGGCCTCGACAAATGCGCGGTTATTCATGTGGAGAGGGGTCGGATCATTCGTTCGACAAATGTCGAAGCTGGTCCGAGACAGATGAGGTCGCTCTCCGAGACTGAAACGTACCGTTATCTGGGTATGTCGGAGTCATTGGGTGTGAGGGAGACGGCTGTGAAACAGTCGGTTGGCGAGGAGTTTTGGGAGCGCCTGACAAAAGTTCTTAGGAGCTATTTGTCCGGGGCTAACAAGATCCGAGCTTTCAACGGCTGGGTCATGCCCGTTCTCCTTTATACTTTCGGCGTGCTCAGATGGTCTCAGACGGAACTGGACACCCTGGATAGAAGGGTCCGCACAACTATGATCTCTCACAGAGTGCGCCACCCGAAATCATCGGTTGAGAGGTTGTACATCCCGCGGAAGTGTGGTGGTCGAGGCTTATTAAGTGCCAAGACCAT
Source organism: Bembecia ichneumoniformis (assembly GCA_910589475.2). NCBI lineage: Eukaryota > Metazoa > Arthropoda > Insecta > Lepidoptera > Sesiidae > Bembecia > Bembecia ichneumoniformis. The sequence continues at coordinate 14,066,328 of OU342524.1, read as the reverse complement.
GCACAACCGCGAGATGTGCAACCTTAGAAATTTCTTCTTGACTGATTCGGGTGGCGGGCTCCGTAGGGCGATCGTAGAATGTGACAACGGACTCACTCCTCTGTCTCTATCCGATCAGCAATGGCGGGAGCCGGTGGTACTGAGCCCCTCTGCCAGGGAGGCCGTATGGAAGGAGAAAGAGCTGCACGGACGGTTTTACAAGGCTCTCCATGAGCCTCATGTTGACCGTAAAGCCTCCGTGCACTGGCTGCGCTTCGGCGATCTCTTCGGAGAGACCGAGGGTTTTGTCTGTGCGATACAAGATCAGGTGGTCAAGACGCGGAATTACCGGAGGTACATCATAAAGGATGGCACAGAGGACATCTGTCGAGCCTGTCGCCATCCTGGAGAGACTCTCCGACATGTCACCTCCGGTTGTTCGGCGCTTGCCAACACTGAGTATCTGCACAGGCACAACCAAGCGGCCAGAATCCTGCATCAGGAGCTCGCTCTGAAATACGGCTTCCTTGAGCGGAGGATACCTTACTACCGGTACTCGCCAGAACCAGTCCTCGAGAACAGCCGTGCCAAGCTCTACTGGGACCGGCCCATCATCACGGACAGGACTATTCTAGCGAATAGACCTGATATCGTGTTGATGGACCGGGAGCAGTCGCGGGTGTTTTTGGTGGATGTCACTATCCCCCATGACGATGGTCTCGTGAAGGCTGAAACCGAGAAGAGGAGGAAATACCTCGACTTGGCCCACGAGATCGTCGACATGTGGGTCGTGGCATCCGTTGAAGTCATCCCAGTTGTTCTGTCCGTAAATGGTCTGATCCCAGTCAGTCTCAGGGATAACCTGGGGCGGTTGGGATTCCGTGGCGGTTCCCTCCCGGGCCAAATGCAGAGAGCGGTGCTGCTCGATACAGCCAGGATAGTACGTCGGTTTCTGTCCTTGTCGCCCTGAACCCCGACCGACTGTGCTTCTGTCGGGGGTTACACCGTCTCCCCCTCATTTTGGCTTTTAGAGGGGGAGATGAGTTAAAATGAGAATAATAATAATAATAATAATAATACGGTACTTACTTACCTACTTTAACAAAGATCGAAAACAATAAATAGTTGAAATTGAAAGAATAAAAGTACTCGTTTATTCTTTCAATAATTTTTTACTAAAAAGAAACGGATTCATTTCAATTGAAGCCACAATGTGTTTCATAGTCTTATGAATATATAGGGGGCAGCATTTTAACGGCAGCAATCACCTCATTATAGAAGATCTGCGTAAAAAAACGGGACAAGTGCGAGTTGAACTCGCGTGAAGAGGGTTCCGTACGATGTTACCTATCACTATAAGCACAATATTGAGTGATTTACCATGTTATTTTAATATCATAGACTTCTTATAGGTTTTCCTATAATTTATAAATAGAAAACTAATTTCTGTATTCTTTTCAAAATTTTAGGTTCAGTAGTTTTGGAGATAAGTCGTGGGGGGGGGGGAGGAATGGTCAATTTTCGTCTATTTTCTTGAATAACTTTACCACCCATATTAATTTATATCATAACATAACCACTATGTTATTATTAGTTGAAATGACGAATTTCTCCTTTACATTGTACATAGGCGTAAAATTTAAAACACATTTTTAATTTAATTACACATTTTTAATTGAGCTACTGTTGCAGCTTCAATAACAATCTTTGTGTTATTGAATTGTTTTAATTTTTTACATTTCATACATTAACTCCAAAATATATTTATATCCAAAATGTTGGATATTTCAGCTAAACTATTCTGGTTTCTAAATTAAAGGATATTAAATTAAGCAATCACGGCATCGTTAAAGTATCTCAGTAACTGCAGAGAATGGAAAACACAGATTTTCTGAGTACGTTAAAATAACCAACATACGTAGGCTATGTGGGTGTTGCGAGATTCAGTGTGGAATCTTTTTATTGGTAATAGGTTATAAGTAGATGAGTATTCTTGACCCTAAGAAATGTGTGTCGTTTTTGATCTTTACTTAGAAACTTAAAAAGCATTAAAAGCTATAAAAGCTTAAGAAACTGCTGTTATAAAACTACTAACTTGAAACTACTTCATTATAACACAAAAGCTTTTACGCTACAAAATTCCAGTTCCTCCTCCAGTATACTGCGAATTACCGAATAATGTTCGATGATGAAACGGCAGACGCAGGATTAGAAATGATCACTTATTTTAACGTAGAAGGCTAAAGGATAAAATGAAGAACAAGTCTGTGTTTGTGGTTACAGTGTCTATATTCCAAAGTGAAATCCTTTCAATCTGTAGTAGGCAAGCGTGGTGAACTATAGATCATCCATTCTCATATTGAGGAGATAGGATCTTGGCTCTATCTCATATTGAGGGCATATAATATAAAATCAATGTAATATATTACATATAAATTGATGATTATAAGTGATATCACTTTACTAGGGGAGTAAAGCAAATGAAGAGATGTAATATACTTAGTATAGGTATATGCATATATTAAAGAGTATTGTTTTGGTTGTTAACAGAAGTGTGGCGAGCGGGCGGCGGGGCCGGCGGCGGCGGAGGAGCAGCAGCATGCGGTAGCAGTATGGAGTTAAAGCACGAGGTGGCGTACCGCGGCGTCTTACCTAGCCAAGTGAAAGCAGAGCCGGGTGTCAGCCACAACGGCCTCCCGATTAACGGTCACGTGCGTGATTGGATAGCCGGCGGTACACCGGGCGGGGGATCCCCGTCTCCGGGCGCGGCGGCTCAACCTCAACCCAATAATGGCTATTCTTCGCCGTTGTCCTCGAGCAGCTACGGACCGTACAGTCCCAATGGAAAAATAGGTAAGTACACTATTTGAAAATTAACAATGCATACGATTATGATGAAAGGTACTTCAGTACTTACTTTTATGCGATCATGATTAAGGGTAAGGACCGGTGATTATTCTAAAATAACTAGCTTTATTCCAGAACAGACTTTTACATTGTTTTAATGCATTTGTTGACAGATCATTTGCACACAAACCATAATTATATGAGCATTTGATTCGTGGATATTTTTACTGACATGTTTTTTTAAGTTGTATTTAACAAAAAAAAAGTGATCGTAATAAACGATTTTTATTATTATTATTATTTTATTACAGACATGAAACAGAAATTATAAACGGAAAGAATTTGAATAAATAAACACGAGTCAAACGTTCTGTAAGTGGAGAGGCTCGCTTACAGTGGCAGAGTGTTTTAAATTTGTGTTATATTTTAAATTTTAAAGTAGTCTCGGATTGTATAAAGTGTGCAGTGATAAACACAGCGAGTATGTTAGTACAAAAATAAGGAATTAAAAAAAAAATAAACTTAGTAAAAATGGAATCATCTTCTTCTTCTCTATATGTAAAAGTGAATCCCCATTTCCCTTGGTCACGGCATCACGCGTGAATGGGTAGACCGATTTTAATTCGGTTTTGGCTAATGGAAAGAGGGATAAACGGGGAATGTTCATATATATAAAAATTGCATCCCGGGCGAAGCCGGGTGCGGAACGCTAGTAAACAATAAAATTAAGAATAATTTGAGCATCGTGGAACTTTAATTTAAGGGATTCACTGAGGCAAATAACATTTACTATAGAACTCGCTGGCGGCGGAGACAATTCAACAGGCCTAGAAATGATGTTTTTTTGTTTTTACCATTAGAACATTACACAAAAACATTTTTTTTATAACTTATTAATAGGTACAGGATTCATATGCGTGCAATAAGCCGTTTTCGAGAGAATTTTCAATAAAGGTCAAATTCTTCTTGTGTTCTAACTTTTTTTGTGGAGTTTCTATTACTTTAACGAAAATTCTAATTAATACAATTGGTTCTTCACATGTTTAAGTATAATATATATTTTTTTCAAAGCAATTGTCTTGTCTATTTCTTGTAACATCTTCATTAAACAATGGATATTTTTAGTATTTTGCGTTTGTCTCCCCCTTAAATAGAATGCCTCAAACAGCTTTTTTTCTAGCCCTTTCTTGTTTTTGTCTTTTCTTTAAAGTTTTCTTAAAGATAATTGAAGATTTTCTATGAAAATTGGCAATCAGGGTATCAGCAAAATATTTGGTTGTGATTAACTGTATTCCGAAAGAACAGAAAGAGATGCCAATCTAAGGTAAGTATTGGAGCAACGCCTACAAACCATACTAATATAATAATTACGAATGCAACTCTCTCGAACTGTTAACCCACTGAACTGGCTGCTGAAATTTGGTACGAAGATAGTTTTGTACCAAATTTCAACACTTTTGACAGGGACATTACCACAAGTGAGTCAGTAAACAATAAATAGAAGTCAAGTGGGTCTTCATGCTTTCTTATTGGTTGGTAGACATATTTCTTTCGGGACATTTCACTTTTTTACGTTAAAGGTTAAAACGCAAGCTAACCAATAATTTGATGGCAAACATCGAGAGCGCTACAATTGCGTTGCTTATCTAAGTTTGTCTATGTAGGTACATAGACAAACTTAGTGTAGTTTATAATGTACCGTATACCTGGTTTCCTGTTTATGTATATTTTTTAGTAAATAATAAATGAAAAAAAAAAAAAAATCCTGAGGGGATAAAGGAAAAAGCAAAATAAGGGACAGAGTAATGGGCTCCTCTAAATCTCTAAAACACATGCACGCGTTGTTTACGGTGGTCTTATTTAAGAGGGTGGTTACTGTCGCCAGGCAGACTGCCAAGTTTACGTCCTTAAAATGCAGTGTGCCTTACTGTTGATCCATGATCCGTATTCTTGCACAGAACTAAATAATTTTGATTTATTATGGAAATAATATCGGTCTAAGTATTTTTGTCTCGTTAGTAACTAATAAACCGTATTTTCTTTTAAAGTATTTATGAGTATTTATTTTGCATGTGTAACTAAAATTGATCCGAGAAAAACAAAAAGAATCTTGAAAGAGGTGTGATTATAAAAAATATCGAATCAAATTCTATTAATAGGAAATATGCGAATTCAAAAAAAGGCTTAAATATATTTTTTATCAACATTTTTGCTTTAGAATTATGTTTATATAAATATTTTTTAATATTATTTCTTTTTCGTTAAGAAAATAATTAATTATTAAAAAGTGCATAAAAATGTGGGAAATTCAAAATACTTGAAACGGTCAGATCGAATGTGACGTCAGAGTCTATGGAATGTGACGTCAACGTCTATGAAATGTCAACAAGCGTGTAGATGTTTGTGATTTTTAACATTTGATTGTATTGTAGACTTTGACGTCACGACAAGCGCGCCAAAAGGGCGGGTGTTTAAAGTGCCCGTAGCTGTTAATTAATTTTAACTTTTTTTTTGTTACCAAATTTCTGTTTTTTGGCGCTGAATATTTTTTTACTTTTATATAACGATATAACCTATCGTATGAAAATATTAAAAAAAATGTGCATATTCCCCATTGTGTTTCTGTCTTGACAATGACTAGAAAAAGGTTTAAAAAAAAACATATTATTAACTAAACATTAATATGTTTTTTTTTTGTTAATAACAACAAATTATTAACAAAAAAAAAATAACTTGATGAGAGATTTGGTTTACTTACAACCTTTTAAGGCAAACAATTTATAATTTGCAGGAAGCCTGGCCTTAACTTCCGATACATTCAAGGTTGTAAAAGGCTTTACTTTTTTGACGTATAATTACTTTGTACACGAAATTCAACTCTGAAATTAAATCATAAATAAACTCTAAAATGCAATATTATCAATTATCTTCCATTGAACTGCAGCATTTTGCCAATTTTATCACTGCGCCATCATACCTACCTAGTTAGGTATGCTTTGAATTTTGGTAATGATTTATTTCTACTAAATGTAGCGCCTAACATCTTTATTGCAGTTATAGCTTTGCCAAGCGTTAGATAATCCCTCGGGAACAGTACTTTTTTCTAGGTGAAAGGTACCCTATGTCCTTTCCTGCATCCCTGGCAACGTCTCTGCAAAATTTCATGATAATCGGTTCAGCGGTTTAGACGTGAAAAGATAACAGACAGACAGACAGAGTTACTTTCACATTTATAATATTATAGTATAGATCGTGGTAATACTATTTTGTTTACCCAATGTTTACTACTGTGTCTCCAGTTACTCTAGCTAAAACAAATCCTCACTGTAGAAACTATGTCACGATATTTAATTACGTAACTACAGGGAGGCCAGTCTAGTCAAATTGAACATGCTACCGTTTCGGTAGTTAACAGAGGACTACAAAGTACAATGGTCCATTTCCTAAGAGACTTCAGCCATTAGCAATAGCCTCGACGACGAAACTGCCTATTAATGTCGTAGCGTTTTGTGTTTCCAAGAAATCGCCAATAAATGATGAGATAAAATTTAAATTTATAGTTGAAATGAATTTTTATATCTGACGCAATCGGCAATCCTATGGAGATAATCGACCCTGACGAAGATTATATCTTAATACCTGTCGTATTTAAGAAAAATATAGTGTAAGATTAAGCGTCGGCTAGTCGTTAGCTACCGTGAGAGCACATGGAGAAAGGAAATTGCAGGGGTGAGACTGGTTGGGGAGGAAGGACTCGAAGCTAATAAACTATATATGTATGTGGAATATAGATTAAATATATATTTTTTAATCACGATAATATATCGTGAACTCAACTATAGATAGTTCGCTCACACGCGAGCTCCGAGAAATCGCGCGATGGGGTTATATTTCTGTTTTTTAAAGCATTTTTTAAATTTAATTTTGATAATAATTTCATGACAAATATCGAAAAACGCTTCAACAGCCTCTTAAATATTTCTAAGAGTTCGCGTGTGTTTGGCGCCAGCTATTCTTATGGGCTAAAGAGATAATTTAGTTTTCTTTTTTTTTTATTCAGAAAACTGAATAATGTCTTGTTTTTGAAAGAGAAGTATCCTTGACATAAGGATACTTCTAATTCAAAAACAATCGCATTATTATTTTTGTAAGTTTTTACAACAACTTACATTTTAATTTCATGTTAATATTCCCAATAATTCTTAAATCTCGTAAAGCTTCTACTGGACATTCTTATTTTATAATACCTGTTCCTATGATTTCATTCGTGTGGTTGGTGGAGTAAAATCGAAGCTATCGATTTTTAAAATACATGGTCTAACAATTGTGAAATAAAGTTTAATTATTTAGATTCAAAATTTAATTCGGATCCTAAAGTAATAAATATTATCCCAGTTAAACTTATTAAGGGGATAAAAGAATTTTATACTTAATTTCCAACATAGTGTATCTGTGTACCAAAATTAATCCAAATTAATTCATTAATTGAAGCGTGATTCAAGAGAAAAACCTTATATTTTGTCCACAAGATTTTTTAGCATAAATATACGTATACAGACAGATGTATAACACCAGCATTTCTAAATTGACATTTATCTCTAGTAGGTATTATTGGTTACTGCAGATATTGTATCTACTTACATATTACCTCCTTTTGATATACTTTGTAAAACATTTTAACATTTTAATACAATTTATGCTCACTTAGATATAAATTACTTTATCTTTTTAAACATAACTCTTACATCACCATACTATACTTACATATGCATAATGGCGCTCTAAACACCTTAAAATTTATTAAACTCTTTTTCGCTTCAGACTTTGTATCTTAACAAAAAAAAAAACGTTATTTAGTGGCGGAATGTAAATTGACGCCCAAGGCCATGCACACATAGACTACGATACGCTTCAATAAAAACCAATCCAAAAAGAACTTCTTGAGTTACGTGTGCTCACATATATTGAAGACCAGTTAATATTGGACAGATGCTTTATCAAACTTGCTTGTGTACTGATTTTTTCCGTATTAATGTTATCATTTTTGAAGTGGTAGCAAAAGGCAACGACCTCAATATTGCGTGATGATAACAAATTATGGCGTGATAACAATAAATCACTACTAATAATGAAGAATTAAATGGTTTTTTTTTCTGCATTCATAGTATATTAATCACACATTCAGAATGTCCTGAATTGACACATTTTTTATTCTGCTTGTGCCTTTCTCAACTATAATAGTGTATCTATAACAAAACTCAATAGATGGCGCGGGATGAGTTATTCATCATCTCGCACGAAAAAGACTCGCACGATCGTGCGACTTAGCACCATTCGATTTAACCTAATATTTTTGTCGTCAACTCGCACGCACGTACAAAGTACAGTCAGGTAAAAAGTTACTGCCTAACTTTTATTGTTTTCTATTTCAAATAGGTATATTATAAAACATAGAAATACAAAATAAATCCCGTCCGCACAAAGGATTCTGACGGGCCAGCGCTCTACCGAGCTAAATAGATTTATTCTCACAAAAGAATAGTGGTATCTCTTTCTCTCTTTTAATCATAGCGTATATTAGTGACGTCAGTCAGTCGTTCCTAAAGCGTCCCTTTCTGTGCTCGCGCATATTGAATTATATTGCATTAAGTTACATAAATGAAAATGTGGGTGTTTTTAGTGTTTTTCATGTACGTTGGAGGTAAGTTTATTAATATTATTATTATTATTATTATTAAAGTAAAGAAAATTATTATCATTTAGTAAAATTTGCATTTTATTACTGTTAGTTTTAGATTATTACCTACTGTCCTAACAGAGTATAGTTATTAAATATTTTAAATTTTATTTTTTTTGTGAGACAAGATGGCCGCCACAAAATCTAATTGTGAGAGTCCTTTGAGAGCTTTGACATAGCGCTTCTGAGCTTTAAAAGCAATTATGCTATCCGTAGAGTTGCCCTAGAAAATAATGCCATAGATTTGATGATTGATTTGATAGATTTGATTTAAAAAACAGATTTGAGATAACAACCATATTTCTTTTTAGGAAATGGATCGCCACCTGGTCCATCTAATTCAGGAAATGGTCCACCACCACCAACGGTAATCACATCACAACGAGGAAAGCCAGTACTTCTTCGCGCGGGCCACAAATATAATCTAAATAGGAAAAATAAATGTTCTTCTGTTTGGAGATGTTCGAAAAGAAACATATGCAAAGCGATGCTTGTTATAAATAGTGATAACACTATCAAGCGGGAGGATACACACAACTGTGAGCCTGATTTTGCGTCAAATGAGTTGGAAATAAAATTTAACGAGTGCATTGAAAAAGTGAAAACTGACTGTACTGTTCCCATACCAAGTGTTTTTCGACAGACTGTAGCAGAACTAAAAGACAAAGGAATCAATCTCATCCAAAAAATACCATCATTTAAAAATGTTAAGAATAAGTTTTATCGAAATCGAAATAAGTCGCTGGGTGTAAAAAAACTATGTTTTAACACATTGAAGCAAGTTGTTGTGCCTGAAAGATTCAAAAGCTTTTTACTAGCTGATTACTACTACTCTAGGAATAGAATTTTGGTTTTCGCTAGTGAGCATTGTAAAACAATATTGGCAAATCCTAATTTGACAGTTTTATGTGACGGAACCTTTAAATTTTGTCTAAAACCTTTTCAGCAGTTGTACACCTTGCATGTTGATTTAGGAAGTAATAAAACACATAATAACATTATACCTGTGATTTATGCGTTATTGGCAAACAAAACTAAAATAACTTACAAAGTATTATTTTCTTTGATCAAGAGTCAAATTCCTCAGTTTGATCCCAAAAATATTATACTCGACTTCGAGCAGGCGGCAATGTCAGCGATCAAAGATCTATTCCCAGAGACTTGCATTAGTGGGTGTTTCTTTCATTTTTCTAGAAGCTTGTGGCGAAAAGCTGACGAAATAGGAATTACAAAATCTGCACTCGTTAGAAAACATATAAAACGGTGTACTGTTTTGGCACATTTGCCCAAAGAAGTTATTGACAGTGGTTGGTTGTACATTATGTCTCAATGTCCCAACGATGAAAAAATTGTCCAGTTTAATAATTATTTTGTAGAGACTTGGTTAAGCGAAACTTCGTTTTTTGCCGACAAATGGTCCTGCAGTAATAATCATCACCGTACTACAAATATGATTGAGAGCTGGCATGCTACTATAAGCAAAAAAGTTAATAATAAACCCAAAAGCATTGCACATTTTTTGACTATCTTACAACAAGAAGATAATTACTATCAAACTTTATATTTGAAAGGGTCTAATATTGTGACAAAAAAGAAAGAAACCTGCGATATCGATGAACACATTGCTACCACAACTACCGAATTCAGACACGGGAACATTAATATCGAATTATGTATCGAAAGTCTCATCATATGATTTTTTTTTAATTTTTCGTTATCATAATAATAAACAACAAAAATCTTGATCTGTGATTATTAATATTATGTAAATTATATTTTTATAAGTAATTAGTAACAAGCAAAATGCTTTTGTGATATTATTGATAATTTTATAACTAGTTTAATATTATCATTAACAACAAAAATCTTGATCTGTGATTATTAATATTATGTAAATTATATTTTTATAAGTAATTAGTAACAAGCAAAATGCTTTTGTGATATTATTGATAATTTTATAACTAGTTTAATATTATCATTAACAACAAAAATCTTGATCTGTGATTATTAATATTATGTAAATTATATTTTTATAAGTAATTAGTAACAAGCAAAATGCTTTTGTGATATTATTGATAATTTTATAACTAGTTTAATATTATCATTAACAACAAAAATCTTGATCTGTGATTATTAATATTATGTAAATTATATTTTTTATAAGTGATACTGTTGATTATATTGATAATTTAAAACTGGTTTAATATTTTGTGACGTTGTTGATTATTTGTAGGTATAAGTGCTTTTATATTTTTGTGATGTTGATTTGTAAAATTTATCTAAAATTATTAATGACAATTTGTTTTATTTTATAGTCCAGTCATAAAGCCTTAAACATTTTAAAAGAGCTTTTTGTAGCTGATTGTACATAGGTACCTCAGATTTTCATGACCGTGCGAGTTGATGACAAAAATATTAGGTAAAATCGAATGGTGCTAAGTCGCACGATCGTGCGAGTCTTTTTCGTGCGAGATGACGAATAACTCCGCGGGATTGTTAACCTAATATTATAAATGTTTGTTTGTTTGTTACGCTTTACGCCGTAATTACTCCACCGATCGTTATGAAATTTTGCATGTACGTTATTTTGAATATATGAGTACAGAAAAGATTTAGAATACTTTTCATCCAAAAAGTACTGTTTCTACCTGGTGGAACGAAGAGGAAAAAGAAGTATCCGCCGTATCCACATTTGGATTTAAGAGGAGATTCTCAGGATCGTCATCTTGGCTTTTTTCCGAAACCCTGGTACATTTAATTTGCTAAATTTAACTGGTAAATTTAAATGACTATCATAAGAGCTTCTTGAAGAAACCTAATGGATAAATAAATATTTTGATTTTTGATAAAGTTATCCGTGTATCCACATTTCAATTTAAGAGGAAATAAAGGTATCCGAAGATGTGGAGCCGAACTGTGGATCCAAGGGTTCCCGATGGACGCTGATTGAGTTGCGGGCAAAAACTAGTATAACAAATATGTCGCTAATTTTTTTTTTTTAATTTTCCATCACACCTCTTTCCAGCGGTGGGAGAAGCGCTGTATTATGTGTGAAACGCCCCGAAAAACATTCGCTTTCGCAGTGTGTTTTGCGATTTAATGATATTCATCTCCATTGCTGTCAAAATAGCATCTCTGTGTCAAATGTCAAGATCGGGAGTTCACCGAACCCATTAGTGTTCGCCTAATAATAAACTCACCTATTAGGGTTGCACGTAAATCTTGAAACGCTGAATATAAGATTTTCCATTACTTCACAGTTGAAGGCAAATTAGCCTCGAGGTTAAAGCCAGTTCGCGCTCCTTTGCTAACAGAAATAAGAAAACATAACATGTGCAAACGTCAGGACGCCGCGCCGTGTGAGAGACAGCCAAGAATTGTTACGAGTAACTAAAAAAACTATTCCAGGGAGATCTCTATAGGGCGAACTCACGAGCGTAATATTTTTCAGATATAGTATTAATGATTTCGTTTTAATAAAATAAATAATTGAATGAGCCCTTGTAATGTCAAGGTCAGTTCTAATATTAAGGTCAGGAAAATATGTTTTTATGTAAGTCGGTAGGCTGACAGTCAACTTGATGGTTAGTGGCTATCATCACAGTCTAACCAATACTCTGTGCTATCATCGCCTATCAACACAAATCGCCATAAAGCACTGCCGACTTTTATAGGATTAGTGATAATGAGGGGATAGTTGAATGTGCTCTGAGATAACTAATTTAAACACAATATTGTGACATTCAATATTGTGTATATACAGGGTGGTAATTTGAGATGGGTCAGTAAGGGCAGCTACCTAAACCATTGTAGCTAGAACAAAACACTCTTAGGAGACTATCCATTATTTTAATAGTTATTTCCATCGGCATTCAAAGATTTTGGAAAAATGGTACAGTCAGCGAGGAAAAGGTCAATTTTCACGTTTTGTTTTTATAATGCCAATCGATTCTGTTACTTATAAGGATCAATTGACCCTATGGGACCACCTGAGGTTAGAGTACTAGAAACGTCAAAAAACTCAAAAAACTACTTCCATACATTTCTTACAGAATGAGATTGAAAATTGAGTTCAAACATTGTTTTTAATTAAAAAAAGGCGGCAATTACTACAATGGAAACTGGCTAGGCAATGTTTATTTTAAATTAATTTGAATTTGGAAGGAAAACATTGTTTTAGAAACAAATGTTATTTATTATTATTCTTGCATGTCAGCTAAATTGTGAAAATATTGAAGTAAAAATGGCTTCAAATTTAGATCGCATAGTTTTATTAGAAGCTTATTTTATAAATAATATCAGCTGCCATGGAATGGTATAAGATTAAATACCCTATATCAAAAGTTATAAAAAATCTCCTAAATATTCTTGTAGAGTGTAGCTCCTTTAAGAGAAATCCTTACGACAACAATGATCTTGATAAAAAATAGCGGTTGCAATTTTAACACTCGTAGAAGTCGGTAGAAGCTTTGAAGTCGCTGCCGAAGTAGGCATTTCGCATAACCAAGTTTTAAAGATATGTAAAAAGTACAAATACAAATGCTGTCGTTGTGGTCGTTGAGACCTCTTGATATTTTTTTTGGGATATCTCAAAAATGGAATTTACAAGAAAAATTAGGTACATTACAGTTCAAGAATTGTCACTACAACGGTGTATGGAGTTAATGCAAACAAAATATCAGCGGTTACACGCTCATTGCAGAAACCGTCCAAACGGCAAACAAATAGAGCAACTACTATTGTAGATTTATTACTTACGATCTTTACTTGTTTTTAAAGATTGGCAATTGTAGTGATTGCCGCCTTTTTTAATTAAAAACAATATTTGAACTTATTTTTCAATCTCATTCCGTAAGAAATGTATGGCAGTAGTTTTTTGAGATTTTTGACGTTTCTAGTACTCTAAGCTCAGGTGGTCCCGTAGGGTCAATTGATCCTTATAAGTAACAGAATCGATTGGCGCTATAAAAACAAAACGTGAAAATTGACCTTTTTCCCGCTGACTGTACCGTTTTTTCAAAATCTTTGAATGCCGATGGGAATAACTATTAAAATTATGGATAGTCTCCTAAGAGTGTTTTGTTCTAGCTACAAAGGTTTAGGTAGCTGCCCTTACTGACCCATCTCAAATTACCACCCTGTATTGTGTCTGCCAGTATTATATCTACACATAATTATAAAACTAGCTGAGCTCGCATCTTCGTACGAGAGGGAATTCGGTATAGCGTGTAACTTTTTTGTTTGTAAACTGATTGGAATGAACACTAAATGTTACGGGAAGAACAGATGAATGAAAATCGCATTCAAATCGGTTAAGCCGTTTCAGAGATTATGTGCACAAACACACAAATCCCATAGACAAACTGCTTTCCAGTTTTATGGGACAATGTAAATATTAGTGTAATAGGGGATCGGACAGTAATCAGATTAAAATCTAAAATGTACTTAGAAAGAAAATATATATTTTTTTACGATTATTTATCGAATAATAATTTAATATAATTCATTTAAATATTTTTAAATGAAGAAATATTATTTTATTATTTACAATATTTTTAATCTCTACTGAAACACCAATCACAGTGCGTGACGTCATTTGTGAGCAATCATTGTCTTATGCCAATGCAGCTTTTTTGTTATGATATGACCACAAATGACGTTACGCGCTCTCAGATGAACTATCGTGGCGTTTTGGCGGCATTTTCAAACAAACAATATTAAAACATGATTTTGAGTACCTAAAAGGCTATAAATAAATAAAATAGTATTTTTTTTGGGAATAAACATCCATGGAGATTAATTTAATTTCGCGCTCTCAGATGAACTATCGTGGCGTTTTGGCGGCATTTTCAAACAAACAATATTAAAACATGATTTTGAGTACCTAAAAGGCTATAAATAAATAAAATAGTATTTTTTTTTGGGAATAAACATCCATGGAGATTAATTTAAAACACTTTCTGAAAATTTGTCCGATCCCCTATTATTTCATTTGTAATAAATAAATAAATAAAACAGTCAAAAATTCTAAAAAAAATTTTTTACTTCAGTAACGTGTACAACGTGTACAAATTGTTTTTTCTTTTTTAATATTTTATTTTAATTTTTTTTTTAATATTGTACAAAGACAGGGCTCGTTTACGATTTCATTAGACCTAATATGTTTCTCCGCTAACTTCTAAACCAGCCAACGGATTTTGATAAGTTTTTCATTTCACTAGCGATAAACGAGGAAGGTTCATGTATATCAATCATTACAGAAAGAAAATGTATGCGTGCGAAGGCGGAAACTGGTCGCTAGTAAAGTTAGTAGTGCTTAGAAGAGAGGATAAAAACATTGATTTTCGACACTTCTTTTAAAGTAAATCCTATTGTCATAAGAATCAACAGTTTCCTTTTGTATCCCGGCGTCTGTTTCATCCTCCGGTGTCACATTTTATTTACCTTTATTTTCTTTTTGTATAGTTGGATAACAATTTAGGATATCAATCGACGTCGCTTTATAACAAAATTCACTCAAAGTGAAAAATAGAGATGATTCACTCGACCGCTTCATTTTACTCTTAATAATTCAAGAGAGACAAAAAAACAGTGTAAATATTTCTCGGAATCAATTAAGAATAACTTGTGGTAAAAAATATTTTCGAGCGTGTTCCGCTAAAAGCTTCAAGTTTAATTTGTACATGTACCTCATTATTCTCTCGATAAGATTAATGCGGTCGTATTTGATCAGTCGTACAGTTTACGGATCGACAAAAAAGAATTAACGAGTAATACAAACGTTTTTGATAGATACATAATGAAAGATGTTTTGAATCTTAAATTTGTGCAGCAAATGATCAGCAATTCACTCTCGCATTCATGGAAGGAAGGCGTTTTATTTTTGTTCAAAACCTGATCTCCGCTAAGTTAACTGAGACCGACGGAGTAACGAAAAAAAGAAATACAAATCATGCAACACATTTTTCGAATTCTTTGAGAATCAATCGCTTAATTTGCTCATTCGATCATAATATAATAATTACCTAATTGGATCGAAGTGTACTTCTTGATAATTAAGCCAACCTCCGATAATGCCAAAAATTTTGTATTAATACATTTCTGCAATAATTATTGCCCTTATTAACAAACTTAAAGTCACTCAGTATGCTATGGAAAGGTCTCAACTTGGAGAACCAGAATCACTGATATAATCTAAACAATTAGCAAGCTAAAGCTGAACTCAATGCGCAGACCATATAACTTACAAAATAGAAATTCCTGGAGAAGGAGGGATTCCAGATCTTCTTCAAGCAGATATATATTATTATCTACGTTTATACAATATAACATAATATTCAACACGACTGTTAGAAAGTTACTGTGCGCTATTCATTCAAAATTTCTTGGCAATTCCTTAGCAGTAAAGGGTAAATATTTTCAACGTTTTGTTTTAAAGTATTTATTAAATTGTTTCAAAATCTCGTTGAGAGCGTAACAAGACGAATTTCCAATAGCCATAACTTTCACAAAGCTTTACGTTAGGTCGATAAAATATTTCAGGGGTGCTATTTTATTGCATCGTCGTAGCTGTGAGCATTTATTACTGGACAGATGTAACAAGCTACCCATTTTATGCTTCGTCGATATTTCTACAGTATTTATGATTGACCGTTTAGTAAACTAGACGTCTGAATGTCGTTAAACCGAATTATATTGGATAATTGTGTTGACATACCTTAATTACAAATGAATGCAATAAAACAGCAAAGAGTAGTTTTGGTTTTTTTTTATGTTAAGGTCGGCAGACAGGCAGACGGTCCACTTGATGGTAGGTGGCTACCGTCGCCGTATAACACAAGCAACGCCAAAGCTGCTGCAAGTGCGCTGCCGACTGCAGTAGGATTAAGGATAAGGTATTAAGAGTGGATAGGGAAATGGGCTCTGGCATCCCTTACTCACTCACCGAAACACTGTTATTTCACGGTGGTCTTCTGTAAGGGGGTGGTTACTGCCGCCAGACGGGCTACCCAAATGACTGCGAAAACGCAGTGTGTCCTGCCACTACTTTCCAAATCCAAACCAGAGCCAAATTTGAAAAGTTGATTTTTCAAAGTTGACACTGCCGGGAATCGAACCCGGGAACCCTAGAACAGAGCGTTAAGGCAATCACCCTAACCACTCATCCAACGGGCTTGTCAAACGGTTTTGGACTAAAGGGGATATATTTGTTAGTACTAAACACAGAGAATACGAAGTGCAAATTCGTTCACATTATAAATATTTCATGAAGTCACTTTATACTTAATAACCAAAACGCGAAGTCAATGATCTAACTTTTAGTGAATGTATTACCGAGAATTGATTCGAGAGACTGAACTTACAGTCTGTTAAGAATGAAAGCATACTTACTCATTCTAAACGAGCTGAAGATCAATAAAGAGATGCTCTAAAAATTGAAGAATTCGACGTTGATATTTTTATGAAGTAGTTTGTGTGATTTACTGTATTTAATAATGTCTGAATGAAGTTTATACAAATATTTTGTATTATGTCAAATATTATCACGCCCCACTGCTGCAAGTAACCCTTTCTTTCCGCCAAACTAGTCCACTGCGGATTGGTACCTAGTCTTCAAAGATGCCTTAAGTCTTCTTGGTCTCGCAATTATCCTCACGATGTTTTGCATCACTGTTCAGAAAATATACCATATTTTTTAAATAACAAATAAAATAGAAATGATTCCGGAGGTGGGTCAGACCAGAGTTGTAATTTGTATCTGCTGTGTCAGCAGCCGAGAGTGACACTAGAAACGTCAGGATTCTTGCAAGCGCGATGCTGACTTTATAGAATATAGAAGGTAAATTGATTACGTGAGAATTGGGAAATGGGCTCTGGCGTACCTTATAACAGCAACGCGTTCTGTTTTTCCCAATGATCTTCTATAAATGGGTGGTTATTGCTGTCAAACTGGTTGCCCAGCATATCAATTCGACACTCAGTGTATTCTGCCACTACTAAAACACTAAGATCATTTGAAATAGTTAAATTTAATACACGTATTAAAGTAATAATTAATCTTAAACTCGTCTGCTAAATCTCTGTCTAACCTTGCTTCAAGTTCAACTTTACGTGTGTGCTTCTTATCTTTATTGGTTTAACTTCATTTAATTGGCTCTTTAGCCAGTGTGATTAATTGCTCAGTCTCTTTGGATTGCGATTAGTATAATTGAATATGCCGCATAAATATTTCAGGTAAAGAAGTCGTTTTATTGGAGACGTGTATTTATTTCTTCGATGGTTTAATAGTAACATAAATGTCTACGCAGTTAAATACATAGTTTGTAGAGTCTTATTGGTCGTTTGAGTTTATTATTCCAAGAAGTGTCTCTTGTGATGTTTATACTGAAACGTTAAATATGATAGTTTCGAAGATGACATCTGTGACCGCATTACTTGAAAGTACGAATAAATTCGATTTCTGTATTAAATACTGGGAACTCTTAGACGATAAAGCTTATTTCATACTTGTCGTGCTTAGTCTGTGATGTGATTATTATTTGAATTATATTTCAATAACTTTTTCAATAGTAATATTTTTATTTGGATGATAACTTTTAGTGATCTGAGATATTTTTTTTCATAATATCCGTATACTTGTGGGAGTGAAAGAACCGGAAAACAAAATTCAAAATATATATTTTTAAACTGTAATTAACGGGACATACAGAACGTAATAGTTTCATATCCACCGCATTGTAAAATATAAATGCATATCTTAGGGTTTAGTGAAAGAGAAAAAAGCCTTTGTCATAATTAAAAAGTCTAGTAGTGTGTATATTTTGCAATATTAAAAAAAAAATGGGTAAAACTAGCCTTGATTTTACTATCATTGATATTTTTTTCACAGAAGGTTGAAATACAAAAGAATTTATGAATTTATTTATGATTAATTCTTCCGTATTAAATTTGTAACTTTTATTTTTATCAAAGAAACAACTACATATATTTGTTTATTTATTTCCTCTATGTGATTCATTTTATAAACTGTGTATTAAGGTTAATTAGTCGCATTGTAACACCATTGTACTTGCCATAAAGATTAGTATCGACGCCAAACCTTGGCTGTGTGTCAACCTAGGTATTAGACTTTCTAACTATTTCATAATCGCTATTGTTATCGTGGCCGGGATTGCGGGGGCCAAGGCCGGTGTTATCGCGCAGCTTGAACCCGTGTGAACCCAATGTTGTGCAATCTTTACTCGCTTTAGTGTCACTTTTAACGTCCAACCCTGCTACATTAGCCACATTAGCTGTGTAATTCAAAATAACGAAGGTAATATCGGTATGATCTCTCACTTAAAGGGCATTTACAACTTTCGTTTCTACAGAATTCGAGAAAATAAACGTGCTTATAAGAAAAATGCATACTACTACTTGTGTATATATATATATATACTTTCTGCCTGGAAAGAGAGGAAGGTTATTTATTTAAATATTTTTTTCAAATAGGTTCAAAATTATCGTTATTTAAAGTTGCTCACAAAATCCATGTTTAAATAGACATTTGTATCAAATGAACATATTATAGTTTAAAAAATCTTTTTTAAGCTTTGACGTAATTAGTTTTTTTTTCTTGTACCTATTTGAAAACTTTATTAAATCAGTGTATTAATCTATATTTTAAAACAATTTCCTTCCTATCTCATTTCAATTGTCGATTTTTCCGCTTCTAATCACTTGTTCTTTATCTTACTAGGGTCGGCAGCATACTTGCGGCGACTATATGGCGTTGCTTGTGTTAAAAAGGCAACGCAACGGTTTCATAAATTCAATAAAATAAAATGTAATTATATAAATTACATGTTCAAATAAAATGTATGTTCACATAAAATGTAATTATATATAGACTTATCTTAAGCACATTAACCGAAACTAGTGTAGAGCACAGTAAATTTAAGTATGCCATTAGTATAAATCAGCTTTGCCAGTAGTTGCCAAAACGGATCCTTGGCAACGAGTACTCGCAGTTGCGGATTAAGTGTGTCTAATAATCATATTTATTCAAGGACTCTTTACTGAGAACAAGGTATCGTTAAACATTGTTTAATGTATTGCTGTGTTGGTTTTTGATTTTTTAAAATTTTATTTATCATAAAAAAAATCACATTTAATATAAAATACCTT
Organism: Bembecia ichneumoniformis; assembly: GCA_910589475.2. NCBI lineage: Eukaryota > Metazoa > Arthropoda > Insecta > Lepidoptera > Sesiidae > Bembecia > Bembecia ichneumoniformis. Next base: position 14,046,599 of record OU342524.1, on the reverse strand, counting down.
CACTTGAGGACAACAGAAAAGCCAGCTAAAATAAAGTTTTATCCATCCGCACTTTGACATATATTTGTAAAAGAAAAAATTACATCAGAACGTTGTGTTAGAATTCGATTATTATTATCGAAGATTCGAATAACTCGGCTTTTTACTCATGAGAGTAACACATTATTTCGGCTGGTACTCGTAATTTAGTGAACCGGCTCAAAGAGGAGAGCATTACTCATTGCGAGCCCTAACATAACCCTTATATATTTTATTGTTAGTAGTAGCAGGGCATACTGCGTTTCGCAGTCATTTGGGCAGCCCGTCTGGCGGCGGTAACCACCCTCTTACAGAAGACCCCGTGAAATAACAGCACGTGTGCTGTTGAGTTTTGGTGAGCGAGTAAGGGATACCAGAGCCCATTTCCCTATCCCTTATCCTTAATCCTACTATTGTCGGCAGCGCCTTGCAGCAGCTTTGGCGTTGCTTGTGTCATAGGCGACGATAGCCACCTGCCATCAAGTGGACCGTCAGCCTGTCTTCCGATCTTAACCCTTAAGTTATCACCACACCAGATTTTCATTCTTAAACACTATCTTCCTCAGGAAATCCATTTACAGATTTCCTACCGCTGACTAGGCGGTAGGGGTATGTGGGGATCACCAGTGCTCCATGCTATGCTAGGTCATAGCGGCACTGGCACTACCCACTAAAACTCCCCGGTGTCTCCTTGCCCTTCGAGAGAGATGGACCTGGCTCTGCCGTGGCAACAACTCCGATCCGAGATTTTGACGCCTTAGGTACCAACACTCAAAGGTCAGTCTGACCAACTGCGAAACATGTTACGCTCTATTTTCTCTATATCTTTTATGGACTCGAAACAGAACAAACTTTGTAAAGAATGAATGACAATGACGTGACGAACGCACACTGACAACGCGTGACACAATTAGCGACCTTGTCGCAGAGGATACATGCAACATTACGCGATTCGTGTACTCTCATCATAAATACAGACAGTATTAATAATGCACAATAGAGCTTGAAACATTGTTAGCAAGGTCGTTAACGTGAGAACTTCCCTATTAGGTACTATAAATTATTTCGTCAAAGGATAACTCAATTGACTCATGAGACATATTCGTCCAGCCATCTCCGACGAACGAATTACAATAAAAAGGTTAATATATCTTATAATGATATCTATCTCATATAGATACGTCGTTATAGGTACGCTCGTATTATTTTCTAAATCCGTGGGTAAATATTGGACTGGTTTCATATTAAAATTATAATTTTTTTAATACCATTGCAGTATTTGAAAAATTGCAGAATTGAATGCATTTGCAAATTGAAAAAACTGCAATATTCACTAGTTAAATATATATTATGCAACTTGAACATAGCCTATATTAGCCACAGTGCATCTTCAAAAAATATTTATTTTGTATTGATAAAATACGAATAAATTGAATTCTTAATGCTCCGAAATTGTGTTACGTACCGTAAGCGAATAAGGGATGCGAGATCCTGAGATAATAAGGATGGAGCCTCTATTTCCATCCTTATTTCTTCTTTTTAATAATTATAACAAGGTCTGAAGCGCATCACAACCCCTATTGCGTTGCTTTTCTACTATCACTTTGAGCGTCAGCTTGTCAGCTTAACACAAAAAAGGTCTACGCAAAGCTATAGCCATAACAGTAGTAGCTATCAATTGATTTCCGTAATGTTATATTTTATTATTTATTAAAGTGAACGGAAGTAGGATGGAGTGTTGGTGCGTGGGCGCAGTTCGGAGTGCGAATAATAGTGCGCACGCGCAACACAAACGCCACGCTGACAATCGCCATTGTGGAGCCCCGTGCTCGGAATTGATGCGCGAACAATTCAACTAAAGAGTACATATTGACACTAACTAGTGACGGATGGCTTCACAAGAAGCGTTCATTTAATATGTCGATAACTCCCTGTTAAGAGCGCTTAACAGTCCCAAGTTAAAATATTCGTGAGCGTATCATATAAGAGAGACACTAGTATTTTATAATAAAATTGATTTATTTTCTTATATATTAAAGCATTGAAATTTCATGTACACTTATTGTTTTTTTCAAATAACGATCTCAATTTGTAGAAATAGCACAAAATATAAAATACAAATAGTATCATTTCATTATTTTTTTTAACGATATTGTTGGATATTTAAATTATAAATATCGATTGCAACAAATAAAAGAAAAATTTTATAATTGATATATTTTTCAAAACACATTTCTAAGGTAATAGATGACAAATAGTGACGATAGTAAAATTTTGAAAAATACGAGTCGCTAAAAACAGGTTTTCAAATACATAAAAATAAGTTTTAATTTATAATTACTGTTCCATTTTTGTTTTGTTTGTATTATACTTACGTTACGTGAATCACAATTAGAATTCGTGTTAAACGACGTGCGCAGCGTTGAAACTGTTAAACCCTTTTCAGATTTAAAATTCAGTCGATTGCTATTTTCCAATATTCCGATATAAAAAACTACACAACTGTTTCAAAAGCATATTTAAATTTACTACTGGTGTTATTAATTTCATACATTATGGCACTATTTCGCTCAAACTAAACAAATAAATTGTAATATGTAAACCACATTACAAATACTCAACCCACTTAATCGATTATAAAGACTAACTTTTAAAAGTTATCCTTTATAATCATTCATTTCAGATAAATGTTCTGTACACTTACATCTACTTACATCCACAATGTGTAAAACAACAATGCAATAGTCCCAACAAATAGGCTTCCTACCCTCATTTGAGCTAAATAGTCACGACTTCAACCCGGAGCCTACCCAATATGTATAAAATAACATAGAAATTACACACAGTCGCACGACTAATAGTAAATAAACTTTTACAAGCATTTCTTCACACATACTCATAATACCTCATAATTCATGAATGAACAATAATTCAATAATAATTCGTAGTCATCAATTGGACAAACCATTTGGCGGCAGTAAAGGTGAAAAACCAGCATGATGTGTTGTGTTTCGTTGAGTGAACAAGGCATACCAGAGCCCATTTCTCTAACCTTTCCTAATGCCTTATCTTTAATCCCATTATGGTCTCTTTCAATGAAATTTTTTCAATGAAAAAAAAAAACATCAAGTGTATATGTGTATATTTTATTTAATAGTGTGGTATGTATTTTTTTTTTTATCGAGGAGAAATCATTTTACAGATTTCCTACCGCTGGCTAGGCGGTAGGGGTATGTGGGGGTCGCCCAGCACCTGATCATGGCGGCACTTGGAATACCCACTAAAACTCCCCGGTGCCTCCTTGCCCTTTGAGCGGGGTGGGCTCTGCCGAGGCAACAACTCCGATCCACCCCAGGGCAGCCTAGCCATTGCTGACTAGGCTAACTCCAATCTCCGAGGCAATCTCCAGACGGGGGGGGGGGACCTTGTGCAAGCTGGACGTCCTACGCTGTGCTTGACGGTTCATGGCCTCCATTTGAGAACCTTCCGGCCCCAGCGGCCGTTGGCTCTCTGTACTATGTGTTCTGCCCACTGCTACTTCAACTTATTAATCCGCCTGGTTATGTCGGTAACATTCGTTCGTCTACGCATATCCTCATTCTCGATTCGATCTCGCAGCGTAACCCCGATCATATAGCCTTACGAAAGACACTCAACGAAAGACTACGTTTTCGCGTCACATGTCATCACTGGCAACACACATTGGTCGAAAACTTTTGTTTTAAAACACTGAGAAATTTTGGACGAGAAGATGTCTCCAAGCTTTCCGAACGCTACCCAACCGAGTTTGATTCGACGATTGACCTCCTCGAAATTGGCTCTATCTAAATGGACTGTATTTATTCGTTAAAAAAAGGCGTGTTACCTGTGTAATATGTATCAATTGACTTCATAGTTCTCCTACAGATTTCTTCGTGTGAATTCATGAGATAGTAGGTACCACAAGTATAGCCATTTCTAAAGCACGCTTACTTCAGTGAAAATATACCTTATAGAATGTGTTAGTGATCCATTACTATACTCTCTTCGTGTTGTGCTAAAGGGCGATTACTAAACTCACGCATCGATATTTGCACGCAAGCTTCGTGACTGACACAGGATAACTAAAAGCGTACTTGAAATTATTCAAACATGCAGTTCTTTATACTTGAGCGACATTACAAGATTATCACACATATTTTAACATATATTTATGTGGACAATGTTCATATAACGTTATAAATTATTTAAAATTATTTAAAAACTTTAAATTTAAATTATGAAACTTTAAATTATGAAATTATTTAAAAACCCCCGTGATTATGACACATTCTCCCTATTAAGATTCAGATGTAAGAAATAATTGATCGTGATTATAAAACATTTACCACATCTGTGGAGTCCTCGTTAGATACCAATATTAGGAATTTTTGGCGCTTCATAAATGGAAAAAAGGTTTCGCAATCTCTTCCACAATCTATGAAATATAGAAACCTGATCTCTTCTGATCGAAAGGAAATTTGCAATATGTTCTCTAATTATTTTTCTTCTGTCTTTGAACAATCACTCTCTCTGCCTCCCACCGATCATAATTATTTATTACAAAATCAAAACAATATTACATTATGTATGGTAAAAATCACTCAAGTAGATATTGTAACCAAAATCTCTAAATTAGATACTAATAAGGGTGCAGGACCCGATGGCTTACCCCCACTATTAATTAAAAGATGCGGTAAAGAACTGAGCATACCATTACATACTTTATAATAAATCTCTTCAAGCCGGAGTCTTTCCGTCAGAATGGAAGATAGCTCATATTGTTCCTATATTCAAGACTGGTGACCGTTCTAAATGCGAGAACTACCGGCCCATTAGTATACTCTCTTGTTTGGTTAAACTATTTGAATCCTTAATTTATGACTCTCTCTATCATCACATTGAACGGATCCGAAACAGATCCACAATATCTAACCTATTAGAATATAAGCACTTTCAATGTAGTGCCTTTGCAAAAAAGGGACAAGTCGATGCCATCTACACTGATTTCTCAAAAGCCTTCGACAGGGTTAACCATGAAATCCTATGTAAAAAATTGGCAACATATTATGGCATTCATGGTAGTTTACTGCGTTGGATCGAGTCATACCTTTGCAGACGAAGTCAACTTGTGACTATTAAGGGCTTTGTTTCGTTACCTGTAGAGACTGCCACAGGTGTGCCACACGGTTCACACCTGGGTCCCCTATTTTTTATTATTTTCATCAACGACCTAATAGGGCGAGTATGTTGCTCTTGTCTATTATATGCTGATGATTTAAAACTATATTCTGTTATAAATAGTCCTACTGACGCATATTTGCTCCAGTTGGACCTAAAACGTGTCGATCGTTGGTGTATAGAAAACAGAATGCTTCTGAATGTTGAAAAGTGCTTTACTATTTCTTTTTCTAAGAAAGCCCACAAAATCCTATATAACTACAAACTTAAAGGACATAATTAAAAAAAAAATTAGTAGTAAGGGATCTAGGCGTTCTATTCGATGATAAATTAATTTTCCGTGACCATTATGATAGTATAATCAGTAGAAGTACTCAAATATTGGGTTTTTTGACTAGAACTACTAAAGATTTTAAGAACCCTAAAACATTTTTATATTTATACAATACGTTAGTCCGCAGTATTCTTGAATATAATTCTTGCGTTTGGTCCCCTTATTACGCGATTCATTGTGATCGTATAGAAAAAGTGCAGAGAAAGTGTTTGAACATACTTAGTTACAGATATGGTTTTCACCGTAGCATTCCTTCGTATCGAAATAGGCTTACAAAATTCAATATGGTAACACTCGAGGACCGCTGTAATTATTATAGTCTCGTGTGTCTTTTCAAAATAATTCATGCCTACATAGACTCGCCGTATCTTCTATCGCTTATTAATTTTAATATAAAACCTAGAACCCGAAATCCTTTGCCTTACAAGTACACATTAATAATACCTCATTTTATAACCCCTCGTCAGGATGTGTCGACAGTACAACGACACTAAGCACAGCAGTAAAGTGGATATATTTGTAAATAGCTTAAATAAATTCAAAAAGAACATCATGGCCACCACAATAGCGTGTCATTAGAAAAATAAGATTTTGTGTCTTAATTAATCTTAATTCATAATATTTCATTGCACTATGTATATTGCAATACATTTATTTTATTGTAGCCTTGTAGAGACGTGCTTTCATCTTAAAGTAACTTTTTATAAAATACAGCTAAGCTTGTCTTTGGATGAAAGCGCGTCTCTCTTCTGTTATTTCAACTGTAACACTGTTTGATTTGGACGTGCTGTGTGCACATGTTTTGGGTTGCTGTCTAGTACATCTTAATGAATAATTCTTTTTACAATTAATCTTCATCGACAGCATCCTGTTTTGTGTACCTCATATATAAATAAATAAATAAATATAGTTAAAAAAGGGGAAGATTTGATATTTATTAACTGCATTAATAATTCAGATTTCATTAACTGAACTGAACTGGCTATATTCTGCACTTCACTAAAATCAAAATCTCAAACCACGTAGTATCATTTATGAGTTAAGTATAGGATGTGAGATTGAAATATCCTGTTGTGATACCACTGCTTTTGCTTCCAGAAAGTGCTCATATACAATAACATATTAAAATTAAAATAATATGTTCCGAACAATTTCTTTTAATAAATAGGTAACTCTCTAATGAGTTACCTATTTATTCTCAAACTCGGTAAAACTCATTACCGACTTGAGTTTTAAAACTTTTAGCAAGTTTAGGCTACAGCATTTTTTTATGTTAAAATCGGCAGACAGGCTGACGGTCCACTTGATGGTAGGTGGCTACCGTCGCCTATAACACAAGCAACGCCAAAGCTGCTGCAAGTGCGCTGCCGACTACAGTAGCATTGGGGGATAAGGGATTAGGGGGGGATAGGAAAATGGGCTCTGGCATCCCTTACTCACTCACCGAAACACAACAGTACACGTGCTGTTATTTCACGGTGGTCTTCTGTAAGGGGGTGGTTACTGTCGCCAAACGGGCTGCCCAAATGACTGCGAAACGCAGTGTGCCCTGCCACTACTTTCCAGATCTAGACCAGAGCAAAATTTGAAAAGTTCATTTTTCAAAGTTAACCTTGCCGGGAATTGAACCCTAGATCAGAGCGTTAAGGCAAGCACCCTAACCACTCATCCAACGGGCTCATTAAAACAAAATATATTCTTTATGAGTTTAGTGACCAACAGATCAAGACAAACTTAAGAATAAAGTTGAAGTTAACATCAATACGATTTAAGTTGGTTGAAATTTTAAAATAAGATGAAAACTTGAACTTACTGGATTTATAATACTGATTAATTGAGTTGATGATACTCACTACTCCCTCGTCATGCCTGTTAGATAGTCGAGTAAATTTTGCAAGTAGAGAAAGTCTTTCAGTATAAGTTTAAAAAAGTTATTACTTTAATAATCTGTAAATAGCCTCCAGATTATTGATTTCCAAGATTTTTAGTACAAAATTAAGTTTGTATGGAATCGTTAGACCGCGAAACCTACTCTCACTTAACGCGTTTTCTTTTTACGTGGAAATTTTCAAATATAAAATATACGTGCACATTTACAAAAAAATGAGTACCGCTGTATTTCTTGTATATGTGACTCCTTCGCCACGCCATTCTCTTGGTTAAATTGTTTGTGTCATACATATATTTCAAATTGAATGAATAAACATCAGGGGATTCGATCAATGTGAACTGTGCGTTCGAAATCGTGATGTTCGAACAAGTAGGTCGTAGGGCAGGTCGCGGTGACCTATCAGACGATATTCGGGCCGCCCACCCTCCATTTGACCCAGTTTACTCATCCAGAGATGTAAGTGACTCCTCTGAAACTTTCCAGTACAGGCATTACATATTTTTTAAATTAAATATACTGGCAAAATAAACATAAAATCTGAAGTTTTCGATGTTACTTTTTTATATATACACTAGCTGTGTGCGCGACTTCGTACGCGTTGAAAAATGAAAATATATGAGTTAGAACATCTTTATCGCTGTGACGACGCCGTGGCGCCTCCACTGTTGACGGCAGTGGCGTCAAATTTTTTATATTTTCCAGCATTTTTATCCAAGTAATAAACTAACTGTGTGCCAAATTTCATCGAAATCCGTTCAAGAGTTTTTGCGTTATTGAGGAACAAACATCCAATCATACAACAAAATTTCATATTTTTAATATTAGTAAGAATAGGAATTAGGATAAGGATTACCAACCTTCGAAGTACAATATTTTGTATCCTCAACATTCATTAGCCTCTGTCGTGTATATTTTAAAGTTAAGTAGATGTCACTCTTTAACAAAAAAAAAAAAAAAAAAAAAAAAAAAAAAAAAAAAAAAAAAAACTATTCTTTTTTTTTTTTTTTTAATGTTATGTCGACAGATAGGCTGACGGTCCACTTGATGGTAGGTGGTAGGTGGTTCATTTGATAATAAAACCACAAACAAAACCGGGAGTTGCAATAGCGCTGCTACTCCGATACGATAAGGACTAAGTAATAAGGTTGCGATAGATAAAAGCTCTGACATCTCTTACATACAGAAACACAAGACTATAGACAGTTATTTCACAGTTTATGACTGCCGATGGAAAGCAGTGAGCCCAGCTACTACTAAAATCTAATCTCTTTTGATTGAACTCGCAATAAAAATGTCAATGTTCCTTAAGAACATAATCGTTTTCGAAAGTTCCATTTCATGAATGTATTTATATATGTATGTATAATAAAGTCGCTTTTCGCCTCTTTTTCTCCGCTAACTTCGTCTAAACCCCACGCTTAATGAAGATTTGTGTATATAATTTGCAGAAAAAATGCATCCGTGGGAAGCCGGGGCGGATTTTCTATCTATAAAATAGTCTCCTCAGTCGTATACTTCTTCACTCCTGACGGTGCGGTCGTGGTCATTGAATGTATGACATTGGTCGCGGCCTCTGTGAATGCGAGTCTTCTCCATCTCTCTCCATTAGAGCACTCACTATAGCTAATAGATAATCGTATCTTTCCGTGAAAAGAATTGTAACTGGGTCATGTCCGGATTACAAAGCTCCACATGTACTAATCTCTTAGCTAACAATTTAATGGAAATGTGCATATGAAAATAATATTCATGATTAATAATAATATAGCTATTTAAGAAATGAATCCCTCATTTAATGTTGGTCCCATAAAATGTTTAAGTACTCAAACCAAGAAAATAGACATGGTAAAGATATGTTAACGTGATTCAATCATTCTTCTATTGAATTGAAAATTCTGTAATTATTGTAATTCTGTAATTTATGTACAAAATTCTGTATTGTAACTGAAAATTTATTGAAATTTTTAAATAATAATATATGTACTTTTAAATTTTTATACATATTTATTTTCTTATACATATTAATTTTATTTATCTATATCTATATCTAAATACGAGTACATATTATTGTAAAATGTTGTTTGTTTTTAAGTTGTCTGTTTATCTGCTAACTTGTTCTAAACCACCCAGCGGATTTATATATAATTTTCAAAATTTAGCGATAAACGAGGCAAGTTTGGGTATATAATTTGCAGAAAAAATTGCATCCGTGCGAAGCCGAGTGCGGGTCGTTAGTTTATTTAAAATTTAAAATAAATTAAGATTGACAGTAATAAATATACTTCATTATCATTTGATTATATACTTTTATTATTTTATGTCTTCCTTTTTAATGTGAGCATTGATGAGAAAGTCGATGGTACATTGTAGGTGGTAGCAGGTCTAAAGGCAACAATCAGGAGGTCTATGATTTTATGTTGGAGAGATCTTTTGTCTTTCGCCACCTCATTTTGTACATTTTTTTATTGTTCAGTTCTGAATGTATACCTACCTATTAAGTAAACTATGGATATTTTACTACTATTTTTAAAAGTACTAGATAAATTCGCCACTAATTCATTTAAATATACTAATCATTGGTGCTAGAGAAAAATGAGTTATAGTATCAACATTATCAGTACCTTATACGAAAAAAACAGGCCTGCCTTGCCTGTTTTTTTCGTAAAAAAAAATGCATTGAAAACAGCATTGTACTATTTTATATGCTGAAAACAAGTGTTTTGGCTAATGAGTTATAAGCAATTATAATAACTCGACAAAGTATGTGAAAGTATCTGTTAACATATACATGGACAAGTTTTAAATAGCCGATATTCGTGAGGCGAGAGTGGGGGCTCACTAGATGATAGGGTTGGCAAATACAGTGTTTTAAACATGTAAATTCACGGCTAGTGTTCTTGTGTGATCATTGTTGCATTTTTAGGGTTCCGTACGTCCGAATAAAAAAACGGAACCCTTATAGGATAACTCGTGTGTCCATCTGTCCGACCATCCCCCCCCCCCCTTATCTCCGATACTACTGAAACTAAAATTTTGAAAAAAATACAGAAATTAGTTTTCTACTTATAGATTATAGGAAAACTTATAAGAAGTTCATGATTTTAAAATAACATGGTAAATCAGTCAATATTGTGCGGATAGGTAACATCGTACAGAACCCTCTTCGCAGAAGTTCAACTCGCACTTGTCCCGTTTTTATATAAGAAAACGTCATATAAGTTTTAAAAATAATAGCAATAGTCTAAATAAACTCTGTAATACTGCTTGGAACAAGATTTGCTTTTCAAACTTATTTCAAACAGTATTACAGGTTACATAATGTCGAGAAATTGATTTAATTTTTTCGCGAACCCAATTTAAGTCAATACTTTTTCCTTTAATAGGTTTTAGTTTCCTAAAACCTATTAAAGTTAATTTTCTTGATGTGACAACCCTAACAGTGTTGCACGACATGCCGCGTCGCGCCGCATACATAACGCATGAACCGTCTTGCTCATCCGTATTCAAGGGCGCTTGGATCGGTTGCAGCCGCGCTTGCAGCGCTTCAGAGCGATCACAATGCATGCAGTGACGTCACTTACCATTAATACCAACTTAATGTTTTTGGTGTGATTTTTTCACAATTTAGTGGTTTTTTTATATATAAATAAATAAATATATATGCATGTGCAGATAATCTGCAACTTTTAATTCAGCGGCTTTTAATTTTGCAGGATTGAATAATTTTACCGACTTATAGGAAAATAAACAGAACTACCAATTGAATTTCGCCTCGCAATAGGTTCAGCCGTCGAACAAAAAAAAACGAAAAAAAAATTTCAAGACGTTGTTTTGTTTAGCGCAAATACAATATCAGCTTTCATTTCGCAATCGCTGGGAAAAAATTTAATTGCTACATTTTTTCGTTTCTCGTGTTTTCATTTATCCAATTTTAAAGAGTTTTAGAGGAGTTAATAGACCCTCCTATTTCCTATCGAATATAGGTAATCCTATACTTTTCCTTATAGAAAAGTATATTTAGAATCTAAAGTAGTATCTTATTAAGTTGCTCATCATAATTCAATTATTTAATACAGAGATCTCTCCTATAGTAGAAATTTAGCTTACAAATAAAAGCAAAAAGCGCTTACGAAGAAGCTATAGGTATATCCAATCGAGATACGTTCCTATAGGCCTGTTCAGAGTTGCGTTAATTTTAATTTAATAAAGATTAGGGAATAAGTTGGTAATTATATCGAGTGACATATTTATCTCGGACCAAAATTATTTAAATACTCCTTTCAATTTTAGTACTCTAAGGTTACTTATATATTGAGCCTACTAATGAAAAAACAAATATCGATGATTGAAATTCGTCTCATTGTTTTTCAAAGGACTCTCCATGATGATCGAAACACTTTTGCATGCGTTGAACACAATTTTCTGAGCACTTTTTCCACTCCGATTGAGATACATGTAAAACGTGGTATTTGAAGGTTTTAGCAGGTTATTCTGCTGACGAAAATCGTTATCCACGCATTTTATGCGGGGTGCAAAGGCTCTCATTTTGTTATCATAAAGAAGGATTCGCCTCCGTTTCGGATTTTTCCGGATTTAAGACTTCTGACAAACAAAAACTCATGTACCACTCAAAATTAATTGACGTATGATTCTCCAACGACATTGAAGCAATCATTCGCTTCGATGTGCTTTTTCCGCGAACAACTTTTGTTGGTTTTCGCTTGTTTTGGAACCCATACAGGAACCATACAGTCGCTGTTTTATTTCAGGCTCATATGCATAGATTAGCTATGTTATACATAGCTTTTGATGCACCTCGATTGATTTTTTTCAACGTTTCCTTGCATCAATCGCCTCGAGCTTTTTTTTGAACGTTTATCAAATTATGTGGAACCCAACGAGAACAAATCTTTCTTACGGACATGCAACAGATGCAAGAGATGCCTCTATCTCGCAATATGTCACATGTCGGTCGATGTTTTCTGGCACAACAATTGATTTTGGATGACCTTCTTTGGGCATATCCTGGAGGTGAGGCCCACCACGATAAAGCTTATTATACCAACGTTTTACAGTGGCATAGGATGGAGCTTCATTTAAAAAAAAATAAGTGAGTTGATTGAATCACTCTTGTCCATAATCACTCTTGTCCATAATCACTTTTGTCGTGGATTATTAAATCCACGACAAAAGTCGTAAAAAATCATAACACGAAAATTTTCATGAGATAATTCCATTTTCTGGCTGAGATATTTTTTTTTCAAGTCACTGGAAACAACATAAATCGCGTTCAATTAATAAATGTTATAATTGAAGTTATATTTAAAAAAAAGTCAAACTTTTCAATAAAAATGCCAGATAAAAACTTTTCAATACATGTAACGTACTCGGCTTCGCCTCGTCTTTCAGTAACAAGACGAGCAATTACTCGGCCGATAATTGCTCTATTTCCGGTCTCATCAGTACTATTCTCAAAATATTCAAACAAAAATGTTGTATTCTTTGCGAAAGCATTAAAGAATTGTCAGTATAACACAAAAAATAGTAATGTGCTTTGTTTGAAAATTAAAATTACTCGTAATTGTTCTTAATTGTTACTTAAAATTAAGTAAGCAGTATTTCTGCAGGATTATGTAACGAATTTAATATTTCCAAGTTTATTAAACTGTCAAAGCCATAAAACAGATTATTAAGTTTATTTAAGTTCATCATTATTAAGTTGATTAATTTTCGCTTAAAGTTGTGTCGAAGGTGTCGCTGGGCGCTTAATTAATTTGCAAGATTTGAACGAAATAAGAAATCGTAAAATTTCGTGCTTACTTTACATTCTTTAATTTAGTTCTTTAACTGAATATATAAATACTGATTCATATTTTTATTTAATCTTTCTATGAAAAATCAAAATCAAAATTTTATTTATCAATTAGGTTTCTACAAGAAACTCCTATGATCGTCATTTAAAACCAGTTAAATTTACCAGGGTTTCGGAAAAAAAAGCCAAGAAGACGATCCTGAGAAGAAACCCCGAAAGAAACTCAAGATACTTTTGTCATCTTTAAAATATAAAATTACAACAATTAGATACACTTTAGTAATACTTAAATCAAAGTACGTATACAATACTAAACATAGTATGATCTCCGAATCCAGGCTTTAATTCCAGGCTTCATTGTCGCTTAAATATTCAGTGACCTTTTATAGCCTTTCAAGAGGAGTTTGGTTTTAATGACTCTGATCATCTCAGGCAGTTTATTCCGTATACACTGACCCATAAAAGAATTACTTATCTAGTGGAGTCGCGTCTTATGTAAATCTTAACTAGTAGCTATATTGTGTACATCACATTTTTTATTAAATTGACTAATATTTTTATCTTCTGTTTGGTTTTCTTTTATAAAGTACATAAATATTTTTCAAGGAGATTCCTTGGCGTTTTATTTTCCCTCCAATATACGTGTCACGAACAAAGACTGTTGTGCAAAGAACACTTTCTAAAGTCCTCGAATGTTACGGCACCTTCACTGTTGTCAGTAATGCGTCCCACAATAGCGATCTACTATATTCACATGGGACTTGATACAATGCGAATTCTAGTGTAAGACTGGCGAAGGTATACATTCAGTGGCTATTCACTGATCTCCGTTGGGAGTGTTGAGCTGTTTACAGCATCAATGTCTAGCTATTGCTCGCTCTCGTATTGTCGGAGGAACTCTACGATAACACCTATTATTACGTATAAAATAAATTACACAATAATTTCTTGTTTCAGGTAAGCCAATGGACACTTTACTGTTCGTATTGAGGTAAGCATGTTAGAAGAGAAGAAATGAAAGGTTTAGTGAGGCTTAAAATATATGGAGTTCATTTCACAAATTGACTCCATGCAGATATAAATATAGGTGTATTGAAATCAAGATATAATAAAAACTAGCTGAACCCGCAAATACCGTACGCGTAGTATACAATAGTATTCATAACTTTTTTGTTTGTAAATCGATTCGAATGAAGCAAACACTAAATGTTATGGGAGGCTTGCTGCAATACATCAGTGAAAACCGCATTCAAATCGGTTAAGCCGTTTCTAAGATTAACTTGCACAAACGCACTGACAAACAGACTATAATTCTAAAAACTATTTTTTTACCCCGGTAACATAAGTACAGACAGTTTAATGTACAGACCGGGCTTGTTTAAGATTTTATTATTTATATAGATAATAATCTGATTACATAAATTGATTTTATTATATGTCCATGTCCTATATCCACCTGGAATAATATATGTACATGGCCAACAATAAATGAATTTTTCAAATAGCTGCAGTGACATAAACAAACTTACATAATCCGCGCTCTTTCTACCTCTCTTTGTAGTAGGTATTGATATGTATATTATATATACTATAATATTATAACGAGGTAAAGGTCGTATGTTTGTTTGTATGTAGAATGTAATGTGATCTTCGAAACTACTCATTCGATTGAAAAAAATCCTTTCACCAATAATTAGAAAAGGGCTTTTCCGTGGTAGTCGAAATTGCAAAGTAAATCGACGAAAAAACGGTCGAACGCAAACGTTTCTTTCGAACGCTGCTGCTTTAACGCTGAGAGATGATTGATTTCTATAGAAAAGTTATAGAACTTGATAATTACTACAAAAAGTCAGGGTCAGTATATATTTATATATAAAAAAAAACACTTTTTTTGTACTAAAAAATAATTAAAACCGTTAGGTGATGTTTAAATTAAATAATTAATATTACCCAATTATCAACAAAAATATGAATCCTTATCCAAATCAGAAAGTTTATCGTCACAAGTATTTAATAGGTTACACGCGATTTTTGCTTTTTACTGCATATGTTTTGGACGTATGGTTAAAGATATAATACGATATAATAAGTAAAGTCAAGACGCATACGCTACGACTGCGACGTAGGTAATAGATTTTTACTGATACAACTAAATGGTAATGAAATAGTTTTCTAACGAAAATTTATAAGATCTAAAGCGATATCATCACGTTTATAAAGGTTGGATAAAATTACATTTCGCTTAACGATCCATCTAAAAATTGATCTAAAAAAATGAATTAAATCCTGAAAATAATTTTGAAGATTTCAGGTTTAGGCTAGTCACTATGCCTAATTTATTTTAAAAAAAACTGGTTTCATAAAATCAAGACAGATTTAATTAGGACGTCTTCGTTATAATCGTTCGACTGCTTAAAATTTTCTTCTAAAGTTACAAGTTTATTAAATTCTAATTTGTTTCATTAAAGGGTCTATTGACTCAGTGACGCTCTGACTCAAAAATCATTACGAAAACTTTCTGAAGTAGTGAGTCGAAATTGGAATATTTATCGCGTGACGTTGAAAAGGGTAAAAATGGAAACTCAAATGATTCAAATGAAATTCGTAACAAACCGATTCTATTCAATTTCAATAGTTCGTGTTCACAAATAGCAGTCGGAGGAGTAAAATGTATTCTTCGTCGCTCTTTGCAGAAAGAGTAGTTAGTGAGATCGCAATGTAAGATCGATCCAGAACCTCTTTAAGAATTGGTTTAGTAATCTAAAATATACTTAGTCCAGCCATAAGTTCTGTTACAAATGAAAATGCATTTTTTTTGTGAAGTAATGTAATATTAATAAAACTTATATATACATATGTATTGATTGAAGTCTCAGCAAGAAAAATAAAAAATAATTTTATTAAAAATGGCCGCCTTTAGCTTTAATCTGTTTGGCCACGAAGCTATGGATTTACGCACTGTTTTCAAGAGAAATTTAGCCACTGCTTGCTCCAGAGATTTCTTAAGAGACTCAAATGTCGGCGTTTGGAACATCAAAACATACAAACTTACCGCGTTTGGATGAAATTTGGCATAGAGATGATTTATTATAGGGAACTGGAAAAATGTTCCCGAGGGATCATTTAAAAATATAAAAATTTCCTCACGAGTGGCGGCGCCACTGTCGTCACAGCAATAAAGATGTCAGGCGTTATAACTCATTTTTCGACACGTACAAAGTCGCGGGCACGGCTTTGTGTCACTGTGTTTGTACTTATTTTAAGTCCGCTGTCTAAAAGTATGTGATAAAAGATGAATAGATATTAATATGCATTTCATGTTTTGTTTTTTATGTGAAAGTTGTCAAGCGGCTAACGACCCACTTGATGGTAGGTGCTTCAAGTGCGTTCAAATGCGATCATTATAGGATTAAGGATAAAGGATTAAGAATAGTTAGGGAAATGGGCTCTGGCATCCCCTCACTTACTCACTTAAACACAATAACACACACATGCTATTTTTTCACGGTAGTGGTTGCTGCCGCCAGACGGGCTGCCCAATGACTGCAATGCGAAACGGAGTGTCACTATGTAATGAAATAAAAGAGAGAATCCGCTTTAGTGGCGTTTATTGTAGAACTAAACACCTGAATAGCAAAGTAGAAAGTATACATATTTTATACTCGTATATATAACAAGATCAGAGAATAAAAAAAAGACACAAGAACTTTTTTTACTAGAATTTAAGTTAAAGATATTACATATAAGTTAAGATTTGCATAAGATAAGATATAAGTTAAGATTTAAGTTAAGATTTACATATATAATAATATTAGGCATTAAGGTTGGCAATGTGGTGAAGGTATCTTCATGAATATGGTAGATAAATTTATGGGATATTGCTTTCCTTTATTATGATTCACTTTCGTCCGGAACTTTTCACGATGCAATGATAGTCCTTGACTTCAAAGAATTATCATTAACAACCTAATCCAAATGCCATATAAATCCTTATAAAGATTTACAGTTTGACAAATAGCAAGATTGTTGGACGCCTGTCATTTAATAAATGTAAATAAACAAACCCTATGGTATGGAAATACTACAAATAATGTAACATCCGTAGTACCCATTTCAAGTTTATAAACTATTAACAAGGTTCCAGAGCTACATCAACACTGTGTTAACCTGTAGAATGTAATTAACTAAACACAATATATATTTTTCGCAAACACAACTGTTTATTTTTGTAACAAAATATTATCACTAAAAGGAAACATGAACAAAAACTCGCAATTCTAAACCGATAATATTGAGCCGTCCAGGTGACACTTTTCTGTCATCCTCTTTTCATAAACACCGTGCGCAATCTCCTACAACCAAAGCGTTCCGATCTAAAACGTTCATAGTCATTCGCTACAAACCTTACCATGATCTTATACTTTCATTATATGAAGGCAAGAAATAATGGATATGAACTACTTCACACTATTACCGCAAACACAGATTAGAATAATTAAAGGTATCTATTTCAAAATATACATGTGCAAGCTTGACAGTATACGAAATAAACAGAATTATAATTATCAATTAGCTAAACGCATTTAACATTATACATTCCTCTATGTATGTACAAGATATGTCTCCTAGCCTGCAATTCTATAACCTATTAGGCTCTAAGGAAAGAATAAGATACTAAATAATGGATATGAAAAGTTTTATAAAGTTTAATCTAATTTCCAGGAAGTTAAAAAAGATAAAATACCACTAAGCAGAGAAAGAGGAACAGGTGGAGAGGTGAAGAGTTAGACTACCAGCCTTAGTGTTAGTGCTTACATTTTAAATATTAGTTTTAAATTGATATAGGAATTTAACGTTTTGTGATCTTATACGTAACTTGCTCTTTAAAATTACTCCGACCATTTATTAAAATCATTACTGATAATGATGTCGTAAATCGTATTAGCGCGGGCGAAGCCACTAACACGCCTAGTAAGGAATAAAGAAATGTCGTTATGTACAGAGCATCCACGATCAGTGAAATCGCAGTAGAAAGTCATGCGGTTAACCGACAAACCGCCATCTTATTTAAAACAGACATTCTCCTAGTCGATTACTTGTGAACTCAGCTATCTTTGCAATTCATTTCTAATCTAATTATTAATACCAAATGTTGCCAATTGAACTCAAGGCGTGAACACGATAAAGAGGTAAGCAGTATTGATTCAACACAATAAAATAACTTCGTTGTATCCAAAGTACTTTGCGTTGTACCAACTTCGTTGGTAATTGTAAACTTATAAATGCGAAAGTAACCCTTGCCCTCAACTACTCAAAAAGACATAGGGTATACCTTTCATCCAGAAAAACTATTGTTCCAGAGGGATCATCTAAAAATAAAAAACTCAACGCCAATGTACAAACCCAAAGGTCGACATCCTCAACGACTTGCGGTCCTCACTGGAGCTCCTGAGAAGCGGGGGCAAATACGATCCATTGGCCCACGCTATCCGGGAGAACCTACACACGATCAGGATCGAAGGAAGATGCGTTAGGTTCTTCTTGGTAAGAGCCGGCCAGCTGGCTAAAGATGGGGCGCTCAAATTAAAATGCGCAGCAAATTAGACAAATACCCCCCCTATCGTACATAAAATGCAACACAAAGGAGCGAGGCTGTCGCCGAGTGGAGTCAATATACAGTAAAGGTGAGACGGCGGCGGGAGGAACAAAATGTTCTATTCCGAGCGACATACAGACAAATTAAGAAATTTAAACTGACATCACAACTAGTGCAGGTGATGACGGGACACGGAGGTTTCTCGCGCAGTATCTGCATAGGTTTAAATTAAAATTCAGCCCAGATTGCATGTGTGCGCCTGGGGTGCTGGAGACTGTGGATCACCTAGGTTTGCGCTCGAGTGCCCCAGATTTGCGCTCGCAAGACTCGGGTGGAACTTAAAAAATATAAAAAAATTAGAGAAAACCTCACTAAAAGATCTAATAACAGAGAAAGACAATGATAAATTTATTGAATTTTGCAAAAAGGTAGTAGAAATTGCGGCAAAGGAAAATGCGACAGCCTGAGGCGATCCTGGGAAGGCCGGCGTACAAACAAACAAAGATGAGAAAAGACGAGGGGAGAGGAAAAAGTCCTCTTACCCAACTAAATAATTATATTCAGAAATAAATAATAAGATACAATAAGGGTCTCCGATTATGTCGGAGGATGACTTAAACCCCCAATCAAAGTTCAAGTTATAGGAATTCGTATAATTATGTAATGAAGTTCTATTTTACACTTATCTAATTATATAATTCTTATTTTAATGTATATGTTTATCTTCGCCTGACAAAGATTGAATAAAAACATTTATAAAACATTATAAATGTGACATACATGTAAGTAAGTAGACTCAGTATAGGTGAGTATAAGTTTATGTAAATTTAATGAAATGCCGTGTTAATGAAAATTTTTTGCAAATAGCTACTGTGCATTTATTGATTTGAGGGATTGATTACTATTGATTTGAGAAGTTCAGTCCTCTAACAGTAAAAAGAAGTAGTAGCCTGCGTGTCCTAAAGTCTTCTAGGACGGAAGCTAAAGTCTTTCTAATGCTAGTGGAGTGTTAGCTTGGTAGACGCTTCCTCATTATCTTCTCACATTAAGGAGAGGTGTGTTGTGTATCTATGTTTAAGCTAACGTATTTACCTATAAACATACAATGTTATAAATAGAAGAATGACTTTTTTTCTGTTTGCACCGTGTGTAAATCTGTATATAAGTATGTTGAAAATTTGA
The DNA here is from genome assembly GCA_910589475.2 of Bembecia ichneumoniformis. NCBI lineage: Eukaryota > Metazoa > Arthropoda > Insecta > Lepidoptera > Sesiidae > Bembecia > Bembecia ichneumoniformis. The sequence continues at coordinate 14,026,567 of OU342524.1, read as the reverse complement.
CAATAGCTCTACAAATTCTATACTAAAGATAGATGACTAAGATAAAGATAGATTGACTAAAAATAGATGACGTTTCTAAAGTATTTAGAAATCGTAAAAGAGCCGCGTCTGTACTTAAATATTATTTAAAAAAAAACAATTGGTCAAATTGTCATCACTTTTACAATTGTTATCGATGTCAAAAAATAGTTTTTAGAATTTTTATCTGTTAGTCTGTGCCTTGTAGCAAGCTTCTCGTTACATTTGTTTCATTCCAATCATTTTACAAACAAAAAAGTTACGCGCTATACTAAATATCAAGCGTAGGTACGAAGTGGCGGGCTCAGCTACGGGTAGTATATAAAATAAATAGTTAGAAATATCCGAATTGATTGTTATAAACTTCGATGTTTACCCCTTACTTCGATGTTCAAATACTTTATAGGCTTATTCTATAAAGTAAATGACTAAAGTAAATTTAGCGTGAAATACTTTTGAAGGCGACTAATAAGTACCTACTTGTCCATTGTTAGTTGTTCGCGCTTCATCGCGCCGCGCCGTCAGAGGGCGCGGCGAACTCATTTGTAATTGGCGAGCGACGCACCCTTCAATAATTCTATAACACAAATGAGTTCTAAACACTATGTTAAATTAATTATGTTAAATCAGTGATTTAAAGGAGAACATATATGGATTTCTAAATACAATTAAATTGAGAAAATTCGTAAAAAGAAATCTTTATCTTCGTAAAATGAATCATATTTTTGTGAATTGGAGAAGCAATCTACTTTTTTGTTGTTTTTCTTATAACAACCTTAAATAGGTAACCTTTGTAAAACCTCTCAACTTTCTATAATCCTTTCAAGGAAACTTTTAACCTCTTAAAATCTTATTAGGAACAAAAATGTTGCATTTAGTATACATTTTTATGGAGAAAGCTAGATATGAATTTTTTTTAGTTATCAGCATACTTAAGAAATAATAACTTACACTAAAATGTTAGAAAAAAGTCTATAGAGGTTCATGTAATGCATCCTCCGTGATGTACTGGCATAATTTCGAATCTGTTTTGAATATTTGAAATCGAACGAGAAATTGACACGAAATGAAAAAGAAACAAGTGCAGAGAGACGACGACGAGCATAGACTATTATGTTATATACAGAGACGACGAGTATTGAGACGGAGACTGCGAGGATCGAGAGAGCAGACCACAGAACAGACTAGAGTAGTGAGCAGACAGAGGATTCAAGATTTCTCATCTTCATGTTGATGAGCAAAAGTCCCTGAAGATACGAAGAGAAACTCTCTGTTTTTAAATTATTATATATTTCTCATGTAACTAGCTTTTAAGCTGTAATGAGAATAAAGAAATATAAACCCTATTCAGAAATTGTAGCAGTGGTGACGAGAAGAGATAACGTAGCTTCCCGAAAGCAGCTACACCTAACTAAATTCTTCTGTCACCCTCTTTGTTAAAATTGTTTCTCCCTAACTGAATCGTTTGTCCCAAAAAAAGAAAGAAACTTTATTTATTTCCCAGAAAAAGAGCTTCTATAAAAATACAAAATTCATTTCTTTTAATAATAAAGTCGGATTTGTTTTTATTGGGCGATGCATTAGTTACAATTTACAAGTCAGTGTAAAGGATGTCGTACATTGAGCTACGGCCGCCAATGAGTAATGGCCCGTGCCCCGATGAGATCACTTTCAAATGGTGCTAATTCTAAACAGCCAACCCTGAGAGCTATTTCGTTTATTTCTGTGGTCGTTACACTTTGTTGCTTCGTTTCTAAGTCCAATTGCCAATGTACTTGGACTACATAATTCAACATAACTAAAGCCATTTATTGTTTTTCTATATAAATTTAAGCGACAAAAAAGAATTCAGATTGTTGAACAGTGTAATCTTTGAATCTATTTAATACATATACTTAATAAAATCGTAAACGAGCCGAGCGTACAAAACGTTAAATATGTATTTAAAAAAAATTGTACACGTTGTAACTTATGTTACCGAGGTCAAAAGAAATAGGTTTTAGAATTTTTGTCTGTTTGTCTGTGCGTTTGTGCACGCTAATCTCAGAAACGGTTTAACCGATTTGAATGCTGTTTTCACTGATGTATTGTGGCAAGCTTCCCGTAACATTTAGCGTTGTTTCATTCCAATGGGCTTACAAGCAAAAAAGTTACGCGCTGTACCGAATACCACGCGTACGTAGTTGCGGGCTCAGCTAGTAGTCAATAAAATTTGTAATGAATCAAAAAATAATTAAGTGTTAATATAGTTTCTAGATAATTATATTTTTTCTATTAATAATAATTAGTAACTAGAAAAAGAATCGTTTTAAATTCTTATTCTTTCTAATTTTAGACTACTTACGCCATCTACTGTAATACTTTCGAACTATATTGTATATATAAGTAGTGTCGCCATTGAAGGACAGATGGAGCTAGGTTACACACATAATATTGAATGAAGCGGCGGTAAATGAACGTTCTTGACTGCACGATTCGAGTTCAAGCATTCACAACAGCGTTGCCTTAGTACACCGTAATATCTGGAAAATACTTAAAAACCAAACCACACGTATTAATACGTTTTCCTATGACGTGATGGTTCATGGCAAATCATTATCAAGGGCATTGACCATCAACAAAATTAACTATGACGAGTGTATCCGAATTGTATTAGTAAACATTGAGCCTCAATGTGAGGTATTCTGTCTAAAGCTAAAGCGATAAGTTTTCCTGTTTGCGTTGGATGCGGCGTACTGTTTTCGAATTCGATAGATGGCGTTATAATCTACAAACATGACGAATTTTATTTTTAGTGATTATTACTTTAGTACGTAATCTTAGATTATTACTCTAGAAAAAAATTACTCGTTTTATTATGATGTTAAGAGTTAGACGGACTATGGTTTGTCTGAAAGAAAACTTTATCAAATTGGAAAGTATTTGGGACGTGAGTATTATCATAGATAAAATACTACTTTACTGGTTAAGTAGTATTTTATCTCTGGTATTATGTAGTGTGAGAACATATCAGCACTACTGATATTATTTTGTTAAAAAAGCCACTGACAACGGATTCAGTTATTTTTCTATGACGGTGCGTCCGAAAAATGCTGCCAGTTATAAACAATCATGGTCAGTTTTTGGATGTACCTACTTCAAGTTCAACTAACTGACCATGTGTGTCAACACTTTTACTACGCTAGTACTCTTTATTATACTGTGCTTTTACGGTGGACTTCTGTAAAATCAGGACCAATATTTTTGTAGGAAAAATTTCTCAATGCCCTCTCTAGCTGCCAACGATGGACGTGACTAAGTTTTGCTTACGAAATGTCTAACATTCTTGTAATTATAGATTTAGGATTTATTTTTCATCTGACCATTGGATATGGCAGTTTTAAAGTGCTTTTTTTTTATTTCCACTGTATTGGTGGACATTGAGTAGCAAGCCTAAAAAGATTTACTTAGTTGATTTTTTTCAAGTAATAAACCCAGTGAGAGGTCGGACAGCCGACAAGTTCGCATTTGAATGCGCTAAGCTTATGTAAATTCGGATTTTAAGGTTTATGTTTCCTCCTTGGCCATAATGGGAACATACAAAGGTCGTGTGTGATATCATTTCGTCAACAAAAATAAAGAAAACGAATACTCGCATGCAAATGAAGGGTTTCCTTGGCATCAAATTGTTTCTTCTTTTTAATTTTTGCGTCGTATCTTAAATCTCTACGGCTAAGATATATTGGTGTTGCGTGTTATTTTTTTAATTATTAATATAGTCTTGACGAAGAACATGTTCGACTATGACTGACTAAGTTTGTAGGTATGCGGTTTAACACAACAAGTGCGCTGCTTATAGTAAACAGAGCAATGTGAAAATACATCTATAGTTCATTTATATATGCACGCCTGGGCTATAATATGAAGAAAGTTTCCTATCGACTATTGTATTGGTCGTAAATAATCGAAATAAAAAAAAAAAAATCTACTTTTTTTGCGTTCGTCCGCGTTTCTATTGGCGTTCTATTGGCCCCAGGCCTAATTCCCGGTGACCTTACCTTCCCCAGGAATTTGGCCTTTAAATGCAAAAAGTTTTTTTAAATTTTTTAAACAAACAAACTCTTCAGCTTTATTATATTAGTGGGTGCTTCTCCCGTTTCGTGCAAATTGCCTTTAAAACTCAATAGTAATAAAAGTACATGGTTTTTGCTATTGACACCAATGAACGAATTTTCTATTTATATGTCAAGATAATGTCCCTGTAATAATAATAAGAGTAAAATTAACCTATTATTAATAAATGTCAAAAAACATATGCATATTTCATTCCACTCTGTATTTAATTCATAAAACTTATTTTTCCATAATATGCCATGACTTACTCTGTGAAGATGTAACTGTCTAAATTAATTATATCGAAGGATTATTCAATAGAAATCATAATAATTAAAAATTATTCGTTTTAGTCGCTCCTAAAAAAAACCTGGCTCTGTTATTATTTGGTACTCGAAAATTGTTCATTACCCGCGCCAGAATTATATCAAAAAAATTGAAGACACACCTACTTCAATGCACGGTACCTACCGCTGTGCGCGCTGCCTATTGGTCAGTAGTTCGCGATACATCTCGGAGAAATCACCTGTGCCGCACATGTAACAAAATAATTTCATTCCCATGTCTACGAAACAGCTTTGTCACGCATTAGTGTTCATCACATTCCACCGAGCCAAACGGTGAATACTTACATTCAATTTAAAAATCATATTTATTCTTATTTTGGTGTAAATTTGTATTGTCTTTCGGTCAGTTGATTTCAAAAATTCAGGGCCAAATACGTTACAAATTATTTTAAAAAAACATCTGATACTTCATTCCTCTCCTTTTCATTACCCTCTTTTCCTTCCAAATTTTATGTGGATGGTAATGATACACTGTGGATGGTAATGAAAGTTATTTTGAAATTAATGAAAGTATTTGGATTACTACAGGATGTTGATGGAGACAGAGTGAAGGAAATAAAAAAGAAGCTGCTCTTTGAAGAGTACGTCTCAAAAATCCTGAAGGAGGAGTATGAATCTCTTGCCAAACAAATAAAAGGCCTTTTGCAGACAAAATCTTAAAGAACAGGGACATGCTGAAATAACATTGGATTCTCAGTAAACTTCCATTTGCTTAGAGAACAAAGGTGCAGAAATCAAAAAGCCATAATTTCTTGCCTGATAAAATTCGTTACTTTTTAGAACATGATGCTAACAGTTCTCAAGCAGCTGGTAAAAAAGGATTCAAAAAACAGAATTGTGAAATTTACATGAAAAATTTTGTGAACATGAGTTCAAAGTAGGATATTCAACTTTTTGTCGGTATCGGCCTCTTGTATTAGGGCAACTATCGGGCTTTCTTGGATAGTTGCCCCTAATACAAGAAAGACATGTGGATGCAAATTATATACCAAATCTCTTAAACAAGCAAAAATTACCAATGAAGGTTCACAAAATGAACTCTTGAAAACTCTCTATTTGTTGCAATAAAACTGATGAGAATTGTTTACTGTTGTTTTGTATTATATTAATAGCCAAACGGGACTCGTCACAATACATTCGTTTTGTTCTATTAACAAGTGTACCCAACACGATGCAGCATCGATATGGAAACATTTAGAGACAGTATTGGACCTGGCTAAAGAGCACGTACCCGTCGTAAGAGTGATCCATTTCTTGTCTGACTCACCCACAAGTCAATATCATGGAATTATGGAGAAGCAGGTCATGTAAATGGAACTCCAGATGGAATAGGTGCTACTGTAAAAAGAGCAGCCGATGACTTTGTGAAGTATGGCGGAGACGTTGGATCTTTTGATGATTTTGTTAAAGTCGTAACTGAAAATACCGAAAACGTCAAAATTAAGGTTGTGGAGGAATAAAAAATCTTAAAAATGAAGTTTCTCAGTAATATTCCATCTTTCAAAGGAACCATGAATGTGCATTAGGTAAAGAAAACATTCTTATTTGTTAATGTTGATATGTTTTGCTACGATACTTACCCAATTTTTTTACAGGTAATTTGGTTTTTTCTCGGCCCAATACTGTTTCCCTGCGAAAACTCAGCTGTTTCATTTGCCGGAACAGTTACGTATCTTGATTTCATAAAAGAAATTTAGGAGATTTGAATTTGATGGCGAGACTTGTCAGCCAAATCAAGATAATCATGAAACTCCTGACCACCGGGTACATCTATATCCAATATTCTATGTTCACAACATGCTGTTGTCAGTGATGAGATGAACCACACCGTAATTAAGGATTCGGCTGGTGTAATAAACTGCACAAGTGCAGATTTTGAACTACCTACATTTGAGACTCCTCTCACTTAAATAATGACTCTCCAACTATTCAAAATAATATTACTAATATCGATGATTCTGGTATTTTGAATGAAATCGACGACCAAGCATTTCTAAGGGACAGCAAAAGTTCTTCACCATTACCAAATAATAACAAAGCAACAGACATAACAAAATCATCAAAAGTTAAAATCTTGTCTAATGTCCCCTTTGATTGGCAACGTTATAGTTTCTATAACTAAAAGTATAGAGCATTTTATCAACACGACCAGGAAGAATACAAGAAATTTATATGTACCACGTCTAATGAACCGAAAAATGAAACTGAGAAACCAATTGTGATGGATATTGACAGCACAGGTGATGTTGTTGATGAAAATGTAGGTAAATATACAAGTAACAAGTAACGGAAATCTGACACAAAAGAACGAAACAGCTATGCGTGATGATAACAAAGAAAACATAAATATCGGTCCCAAGACTACAACATTACTATACGCATAGTCGCATACATAGCAAAAATCACGGAATATTCGAATTGCACTTGCACCGTCACCTTTTTGAAAAAATCATCATCCTCTAATTTATTTTCTTGGCCAACAATAGAGGATGAAGATTAATATTGCAGAGTCGCGCATTTTATGTGTTTTGTTTATTCCCGAGATTAACAGACTGGTTCACAACTGGCTAGTTCTAATAATTGTGATTAATAATGTTAGAAATATTAAAAATATTCAAGATGTTGCTTTATTTGCTAAGTTAAGTTTTAAATTATCATTACCATCCTTTACATAAATTACCTTCCATGTCAGTTATCATTCCATTCCCTAATGTTACATTACCATCTCCTCAAATTTCATTACCATCCAGGACTTCATTACCAGCAGTCTTTTTTCTATAAATCTATTAGTGATAGAAAGGTGCCTTATTAATAACACCGCTAATTGTGGAACTGAGAATTAAGATCAGTTTTAAAACAGAAGATATTATTTAAAAAAAAAATAACTTAGAGAACACTACAAATTTGCACGAAACGCGAGAACCACCCTAGTACAGATTTAAAGGTTGTTTTAAGTGATGTTATATGTCGTATTCGCTCCATCAATTGCCTATCAATAACTATAATAACTATATAATTCCAGATAGATTATAAGATTAATAATCTTATATTATAAGAATTAAGATTTTTTTTCTGAATATTTAGTGAAACGTGTTACTGAGTTCATTAATGACTTTTAAACTATCTTGTATACCTATGTTATCAATCTTATAGCTCTAGCTCGTCGAGGATGAGATTTATCAAAAAGGCGCCTTCATAATAGCTAGTTTTTTTTACCAATAAAAAAATCAGTGGTTTTCTTTTTTAAATTTTACATGACGACCTATATCTATTATGGTCAAATTTTATCCAAAATCCTTCACACATTTTTATTGTTACATATATTTTTAATTACAATATTAGTGATCACTTAACATTCGTCTCATTTTAAGTAAATGATAAGACACTTTAAGGAAGATAAAAGTTAGTTATACTACATTATAAGTAATTGGGAAGTTTCGGTACCAATTATATAATTTTAAGGAATACTTCGATGAAAGAAGCAAAGAGGTACAAGAACATCCATAGCAGCTGTCTCCGATCCCATGTATGTTAAAAAAATAACATAACTAAGCCTAAAATAAGCTTTTAGGCTGCGATCCTTGTAGGAAGTTTGTACACTTAATGAGAAAAGTAATACTCCCCCGATTGCCAAGTTTGGGGGAGCATAGAATATGTTCAACTACTTGCTCTGATCGCACCAGTTATGAAAAGGAGAGAGCTTCATTGATGTATAAATATAACATACCTATACCTAAAGGCAAAACAAGCATTTTTTATGTTTTGTTAGCATAGCCGCATAATAACATTAATGTTTATGCTTCAAAGTAGCTTTCGATCATTTTCACATAGCTTAGGGGATGATGGATCTGACAAATCTTTGTAAGGCAAAAGTCTCCAAAATTAAAAAGATTTTAAAAAGTATTACTCGTGGAAAACGGCAATTTTGTATTTTGGTAGCCTATGTTACTCGCTGATAATGTAGCTTTCTATAGGGAAAATAAGTTTTAAAATTGGTCCAGTTAGTTTTTGAGTTTATTCATTACAAACATACATACAAATCTTTTCTCTCTATAATATTAGTATAGATATGTATAACACAGTCACTATATAAATATATATACTTATCACTATGCATATTATGTATAGCTAAAAATACAACTCTGTTTTAATTTTCACGCTAAGAAACCTCACTGAATGCATTAGAGAAGCAAATTAATTCCGCTGCGTACAAGCTAATAAGAAATTCGCATGCGACAATAAAATAGGAATACTTACTCTTAACAATAAATAAATATTCAAAATAACTGGCCAATGCGTGCTCTATTTACTGTAAATCGTAAAATATTCACACAGAACTGTCTGAATGTAAATATTTAGTTATAATTAAACCTTATTAACATGTTTCGCCTATTCAAGTCTTAATTAGCTACCTTTACCGCTACATAAGCTAGGGCCACTAATATCTTTAGACCCCTCTGTGTTTACTCGCCACGTGGAATTTTACTTTATTGTCAAGTATTGGAAGGTCAAATCTCACTGGTCACGGGTACACCTCTGTAAATTAAAAAATAAATGTGTTTTGTGTAAGTCATGGTCATTGATTTCCACACTATGTGGTTTTCTGTACGAAAACGTGGCCCACTGATTAAAATAACATTATTTTAAAAAAAATATTTCTAATCATTGTATGAGTAAATAATGGAAAGAATGGGAATGCACTCTGGTATCCTTTAAAAATCAACAGCACATGTGCTGTTATTTCACTTGACACATGTTTTCAGACAGGATCTGCGGTATTGAGTATCTTGCCAACACTTATAATAAATATTCTAATAGTATCATACAAAATTAATATTACAAGTTTTTTTTTTTCAATGCAAAAAAATAATACTTAATTTTCTTAAAACATTTAAACATATACGAGTGTTCGATGAACAGATAAATGTAACTTTATAACTTCTTAAGTGTATACTGAGGAAAATTCTACTCATATAATAGAAGGTTAAACCAATTCTTTTATAATAAAGGGTAACAGGTAGGCTGACGTTTCACTATATGGTATAGCCTGACCTGAGTAACACCAGAACAACAGACGCATAGTGGAAGCGGAAAATGGTAAAAGGTTTAAAAAAATGGAAATGAGGTTAAATGGAATTGTCATTGGAAAAGTTTACGACTAAAAAGATACGTTAAAAATAGCATGCCCGTCTGGCGGTAGTACAGAAGAGTAAGGGATGCCAGAGCCCATTTCCCCATCCACTCCTAATCCCTTATCCTTAATTTTACTGTAGTCGGTAGCGCACTTGCAGCACCTGTGACGTTGCTTGTGTTATAGGCGACGGTAGCCACCTACCATCAAGTGGTAGGTACCATCAAATGGTGGTTAGATAGTCCATATTAGATGTGGTTAGATTGGGGACCGTAAAAGCCTTATTTTTGTTAATTACTTCTAGCGACAAGCCCCTGCCTTCGTATGGATGCAATATTTTCTGAAAATTAGAAGAAATTAGCGGAGAAACAGACAAAAGCGGACAGCCACTTTATTTTATAATATGTATAGGTATAGATAATAAAGGTCTTATCGTCAAGATAATTATGATAGTTTGGTAATCTATACATGTAATAAAATCGTAAACGAGCCGTGTCTGTTCATTAAATATTTTTTCAAAAAACATTTTGTACACGTATTTAACAGAGGTCAAAAAAATAGTTTTTAGAATTTTTGTCTGTTTATCTGTGCGTTTGTGCTCGCTAATCTCAGAAACGGCTTAACCGATTTGAATGCGGTTTTCACCGAAGTATTGTAACAAACTTCCCGTAACATGTAGTCTTTGTTTCATTCCATTCGGTTTACAAACAAAAAGTTATGCGCTATACCGAATAAACCACGCGTACGAAGTTGCGAGCTCAGCTAGTAATTTAATACTGAGCAAGTGGGTGAACCATGATAAACACTCGAAATTTTCACATATTTTATTTCGTTCACAAAGCTATCGTTCATTCAAGAATGAAAGACGTTATAATACTTTATTGATTAGTTAAGGCTGACACGTTACAAATTTTATTTCAACCACTATATAAATATACTATGTAATAATATACTATGTGTTACTTCTGCGTCTTTTATTTGAGTAGTACTAATTTTCTCAGCCAGCTATATCTAATTATAACATGTTTTTGTGGAAAATGGGAAATGTTTTCCTAATTCTATCAAACGTGTCGACGCTAGCAGTAATTAAGATTTATTCTCAAACGCCACCACTCACAGTAAAGATAAAGGATATAAGTAAATAAAAATGTTTTTTGAACTCTTCATCAAATATTACACAAAAAAATTGACGTTGAATGAATGAAATGAAACATCTATTGTATTTAATAACTGTGATATGGTAATTATTTTGATCATTCTTTACCCTGACTGTCTCATATTTTAATTACATGGTTCCAATTGATTGAGCTTTAATCTATCTATCTGGTTGCTATTGGTCGCCATTATTTGCATCGATAACTTAATGAATCTCCTGTCCACTGCTTGCAGGCGAAACTACATCAGAATAATATTGTGCTAGAAAGAACACAGACTACTCTAATTTTTTTGTCATTTAAAAGCACATAAAATATATACATTAAAATAGACGTGCCTTATGGCTAAAAACCTCGTACGAAATCAATATTTTCGTCGCGTCGGAACTCGAAAATGGCGCGTGAATTTTATGAGACTTTTGTATATTATCACCTAACACAGGAGGCACTTATGGAATATTATCAACAAATCGCCATTGTTTACACCGTATTACCCTAAAATGTTAAATATACATTTTTTCCCTTTTTTTTATGTTACGGTTGGCATACAGGCACACAGTCCACTTGATGATAGGTGCCTTCCGTCGCCTATAACACGAGCAACGCTACAGGTGCTGCTTGTACGCTGCCGACTACAGTAGGATTAAGGATAAGGGATTGGAAGGGGATAGGGAAATGGCTAAGGGATCTTACTCACTCATCGAAACACAACACGTGCTGTTATTTTACTATGCTCTTCTGTAACGGGGTGGTTACTGGCGCCAGACGAGCTGCCCAAATGACTACGAAACGCAGTGTGCCCTGCCACTACTTTCCAGATCCAGACCAGAACCAACTAAACTAGACCAGAACCGCTCTGTTCTAGGGGAAACCCTAGAACAGGGCGTTAAGGCAAGCACCCTAACCACTCATCCAACGGGCTCTATTTTTTTTCCTTTTAAGTAAATGTCGGCAGGTGGGCTAACGGAGGCAGATTGCTATTTACTCGTAACTTGGTGGCACGACTATTAACACAAGCAACACCTTGAGTGTTACGAGTGCGCTGTTGACCATAATGGGATAAAGGATAAGGGATTAGGAGGCGATAGGTAAATGGGCTCTGGCATCCCTTACTCACTCAACAAAACACAATAGCACACAGTTATTTCATGGTGGTCTTCTGTAAGAGAGTGGTTCTGCCACCAGTGGGGCTTCCAGATTTATGATTGCGCAATTCAATTACTATGCCATTTCTCCAGCCTATTTAAATTTGTGATTGCAGGGGAAGTTAGTTTGGTTAAAGAACTTATGCTCGTGCGATGTATCGAGTTCAACTTACTTAAAAAATGCTAGATTGTATAGCACTATTATTTTGAAAAAATAAACACAGCGCTCTTAAGAGACAATTTTTTTTTTACATTAAAATCATAAACATGTTTTTCTAATGGGCACTATATATAGAACACATCTTCGACCAAATGGCACGTTTTCAATATGTTGTGTATTACTGGGATACAAATTCAATATAATTACTTACATGTGGTAGGCTCACTTCAAAAATAAATAAGATATTGAAAGCTCTTGCTGAAGTACCCTCTTGTAGAATCTTTATCTCTTCGCCAATGACACTACATCTTTGTAATGATCTCATCGTTCGGCTGCAGCGTCACAGAACATTGTGATTAATGCCCGACAGTCACTGTTCGCTTATAAATTACACACGGACGTTATCCGTCGATCGTTAATTGAAAGAGTTGTGCCAATTTATACGAAACGCCGCCTTTTGAGGCGGCAATGAATTAAGCAATTAGTCGTTTCGTACTTTATTAAATAGTTTAGTCAGAGAACTAAGTAAGACTAAGAGTACTTGATCTACTTGAATTAAATTGAACTAATAATTAGGGGATTAATTAAATTGTTATACTCTGAAAGTGAGACGTATTTAAATCGAAATTTGAATGCAAATTCAATTTACAGCCCTAGGAGGTAAATCAGTTTTAAAAAACATAAAAAAACTTAACGACTATTTCTACATACTAATAAGTCACAATAAGTCTGGCAAATTATTTGAGTCGTTTTTATTGCCATAATAACATGTTAATATGCCTTCTCATACTAGGTAATAAAAGTAAATGCATGTTTTTATACGTAAAAATTTAAAATTTGAACAAAAAAAAGGTGTGAAAACATGTGAAAACGTACAAATTATAAACCAGATGAGCCGCGTGGTGTTCGGTATTGTGCGTAACTTTTTTTGTTTGTAAACCGATTGGAATGAAACGAATTACGGAAACTTGCTACAGTACATCAGTGAAAACCGCATTCAAATCGGTTAGGCCGTTTCTGAAATTAGCGTGCACAAACAGACAAAAATTCTAAAAACTATTTTTTTGACCTCGGTAACATTTGTACTTTACTGTACAATTTTTTTTTAAGAAATATTTAATGTACAGACACGGCTCGTTTACGAATTTATTAATCTATATTGAAGTCAATCTATGTTGAATCGATCAATCTAAATACTTCAATCTATATTGAAGTCGCTGTCCGCGTCTATCTGTTTCTTCGCTAGCTTCTTCTAAACGACGCAAAGGATTTTAATACGATTTTCACTAATGCAATTTATGATATATGAGGAAAACTTGTGTATGTAGAATTTGCAGAAAAATTTTCATTCTTGCGTGGCCGACAGTTGGTCGCTTGTATAAAACAAAAAAAACTCGTGAACATCTACCACAAATTCTAATACCAAGTAATTTTTTCATGTCTGTAATTATTTCCATTATAATAATGGGACATAAACTCAATAAATTACTCATTTTATATAGCACAAAAAGTTGTTAATAGATAATAAGAATGCATTTTTTGCTTCGTGTCAGAAACATGACAAATAGGATTCGTACCAAGCTCCAAGATCAAATTGATTTATTGTAACCGAGTTACATCAGAAGGGCAATAACATAAATTGTTATTTATTATTATAATGTGCAAGTGATTATTCTAAATTGTGTTGTCATAAACACGTACGAGGTTAAAAAAACGTTGTTAAAACTAATATAGCTTGTTCATGTTATTGTATTGAATAATTATATATAGACTAGCGTTCCACCCCCGGCTTCGCCCGATATGCAATTTTTATATATAAGAATATTCCCCGTTTATCCCTCTTTCCATTAGTGAAAACCGAATTAAAATCGGTTTACCCGTTCACGCGTGATGCCGTGACCAAGGGGAATAGGGATTCATTTTTATATATAGAGATTAGAAAAGATGACCTGTCATCAACCTAATCAAGATGAATCTAATTAATCATTTACGTCATTCTTTCTTGATTATCCCGTTAATTTCATAATCATGGCAGATTGAAATCAAATACTTGAATTTCTCGCGACTTTTACTGTATAGTCGGACCTTATTTTGATAACTTACTTTTTTAATAACTAATACAAATACCTACATTATTATTATTCGCAGACACTCATTCGGTTAGTCCGCATTTTATTTTTAAATGAAGCAATGGAAATAAATATTCATCAATGTCAAAAGTTACTGGAAATATTCTGCTCAAATACACTTTCGACCAATAAGCAACTATCAATTTTGGTATCAATCAATTCTATACATATAATGAAATCCATAAACGAGCCGGATCTGTACATTAAAGATTTTTTTTTTAAAAAACACAATTTACACACGTACTTATGTTACCGAGGTCAAAAAAATAGTTTTTAGAATTTTTATCCGTTTGTCTGTGCGTTTGTTCACGCTAATCTCAGAATCGGCTTAATCGATTTGAATGCGGTTTTCACTGATGTATTATAGCAAGCTTCCCGTAACATTTTGTGTGTGTTTCATTCCAATCGGTTTACAAATAAAAAGGTTACGCACTGTTCCGTATACCACGCGTACCGAGTTCGGGATCAGCTAGTAATTTAATATTTCTTTTATTTTATTAAACGTTTCACGAGATCGTCGTGCCAGAGTAGCAACCTGATAGTATTTGTTTTGCTTGACAGTGCTTGCGAGAAGCCTGTGCCCATCTGTCCGTTTCTGTCTCTATTGCCCAACTGGGCAGGAAAGTAGCAAATTTCCCTTTTCTTATTTTATCTTTTCTTGACATCAGCGGCGGAGAAACTAAGTAGAGTGTTGAGATTTAGTGATATAATTTCAAAATATACTGCCAAAGCGTTCGTCTTAATATAGAACTCAACTAGAATTTTTCTAAATAACAATTTTGAATAAATAACTCCAATTCAGTGCTCGCAAATGCATTTATGTATATTGAAACAGAACGGAGTAAAGAATACATATTTATAATAAAGAATAAATATTTTTGTTTTAAAGTTATCTCCACTAACGAAGCCAAAGGGAGGGTTATTAAAAATTCAATTAAAATGAATCTCATTCACGGACAAAGCTGGCTTTGTTTCAGAATACAATGAAGTAGAGAATAACAAAACCATTCGCATGTCATACACAGATACATAATATAGTTGAATATGGTAATGTCTTATTTTGTTATCCTTTCGTCTACTCTTGGACATGTTAAAAATTTATTTACTAGATTTCGCCTATGGCTTTGTTCTCATAAACACTTGGTCAGTAAGTCGAGTTCAGTAACAAAGTTAAATAGAAGAACTGGTTTAGAAGATCCTTGACATTTCACACACAACAGCGATGGATGGCTTTTCGATTAATTTTTTGTATTCATCTTTCTTCATAGTTCAACGAGTCTTATGAACGCAAGGTATTGTAAATCCTTTTTTACACGTACCTACTTGTGTGTCCATCTCTTAATATAAACCGAAGGACATTAAATATTTGAAAGCGCTTTAACATTGTTTTCGTCGTACCTACTCCTTTTTTATATCTATTGATAAAAATATAGGTTACTAGCGACCCGCCCTTGGGTTCACATGGACGCAATATATTTAGATCTATACATACGTATAAAATAATATCGCTGACCGCCTCTGTCTATTTGTCGGCTAACTTTTTCTAAACCTCCAAATGGATTTTGATACGGTTTTGATTAATTACTGGAAGATTTGTGTATATAATTTTCAGAAAAAAAAACCTGCGAAGCCGGAGGCCCGCTAGTTAACTATGTAATATTGTTTATTGATTATTTTCTTTGACACGATCCAACGTTTTTCGACGGCTAAAGATATACTAAAGCCGTTCTCCGCCGCGAGCTAAAAAGTATAAAAGATCAATGCAATTTTTTACAACCATATTAAAAGGTGTGCACATAAAACAAGACACATAGATAGTCTTAATGGCCCCTAATAGCCTCGATGGCCTTTTCGGTCTGATCATTAGCAAAAGATAGCGATTTGTATATTCTAAGTAAAACGATTTTATGCGGCCCCATTTTAAGAATTTTCACGTCTATCTAAATTCCAACTCCCATTTAACCCGTGGTAATATTTACTGGGCGCTGCTGCTGTTAAATTGTCTACTTTTCTCGTTTTGTTTGCACTTATGTGTTGCAGTACACAGCGTTCAGAATGGATCTGTTTGATAATTGAACTGTAGAGATTCTGTAATGGTTGTAAAGATTTCAACAACCCTTAAGTAGATGACTTTTTTTCATGCAAATAGCAACTTTTTTTGTAAACTTTACAATACGCAAACAACGATGTCATTGATAGGCTAAAGGATAAAAATAAGAGAGGGCATCTCTTCACTCTCATTCACTAAAACACAACATCGCATATGCTGTTATTGCACATTGGTCCACTGTAAGGGGATGGCTACTGTCGCCAGACAGGCTGCCCAGCTTATGCTACTACAAATCACAAATGCTTGAAATCACAGTACACTATGAAAAAACAGAGCAAGAAATTTACATATAAAAATAACGTGAAATATCCATTGTCAAAAATTCATTCAAACCCTAAATTGTAAAAATATCCATTGTTTAATGAAGATGTTGCAAGAAATAGACAATACAATTGCTTTGTAAAAAATATATATTATACTTAAACATGTGAAGAACCAATTGTATTAATTAGAATTTTCGTTAAAGTAATAGAAACTCCACAAAAAAAGTTAGAACACAAGAAGAATTTGACTTTTATTGAAAATTCTCTCGAAAACGGCTCAGTTTTCTTACTCGTAGATTGCACGCATATGAATCCTACTATGAATCCTGTACCTTTTTTAATCTGAAATTTTTCTTTGTATTGTTCTAATGGTAAAAACAAAAAAACACCATTTCTAGACCCGTTGAATTGTCTCCGCCGCCAGCGAGTTCTATTGTAAATGTCATTCGCCTAAGTGAAGCCCTAAATAGTTATTAATAGTTATTATAAATGCGGAAGTTTGTGAAAATGGATTTATGAGTATGTACGTATAGGAATGAATTAAGCTTATACGTTAGAACAGGTGGGCACAAAGCTAGTAGTTCTGTCATATTTTTAGAAATTATTTGTGTGTACTGCTATCGTTTTCACATTCTGTTAAGGTCGTGAGATCTGGTATTTATATATTTTTAAGTTAAGAAAGTTTAAGAACAGTGTTAAAATAAGATTAACATTTTTGCAAACTCCAATCATCATCACCACCCTGTGTCTCGTCACTGCTGGATGTAGGCCTCTCCCAAAGCTCGCCACCACGCACGGGCTTCTTGTCTTTCGCATCCAGCCGCTTCCGGCGAAACTTTTCAGATCGTCTTTTCGCCTGGCCGAAGGGTTGGGGCGCCTTTTAATTCGGGGCCTCCATTCGAGTTCTCTTCTAGTTCATCGGTTATCCGCTCTGCGACACATGTCAACTTACCTACTAATTCTCATGGCTATGTCGACAACTTTTTTGCAAACTCCAAGCAAAAACCCAGTATCCTTACGAATGGCTTGCGGTTACCGCTAAATTGTTATTTCTATGATGTTTGTATCTTTATTCTATGCATCAACACTCATCATGTTATTGGCAATGTTAATAGTAGTTTTCTGTTCTCAAATATATTTGAATAGGTATTTCGAGGACATGTGACGCTTCCTCAATACATTTGGTGTAAATTTATTTATACATAATACATGTATATGTTACTTGTACATATATAAAAAAAAACGGACAAAACAAATATTCTTGAGTTGTATCATAAGAAGAAATTGTATTTATTCCTCAACCCTTGAGGAAAATACGTTACACATAATTATATGCAGAAATGAGGTTTTTTTATCGAAACGCGAACTTCCTAATTCTCAACGGGGTGTATTTACCGATTGGAGTAGGTTCGATTCAAGTACACAAACACTTGAGTTCATATCGGAGAGTTGAGTACTACAGCAGTGTATCGACAAACATTGGCAATAGATACAGTAAACATTATTATTACAGTTTTCGAGTCAGAATTGTTATTTTATATTAAAATTTTCCGGCATAAATACTTCTTTTATTTTTGAGCTTTAAATATTATTTATATTATACTTATTATTTATACATTGATTTTTATGCGTTGAACTCGACCCTCCCCGACTTTGCATGGTTGCAATTTTTTTTTATGCAAATTATAACAAACAAACCTTCCTCGTTTATCGTTCTTTCGTATCAAAATTTGTTGAATGGTTTAAAAAATAAGCGGATAAACAGACAGAGGTGGACAGAGACTTTAGAAAAAACACACTTTATTTATTGACTTCGATAAAAGAAAAAAAATTGTATAATAATTTAATAAAATTATATAAGAAATAATTAAACAATAATATGTAATCAATAATTAATCGCAAAACAATCAAACCAATAGTTTATGGTCTTATTGAGTTTGCTTCGTTTCGAAAAGATCGTTTCTAAATTGACTTTACTAGGTAGGAACCTAAGACTTACACGTTAGCCGTTTGGTTAGTAGAGAGACGCCATTACTTTTCAAAATTAGAATATCAATTTTGTTCGAGGGAACCAATTCAGTTTTTAATGTTGACAATGGAATAAATTCAACCATGTAGCTAGGCGAGAACTTGTAGCTAGGCAGAGCGCATGCTCTGGGCGAGGTGAAAGCGATCTGCAGTGACGCAAGCCAACGACCCCAGCTAAATTCGGCCAAGGTCTGGTTTACCGCGACAATGACGCTTAGATAGTTCTACATGGGTCAGTAAAGAAGAGATAGATATTATAGTTTCCAAAGCAGAGTTTCAAATATTTTCTTAGACATAAATGAAATCGTTTAAACTAGCATCTGGCTTCGGTATTTATAAATCGACCGGTTAAAGAAACAAAGTTCGGACACGAACTTTATCGTCGGGTGGAGAAAGTTATAAAACGCACAAGTGAACCATCGAGCGTTGAACCTGCTGCGTTTAAAATCGGCCAAGGTCTCCCGAGTTGATTGACCTCTTCACTTAAGGGAAAAACAACAAATAAGTTACTTCAGAGATTCACTATCGAATTGCAACGTACGAATGGTGGGATGCGGAATTCCAGCTGCGTTAAAAAGTCCAAAATGAACCATTTAAAGTAAAACGAATGGTTCGTTCGAGTCCATCGAACCGCGTCTAAATCCAGCCAAGGTCTGAGTCGGCTGAAGGGCGCCTCGACCGCCTTTGTACCGCTGGTCGTTTACACTGACGATAACAAAGAGTGTTAAAATACCTACAGCTGACTCATGTCTAGTTGAGATTGGGTGAAAAGGACAACATTAAACGCTCATTTACGAGTAAAATGTAGTGCCGTATCGTTTGTGTAAGCTGTAAATTCGTTATGAACACGCCGTGAATTTGTACGACTTGCTTCGAAAAACACCTCTCTTCTTTTTGGATTATCCAAAAAGTTTATGCCAATCTAATATCAATTTGAGATAAAGACTTAATTTATTACAATCACCAGTCATTCGTTAGAGATGCAAACACATTTGCCCGTTTCAACTTACTTTATAGGAATTCATTTGGGGACCACCCGAAGTGCAACACGAATCACAAACATTGAATGTTTAAACCAATGCACAAAAAACAAAAGTGCAAAACCAATAATATTTATAAGCTACCTACTGGCGCACAACTTTTTGTTTTTGAATTGAAAGGAAATTACGTGAATATTAAAGAAAGAAAATATTATAATGGGTGTTATAATTTACTGAATACGTCTAGACGTGGTTTTGCTTGGCTGATCTGAGATGAGTTTTAATCTGTTTGCGGTGAGGCTCCTGCTGCGTTCCCACCGAGGCGAATGCGGTGATTATAGAAAAAAAAAGAAAGTAATAACCTTTTTGTTTCTTTAGTCAAGAGCTCAACAGCGCCATAAAAAGAGCACGTCGCGTTCTAAATTCTAAAGAATGTTACATTGACATAACAAAATTGAATCCAATCTACGCGTTATCAGAAAAGTCGTTTACCCCTAAGACCTACCGCAAATTAAAATTTATTTTCGCGTCGTCGATAAAGTTCATTATGAAATGCAGACAAAATAAACAGAAATTATTTTCCGCTCCACGACCATGCACAATGGTGTTCCCATAATGACCTATATTTAGGGCTCCCCCAGTACTTAGGGTTCGGTAGAATGCCTGTGTCCGACCTACCACAATGCAGACGCGATTGCGAATTCACAAGCGAAAATAACCGGGATAAAAGTCAGCTGCGTTGGAAGTGCACGTGTTGGCTTTCGTATTCTAAGCAAAACGTTAGAGTTTCTAAACTAGACATCGACAATTTTATTATACTGAGTTTTCTTTAGAAAAATTACACCGAGTCTAATAAACTAGCCACAAAAACGTTATAAAAAAGAAAACACATTGGCGTCCGAAGCTGTAAAATCTTCCTTGTGGACACAACATTCTTCCAAGCTTTTAATTTTATCTTTGACAAACGATCACCTGTGTGTTCCTCGCTAGTTTTATTACTTACAAATTACTAAAGCACGATAGAAATTTCTATAAATTACAAAATATTCATGATTTGTAAAATTTATAAATGATAAAGTAACCGATTAGATGTTCACGTTTTGAATCCTTATCGTCACGCACTCAACTTACACAACCAACTTTAACCAGTTCTTTAAGGTGCAACTTGTGTGTTACAGACACTTTGTGGTTGTGGTATTTAAACCATTATCACATCTTGTGAGATTTTTACAATATTTTAAAATCTTATTTTTTTAATCTCCTTCGTTATAGTTATTAAAAATCATAACTGTAGGCAGTTAACTATATAATTAACTGTTAAACGATATCTGATGTATTTAGTTGTGGTTGCTTAATTGTGTATGTTATAGTAATTAATGAGGACTTAAAAAGATTGTCATTTCCAAAACTTCTGAAGTTACTACGGAAGTGTTCTTCCCTTATATATCATTGATTAGCAGGAGGATGCACCGCATTGTTCATAGGATCGATTCTATCGTGTCTCCGTCGCCCCGCTTCTATTTTTACCGCTTCATTGCCTACTCCCCTCGCTGCCTGTTTCCTGCCTTTTATTAAACTATCTGTATGTTAATTAACAAACGGCCTCGCTCGCCCTGCCTCTGTTTATTTTTCTATTAGCTTATTCCTATGAAAGGTT
Source organism: Bembecia ichneumoniformis (assembly GCA_910589475.2). Classification (NCBI taxonomy): domain Eukaryota; kingdom Metazoa; phylum Arthropoda; class Insecta; order Lepidoptera; family Sesiidae; genus Bembecia; species Bembecia ichneumoniformis. The sequence goes on along the minus strand of OU342524.1, from coordinate 14,005,353 downwards.
CATTTTGTTATGGCAATGCTATTTGAAGTGTAACTGCAAGTGTACCGTACCTACTGAAGGCGTCTTAACAGTCGCTCAAAGAAAGAATTTACTTTTATTTTTATTTTTATCCATTTTCTACTTTTAAGTTTACCATTTGTCATAACATCGCCCTCATCCTTTTATTTTTTCGGCCTTCAACTACATTTAATTAGAGTTCCTTGCACGTTTTCAAGCTACTAACTCCCCTGTTTGTTCATCCTTCACTAACATCGACACGAACACTATTTCTGTCTCTGTTCCTTAGGGGCATCTGGTATACATAAACTTCCATGTGTTTACATTATTTTACAGTGTTTTGTTCTCTGTGTGTGTGCGTATCGATGTGTGAGTGATGCAGGGGTGCGCGCTTGTGTTGGTGGCGTGGAATTTGGTTTACAGCTGTTGTAGCTTCGTATTGCCACGCTATCGTATCGATTCCTCTAAATTTATTCTTCCTCATGACCCACGTCCCGGCCATACAACAATTTTAAAGACAAAACCATTAAAGTCGGGACACGAAACCACTTGAAATTCTTTCCTAAAACGAAGGGCTGATTTAAATACAAATAGATAAGAAAATATTTAAAGACCAGACACTTTAGATTAGGCATTTATACAAAAGACATTTAAGAATTAATTATAAGTTAAATGCTGAATAATTTGTATTTGTACGTATCAATCAATATTAAGTGTGCCCATGTGTCTTGAAAGTAATGTCTTTATGCACGCTCTTTTGTCATGCTTTAACAAAAGAATATACCGATATGATTCCTTGGTAACCCGTCTTACCTTACAATTCAAATCTCACAAAAGCCAAACAGCTGGCAAAGGTCAACGACATCACTAATAGTGCAAATTGTAATGTTACACAGCAAAGAAAGCAAAAAAATATATTTGACGATTCTCAGAACGTTGAGAATGGTCCAAAACGAAAGTCTATGATGTGCTTTTGTGTATTTTGAGTGCGTTATCCTTGTTTGTTTTCAAACAACTGTACTTCTGTTTAACTTTTTTATTATTGGCGTATACATAAATAATCAAAGCCTAAGTGTTTCTGTAGTGAGTAAGTATTACATTTATGTACGGATGTTTCCTCTTGAAAATTTTTGTCATTAGTTAAAGGTAACTAAAACTTTGTCTTTGCATTTGCGTGTGTCCTTCTCTAAAAGACATTATCTATACTTATACTTACTAATATATAAAACTGAAGAGTTTGTTTGTTTGTTTGAACGCGCTAATCTCAGGAACTACTGGTTAGAATTGAAAAGTTCTTTTCGTATTGAATAGTCCATTTATCGAGGAAGGCTATAGGCTATATAACATTACGCTACGATCAATAGTATTATATATAAGCAGTGTCCAGTACCGCGCGCCCTACGCGCACTCCACCGCCGCCGTATGGGCCGCAGTGAAGCGTGGTCGAGTTCAGCTAGTAATATATTATAATAATAAACTCTTATTCATTTCCTCACTGGCTTTCCTAGTTTAAAAAAAAGAGCAAATCAATATCGTATCAGTGACGTCATCGCCAAAAACCCCGGGGTCATTGCTCGGGCCCCTACCTGCATTTTTTATTGCATCCCCTAGTGACGCAAGCAGTTTCTACGAAAGGGTCTCACTAATAATACTTTTACCACTATTGAGTGAAACCGCACCCAACTCTTCCCTAAACGTGTCCCTGTTTTAGCGTCACATTCAGCTTAGATTATAAATATTTATTAATAAAGCTGTTTACAAACAAATCTGACTGTTAATGTGAGCTAGGAGTAAGCAACATCGGTACGCTCAAAAGATATCTAGTATTCTCTGAGTGAATTTCCAAAGTTTAGGTATATACATATCTATGGAATATATACATACATATATGAAGAAGCATTGCGCAAAACGGAAGTGCTTTTCGTCCCATAGCCCTACATGTCGATTGCCGCAACCGGCTTCCCGTTGCGCAAGTCAAGGCTCACAGGTCGGTGATCCCGCACAATTGGGCCGAACAAAAATGTGTCAAGTTGAACCAGGGTCGTTTACCCTGCCCAGTGTTTACGTTTACTTCTTTTGCAATACCACAATGAGTGCTGTCGTAAATGTATTCTACTTTTGAAAATAATTCAACGGACCGTGACGCTTCCTCCTTTTGCATTTAGAATCGTATCTCTAGACAGAGTGTTAATGCGAAAACTATGGTCTCCGAAAGTTCTGGTTCTGCCGAAAGTTGCTTCAGAATTATTATTATGACCTGCGCAAATGATCTTTAAATTAATGCTCATTAATTATATTTTATTGTGTTCATTTAATGCTACATATTACGTTTTGGAATACCTATTTACAGTAATTACAACTATTGAACCGAATAAAACGTGAATCGTTATTTTGTCTTCTTTTATTATCCAGAGATTAAAAACTGTTATTAAACACTAACTGTGCCCGCGACTTCATACGCGCTGTCATAAAACTATCCTATCAAATTTCATTCAAATCCGTTCAGCCGTTTTTACGTGATTGAGTAACAAACATCCAAACGTACGAACTTAACTGACGCATTTTTAATATTAGCTGTGCCCGCGACTTCGTACGCGTTGCAAGATGAATTATAACGCCTGACATATTTATCGATGTGATTTTTTTATTTTTACGCGGGAACCTAACACTTTTCCGGGATAAAAATTATCTTATATGCTGATCCAGGTAATAAACTATTTGTCAGCCATATTTCATCCAAATACGTTCAGCCGTTTTTGCGTTATTGAGGAACAAACATACAAACTTTCCCATTTATAAATAATATAATATTAGGATTAGGATATTTGATAAGAAATAATTAGTAAATTTTTCATGTAAATTTTTAGTAAACCCATAATTTTTCCCACAAAATAGGAGATGTTATGACTATTGTAAAAGGCGCTTAAATTATTCTTACGCAATCTCAACACTCAATACACCCTGCCTTAGAGATGAATTAACCATGCTTTAGTCACTCGCGAGCAAAACTATGGAATCACCTACTTGTATTTGCTACGAGCGATTTTAAGAACTAAGTGATTAATGTAGATTAATGAAAATGGTACCATTTTAGGTGGACAGCACCTGAAATACAGGTCCAACTTAAATGAATATGGTATTAATTTAAAGTTCACAGTATAGCCTTTAAAATGGTACCATTTTCATTAATCTTCCTTAGTTCTTAAGATCGCTCGTAGCAAATCACAGGCAGGTGATTCCATAGTTTTGCTCGGAAGTATATAAATGATTTGACTTATTATTTAAACAGTTGTAAATATAAACGTTCATTTATTTAAAAAAAATGTAAATGATAAAAGTATTAACCCATCAAAATTGCTACATTATTATTTTCTGTTTTTATTTGGTACTATAACAAATTTCACTTTATTATCCATACTTTGGTGAAGTATGGATCCATACTTCCTTTATGATTAAAAATTATTAGATTATTTATTACTAGTAACCCGCCTCTGGCTTCGCACACATGCAATGTTTTTCATCAGATAATATTATTATGTGGTCCGGGTGGACCCCCAGGGGTCAATGGGAGATTCGACGGGTGTCTACGTGGGTGTGACAAAAAAAATTTGACATCCACTCACAGCACAATCAATTAATTAATTAACCAATCAATTCTCACTTATTTCATTTAGAAAACTCCCCATTCGTGGTTGGAACTCAGCCGCAGCGCAAATTTCCATATTTAGATCTAAGCTTCACATTTTTTGTGGAGTTTTGGGAATATGGTAGAAATGTAGTTGCAGGGGGTCCACCGCAACCAGCTAAATTTTGAAAGTAGTCTAGGAGAAAAAAGTCTGGGACACCTCTGGTTTAGAAGGTGGATACAAAGAGTGAAGGGGATGTTTTTTTTTTTATTAAAGATGCAATCCTTAGCAGTGCGCATCACAAAAGATGTTTTAAAGCGCTTGGTCCGAATTAGAGGGATTTCGACAAGGTGAGGATGGTAACCAGGATGGTTCGTCTGCATGTCCGATAGAAGAAAGGGGAAGGCGGTATGATCTCATGCATCTCTCGAGCACACTCTCCGAAGTACATCTTATAGAATACACACAGACAGGCAACTTTGTGTCTATGTGCCTGGCTCTGCAGCTTAGTTCTTATTAGTGTATCATCGCCAATGAGCCTCCTAACTCTGCGATCCACCGAGTCGAGTGCAGCAAGTTGGTATTCTGCTGAGCCATTCAGCAAAATATATAGTTATATATAAATACATAGTTTAGACCATTCAGAATGTTTTAAAGCCATATTTATTATAGACGAAGTCTGGTTATTTTTTTATTCCAATTTTAAATTAAATTTTGAAAAATTCCGTAATTAGATATTTAGTATTATTTGTTTTTTTTTTTCTGATAACGTATTGTACACTATCTAACAAACAAGACAATTTACAAGCATCTGAGTAATTTGAAAAAAAAAATGAATTGAAGCATACTGTTTTGTTTATGGCATTTAAAAATACATATAAAATAGCACAAAATATTCGAAACCTTTTAAAAACATGCGATCTGAGCGTTTTGTAGTAGTTATTTTATAAATCACGCAAAACATTGATTATGGACAGATATATAAATAGATAAAATTCTGCCCTCAAAAAAAATACATTTTCATTTATAAATGTAACCGCTAAGTTAGTGTCTAGCTAGAACATAATAAGTAGTGAAAAGTTAGCGTTGTTGAATACCCATAGTAAACACTACCTGATAATGTAACATATTAAGTTCGTTAATATTCGAGAAATACAAATTATCCAACTCATAATAAATTCGTCCCATTTCATAATACTGCAATGTTGTGTTTAATAGAATTGCATACTCTGAATGTTGGAAAACATGTTTTTGCTCTGCTCAACGTTATCTACTTTTTTTTTCCATAGAACTCGCTGCTTATTATTCACAAGTTGTTTCCTTCAAGTAGAAAAGAAATAATTGTAATGGTGTCTACGTGAGAAATAAATAATTCATGGAGATCTTTTGAAAAATATTATGGTTGACGGCGCAGGAGTCGCATTATACTTGTAGATGTCGACATTTAAGTTACCTAGAGAGCATTCTGTGTAGCCAGTAAAAGTGAATAAAAACTATAACCTACGTTCACTAAAATTTATATATGGCTTTAGTGTTTATTTATTAGGTGTAACTGGACAGTATTAATTTAAGATTAAATAGGTATGTGGCTTTGGACTAGGTGACGTCACTCAGTCCAAAGTCCGTTTTAAATTTTAAAAAATAACACACTCCTTTTATGGCATTTATTGCGTCTAATCACATAATATTTGTAAAATATGGTTTGCCTCTAATTGGGTAAAACCACAAAAAATGTGGCTCGTAAATATTAACATATTATTGTGTAGATTTAGAAAAAAAATAATTTTTATGTAAGCGTTGACAGGAAGGCTGACTCTGTCCATTTGATGGTATGCCGCTGCAATTTCCTATAACACAAGCAATGTCTGTCTTGAGTAGAATAAGGGACTGTGACAGGAAATTTTGGTTCTGGCATCTCTTACGCATTAACCAAAAAAAAAAACATCACACGTGCTGTCATTCCAAATTGGTCTTTTTTTCAGGCGTTGGTTAGAGCCGCCAGACAAGCTGTCCAGTTTAAGACTGCAAAACGCAGCGTGCCCGCCACTACTCATTGTCACAATTAAACAAGGCTTATTGTAAATTCGCCACAAAGTAAATTCCCACAAAATAAAACACGTGTAAACTCGCCGCGATTCTATTTTTATGAAGTCAATACGTCACATATTATTTTAAATTGTTGTAAACTCGCAACACTTGTAGTATTGTATCCATATAAGTAGGTATAAACCAAGAGGTTTCCAATCCCACTGTGGATTGAAATTACCTACTCGCCTCATGCCTTGCTAATCTTCTAAAACATGCAAGATTTCTTTCAACATTAGAGCAAGTTATCGTTGCTTATAATCATCAAATGAAATCTAAAAGTATATCGTACATAGGGTTTCCAGGTGTCCGGTTTTAGTCTGGCCCGTCCATCTTTTGTTAGGCTTTTGGTCAACCCCGCAGCGGCCAGAATCACGCGGACACGCATGATTCGCGATCTTACAAATTACTTTAAGAAAACAATATGTAATACATAATAAAGAGTAGAGCAAGTCTTAAAGTAATAAATGCACATATAAAAAGAACTATTTCTTTTAAAAACCAGTGTGTCAGGCTTTAATGGCAAAATGTCCGACTAAGTCTGTTTCTGATTTTCGATTTTGAGGCCTGCAACTCTAATCGTGTACAAGCCCGATTAGGTTTCAAATCTGGGTCAAGCATATCGGCAGCCCCTCATTCGAAACACTGGGTCATCGCAATTAAGTTTTTCGACTTTTTCAATTGAAAGTGGTGTTCTATCGTAAAGGTTATTTTAAAGTTAATTTACCATCTGTCTGCTATGTAAAAATTATTAATAGTAATAATATTAAAGCTCACTATTAAATATAGTTATTTTTTGCAACAATGTAGCAAAAAAACACATTTCAATTCACTTCTGTGCAGAGATATATTAATTCTGTGTAGGTAGGTAATTTTATTTATACAGCACAAACAGGCTACTGATAGGAATTCAGGCGAAACACGAGGTGGCATGGTTAGGTCGATCTATCTAATAAGAAAGGCTAAAATAGGGCATAATTATTATAATACGATCAGCTGTTATCTATTAATGTTATTTTTAATAATTAATAACTAAATTTAAATTTACAGTACGTTTTAAATTTACATCTGCAGACCCTTCACAAACAAGAGTTTAGAACACCAGTTGTATTTTTGTTACCTTCAAATGTTCCGTTCTTCTAAATATGTAACTGATTAATGTAATTAATTAAATTGCAAAGTGTCATAATCTTGCCATGAGATCTACAAATCCCTCAAATTTTTTTTATTAAAACGACGATGTTTTTTATACAACAACATGGTCATGCATACATTTACAAAAATAAGACGCCATTAAATATATAATTCGCAACGAAAATAATAGAAAAACAAGGGACTTTAAGTTTACTGAGTTAAGTTAAGCTTCAATATACTTCTTCACATGTGAATAAATTAATACAAAACGTACCTACAAGGTCTCAAGCATTAAGGATAGTTTCCATCCCAGGTAGGTAAGTCATATTGAATGCAATTTAAAATTATATTAAACTTCATTCCTCATGTAAATATTAAGGATGTATGTATCCACAGAACCGCTTTTCATGTTTAACGATGCCTTAAATAACATAAGACATAAAATTCTTGTCTTAATGTCTCATAAAGCTAAACACTTGAATAAATAACTGCCCGTATGCGACCATATTTCTCGTCTAGACTCGTTTTAGTTTTATTCGATGTTAACCTTTATGAAGGGTCTGTTAAAAAGTCGATCTGTTAAAAAGCCGACCATAAATCAGACGAAGCCCTGCATATTTCAATAACATATCAACAGAGCAACTATTAAACACTGGTACATTGTATCTCTGAATGCATTTCTCTCGAACGCCATACAAGCTACCACAATGTATGTGTTCTGATAGAAAAAAAATAGAATGTGTTGTCATAGTAACGTGCGCCCCGTGACGCAGGGGCTCGAGGCAATAAGGGGATAATTCCCTTTTGGACCCTACCACAAAATTCCGTGGCGAGGGATTCCCCCAGTGCAACTTTTTTCTACATTTTTTTCTTATCAATTTAAACAATCTTACCGTATAGGACATGTGTGCTCTGTATGTATGACAGTAATAATGCGATGCAACCTTTTTGATCGTATATCTCTTTTCCTCTTTTTGAAACTCGATAATAATTTCTTTCTTACCTTTAAATAATTCGGACTAAGAGTTCGGTCATGTGGTATGTGTATTACTTTTCTGGCGCCTTCAAATATTCTGTCGCGATGCAACGCTGTCTCAATTTCAATCCAGGCCATTTAGCGTAAAAGTTTCCTTCCCACAACATCGAATCCCTCGCAGCGTTGAAAAGAGTGAAAAATTCAAAGCGAGACTCTTTAAATCGGGAAAGTTTACGTGAAAAATGACACTCTTTCTTACTTTCAAGATTACGTGTATATCTTGAAGGTGTGAAGCGGCGACGTGGGAACGAGAATAGTTTGATGGTCTCAACAAACTTCGAAGTTGAGACTAACTTAAAAGTGAATATTTAAGCCATTCCAACGTACACATATTTGTGGATGAGAGATCTTAAAAAACGCAGTTTTACGTCTCTATTATTAACGCTCAATTTCGTATGCCGCTCAAGAAAAAAGGAATAAGTATCGGCGTCTGCACAAAAAACTAATCTAAAATGCGACGCGGACTCTGCATGCAGGATAACAAAACAACAAAGCTTATGCAACATCCTGCTATATAAATTCACCGGAGCAAGAGAGGGTTAGATATAATAGGTATACGGACTCGGGTTCACATTTCGTCTGATGTGGCCTTGATTTTTTTCCAAATTGCTAACACTGGCCTCGCTCGACAGGTGATTAGGTTACATAAACTAAGTCCTTCCCCACTTCCTGCTGGCGCGCCTTGCAGTTGTTAAAGGCTTCTAAGAAAAAGCCGAATTTCGCAACGTGCCCTTTTCATTTTGCTTTTATTTTGTTCCAAATTTTAATGGCTTAGGTTCTGCTTTCGCAAAAAATCCACATAATTAAACATAAACTATAATACGTGATAAGATTGCGGAACAGAACATAGGAAAATATGTAGTTTAAATTATTAGGACCGTTAATCAAATAACCCCCCTTCCTTCTAAGCAATTAGGCTGACGCTAAGTAAGCGTCGGACATTTAATTTTATGCTTTCATCAAATTGAATATCTAAGAGGCTTGAATAGTACAATTACCATTGATGAAGTTTCATTAAAATGAAGGAATAAAAACGTAGTGAAATGGGCGCGCCGCCTAACGAATGCAGCGAAGACCAACACTAAACTGGTTTGGCCGCACGCGATCCGGCTCCAGAGAAGGGACATGCAACAAATAAAAAGAAACCTATATGCAGCTCTAGGAAATGCTGACCTTGGACGAAGAGGCAAAGCACCTGGCGTTTTTATTTGCCCTTCAAATAAATTGCGAACTCAAAACTCGACATTCCAGCACACTCGTTCTATTTTACTCTTCTTTTGTGCGGTGTGATGTAATATCGTGTTTTATAATTTAGAAAGCACTCTGTGAGACAATATTTGTTGGTGCTCGTTAATGATCGGCGCAAGTCGTCCGACAGGTTTTTAAGTATTGTTGGAGCAAACAGCATGAGACGTGCCGGCACGCCGCCGACGCTTGCTGCAGCGATTGTCGGTCGTGGTGTCGGTTGCGTAACCGGTGCCGGCTCATGAGGAAAGTGAACGCAGCATTTCGAGGTCGCATAGAAAGTTGGCGTGGCTGCTTGTCGCGCTACTATGAACCAAGTGACAATGTCACTGGAACTCGCACCGGAGAACCAAATTCATTAAATAACTGCCGCATTGAAAAGATGTTTCGACACAGAAACATTGTAAACAACATTCTGGTCACGAAACGATTTAATCCAATCTACCGAGCATGTAATAGTATTTATAAATATGTTATCAATTTAAAAACGCTCTCAAAAGGTTCGGGCGCTATTTAAGTGTTGCATAATAAGGTATTCAACCCAACATAATGATTGAATATTGCCGTTCCCGAAATAGTATAATGATTGAAGAATGCCAAGGCGGTTTGCACAAAAAGTTACACGTGCCGTCCGAGATCAGTTGCTTTAGGCTATTGAAAAATTTGCCATGGTCAAGCGACCTGGCTTGCATATAATGGGACATTAATTCATTCAAATTTAAAGGACGAAGAGCTTTTCATTAGCATCCTATAAATACAAAACCTAAAAACAGATTGTTACAAATTTATTTCCACTCTATAGTTTTGCTAACCGCGCTATGTGTTCCTATTCTTGTATCAACTTTAAGATCTCTACCTTGTGAAGTTGTGATGCCATTCTTTTTATAACTAGTCGGCATCATTTATCTCAGTCGCTGTGTAGCTATTTACCTGTCCACATTGTTGTACCGCGTCCAGTACTTCATCCAGGGACACGCTGCATACTAAGCAGAGTCACAGTACCTAGCTTATAATAGCAGATATATTAAAAACTAGTCTAGTCCTGGTCACACACAAAACCAAAAAAGAGCAAAATGAACTGCGAATTGCTTTTTTATCATTACATTTATCACCTCTGCAACCTGGATTGCGAAATTTTTACGAAAATAAAATAAAATAAGTACCTATATATCAGTTTCTTTGAAGTAAGTAGAGATTTTTATTCACGTCTTGTGAACGATGTGTCCTTGTGTATCCAACACACGCACCACCGTCCATTTGCATATGAAACGAAAGACGCTTTCAATATTTTGATTTTTACTAAAGTCATCGATCTGGAAGCTTCTTTTAGCTAGTCTCCTTTGTAATCAAAGTTCCCTTCTTGGTCGTGCACAGCTCGTTTACACAAAATGCGAGTCCTTGTCGAGAAAACTTTGCATTATGCGTATTCTCTTTATGTTAATACTCTTTCAATATTCTTTAGGGGTCGGTTGCTGTCATGAATATTTGTATGAGAAGGTATAAAAGGATCGAAAATTTAGATTCATACTTGATTATTCTCAAGTGGCAGACTCAGGAAACGGTGTTATCTGCTAAGTCTCACATCAAGTGTCCCGCTTATCTGTCCACATGTTTGATCAGGTGCCTTAATATATGAAGCTAACACAAACTATAATGCAGATGCCGTTCAAGGTCTTGACGTTTCGTTTGACCGTGAAAATTAATAAAGGGATATCAAGTTTAAAATTTTTAAGGCTTCTTAGTCTTCTTCTACTTACATTTTTAATGGTAAACAAACTGTACCCTTATGGATTTTTGTCTATAGTTACATCGGTTTTGTCCTATACTTGAAATGTTTCATCACCCTCTTATATATCGCTACTTTTAATATCTGATTGAGTATTAGCATTGAGTTTTAAAGGTGTTTTGAATAATTCAATGAGTACTATTAAATATTTGTATTTAACACTGTGTTGGTGAGGCAAATCAATTTTATACCACTTTTGTTGTGGCTGTCGTGTCGAACCCAAGTCATATCCGCAGCACTGCCTCAATCACAAACCGATCATTAATCGGCTTACAGATCGAGATGGACGTAACATTGATACGTCAGATTTACCAGATCCGATTTAACAATTTGATATAAAATTTAGACACGATTAATTAGTGTGTACGGTTAAATAAGTATTCCGTAAATCTTTCTTTGAGGCTTCTTTTGAAATAATTTTAACTACATTTTGTATAACTTAATCAATGGTTTGTTTATTGATTTAATTTTGTTTCTTTACAGGTAAGCTTTAACGTGATGAAGAATTACACTTGGTAAGATAATTACCGCTAATTAAACATGAAGTAGCTGGCAACAGTGTTTAAGACATTTAACAGTTTATAGCATGATTTCAGAGAAGCCATTAAACACATATGATAATAATTATTATTGTAAACATAAAACGAAACGTGACCAACGAACTTAATTGAAGATACCCTTTCAGAAATGTTCTATGTTAATACGGAAATATTTTTTTTTTTAAATGTAGGTCGTTAATGTGTAATACTCATGAATCAGCGGAGAATCCCATCTTACGATTGCAGGAAAGTTAAACTTCTCAGAACTTCTCATAAGGAAATGTAAAATTTTGTTAGTATTTTTTCGTCCTGTAAAAATTATAAACAAAATACATTTAGACACTAAAGTAACGATGTAAGTTTTACATTACTAGTACATGTTTAAGATTATGAGGTTATAATGAAGATGAGCAATAATAGTCCAGTTAACTTTAATACAAAAATAAAAAACAAACGGCACTTAAAGAGGTGGAGCTGAGGAACGCTGTACCGAAAAACCATCTCGTTCTTTAAAACAAATATATTGTACGATGCAGTTAATATGTAATTACGGAGGCAACGTCTCGCCTGCGGCATTTAAAACGTAGTGTTTTTGGGTTTTCCTTTGCAAGATGAAGCCTTTACAGTCATTTGAGATGTCATAATCTTAACTAATAATAATTTCACTAACAAATGTATTCTCTGTATACGCAATTATTATTTCCAAAAATACTGTTTTTAAATAAACATTTATTAAAGTTGCCGATTAGTCGTTTTTCACAGATTTTGTATAGAACATTATTAAAATAAAAAATAAGAAGACGAAGGTAAAAGCTGTTTTTCGGCCAGCACATTATACCTCAATGTATTCGGCTTACCAGAATGGTGAAATAATGTTGGCTCATTTCGTATTTATAAGCGTTTTGTTTTATCCGATATCGGTGCCGAAATTAAAGAGAATAAAAATATTGGGGCACACGAACCAACTCAACGAACGATCTTTGTATACGGTGGGCGTAACGCAGATAAGAAAAAAACCGTTTATAAAACGTATTGCAAATTTATTATGTCGGTCCCATTCCTTTTATTATTAACAGTTTTGATTTTAACCTTTTTTGCTCTACTTATATACCTAATTGCAAAATAGGAACGCATTAAATAAATAAAATAAAAAATTAGTCTTAATTCAAATACACTTTATTTATTATTTTTCGACATTCTGCATTCTGCGAGTCATAGGCCTCCTCTAGGCTTTTAAATTTCTCTCCATCCAGAACTGCACTTCTCCTATCTTTGGATAGATCGTCTTCCCAGCATGTCACCGGTCATCCCTTTTGATGCTTTCCCTCTCTGGGATACCACTCGGTGACGTCTCTCGTCCATTTGTCTCTTCCAGATCTCATCAAGTGGCCAGTCCAGCGCAACTTCGGCACTTTTACCCTGCTGATTACCTACACATATTATTTTAGTAAAACATTAAACACATGTAACCTTTGAATAGCTTAGTTTATAGAGCGATGCACTTTAAAGTGTCTGAAAGTTCCAGTGAGGAAGTAAGAACAAAAAACTCAATTATCAAAGAATCGCGTTAGTTCGCTTACAATAACGTGGTTACCGACAGCACACAAAAACTAGCACTCACTTCCCATGACTAGAATGGTTTACTGATTTCGTTACGTAAGCAATAATTATACGAAGTTTTATGAGCACTTGCTTAAAGTTCGCTATTCGCTTCTATGATCATGGAAACTAAAGTTACAAACTTGGCTTTTCTTTCAAGATTTTCTACTTAAGTGTGAGCACTCCTAATTACACCCTGACTTATAATAACTTATAAGATGTAAAATAAGGAACAAAGTTCTTCTATCGCAACCAGTTGCGGAAAAAGAAAGGTAATTCTTCTATCGCTCCCTGGTTACGGAATTCAGTTGCGATGGCGGCCGGAGGGAAAATATAATTAATAAATTGGATTCAATTACACTCACTCAAAGCATTCGTTTTGCGCTTCAAAAAAATTACAGCATTTATTAACTACTGTGTTATCTTCAATCATAAAATTAAATGGTTCTCTGGCGTTTGTGAAATGGTTATATATTATAATTGTTTTCTAATTGAAACCAATCATTTAATTGAACCAATTTAAACGGCAACTCCGCCAATAAAATCAAACAGCACTTTGAAGATCTTCACTGCTTTGATTCTGTTTATATCTTTGATTCGAGAAGTTAATTAAAAGGTTTTTACTTAATTGACTTTTGTCAGCAACAGATACTGGGATTGTCTCTTGAAATGATTCGTGCAAAAACGATCGAGTCAAAGCACTGACAAACAACATTCCGTGAGGTTTTTTGGCACCTCTTAGTCGATGAGATTTGAAATTTTGAACAAATATTTTTTCAACCATCGTCCTTTTAGTGGTCGGATGACGCAATTCAACGTGAGACGAATCTAAATAGACACCAAGTTTGCAAAAATATTCATACCCATCTGTTTTTGCCTCGACAGAGATACCCTTTATCTAATTTATTTCTAAATCACTGTGGGTTCAAATACACGTTTTATTCTGTCTTGAAACCTAACAGGATTGAATTGAAATAACCAATAACACAGCAATTAAGTAAATACAAATTTCCGAACGACTGATGACCTTGTTCAAAACAGACCTTGAAATCATCAACTGAGATCTACGACAACGTGCGCTAGAACACGAATTGACTACTTGGCGTTCATTTAACTTATTTTATTAAGTAATTTGATATTTACTACTTTTTTATGAGAGCATGTAACTTCCAGGCTGACGGAGACTCTAAAACTATCAATACCAGGGAAGTCGCAAGAACGTAAGTGGGATATGAAATACAAGGAAAAGGTAGCAAGGTGACAAAATTGATCCCTTTAACTAATTTTCAAGCTACACGGAAAATATTACTATTTAATGAAATGAAGGTGATAATCTGATGCGATGTTGGTGCATGAGATCATTGCACCATCGTCAACATAATATTAGTCATGGTAGGGTCACGTGTGCTCACCCACACGTATTAATTAGTATAGATTCGAGGACAAACATCACGATGTCGCACCTCAGGTTGCTCTTGTAACAACCATAAATACTCAAGAAACCATTTTGCAACGATATTTTCGAAGCGAGTTCTACACGCGATTGTTGCTACTCCAGTGTAACCAGTCACTTGCTTGCTCTCTCCACACCACACTCACTAGTTGTCTACTCGCTTACACCCTTACGGTCTATACATAATATACTACGGTTACGCTTTATTTTTGAAATTTTATACGCGAGTGTGTTGATCGTTGAAGCGTAATCAAGGAGTACGATGTCAAGTTCCAATAGTTAGTTCTTACCCGTGACTTGTATATTAATGTAAACTGAATTCTTGTCCATTAGTTCTTCACATCATGTGAGTTACCGTCTCCAATGTATCACGTCATCAAGGATACGTGGCGCTGTAAATGTATGTTTTATTGTGTGATATATAACCACATGTATGTCGCACAGCTATGTCAGATACCTACTAACGTGTGTTATCATTTATTTGTGCTCCGTCAATGTCACCGAGTTGTCGAGAGGGCAACGGACGCGATATCTGTAAATATATGGATGCACGCACACACGCAACACTTATCAACATGTACATTGTAAAAATGTGTTTCTTTCTGCATATCTTACCTGTAAAAGATAAATGAATTGATAAAAATAAGTGCAATATTACAATTCATTGCCCTTGTCGATTGCTCTATCGAAGGTATTTGTACAGTCCGGGCGAAACTAATTAATTACTTACATCATTGTTTTTATTCGATTGTTCGTTATATTCACTTAATATTAATGTTTATGATAAACTTGACCTTTTAAATAGTTTTCGTTGAGTTCGTTATTTGAATTAAGGTATAAACGGCGCAAATATTCTTGGGCTCTGGCAATATCACGTGTCAAATATACCGATTTGTGTATTTGCCTGACTGTTTGTGAGGTATTGCCACGGAATGCTTGCTCATTCCGTGGCAATACCTCACAAATTTTTGTACACGCAATGATAACATTTGTACAAGAGAAGAAGCAGTTGCGCCGTATTGCTTATTCGGATTTCGCAATTGTACATTCGCAAACGAAAGACGCCTGGTCAAGGTCAGAGGCCAAGAAGATTTGCAACGCTTATACTAAAGTATACATTTCTTTTTCTTACTTTTTTGTCCCATTTCCCCACTGCAGTATAATGCTGTGTTGTATTTGCTAAAATACTTAAGAATTTTATTATAGAATCATAGAATCGAAAATATGAGTATTGTTCGAAAATATTGTTCATAATGTTAGTCAGCAATGCGAAAAATTGTGAATATAGAATTTGTTGTTTCTTGTTATTGCTACAAGTGTCCTACTTACAGTGATTGATGCAAGTTTGGCTAAGTACCTTTAATAAAATACAAAACTGTTTTTCTGTATTATAAAAAACAGTAATTTAATTTGAGGCCGCTGACGGGCAGTTAATTTCCACCTAAAACTTCCATTCACACTAATTAGTCTCAATAAATGTTGGAATACAGAATTTTCTTCAAATAAATTCTCGTTTTAATATTGTCCTGATAAATTTATTTCAGGTATTAAATTGTAAAGCAGCGTTAAAGTGCGTAGAGACCACGTGACGCTGTAGACCGTGACGAGATTTGTAGCCGAGGGCTGTTTCCAAGCAAAGACACACAGAAGCGTTATGGATTTATGAACATAGCTTGTGTAACTTTTGAAGTCATATCAATTGATAAAATAATGCAGGAAGAAGAGTTACTAAACCGTTCATAATACATACAGTAAGTAAAACATAATCCGAGAAACGAATCTATTAATTTTACAATAAAAGTTCAGACTATCATCAACTAAAACTTACGATGACAACATATCGAGATAATTTTTCATTACCCTACTATTACATTGTGGGAATATAATGCGAATTGGGTCGATGATCATACATCACTAGAATGAAGATTCGCAAAGCGAGGATTTCTAAACTCCAGCCAATTACGTGTTTTTAGAATATTTTTTGAAAAATTTCGGGCAATACGAACTTGGAACAATTGTATTAAATGTATTGTATAACGAATATGATGAATAAATATAATGTATGTATAATATTATAGTAAAGCCAAACTGTATGGAAGTTATAATAAATCCTGGAAGGGAGGCCATGGAGGAATGAAATAGCGATCGACATACCTCAAAAATGTTTGAAAGGCTAGCTGACAGAAACTAGATCCTAAGAGAAGAAAAGACTAATGGAATCCTTATAGAAAAGTGTAGAAGAAATTGAAGGAAGCCTACACATATGGCTTGAGATGACAATTATGACAACAAATCCATAAAAATCGTGAATGTCAATGATTTCACGATTTTGAGTAATATTTTGCAATACAATTAAGGAAACTACTGCGTAATTTTAAGTATATCCTTATGACTACTGCTTCAATTGCACAACTTTATTTTTAAAATGGAATCATCTGACAAAAACCTTGTCCATGACGCTTTTGTATGACGTACTTCAGTCGTGAATATATGACAATGACCAAACCGACATGCTAATGAACTCAAACATGAAATGTATGACTTATTACCATATTGTCTAGTGATCTTGAATTTTATTTACTCGAACAATGTTTTGTATTTACTTGTACAGTTTCTAAAATAGCGCAAGAGTTATATATAAATGGACATGGTTTCAACTGGTATTGTGCAAATTGTCTTAACTAACAAATATTAATATGTAATCTTAATATAACTTTAAATGATTTGATTACAAATTGAAAATTTTACAAAGTAAAATAATTATCTGCAATAAAACCAGAATGTTTACTAACCTTCTACCGAAGATGTTATTGTAATTGAAGATAGCTTACTAGAAAACAATTTGTTTTCAATTTGTAACCGAGTTGAAGATGAACATCCAAATTGTTTACAATTTCGTAATCGTTCTCAAGCAATGATTGAAGTACAACTCGATTTTGATTTGCCCTCGATTCGTGGACTTTACCGTTACCTTGCTTGTGAAACTTGTCCAAACCGTACAGAGAAATAAACTCTATATACGAGTATTTCAATAAATCGGAACCTGTGCCTTTATGGTCAAGACATAAACTTTAGACTCGTTTCGTTGGATAAAAATACTTTAATAATGCTACGTATTTATATTTAACATGCCTTAACACATTAAGTTGTTCATTATAATACGAAATGTTGATGTTATTATCCTGAATTATGTTCTTATTTTTTATCTACAAAATTCATTATATTAGCTTTTCACTGTACTTATAAAAGTGTTCATTTTTAATGTTAAATTGACAAGAAATATTATAAATTTAATCTATTGAGTAATTTTAAATAGCTTTTCCTACACATACATTCATTGTGATTTAGTTTAAGCCCTATAATATTCCTTAAATTTTATATAATTGAATGGTTTTATTAATGACAAAATATGTGGCCTAAACGTCTCGGGCTGTGTATGGCCACTAAGTAATGACAAAAATGTTTTCAAAAAAACTTACGTACCCAAAAAAATTGATATAAATTTAATCAAATTTTAATTTCAATTTAAGCCTTGTTATTATAACAAATAATTTAATATTTAGCAAGTTATAATGTTAGTTTGCTAAGGTAAACGATGAACGAGCCACCGTGTACCTCAAGCGTCCTCGAGATCCAATTTTAGTGGTGCGGGATGCGAGTGTAATCAGGTCAGGTCGGGGCCAATGTGAAGTCGCTCCTGCGACTGTGTTAGTAGGTCACTGCCAGACCTACGTAAGAGAGTTTTGTTTTTTTAACCACCTTTTGTCTCTCTTGTTTCGTTTTCCTAGATTTATAGAGATTCTAGAACACCTACCATACATAACCTTTGTTATATTTACTAGCCGATGAATAATAACTCTGTTCTTAACGCCAAAATCATCTTATCATCATCTCAGTCGTAGGATGTTCACTGTTAGACAAAGGCCTCTCCCCTATTTTTCTAAAAGAACCGGTCAGAAACAGCCTGGATCCACCGTCGTGGCCTTCATCAGGTCGTGGTGGACGTCCTACGCTGCACTTGCCAGTCCATGCTGTAGCCCTCTCCATAGATCGTTGAGCTTCTTACAAGGCCCATAGTTAGAGACCACGTTTCAGCGCCATATATCATCACTGGCAACACACATTGGTCGAAAACTTTACTGAGAAATTTTGGACGAGAAGATATCTCGGAGCTTCCCGAACGCTGCCCAACCGAGCTGATTTCGACGGTGCCCAACCGAGCTTCCCGAAGTTGGCTCTAAGTAATTGTACTAACAATTCCAGAAACGATATTTGTATAAAGCAGTTCTTTCATTTTTTTAATGAGAGCGAAATATTGTATACCTACCCTACCCTGTGCATCAATGTAAAGTGTCTATGAGGATGATGCAGCCCTGGTCCATTAACTCACAACATGCGTTCATAATATTTTAGTGAGATTCTTAACCACCAAAACCAAACCTCTTACAATGTTTTATTTCTTTTGGTCCGGAAAGCTTTAAAGCGACACCGGAATAGTTCTTTCAATACAAAAAAGTGTGGTATAATTTTAATAGAACATCTTTACAATTTTAGTCTATTATTTCCCTTTGCGGTGATGTGATAAAGTCCAGTTCTCCATTGTATAGATAAGTGGGTCATTGCCACAATATCATACAGATGTTAGTATACCATTGTTATAGCAGTGGTCACTATGAAGTTTCTTATAATTCTTAACGTCTATTATGTACACGTTATATATTATTATTTAAATATTGTCCTTTTTAATGCACTGTATTAGTTGCCTTCATTAAGGCTTTGTAATGAACATTATGAATCATTGATGAATGTCACTGTCAAATTACATTATAATTTCCATCTATTTATTTTATCTGAAAAACTAACAAATAAGCCTAATACAAACAATTCATGAGTATGTCTCATTCGTCCTGATATCTATACCTATAATAAACATAAAATAAAATTGTAAACGAGCCGTTTCTGTACATTAAATATTTAAAAAAAAATTATACACGTTGTACCTACTTATGTTACCGAAGTAAAAAAAAATAGTTTTTAAAATTTTTGTCTGTTTGTCTGTACATTTGTTCGCGCTAGGTAATCTCAGAAACGGCTTAACCGATTTGAATGCGGTTTTCACTGATATATTATAGCATGCTTCCCGTAACATGTTTACAAACAAAAAAGTTATGTAAATTTAAAGAATCACGCCCAACACTTTTTCGATAAAAATGCAATAACATAACTCTTCGGTTGAATTGCCTGGAACTTTAGTTAACTATATATTATAATCTGTAAAGCGATGATGTCTGAAAGTTTTATAAAGTTAGTCGATTTAGGTGATTTAAGTTGACCTCAGATCTATATGATCAGTCATATTAAGTCGGGTTCAGCTTAGGCTGGTACCTATTCATACAATAATAAAACCGTTCTTTGCCTTCCATGCCTTTGTGCACGCTAATCTCAGAAAAGGCTTAACCGATTTTCATGTGATATCCACTGATGTATTGTAGCAAGCTTCCGGTAATATGTAGTGTATATTTCATTACAATCTATTTAACAAACAAAAGCAAAAAAATTACACGTTATACACGCTTGCGAAGTTGCGGGCTCAGCTAGTACATTACTAAATTCCTTGCATTAGTTAGTTAGTAAGCATCTTATTTCTATTAATTGTAGACCTCAATTTTTGTACACGTAAAATGAAATAATCAGATTATCAGATTATAATTACATAATCAGAATTTTAATCTTTGTACTCGTAGCTCATGCAAACCGATATAAGAGAGAGAGACACATATTTATCAATAGAACGAAATAAAATTTAAAATGTTTTAAATAATATAATGACAAATTTATAACATTAGTTTTACTTTAAAAGACTGATAGTGACAATTCACTTTTTGATACATATCTGAATAATACTAAATTTGCACTAATAACAAAATCGCTCGACTAGCTCTAGCTACTATATCTCCTATAGATCTATTATAGTTATGTTATAAAAGGATAGATATTTTAAATTACTCGTATTTATTAATAGAATACCATTCTAACAGGGTCAACGTTTGATAAACTACTTGCGTCAGAATCAAACAATCATTTTAATAAGAAACTATTGAAATCGGTTTGTGTTTCAAGTTTATGTTATCGTATGTGGAAACCGCGTCAAATTCAAGCATTATAGATTTGTTCCGAAGCGAGCTTGATATCTTTATACCACAACAAATTGAACATCTTGTTCATCTACTGGGAATCGAGGGTGATATAAAAGCATACTTATAGGTATCCGGACCACAAAACCGTTGCATGACCATACTTCGTCATTCGTAACAAAAATAAGTTAAGTGTAGCTTTTTTATAAGTTAAGTGTAGCTTTTACATAAAAGTGTTATAACTTAATTAAATTAATCCATGCGTGTAAAATTAATATTTTAATGGACAACCTCCGGCCGCTGTATTAAATTAAAAAATATCCCATCGGCTCGAGTTAAAGGTCAGACTACAATTTTCATATTAAGGGAAAAAAACTAGTACTTCATCCGGTTGAAGGCAGGTGTTTAGTTATTTCTAGTAATATATAATTATTGTTACTGGTCTGTGTCGCAGGCAACTCCAAGCTGGAAGCTAATTGTCAATTCTATACAGGTGCT
The DNA here is from genome assembly GCA_910589475.2 of Bembecia ichneumoniformis. Taxonomy (NCBI): domain Eukaryota; kingdom Metazoa; phylum Arthropoda; class Insecta; order Lepidoptera; family Sesiidae; genus Bembecia; species Bembecia ichneumoniformis. Next base: position 13,984,221 of record OU342524.1, on the reverse strand, counting down.
GTACGCATTGCAGCTGTACTATTGTCAGCAGCATTCTATTTACATAAATTGATACGTTTCTTACTGATTCTATGCTGTATTGGCGTTGCTACCATGTGGTAAATATATGTATATCATAAACTAGCCGAGCCCACAACTTCATACGCGTGGTATTCGGTATAGAACGTAACGTAACGTAACGTTTGTAAACTGATTGAAATGAAACAAAACACTAAATGTTACGGGAAGTTTGCTGCAACACATCAGTGAAAACCTCGTTCAAATCGGTTGATCCGTTTCTGAGATTAGCGTGCACAAACACACCAACAAATAGACAAAAATTCTAAAAACTATTTTTTTGACCTCAGTAACATAAATACAACGTGCACAAATTGTTTTTTAGAACAAATATTTAATATACAGACACGGCTCGTTTTCGATTTTGTTATATATATAGATATGTTTATTAGTTTAGTTTTTAAGTCGACAGTACTACTAATTTCTAGTTTTAATATAGAGTACTTTTAAAGAAAGTTAGTCCAAATGTCTACCACAAAAGCTAAACGTATTTTACTATTGAGGAATTGAAATAATAATTAAATAAGTTTTCGTGAACACGATTAGAAAGAGGCAAATTTTGAAAAGTTCTGTCAAACAACAACCAGTATTTTTTATGCAAATGCGTAGCCGACATCTTATGGTTTCGGCGACGAGTAAAATAAAGGCTAAAATGTAGCCTTTATTTTACTTTAGTATTTTTTAGTTCAAAATATCAGTATTTGTTTAGTAAAACGTGGCGTTGCGTCTGTACATTTTCAAAAAAACAATTTGTATACGTTGTACTTATGTTAACGAGATCAAAAAATAGTTTTTAGAATTTTTGTCTGTTTTTCGGTTTGTCTGTGCGTTTGTGCACGCTAATCTCAGAAAAGGCATAACCGATTTGAATGCGGTTTCCGCTGATGTATTGTAGCAAGCTTTCCGTAATATTTAGTGTTTTTTTCATTTCGGTTTACAAACAAAAAAGTTAAGCGCTATACCGAATAGCTAGCGTACGAAGTTGCGGGCTCAGCTAGTTAAAAATATATTTCCAAAAAATATGCAATAAATTATTATTTTACATTATTTGTTGCACCAACACATAAGAAATAATGTAAATTTGTCATATAGAAGACCACCTCAAACAAACTTAAAAAGAACACACTCAGTAGACAAATCATAATCATTTATTTATTTGCTGAATTAGGTAATTACAACAAAGCAGTCACTGTAAGAGTACGTACCCACCAATATAATCTTATCCTTTTTATATTCTTATCCTTTTTATATTACATAGTATAAATTGAATTTACTGCCCGATAGATGTCTGTCTGTCTGTCTGTATATCCGCTAGCTCCTCCTAAACCACCCAACAGATTTTCATCTACGGTTTTCATAAATGGATATAGATCCGATCAACGAGGAAGGTTGTACATAATATGCAGAAAAATTTGCATCCGTGCGAAGCCGGAGTAAAAAGAGGTATACATAACAGATCTACAGCATGGAAAATTCAAAAAAAGGGAACATTAGACCTTATACTGAAGTAGGTTTCCTCCTCTTGCTGCCTTCACAAATAAAGAATAGCTACCCACCTACATTGAAACCGCAGTGTCATAAATGCAGCCATTGTCAAGAAACAGCTCTAATCGTACATAATTTCTAAAGACTTGGCTTCCATTGTATGCGTTTTTTGCGAGTCGCGAGTTACTAATGTAAAATCGGCGATCCTATACCAAAAAAACTTTATACAAAATCGAATCACGTACTAGTCGATTGGTTTTTGCGATAAGCTAACATTTTGGCGACTATAATATCTATGGTCCGAGATTAATGTGTCTGCAATGCGGTCTTTATCTATTTCTATGTTTATCAGGTTATATGTCTAATGGCCGAATACTCAAATGCATCTCTTCTTTAAATATATCATACAGAATCAACAGCTTCTCAAATTCTTTTTAAAAAAATATGTCGCATAAAACCAATGTAGTATTATTTTGAATGTATAAAATATAATTAAGATTGGATATAAAATATATCCAATCTTAAGAAAGCTTAAACACAAGACTTAAAAACGATCTTTTTATGGTCTAAAGATAGACTATTACTTAGAGACCATTCCATTCCATTAAAAAGCGATCAACGAAGAAGTTTTGTGTAAGTATATTATTATTTGCAAAAAAAAAATTGCATAGGTGCGAAGCCGGTGTATTTAATAAATAAATCTACTAAATTTTCCTTTGTACGTATTCTGATAAAAAGAAGAAAAATGCTCTATGAAATTCGTGGTTACAATGACGACTTGAGACGAATGGAATAATCAATGTTTCACGGAACGCAGCAAGTTTCTAAATTTAAACACCTAACCATAGACTATGCGAACAACTAAAACAAAATATTACCAATAATCAATATAAATAATTTATCCTAAGAAAATTTTGTCTATTGCCCTCTTATTATATAGAAAACTGCTATCTTGCTTACAAAAGGGAATAGAAATATTTGTCTTTGTCCACAATCTAGGCATTGAATGTTTGTTTATTATTTAATATTGTTGTTTTTTATGAAATTTTATTTTAAAAGAAAAACCGAAGGAAATATTTTAAAATTTTATTTAACTAAATAGTGATGAAATATGGCGCTGAAATGTGGTCTCAGACTATGAGCCTCGACGGAAAGCTCAGCGTCGCTCAACGTGCTATGGAGAGGGGATATGCTCGGGGTTACACTGCGAGATCGAATCAGGAATGAGGGGATCCGTAGACGAATGAAAGTTACCGACATAAGCTGGCGGACGGATTGAAGTGGCAGTGGGCAGGACACATAATACGGATAGCCGACGGCAGCTGGGGCCGGAACGTTCTCGAGTGAAGGCCACGGGCGGCAAGGGCAGCGTAGGAAGTCCACCCACAAGGTGGACAAACGATCTAAAAAGGGCCGCGGGTTGACGCTAGATCCAGGCTTCTTCAGACCAGTCTTATTGAAAATAATGGGGGAGACCTATGTCCAGCAGTGGACGTTCTATGACTGAGATGATGATGATGATGAACTGATCACGATTATGACATTCTATGTATAAAAGTTTATACTAGTACATATGAAAGAAAAAATTAACATAAAATAAAACACTTTTAAAACATATAACAAATCTTAAATATATGTTTATGAATGTTTATGAATTATTATGTCTCAAAATCAGTGAGTGGTGTCACAGTGTGCGAATGCAAACGTTCGTTTATCAGATGCCCGCGATGTGCCCGAGATAGTATCAGTAAGTGGAGCAAGGGCAGTACACTCAGATAACGCAAGGTTGTCGTACTGCACGCCTGCAAAACACTACTCCACTCATCAATTGTTCCACTAACTTCTAGTTCTATTTAGATTGCTCCAATACACTTAACTGCTTCTACATTTCAAATATTTTCAATAGGGAATATGCAGATTTTTTTATATTTTCATACGATAGGTTATATCGTTATATAACCGACAAAAAATATTCAGCATCAAGAAACAGAAATTTAGTAACAAAAAAAATGTTAAAATTAACTAACAGCTACGGGCACTTTAAACACCCACCCTTTGGGCGCGCTTGTCGTGACGACACAGTCTACACTACACAATAACAATCAAATGTTAAAAATCACAAACATCTACACGCTTGTTGACATTTCATAGACTTTGACGTCACATTCGAACTGACAGTTTAAAGTATTTTGAATTTTCCACAATTTTTTGCATTTTTTAATAACTTACTTTCTTAACGAAAAAGAAATAATATTAAAAATATTTAAATAGACATAATTCTGACGCAAAAATGTTGACAAAAAAAATTCAAGCCTATTAATTTTCAAATAGACGCATATTTCGTATTGTTACTATATTATTGATATCATCATCAACGATATTTTATTTCGTAGCATTCTCAAGATTTAGGTTTAAGATAAAGACACCACTTAAGGTTTCTATTTAAGATTTTAACTAAACTAGCGACCCGCCCCCGGCTTCGCACGGAGTTGGAATTTATAAAAATCCTTTCTTAGCGGAAGCTTACGTTATAAAATAAATATAAAATTCCTAATTTTAGCTTTCTAGACTTAGTAGATTTGGCTGTGCATTGATAGCAAGTCGAGATTTTACAAGTATAGATTACGTATGAACTTAATATAAGCCTCTTTATATATATTTTTATAATCTCTTGAAACTGAAGTCTCTTAAACACTTTTTAATTTATTTTACCTAACACCTTTGCCACTTAATATCTAACAACTTTATTCGAAGTAAATGTTACACGTCATAACGCGTATTAATTTTGTATAAATAATGATTATACTGGGTTTAATACACGCACGCCATTTAGTTTGTGTATTGTCAAAAAGGTCAAAGGTTTCCACCAGTTTCAAAAAGACGAAAGGTTAAGCACCTTTGCTTCGAGAATGTATTGAACGGTGTTACGTAAACGAAGACAAGGTCTTTCACGATGTCACGAGTCATCAAGATAAAGCTGATGTTGAATCATATATTTTTTTATTAACTTTTAATAATGTGGTGGCCTATTTAGGAAAGACAATAGAAGAATACCTACGTGCATAATATGAAAGAATTAACTAATTAAGTATCCTCTTAATACAAATGTGTGTCAAGTCCTAAATTCAAATATTGCATAAATTGTATTTAATCAAGCCTCATGCATAAGGCGATAAAAGCATAATAGTTTAATTTTAAAACTGGGAAGGACAAACGATAACAAAATGCATTTTGTTTTGATCGTGTTTCGAGGTCGTGAATGATAAAGCTTATCATGACCTCGACTGGATACGGAAGGAATCGCTTTTATAAATATTACTTCACCAAATTACGTTGGCCTTTATCGCAATTATGCCTTGTTGTATTTACGGTTTGACATGTTTTTGTCAGTTTCACCGTTCTGGTAAATATGTCGCCGACAAAGAAACTCCAAGGTTGACCTCGTAGATAACGTATGATAATTTGGAACATTTTTTGTATGTCATACGTTCACGCAAGGATATTGTTACTGCCTCTTTGAATGACTTCGTTTATGATGAGTTTTAAAATAAGAAAAATTAGGTATATTTTTTAGACATTAAAACAATTTAAATAATAGAAATGTATTTTTTTTACAAACTTTTAATTGCGTCCACAAAACATTTAGGTAAATTATTAATTATAATAATTGAATACAGAATAAATTAAACATTATCAATAAAATAATTCTCCCATTGCTTCAACTTTGACATATTTACATATTTACTAGAGACAACGTGACATGACGGATAGATATTGGATAAAACGATTTAAATAATTGCTGTAACACTAACAATAACAAGTTTAATCGATCGTTTGTTATATTTATTTATTGCGTGAATGTTATCTGTAATATAAAGAGGTGAATACACTTACAAATTAGTACTTACGATGGTAACACGAACTAAAATCGTATAAAAAAACACACAAATAAATATGTTTGTTACACATAAACGACAATTGCTTGGTTAGCTGGTATAGAAAATAAATAGAAAAGAATGTCCACTTTCTCCCAACTTGCTTACAAATCGAATCTCTTTCGTAACTAAAACCTTATGCAATAAATCAGTATTACAGTGTGATTATGATTATGTCACGTGAAACAATCTCTTATTTCCTACGCAAATTTGAATTCCTCGTCTTCTTTCCATTTAAAAATTCTATTTGTGAACTTATTTATTTGTCGGTTTCATAACAGTTTAAATTTTGATTTGATACAATTAACTACCCAACAAACATTATGGCGCTAAGGGAAACCTTTTTTTGGCACTCATAATATTATAAACGTTATATAAGAGCTCCGACAATAACTTTAGACTCTACTGTGACGTTAAGAATAAATAATTAAACTTTCAAGAAGAATAACGGCAACAAAGAAAACAATTATAACTTATAAGGAGCTAGTTTGGAGTTGGTCGGAACTATTGTATAACTTACTCTTATAGCTTTAGGAAATGTAAAACACTGAAAGCAATTGCAAAGTGTCTGCTGACACTTACAAACGGCTGATGTTCTTAAATAGAGTTAGTTAAATACCTTGCACCACCTAACGAGTTTTATGGAGCTCTAAGAGCTAACAAGAAAGCTATTAGTGTCATAAAAGTGTAAATTATAAATCTTATAGACCTAGGTGCTGTAAGAGTCAGAAACCACCTTTAAATCATTACAGGTTACACGATGAGATTACCCGGCTAACCTTAGGTAATACAGTAGGTTTTAGAAATACTTGTATATGGCGGCAAACATTGTGAACAGATTGCATAACTCTTAAATTATCACTGTAAGTTGAGTAATAGAATTTAAATCACTTAAATACATCTTAACCTAATGTAACCTCAAAAATAATATTTTGTATCTTATGTTTACACTGTGCAACGCGTTTATTAGAAAAAAAATATTGTTTCCACCATGCAACCATAAAAAGTTAGAAAAAGGATCGGCGGAGTAAAAAAAAAACCTTCCAAAGAATACAAGGATCATTAGAAGTTACAATTATAGTACAAGTGAAGTCAAGCGCAAGCAACAAACTTACAACAGGGTTCCGTACAACAGGAAACTGATATCAACGACGATGAATATAATATTTTGTCTTCTCTCAGTAGTCCTAACACCTCGAATGACGAACAAGACAGTGAATATATGATAACCATAAACTTAAAGAATGATTTACGAACATGGGCGCTACAAAAAAATATTAGCAAAGCTTATTTGAAGGATTTGTTATTAATTTTAAACGGGAGATTTACAGATATTTTACCATCTGCCCTTCGAACTATGTTACAAAAACCGATAGAAATTTTTCTGGAAACCGTCGAAGATGGTGGCGAATATGTTTTATATGTGATTCCCCTGCACGCGCTTTTATTAAAGGTTAGCTTATTTATTTGCGTTTTTAATAAGTTTTGAATAGTAGATAGGTTATAAAATATGTTTATGGTATTTATTACTTTTTCAGGTTTTTGTAATTTTAATGGTAAGCACTGTTGTTTAAAATGCACAACTGTAGGGGATTACTCACACACATCGCATAGTCTTATGCGATGTATATGTGTGTGAGTTAGACAAGAAAGTGTTCTCCAAGAACTGACGAAAATTTTAGGCCATTATTAACATTGAACAATTTCCCATTTCGGATTCGTTGCATTTGATTCATTTAGGAATCATGAAACAAGCGTTTTATCGGCGAAATATATTATCTTATATCCTAAAGATGTAAAATTCAAATTAGTTTGTATTATTAATTTCTTCTTATCCACACAGTGAGAAAATAAAACTCATTTCTTTAAAAAAAATGTCGTTTTAATCGAAATACATATCTTTTGGTGTTAATATTATTAAAATAAAATAATCAGTCAAGGTTTATGGATAATTTCCAATATATTTCTAATCTTGCTGTCAAGAGTCCTTTTACATCTGCGACGCCTAGCACAGTAGCGTGCAACATGAAAGGGCTCCAAAGGTACGTTCGCCAGATTTGCCGGCAATTTTGTGTTTAGAAAATATTCTAAACATTTTTTTATTACGTTCTCGGCAGTCTCATAACTTTATATTTCTTGTCTTTTTACCATACATCTCATTTGCTTCCAATCAACTTCCGGTGTTGAAAACTCATCTTGTTTTCTGTATTTAGTCAAGTGTTTCCATGGCCATCTTAATATATTTTTATTTTCCCACGCGGAAAGCACAGTAAACAATTTGTTTCTATTATTTTCAGAGGTTTGGACTATTTTAAAAGGCATTCTGAAAAAGACAAAACTCAAATTAAAATTATTATATTTTAATTTGTTCCATCAAAGTTATTCAAAATAATAAAATTATAATTATATATACAAAAATAACATCCAGAGCGTCGCCGCGGAGCAGGCGCGCAGAAGGATGGCAGCGTTTTTTCCTTTCTAAATAGCTATGCTAATTCTTGGGATAAAAAGCTGCCAGCCCTCGGATCACCTCGGATCAGAAATTATTTAAATTAACTAAGTATGTATTACTTTTCCAAGTGGAAAGATAAAACATATCAATTTATTTTCATCTCAAAGATGATGACGCCTGTATCATGACTGCGCAGAATATCCTACTGTACCTACGTCGATAGTACCTACATAATATAGGTACCTAAGATTTAAAATGTTAGGCCGCGATCCCACCAGTTGTCGATACTTAAACACGTCATTGTACTCGTCATAACGAGTACGAGTAAAGTTATTGAAATAATGGAAAAAAATGGTAATAATGTAAAAATACATAAGATTAACGTATCAAAAACAACTTGCACTGCAGGCGACCCCCGAGCCTTCTACTGCTTATGGGATCGTTCAGCCGCACATAATAAGTATGTACTGATATGAAGATTTTTCTCAAACAATAACAGAACCCTAAAAAAATTTTAGCTTACAGATTCACATAGGACCATTATGCAAGCTAAACTTATAAAACTTGTTGTCTTGTCACTTTTATAACCACATTGTTAAACTGCAAGTGGCATGGAAGTGCTAGCTCACGTTTTTTTAACACTGTATTGGGAATAACAGAGTTATAGGGAACTTTAAGTGATTTAGAATTAACGCCATTAAATAAATATAACCTGTAAAATTAAAAAAAGAAAAAATAGGTCTAAACATTATTGCCCGACTTATTTACTTACATTATTGACAGTTTTTAATTAAAATACACATAGACGTACCAAGAATTGTTATTTACAACCATAATTGAAATTTAAAAAATAGCCGAGGCAGTAATTTCTCCTATATAATAAAATCAAAAGTAGCTTATTTTTGAGGCGCGTCAAAATTGAGATGAAAACTAGTATATATTGTTACAGAAAACTTATAACCACAGCGAGAACTCATAATTATAAAAACGATAATCTGAAATTGTTAATTGACTTACCTATTTAAGTAGTCACTTTCAAACTTCACTGTTGGACATGAATATGTGCACTGCTATATATTTTTAATGCTTTTGATGGTAATAGATAAAATAATCAGACTTTGGGTGATGTTTATTTCTACTTAATACTTCCAATATATCCTCAAGGTATAAATAGTATCGTGAAACCACTAATATGTTGTTGAAAAAGTTATTTCAGTGGATTTTATAACTTATTTACTACTTTGCAGTTATAAATTAACCTGAGTATAGCTTACAATACACCTAAAGTGGCAAGCACTGCTTCAATAGCACTATTGTAACTCTTTATTACCAGTCATTTATCACTGCCCTATTACTATTAAGTCACTTTAAGCTCTAAAATCGTGGGCCCAAATCAGAGTTATAAGAAAGTTAAAGCGCGCTATATCACTTATTGTTAGTCCCTTTATAGAATCTTAGGTTTTTAAATTTCTCTTAAATAGCTCATTTAGCACTTATCCTTATTACCAATATGTTAGTTGGGTAGCGTCTCGTTGATTATCAACAATATGTATCTGCCTAAGCTGGATTGAGGACATTATTAAATGGTGGAAGTGCAGAAATAGCGTTGTAGTGTGCGCTTGATAGAATAATGTCTCCCGTGCAGCCTTGTTCCCAATCTGTGGCCTAGTTATAAATGTCCTAAGCAGGATGTAGGTACTCCAATATCATACAGATGGATATTGATTTTTTATACTAACTAGGTATTGGAACTTTGAAAAAGTTAACTAAAATCGTCCTTATATTCAAGCAATAAAAAAATTACCCATTATTAAAAGTACACTAGAAGTTAAATTTGAATTTTGTAGTAAATAATACTAGATATATAGTATTAGTTCCCAAATTAGCACTCTCTATATCTTATGGATAAATTCAGTGTCTTATTCCAGTTTGCATTATAAATTAGTGTTATAGCACAGAAAACATATGGTTATAGACCCACCAACTTATGTAATATGTCAAAACGAAGTACTAATGACGACGCCATGTTGAGAAGTATGAAACGTCAATGAATAGTGTCAATTGCTTGTCGTTCAGAGTTGATGCTCTAGCGACACCACTAATATTACAGATAAATTCTGCACCTATCTGTTATTTGATCGAAATGTGATTTAAATAAAAGGTTAAACTAATTTAATTTAAATAAAATACATGTGAGGTCATACAACGCCGTAGGAATGCCTAGCAAAATCTTGGCACAAGTAGGTGTGCCACCATAATTATTTTTGATATTTTTTGTTAACAATTGTTTGGAAACTATATAAAAATCATAAAACTAATAATAATAGAAACTACAAGAAAAGAGACAGTAGACCTACGACTCGGTTTCTTCTCTTTTCCAGCACCTGGCAACCCAAGAGATGGCAACCTATTTTTAGATTTTATAGTATTTCATATATTTTCCAAACAAATGAGTGGAATTGTTGAAAAAAAAAGGTATCGAAAATAATTATTTTAAGGGTACTTGCGGCAAGATTTTGCTTAGAACCCCACTCGTAACCTTTTATTTAAATCAATTTCGATCAAATAACACATAGGTGCAGAATGTTACGGTGGGATCTTAGACTAATAGGTACATAATATTAGGAATTAATATTTTGACGTGACATACAAGATTAATTGATTAATTATTTAAAGTATATATTATTTTACAATGTGTCATTGTCGTGTTTCTGTATCAGCGAAAGTGGTTATTTTATAATTTTATCAGTGGTGGGTTTACGCGGTTCATGACTGGGCAAGCCTATAAAAATCCTTGCTCTGCATATAGCCTGTCCCTGTAACTCACATAGTGTCAGAGTTACTTACATAAAAACAAAATAAGGTTGGTATTATACTGCAATTTCTAGATATTACAGGTAAAGTTACCCACATGCTTAGAGCAAAAATTCCATGTGAAATCTAGAACAAGTATACAAATATGACTCACAAATGAACTTTGACTACTCCGATGGTAATGACTCTAATGACCACAATAATTATTCCTAGTAACCTGTTATCGTAAGCCGTTTGACGCACAGTAGCATAGACATAGAGATACAGTGATATAAATGCAGTTAAAAATGACAAGAACATAACAGATTTTTTTAGTAAAAATTAACATTTATTTTTTTATTTTCTCATTTCGGAAATGAGAATTATTGCTTGTAAATAAGAACGAACGTCATACCTACTAAATATGAATATAAACTGAATATAATGAATCGAATATACAACATAAATGTAAATATAATGTCACTTTACATGATTACATATTCATTTGAATGTTTGTTGTAGAGATAAACATACAAAAAAGCAAAGTATGTCCACGCGTCGAGCCAAATACACAAATTATTGAGCACTCTTTTGATGCCTTTGTCGTACGCCAAGCAACACATATTTCTTAATAACTATGTTTATCGAACAAGTAAATAAAGCGATAAGTAAATATTTCAATACTAAGGTAGTTTAGTATTGGCAGGTACTCAGCCTTCAGCGTTTCTAAACTGGGCAGCCCGAATGGCGCCATTAATCACGCCCTTTAAAATTACAGCACGTATGTGCTGTCGTGTTTCGGTAGCGAGTTCGGTTCGGAGTGAGTAAGAGATGCCAGAGCTCATTCTACGAGTACTATACCCTCCTAATCTTTTTATCCATTATTAAAATTCAAATTCAAATTAATTTATTTGCTGAATATGGTATAAAGTTGTAAGTTTTTATACAGTTATAAGAAATATAAAGTTGTAAATTATCCTACTAAGGTGGACACACTGCAGCGCCTATAGCATTGATTGTGTAAAATAGGTGATGGTAGTTTAGTAGTCACGTGATCAAGTGTAATCCTGTTTGCTCAACGCAGGCTCGCATATTTTATTTAATATTCATAAGAAGCCACCATTAGAACATTAATATTCAAGAACTTCAAGACTCTTGAAGAACAGAGTGAATAGGCAATTAACAGGCAAGGGAACTCTATCTTCGCCCTCATCTTCACTTACGATCAGGTGAGATTGAGGTCAGTCGGTTTCCCGTATAGGCACAAGTAAACAAATTAAAAAAATATATAAAAATTATTAAACAAATTTTGTTAACGAATATTTTCTTGACCTTTTTTCTACAATGTTATGAATGTTATGACGGCCAAGCTGTTGAGAATGTATACTGTTTGGTAAACTGCGAGTGCAGGAGTCGGTCGATGCACGAGCGAGCCTCTGAGTCAGTGCGTATGATATGGTGCGACGACAGGTCAAGGGTATGCGGGCGACGGAAAGTGTCCATCATCGACACGGTTACCTAACTAATATGGCCCAGATTCTGGTGTGACTTTTATTGACTAAAATAGATCTTAGTTACCGTTACAGTCAATAATATTTTTACAGAGTGTTAGATAGAAGGCAGTGCAACGCGTTCTAAAGTCTTAAAATGGGTGGTCCATCCAACCATCCTCTTACAGAATGACAGCTGGTTTTTAATGTTCCGGTGCATAACCTCTTTGATCTTAAACCTACTTATGCGTGATCACTAGCGCCACAGTGTATATTATGTGTATCTAGGCGATTTGCTATCTATTGGGCTGTATAGTATATGGACATAAAAAAACAATAATGATTTCTTTAATTTCTTTTTTTTTTTTAAAGATCATTTTGTTATATATGTACCGGCACACGATAATATTTTTTCTTTGTCAGTTATAGTTGTATGAATGAACTTAGATGCCTGTCCTTTGCCACATATTTTTTCTATAACACAAAGAAACTAAATTCTAAAACATCATCAGGTCTCCGTCTTCTACGTGCAATTTTATTATATATTTTTTTTGTTGGTCAAATGCGAACAGTCTTTTTCCAGTTTGGTAGAACTTCACAAATGCTTACGAAGAATGCTAGTCTTTTAGAACGAGATTATGTATTATTAATAAGTATACATTAGTATCATTATAATTTATTATTTATTAAAATAAATTAATGTCACTTCAAAATATTTATAAATGCAATTATTAGAATGCTTATTTATGTTTTGAGGTCACAGTTTCAATTAACTCTTTGCAATGTTTAAAGGGAATATTATTGTATAAAATAATATTTACTTTTAACTACAGAGATAAAAGCTAGATTTTAATATTTAGGTTGTCACATAAGGTTTAAAAAAAATAAGGATATGTAAAATTATTTTTTACAGTAAAACTCATCTTCTGCATTTACTTTAAATTAAAATTGTAGATGCAAAACTGGGGCGGGTGGTTAATTTAATAATACATAATTAATACTAAAGCGACTTTAATGTAAATCGTACAAGTAAAAAAATGTATCCGCTGATATATTTATCCGTCTTTTTTTATGAGTCGATCTTTTATTACGATAAGGTATGCTGCATTAAAATACCTTCGTTCGGTATGTGAATTCTGTTCGCTTACGGGTTGCTCTCGTAATGTAACCGTTGGCTCGTCGGTTAACTAACACCGTAGTTATCGCAATTCTACTTCGATAATACCATAAATACTTATAATATTAATTAGCTCATAATTAGCTCATAAATACTCATATCTGAATATAATGAGACAAATATAAACGAAGCTTATAGCTCGACATACACACGAAATATGCCATCTAGTTTAATAATGGGAATTAGATTCTAAAACGGCGCAACACTCAACTTTGTTCAAATATTATTAAAGGTACCTATTTTTAACTGCCTATTAAGTATTACATATCAAGTTTGTAATTATCCTGATATGTCAAGTACTATGAGTAGGCTGTATGCTGTGTGTTACATGTGCAGGGATTTAATGGCCACCCATATGTAGAAGGTTTTCATTAAAAAAAACCTACTTATACTGAAAAAAATATAAGAAAAAAGAGCTCATTGAAGGTAATTTCAAGTTTATTTAATATGTTCTTCTTCAACATATCTTCTTCTTCCGTCGTACACTCCTGAAGGAGCGGTCGCGATTATGGAATGTCTAAATATGACAAGTTGGTCGCGGATTCCGCGAATCTTCTCCATCTCTCTCTCCATCACTTTGTGGCTGATTTGATCATGTATCTCCATCATTGTGGGTAATCGGCCGCGAGAGCATTGTTAAGAGTAGTTCCAAAGAGCTCTCGTTGCGGATGATCCAAAATTGAGAATTCGAAATACCACAATCGACGAAAGTTTTGTCGGAAGCCATGCTCTTTCAGGATGGATGATTTCTTTCTTCAACAAATAGCTAATGTGAAATATGTTAAAACCAGTATTCACTTTAAAGGACACAAGGTGTAGAACGCTTAGAATTCCTTAAAGTGAATAAGTACTGTTGTGTAAATACAAATTCAAGAGATGTTAATAAAAAATCGACAAAAACAAGGCAAAGGACTTCGTAGGAACCTGGAATTTAATATTTTTTAGATTTATATTAGATTTCTTTCTATGTAAAACTGTCTTTAATTAATTTTGTGATTTTATTTAGGTATACCGATTAAGAATTGTTCTAAACACTCCTCTACATTGACAATGACATCGATAATTTATTATATTATATTTATGTACCGTTACGCTTACGATTTATTAGCCTATATATCATTTGTATATCGACTACATAAACTTCTTAAAGCGAGCTCTTAATGATCCTTTCTGTTACAAACGTTTCCTTTAATAAAACATTCACGTTGTTCATTCACAGGACAGTGTGCAAACTGAAAATGTTACAGAAACACAGGTATACCCGAATGGATGTCTATGATTTTTATCATCTACACAATATTGTTTAGTTTTTACACTGTCATCAAGTCGTTAAATCTGGTTAATATTCAATTTATGGACCAAATTTCAAGTTGACATTTGAGTGTTTGGCATCTTTCGTAGCCACACACTCAAATGTTTTCTCTTCAAATAACTGTATTTTATGTAAAATATTTTATTAAATGAAAAAGTAATGTGCGAACAATTAAATTTTCACTACATAATTATACATTACAAATTATCTCTATGTAACTACACATATTACAAAATTAGCTGAGTACAATACAAACTTCGTACGCATGGTATTCGGTATAGCGCGTAACTTTTTTATTTTTAACCGATTAAATGTTACGGGAAGCTTGCCACAATACATCAGTGAAAACCGTATTCAAATCGGTTAAGCCGTTTCTGTGATTAGCGTGCACAAACGCACAGATAAACAGACAAAAATTCTAAAAACTATTTTTTTGACCTCGGTAACATAAGTACAACGTGTACAAATTGTTTTCTTGAAAAAAATATTTAATATTCAGACACGGCTCGTTTACGATTTTATTATAATGTAATATACATAAGATGGCTTGTCCGCTAATTTCTTTGAATACGGATTTTAATACGGATTTGGTTAATGGAAAGAGCGATAAAAGAAGAATGTTTGTGTATTATAAATTGCAAAAAAAAAAATTACAACTGTGCGAAGTCGGGAGCGAGCGCTAGTAGTATATAAAGAAAAAAAAAAGGTATAAATTTCATGTGTTAAATACGAGTAAGATTCATATCAAAGTTTTGTGCTGCCAATTTTAAAATTATTGAAATTGTTCTGGCTCAGCAAATTTACTGGTGTTTTTACATACTGTGACGGCTGCACATTATTTCTAGATGAAATACTAGCATACTGTAGAAACAAGAGCATAAAACTTTTGATTTATAACTGAGGAAACAAATTAAGCCGTACTTCATCAAGAACTGCGAGACATGTATGACTGGTAGTTGTTGGGTTAAGGTCGAATTGTTTCTTTGATATTAAGAAAGGAACTGAATTTGACTGTTTTGGACTTTTTAAAAAAAATTGATGTCATCTTATTACTAAAACAGAAGATATATATTATAAACCTAAAATTGGACTTAATATTGATATTGATAGCACGAAACCTCGTAAATTCTCAACTGGAGGACGGATTAGCAACTGTACAGAACTATAACAATACATAATAATATAATATGTCAAGGTGAAGAAGTGTCAAGTAACATCATTTGGTAGCAAATGTCAAATTGTTCTCTTGAACGTGATTATTAGATTAAGATAAAAACAATAAAATAATTAAATATTTTAAATTCAAGTGACTATCTATATCTATCTATCCTATATACTGTTTCTACATTTGTGCATATTATCTATACCAATATTATAAAGACGTAAAATTTGTATGTTTGTATGTAGGAGGTAATCTTCGAAACTGCTCAACCGATTTAAAAAATCTTTTTAATACAGTTGCTCAAAAAGTGGCGTATTGCAGGGACGTATAGCGTTCGGGATGTGGGCTATTACATACTCGTGCTTTTTTTTTTACCTTTCCCGAACTCGTGCGTTCTCTTTCCCAATTGCCAAAATAATTAAAAAGAAAAACCAACGATGAAGTTTTTACTAAAAAAAATTCATAGAAATTTTTATGATTCATGCAAATACGTACATATATTTCTAAAAAGAAGCTACTAATTTGGTTCAATATCAGATTTAATGATTTGATCGAATGAGTTAGGTTAGGTTTCATTTCATTTCATCTCATTAAATTTCATTTTCATTTCATATCGATAAAAAAATTCTACTGAAGACTTGGCTGTATGGGCATAGTTTCCTTTGCCTACCAGAATGGGGGAAGAAAAAAAAAATCTCTGCTTATATTCTACGGTTGGCGCCATTTTCCAGAAATTTTCTTTGCGACTTTAGTTGTTTCTTTTGTTAAATTGCTTCATTTTTTCGCAACTGTATTAAAAATAGTCGTTCAGTACACGTGCGGAACCGTCATTGCAACTTGTTCCGACTGTCAACCCTCGCCTTCGGCTGCGCCTTGGCTTGGGTAGACATTTGTCGGAACTCTTTGCAATGACGGCCTTTCCGCACTTGTAATGAAATATACTATTTCCCAATAGTTAGAATAGAATTTCAGGATAGACATAGGCTATATATTATCCCGTAAAATGATAAAGTTTTTTCGTGGTAATCGAATTTTCAAACTAAGTCGATGAAAAAACGATCGAACGAAAACGCTACTTTAACGGTATGAGATATATGATTGATTTCTATAGAAAAGTTGTAGAGCTTGATAATGCCTACAAAAAAGTCAACGACAGCATATGACTAACTTTTATATTTATGTCAGAAAAACTACTTCATGTATCAAAAAATATATTAAAATCGTTAGGTAATGTTTATTGCTCATATTATCAACAAAATTATGAATCCTTATCAAAATCAGCAAGTTTATTGTCACAAGTATTTAATGCACAATACATGATTTTTGCTTTTTACTGCATATGTTTCGGACGTATGGTTAGAGATACCTAATACGATATTATTATGTTAAGCGCGACCGCGCCGTGGCACTGCTAAGTCAAGACGCGTACCTACGCTACGACCACAGTCTAGTATGGCTAGATTGTGCTACGACTGTGAGGTAGGTAGGTAATTGATTTTTACTGATACCGACAGACAATCTGGATTCCACGCGGGCGAAGCCGCGGGTACAGCTTGTAAAAAATAAAGGCCATGTTGTCTCTGCCTATTTCCCCTCTAATTGCTTCTAAACAACGGTACGGTTTTTACTAATGGAAAGAGCTATAAACGAGGAAGGTTTTTGTATATGTACAATTTGGATTACATTCGTACGAAGCCGTAGTCAGGTCGCTAGTTCAAATAAGAAACAAAATGTAAATGACATCAAAAGTATTATAAAATTATAGAATTCTAAAAAAATGCGGTAAGAACTCTGCTAAAAGTAAGTACAGTATAGTAAGCATGAATGTACATTTGCACTTTACCGTAACGAGTAAACACATTAACATTTACCCGCATTAGTGTTATTTATCATTTTGAAAGTTCAATTAGCCAGTGAGAAAGGGATAGAATACAAAGATATACCTAATGAAAGACAAGGATGGTGTATAAAAATTGTTTTCCAAGACTGGCCTTCGCCTTTGAGACGTACAGTAAGGCTGAAGTAAAAACACAATGGTGTTTTTACGTGTAATGAATTACATAGAATATAAGTGCTAAGTAGTTTACCTGTTAGATTATATAATTTACCTGTTAGATTTTTAAATTTAAAATTGGGAACTACCATTGATAAAATACTACTTAACCAGGAACTACGTTGCTGTAATAATCGTTTTCTTTTTTTTTTTTCAAATACACCGTGTATATTCCGATTTGACATCTGCGAAATAAATTGCAAATGTTCACAAAAGATTTACAAGTCTTGATTAAAGGGCTTCACCTCGGCACGGTACTCGACCGTCTGCTGGGCTATTGTCCGTACCGTCCAATAATTAAAAGTCAAAAGGCATCGCCATCCAACCATCTTTATGGTTCTCAGTAATTACAAGTTTCTCGTAATCTTCGCCATCTCAAATAAATAAATCATGATTCGTTTATTCGGACAATTCACGTGGCTCTATTTCGCGTTAAAGTTCAATCTTGTAGTCGGAACAAAACTCAATCAAATCATTTACTGGGTTTAAAATTTCGGTTATAAAACAAAATGGTTTCTGACGATGAAATATCGCAATAAAATGCACATTTATTATTAGGCATGGGAATGCGAAAGCAACAAACAAGTGCACTTATTGACGTCGCCGTTTCGCACTCAACTTTTATTCCTAACAGAACAATAGGCCTGCTGGTAAATAGCCGGTTTCGTTGCCTTCCACCGATCATGGCTACGAGTTACGACGCTATAAATATAGCAAGACGTGCCCGTGACCCGTACGACGACGTGTTGCTTGAACAACTCACACTGAGTAATACGCCTGTTTTGCACTCGGTAAAACGCACTGCATCATTTAAAAATGACATTTATGATAGCCAATTATACAAGTTGGATAAATTTTAATCCGCAGACTAATAAACCGAAGCAAAAAACTTTGCCAAAGGAATTAATTTTGTTTTAAAAATACAGTAACCTAAAATGCACTGATTCTTTATTCTCTGAACGAAACAAACTGTCGGTTTTCGGAGAAACAAAATTTAGGCAGATTGTTACATATCGTGTCATCAAATTAGACTATTTCTGTCAAAAGAAATTTTTACTAAAACTGTACAAATTTAATGAAAATTTCAAGAATTCTGTTTTTTTGAAAACGTTTTGAAGGGGTGGCAGGCAGCCTGATGGTCTACTTGATGCTAGGCGGCTACCGTCGCCTAATACACATGCAACACTTAGAGCTATGCAAGTGCGCTGCCTACTCAAGAGACTCTGGCCGCCCTTCCTCACTTACAGTAACACAACACAAGACACAAGTGCTATGATTTCACGGTGGTCTTCTGTAAAGGATGTGGTTACTGCCGAAAGTCGGGATGCTCATGTTATGACTGCAAAACGCAATCACACGGTGACGCAATGTTTCTAACGTTTCATAAATGAATAAATGTGTAAATAGGCATTGACACTGACATTGACCAATTTCGGAAGCCACCAAACAAATTGCACGTTAAAATTTGGAGAGAACAAATCTTTCGGTTACAATAAATTGCCGAATTTGCCAAGAATTGAGGCTGGGTCAATTGAGGTACCAACTAAAATATTTGAGCAAATGATGGATAAGTATTACCTTTCAGATGCATTGCATTTCCATCGACAGTTCACTGTTAAAGGATATATCTTCGAACAAGTTTTAATATTTGCAAAGTCCTTAGTTATACATAGACCACACCATTGGCGGAGATCCAGCACAATTGGGACAAGCGTTCGTAGGTATCCCTATCGTTTGTTGGCAATCACCTCAGTAGTTTATCTGAACTTCCTCTAGAATTTTTCATTGCTTTATATTAGAGAAGTGATGAGACCAAGGTTAGAATTACCTATTTTCGCAACGCTCTTCATCTAAGTCAGACGAGAGTACATAACGGCATACCTAAATGAAGTACCTATGTACGAACCTTCGACTCACCTTCTCATGTTATTGCTTATTGGTGCTTATTGGCCATGACCGTGACTTGCAATTAGATGTAATTACATTCAATTTGCGCTGCTACTGATGTTATTCGCGGTGGTCTGGCCTGGTATCTTTCGTGCTCTGCAATTATTTTGCCTTTTCAAATTAAACTTCGTCTACCAGAACCTTCTCAGTGATTAGCGATTACTGCGGAAGTTTATTTACTTGGAAGTCATCTGGCCAGCAATTTCAAACAAAAACCATTAAACATATTAAAATTACAGCGATGATTAATTATCTCGTGATCGTAATAAACATAGTTTGAAAATTGTTAATTCTTCCTAACCATATTGTCTTGCGCATGTCACATGTGAACATCAAATTGTCGGTCTAAATAAAACTCTTGAACTGAAAATAAATAAAACGTGCAAATTGTGAAGTAACGCACATGTGTAGGTATTTTGTTTTAAATAAAAATATACCTAATATTTTTCTAATTACAAAGTTGGCAAGGAAGCAGTAAGCGACGCAGGCTGTCAATCCGTTCCTATTTTAAAACACCACCTTGTTGGCAAATTCTATCCACAGAGGCCAGAGTCAACGTCTCCTCTGACAGCCGACACGGTTGTTTTAAAAAAAAAAATAGTTCTCTTTGTAAATGTATCAAAATAGATCATGTTTGTCCTCTTATTGTAACGGCTCAATGAATAAGACGAATTCATTTTGTAAAATGTATATTCATTTGAGTGGATCTAAAAATGAAGAGACGCTTAAAGCTTAATCAATGGTAAATTTGAAGTTAACTTATCTATTCAAAAGCTGTCTCTATTTCCCTGGCAACAAAGTCGACCTAATTGCAATTAATCGATGTGTCATCGCACCTACAGCGAGGGCAAAGCATTACGCAACGAATGCACAGACATTAGTAGTCTACGCATGCTTCACAAACAACGGTCGCTGCCGGTGCATCGTAGACTGACCTATTTGCAATTTAATTCTCGATAAGAAAAATTAAACTTCCGTAGTCACAAATCAGTTGTTTATTAATTATTGTCATAGGCGATGGTAGCCACCTACCATCAAGTGGCCCGTCAGCCTGTCTGCCGATCTTAACATAAAAATGAAAATAAAAGATATAGAAATAAATGTATGAAACTTCAATGTTTTCATACATTTATGACTTCTTTAAGAAAATAAGTTTCTACTTCTACTGTACATTCCCTATTGTTCATAATTTATTTTCCGTTTATTGGTATATGTATGTCACAGGATATCCTGAAGACCATTCTGTGCCATTGAGTGATCGCTCGCGAATCCGCCAAAAGGTCAATAATATAAGGTAGTATTTATATAAATAGAATAAATTACGCTTAATATCCTGTTGATAGAAGATCCTTAACTACCATCGACGTCTAGTATTTCTTACTTTAAATGAGATTTATTACTCACGTTTCACTTTTACAGTACAATATTGGTGCTCATTTCCTGACAATTTGGTCTGGGGCTATTTACACAGGCTCGTAATAAAGAGTCCTCCACAAACATCTGTAGCAAACAACAATATTTCACATTAAGTTTTCTTTCTTTCAAAAAATAACTTACTGAGAAAAGTCGTAAATATGCTCGTAAAACACTGCTGCCGGTTCCAATTATTGCATTTTGCTAACTTTAATCATGATTAATATCCGTTTAGGAACGCGGTGCGTCGTTGTTTGGATTGAAACTTTCATTCTTCTTTCGGTGTAAGTTGATATTATTTTGAAATTATTCCTACGAGTATATGGTTAGAAGCTGACACAAATATGTCACAAAATGCAGAATTAGTAACTGGCATTACACACACACACACACACACCAGTAGGTACCTCCTAGTTCAAGTTCCCAAGAACAGACAATGCATACTTGCGACAACCCTGCTCGCATTCACAATTTCATATCATTCCGTGGACTCGATAGTTACATCACGTAAATGATGGTATCATTAACCACACTCGCAATCGACACCAGCAACTGTTGCACACATCCAAAATAGACTTAAAGATTTAACACATAAAGTTCCTATAAGATTTTGCCATGCGTTTGAATGTTATTCGATTGCGAATAGTTGAAAGGGGTAATGTTATATGCGTTCAAGCGAAAGTGAAGCTAAAGCTTACCGCTGAAAGGCTAGGTTTACTTAATATCAGCTAGCATTGTCTAGGTTGCATTATGTAAGTGTTCGTGAGACTGCGAAGAACGGTAACATGGTTCCTTAGCAGGTCGCTGTGGTGCGAATGACATCAATGACCGTCAAGTGCACAGGAGTCAACGAACAGGATTAAGCATTGCGTATTCAGTAGGTGCGCTGCAACCTGGCCTTCCTGAAGTACTTGACGGCGCATGGCTCCTGGCCAGAACCATTCACTGACCTACTAAGATTCTCTGGAATTTCCAATACGGTTCTGTTAATGCGACTGTGAAAAGTGGTGAAGGGAAAAGTTTTGCGAGGGCAAGTGATAAATGGGCGAGTGAGTTCGATTGCACCTGGTACGTTAAAGATCACTGACTTGACTAGGCTAGTAGACGTTTTATTACGCCGTATAAAGGTAAAGTCAACTATGCGGTCAGTTAAGCTGCAGCCGGCAAGTTAACCCTGCCATTATCTTTTAATACCATCGACTTCATTATTCGCTACATTTTTTTGCGACGGCAGCGAGGCGCGGCCGGCATCGCGAGTCGCCGACACGGGTTTGATAACCCGGAGACCTTGGTCTTAATTGCGTTTGCGCAGACCATTCCGCCGAGTCCACTTTTTATGCGCTCGCGCATCGCTAGTAAAAACTGCGTTACCCGGCCAACGTTAAATGGCGCAACGATTCAAGGAAAATTCATAAAGGTCGACATCATCTCACCATTGTCGGTTAAACTCGAGTGCGCTCTACCGAGAAAGCTTCGTGATCATTGTCATATATTCCGTCATGATGATTATTTGCAGATTTAGCGTGATATAGAACATTTTTGTGTTTCTTAATTGTAAAAAAAACAGTGACACAAAAGTCAAGGAACCTCTGTCGCTGTAACTTTTGAGTAAACTCTACTATGCTGTGATTAAGATTTTATTACGTCGTTTATTTGTTTTATTTATTGTTTCAGGTAAGACGAAAGAGACAAAAGAAAAAATAGAGGTAACAACTTACTAATGGAGATATTTTAGAGAAATGAGTGCATTTGGATGATACAATAATTTGTTTCATAAGATGTTAATTTATTTTAAAATTCATTGTTTATTAAGCACTTGCGATTTATATGGTTGCACGAGTGTTCTTCTTTCAAATATTTGATTATTTATTTCAATATAATTTTCACGCAAAATGGCTTCTAGCCAAGACTCGGCCCCGCATTAATCATTCTTTTGTATGTTGATACCGCCATTAATTACCTTTGTATACCTACTTTAACCGCGAACATTCCAACTCGAGTAGTTTTAACTATACCTACTTTTAAATAATTTTGATTAATAACTAAGTAATTTTGCTGGCCAATTCAAAGCAACGTATTTTTGTATATTTGACGGGACTAAGTTGGTTCAAAAGCTAGTTAGTAAATAACTGACTAATTTGGACCAAATTCAAACACTATTCTATGATCTTCAATTCGTAAATTTTGAGTTTTTGAACTAAAACAAAAATAAGTACAAGTTCAAAAACTTCAGCATGCTCATTGTGATCCATCGGCGCAGAAGTTGTTATAATGAGAAAGCTTAATAATTCTCCACGTGAACTTTCTATATTCACAATTTTAATTCTAAACTACTATTATTGTAATAGAAATCACAGTCAAGTGTCCTCTTAAAACGTGCCTTTCAACAATTGCTAAAGATGTTAAAACGAGCGAACCGAAATAAAGGCACCAGTCGTGAACCTTGTGCGACTGTTTCAACACCGTCACGCACGAGTACTTATGAAAGATATTTAATCTAAACATTATTTTCCTATAAATGTTTTGTTTATAGATTTACATACTAAAGAAATTCTAATGTATTTTGATAGCAAATAGCTTTCAATAGATATACTGTGAAGTATACGCACAATTATTTGAATATATTGAAAATCGATATACGCACAACTTTTACTTTTGTACATAATTTATGTATGTACCATTAGATGCTGTCCTTAAATTTTATTCAAGGATTGAGACAGAAATTGACAGAACTTTAATTGAATTAGAATGTATTCGCACAAAGAACAGCTCGGAACTTTAACAGATGTCTACGTGTATGTGTTGATAAAAAAGAGACCTATTACAAGACCAGAACCTTTAACAGACACAGAATTGTTACAGAACTAGAGCGGTTAATAGAGACAAAATTGTTTAAGAGACGAAGCCATAGAGACGCAGTTATAATTGAAATAGGTAGAGCTGTGACGGGACTAGAAATTTTAACAGAGACAGAGTTGTTACCAGAGGAGGAATCGTTAAAGAGCCATTGACACAGAGAGAAAGAGAGAGTGAGGGAGAGAGAGAGAAAGGTGACATAACACAAATGTTTCAAGACTACAGACTTAAAGAAGACAAAATCGTTCATAAAAGAACCAATCATTCAAAATAGCATCAATAAAGAAAAGACGGAGTTTTAGTTGTAATAGGAAGAGCTGTGACGGAACAGGAAAATTTAAGAGAGACAGATCCGTTACCAGAGAAGCAGTCGTTAACAGAGCTATTGACCAGACAAACACACATACACACAGACATCCACGCAGTGAGAGAGAGAGTTGTTATAATACCAGATTCATTAACAGAAATAGAGCTGTTATGGGACTAGTTAAGACTAGTTAGACTATTAAAGGAGACAAAATCATTTGTAAAAAAGTCTTCGCATATACATATATAGTATGTATTTGTATAAACTTGTAATAAAATTTCTTTGGCTGTACTATTTGTGTCTGGCTGGTTTTGATGATAATAAAAAGGTTATATTTCAAAAAAAGAAACAAATTAATAAAATGTTGTTTCCAGCTATTTTTCATTTGTTTTTCTTTCTGTCAAAATGAGTGAATCTAATTCGATACATTTTAAAATTTTATTACAAAAAACGAAAAAATGCAACGCAAGCCACGAAAAAAAAGACATTTATGGTCCTAATGCAGTGTCAGTAAGAGTAGCACAAAGTTTTGATGTCAAAGATGCAGATCGCTCTGGTTGCCCTGTTAGAGAATTCTTTAGGTAGTCTCAGGTTAACATCAAGAGAGGACTGCCAAAACTACTTGTCGCGTTTTTTTGATCAGAAGACCCAAAATTTCTACAGTAACGGGATCATGTCACTACTTACAAGATGGCAAAAAGTCATCGAACAAAATGGCACATAGGTATATACTGTAATTAAATGTAAGTAAACTTTGATAAACAAAATGTCTTGAGTTTTCATATAAAATGCGAAGAAACTTTTCCCCAACCTATTATAAAAAACGACACAATCATTCTGCTTCATTACTCGGAGGCTGAATTCTTTCTCTCTCTCTCTCGACCTGCATCTTCGTTGGTTCACAGCGAAAGTGAAATTATAGTCATCGCTAGAGAATCTCTTCTATTGATAATTGTTCTTACAATAGAAAGGAACCAGTCTATCTTTTCTAAAATTTCATTTTAAAATAGATATTACCAAAAAAAAAAAATAGTAAGAGTCTATTGAATGACAATAATTTAGTATTTCTTATTTTGAGCCCGCAACTTTGTACGCGTGGTATTTGGTATTTGGTATAGCACGTAAATTTTTTGTTTGTTAAACGGATTGGAATGAAACAAACACTAAATGTTACGGGAAGCTTGCTACAATACAACAGTGAAAATTGCATTAAAGTTGATTAAGCCGTTTCAGAGATTAACGTGCACAAACGCACAAACAGACAAAATACTAAAAACTTCGGTAACATACAACGTGCGCTTGACAAATTGTTTTTTCGAAAAAAATCTTTAATGTGCAGATACGGTTCGTTTACGATTTTATTATATGTATAGATTTGGCAAACGCATTTAAAAGCGATTAAAAACATCGCCGTTTTAAATAAGTGAGTAATAGACTCGCCTACATTATCTTGAATAATGGACGCTAAATCAAGATTAATTCTTTTTTTAAACTCGCATTTTAATGCTGGCAACCGCGGTATCAGCAGATAAATAGGTTTGTATCTGTTCTATGACAGGCGGACGCAGTGGGCATAGCATTACGGTGTGGTTCCAAAACACAAGAGAGGTCAACGCACTTTACGAACACGTGACGCGATGACGCGAAGCATCCGCAACCATCATAGAGGCGGTAAACGGAGTCGAATCAAATCATTCTATTTGCTATTTGCTAACTAGTTACTGATCTGTATAGTTAAAGAAGACTACATGTACAGTACATCACTCCTTCTTAAATAAATGAAATACTTTCTATATATCCTCACATAAACCTTACTTACATTTGAAAGTAAAAATATAAAATGAATAAACACTGTAAAACCTGTACTATCTCCATTTTAATTGCTCTTATTAAATTGGTTTAGCAGTCACTTCGCACTTACACATATCGTGTCAATGTTTTATTATGTTACATGAGTGTAATACAAAAAAACGTGTAAAATAATAATTAATAAAAGTAATTACGCAGACCCGTTTGTTTCAACGAAATCTTGAGTCTATATAATTACAAGAGTAGATTCGCGAGATTCAATCATCAAAATTTATAGATTTTGCGATAAATTATTACCTAGAAAAAACAAATTAATACTAATAGCAATTTCATAGCTATACCGTACAAGAAACAATACAAATAATTTTTCCAAGTAATTTCCGAGTCGTGATTTCGGTTTTCTATCTCAAATCAATTGTTTGCAATCAAGATTTATAAGTATTACCTATTGTTCTAAATTCAAAAAGTACAATAACGGTTTGATCATCTTGTTTTTCGTTGCGGAATTATATTCTCATTTCAATTTATGTATTCTAAGCATGAAAAATTAGTAGCAACGATGGTCTGATTTCGACAATTTTTGGTGTTGTTTATTTTTTTAATAAAAAAACACTTGGTTCGTTTATTGTAAAGTCTTCACTCACACTCTCGAATACAAATGAAATTAGTTTACAATAACCCATCAGTGTCTTAAGTTTCCAAAAAAGTGACATTGGGTACTTTCTATACTTTACTCAATTTCAAAGTACGTACTCGTTTTTCTGTAGCCGCGAGGAATCTTCCAAGCAGCCGCGAATTATCGTAGAATCGCGATTTGATTATATCAAGCGATAATTTCCTCTTATTCTTAAACTAAGAGTTCTATGTTTTCTTAGTAGGTATATTTTATATGAGGTCCTTTGCTAACAAGCGCTAATAATCACACATATACATACTATGTGATTTTGCGACTCTGCGATAATGCACTGCGACGGCTAGGCAACGCTTTTAATGTTATTTTTTTATTGATTTTCTGTGTAGGAATGTACACGATATCATTCAATATTATCGTTCGAAAAATCGCGGCTTCTTGGAGGTTCGTTTAGAACAATTATATCAAAAGGTAAATCGCGGCTATTCGCATTTGGATCCAAAAATGAATTGTCACATTTCTCTAAGAAAATCTTTCAAGTAAAAATCCCAAACTTTTATTCTGTTTTAAACTGCAATGGCCTAATCTTAGTCACTTGAGCCAAAAAGCATGCCACTATAGGCAGGGTGCCGCGGGCCGGCTAATGGAAAACCGCCCATTTGAACAAGACCGACATGAAATAATAAGCACGTGTGCTGTTGTGTTTCGGTGAGTCAGTAAGGGATGGCAGAGCCCACTTACCTAGCCCTTTCTAATCTCTCTTATCATTAATCCTACTAAGGTTGGTAGCGCACTGGTAGCACTTGTGGTGATGTTTGTAAGCTGCGATAACCACCTTCCATCAAGTTGGCCGTCAGCTTGTTCACATAAAAAAAATATGTCACATTAATATAAAATATTAGCCTTCGCCCGCGACTTTGTCCGCGTCCCTCGTAAATAGTATTTTTTTCTGGATGAAAGGTAGCTTATTTCTTATCTGTATAGAAAATTGATTCAAAATTGACGTGTATACAAAATTGATAGTGATTGATAAAGTACTTTCGGAGGCTTGTGGTTTTGAAGAAATGAGCATTATTTTCTTAATTTATAGATAAAGATTAAATATTAATTTTAAAAGGAAAATATTAATTTTATAAACAAAACTTTTTTTATAAACGTCGTAACTTCTAAATGAGGTTCGACTCGAATAAAATTTCAAGAGGAATTTCGTGCAAACAATCAACTTTGATTATGAAACTAATTGAATAAGGATTAACAACATAATACGAATGTCTATCCATCTTTCAATTTTGCCCGTGTTTTGATCGACTAATTTGAACAAAAAACATTTATTGTGACTTGACTATTAATAGTTAGACATATAACCTCGTGAACTTTTTGTGGGTAATGATGAGTACCATAAAAATGTATTAGGTACATTATTTTATGTTTTCGCAACTTATGGCCAAATAATGACTTTTATAGACAAATTGATACCTTGTGTCTCATTATTGTAAATTAACGTATCTCTAATTTTTTTTTAAAATAAAATACAGCCTAAGTTACTTGCTGATAATATCTTTCTATAGGTGAAAGAATTTTTAAAATCGGTTTAGTAGTATTTGAGTTACTATTTAGTAGTAATTCACCTTTGGGATGGCTCAGCAAAATACCAACTGCCGCACTCGACTCGGTGGAACGCAGAGCTAGGAGGCTCATTGGCGACGGTACGCTAATAAGAACTAAGCTGTAGACTGAGCCTGGCACACAAACGCAGAATTACCTGTCTGTGTGTATTCTATAAGATGTACTTCGGAGAGTGTGCTCGGGAGCTGCATGAAATCATACCGCCTTCCCCTTCTTCTATCGGACATGCAGACGTACGACTGGTTACCATCCTCACCTTGTCGAAATCCCTCTAATTCCGACCAAGCGTTTAAAATATCTTCTATAATGCGCACTGCTAAGGATTGGAACTCCCTGCCGAGCTCATACAACTCAAATCTTTTCATGGTTAGACTGCATAGGCATCTTCTGGGTGAGCTCGCTCCATCGTCGGCCTCATATTTCTTACACGGATAGATGCTGCCCAAGAGCAAACCCATCTTAAATAAAAATATTAGTATAGAAAAAACATTATAATAACCTGTCAGGACAGTAGGATACACGTCCGACTTTGGCCCGTCAGCACAATTGGTAAAATTGGGTGCTAACTTTATAAAAACAGTAAAGATTACAAGGCTTTTCTAACTAGTTCAAAGTAAAATTGTGTAAGGACGAG
This sequence comes from Bembecia ichneumoniformis, assembly GCA_910589475.2. Taxonomy (NCBI): domain Eukaryota; kingdom Metazoa; phylum Arthropoda; class Insecta; order Lepidoptera; family Sesiidae; genus Bembecia; species Bembecia ichneumoniformis. The sequence goes on along the minus strand of OU342524.1, from coordinate 13,955,082 downwards.
ATAAAAATGATAAAATACGGTCACACCTTGGCAAAATTACTAGAATCAGTCGATAAAAATGCAATTTAGGTCATTGTACTATTCAGACGACATTGAAGTCTCGCATTGTTACAGTTACGACTAGTATTGCAAATTCAACATTTTATTTATTACTTACTTTATCTATCTTTCCGCCTTAAGTACTAGATTTAAAAAAAAAAAGTGAATTACATGTTTATTTCACGCTTATACAGACATATTCAAATTGATCCTTTTAATACAATACCTCTGTAAGTCTGACAACTCTTTAAAACAGTCTCATTCGCCTGAAGAATATCTGTTACTAGCGACTTCTTATATTTTGTGAACGATTTCGCATATTGACAAGAACAAAACAAATTTTTGATTTTTACTTAGGTAAATGTCAATTTATTAGATAAAATTAAAAATAAGTTTTTATTTTACTAACAAAATGTGGTCTGTTTAAGTTGTCTTTTAAATAAATAAATAAATAATTAAAAACCTATTATAAATCTATCTGAATATACATACTTATTAAATATTAGCTGAGCCCGCAACTTCGTGCGCGCGCGTGGTATTCGGTATAGCCGTATAGCGCGTAACTTGTTTGGTTGTTAACCGATTGGAATGAAACAAACATTAAATAGGATTAGGGGAACCTTGCTACAATATATCAGTGAAAACCGCATTCAAATCGGTTAAGCCGTTTCAGCGATTAGCGTACACAATCGCACAGACAGACAAACAGGCAGACAGAAATTTTAAAAACATTTTTGAACTCGCTAATACAACAACGTGTACAAATTGTTTTTTTTTAAACATACGATTTTGTTATATATGTATAGATTATATTACCAAAATGACATCGAAGCGGTTGCGAAATATCAAAAGCACTATTGGCTATTGGCCTTACAACCGATTACCTAATTTGATGTCAACAATATCACTTGATTAGTTATACCAAGAACTACGCGAAATTTATAACATTTCGGGGAATTGGTAAAGTTTAATTTGGGCCAGATTACTTTCTCGCATTCAAAAGTTGCGTCAAGCAGAGTGAAGTTGTTTTGATGGGACAGCTTCATAAATTGATGGTGTTTTATCAGCGCGCTACATTATGTCGCCGGTGACTTGACTTTCTGTGCCATGGCTGCGCGCGCGGAAGGGAGCGGGGCAGGGGGAGGCAGGGGTACCGCCGCGCTGTGACGTCACGCGGACGACCGTGGCAGTGAGAGCGGGCGGCCGCGCGTCGCTAGTTGTTCTGTTCGCTCGTTTCAATGTACTCCGTTAGCGACGGTCGCGCTCACGCAACGTGTATTTTTTTACCTCTATAAATTCGGCCCGCAATAAACAAACGAAGCCCGTTTCAAATTCATAAAAGAACGGGCACAAACTTAAACTAGGTTTAAGAGTGCAGTTTGATTTTCTCCCACGGATTGCGTTGTTATTTAAGAGTGAAAAAAAAAAACAGTGTACCAAGACGTTAGAAACGATTTGTTTCGGTTTTAACGCCGCATAGAGTGGTGCGTGTCGATAGAGAAACTTGCACGAGAGTTAATTTAAGTTTGGTGCGAGGAAAAAGTGAAGTGAAAGTCTTATATCGGAGGATGTCCTTCGGCATTAGTGGATATAGGAGCGTGTGACACGCTCGCCGACATGAGACGCCGCTGGTCTAACAACGGAGGGTTCCAGACGCTGCGAATGCTAGAGGAGAGCTCGTCCGAAGTGACTTCGTCTTCGGCACTGGGTCTACCGCCGGTGATGGTTATGTCGCCGGAATCCCTCGCCTCGCCGGACTACGGCGGGCTCGAACTGTGGGACGATGGCATCTCGTACAACACTTACACGGCTCAATCGCTGTTGGGTAACACATGCACCCCGATGCAACAGCACCCTCAACAGACACAGGCATTGCCTTCAATGCCCTTACCCATGCCTCCCACTACACCGAAGTCCGAAAACGAATCTATATCGTCAGGTTAGAGCTTGTTTTTTATTTGTAATTTTCCATACTTACACGTAATATGTCTCACAACAACATAATTTATTATAAATAAACACACTGAATTTTAAAATTATTGTAATCTAATATTGGATTTTGGTAAACTTTCTTACAAATTACTCTTTACTTTTTTCGATTAATGAAACAGTGACGTTAAAATGAATGGAGTTTTATAAACTAGATCTTAAATGTCCCAGAGCAATTAAATGTCATCAGTTGTATTTATTTTGTGAACCCACAACTTCGTACGCGTGGTAGGTATTCGGTATAGCGTGTAATTTTTTTTTTGTAAATTGATTGAAATGAAACAAACACTAAATGTTACGGGAAGCTTGATACAATAGGTATATATAAGTGAAAACCGCATTCAAATCAGTTAAGCCGTTTCTGAGTAGCGTGCACAAGCGCACAAACAGACATAAAATCTAAAAACGTTTTTTTTACCTCGGTTACATAAGTAGGTACGTTTTTTTGATTTGTACAGACACAGTTCGTTTACGATTTTATTATATGTATAGAATTTCGAATGAGTGCCCGAAAATTCTTTTGGAAGACGACTCGATTGATTACTTTTTACTTGCTCTACTTTTATAACTTTTAGTTGAATTTATTATACATTTTGGAAGTCATTCTTTAAAATTCTATATTACACAATAGAGTTTAAAATATGCTAGTAGCGATTTTCACGCGAAGATCTGATATCGTCTTTAAATATGGTTTCGTGATGAAAACTGTAGATAATTTGCGTTCTATTTATCAATTGTTTAATCTGTTTTCATTATTTTTTGTTAATTTTTATTTAAAATATAAATGGTCTGGAATATTTAAAAAGTTACATTAATTTTGGCGGCAAGCATTTCGCTCTGTCGGCCGAGCCGGCGGCGCTGTCATCGACCTTTGGCCCGGATACCTTGACCGGGCGGGCGCTACGATACGAACCGATGTCTCTCCTTGCCGCTAGACGTCATACGATATCGCATCACCAATCCATTTGTTTATTTACAAAATGCACCTTACTTAGTTGAATCCACAAATTATTACCGCCTTTTGTGTCCGCCATTAAAACCACAATTCATTTTATATGACGTAGCATAAACTAATGAACGTAACATGATGTGACTAACAGATATGATACATTGGCCGTGGGCGAGATATTTAAAAATAATAGGTTCTATGCCATCCTACATACACAGAGTCAGTAGTATAAGCAATTATAGGTTATAGATGTAGATGTAACTACACCTAGTATTCAGTAAACAATGTGCTTGCCTATGTTTGATCATTCCTTGTGTAGGTGGTTCGCGGTGGCATGAGTAATTTTTATCGCGACGTAGGTATGTTGTATACGTCCAAGGTTGTTGTGGAAAAATTTTGCCTCCTCTAATAAATAATTCCTACCTGCCTCAAGACATATTAGATGCGCCATTAAAATGATGAAAAACAACACCATAGGTAGGTACTGAAGTCATTGAGTTAACAATTTGACTAAGAAGGTTTTTATACATTTTAATAGACAGTTACAACATTTAGAATGAGAAAACTCATTCATTCACTTTTAAATGTATTTTCGTTATATATCCTACATCTTTTATTTAATAAATAATAATAATAAATTAAAATGTAATCACAAATATAAACTTATTAATAAAATAAAAACTCATAATTATAAGCATATCTCACTTTTGTCTTATCTCTGATTCTTAATTACCTAGAAATGTTTAAAAGGATCTATAGAAAAATACCAACTCCAATGCTATGGTGTGATTCTAGGTTAGAATAGATAGGGCCTACATGGGTGATCTATCAAATATCAAGGGGATGTTATGAACGAAGGGCGGCGCCCTATTTTTACCACCCACGACACACCGATCTATTTATACTTCTTGAAAGGAGCTTATCTCGTCGATATAATTATCTAAAAAAACACGAACCGAAGCTTTCAGAATGTAATTATGTTGGTTGCCTTTAAAACCTGAAAGCTTCCAAACTTCAAGTGACACTTGACAAATATAATTATTGGGATAAAATATGACAACCAAAAACCCAAGCTTAAGACCCTAAGCTCTCTTACCTAAAAAAATATACTAAACATAAAAAACACTTTTAATTGTTTTAAGAAAGCAATGTAATAAATGATCACCAAATTTTAACGAGCAAATTATTGCGCTAATACTACTACCTAAATACACCATTATGATTACCATAAAATGTTACCAAAAATTTTATACTGATTCCAAATTAAGAGGACACTAATTATTCATAGCACCAATTATTCTTAAGATTTTAAAATTACTATCTATTGTTAGTACTTACCTATTTAAAAGACTGATTCTTCAGAAATTTTTAAATTATTAATGGAAAGAGGGATAAACGGGGAATGTTCTTTTATATAAAAATTGCACCCCGGGCGAAGCTGGGGGCGGAACGCTAGTATTTTAATAAAATGGTTATTGTAATTATACCAGTTTTATTTCTTATAGGTACTTATTGAATAAACGCTTAAGAAGAAAGAAAAATGTTGGTTAATTAATTTAGTCATAAAAGCCAGGCTTTAGTAAACATTTTACAATAGCTTAGGATCAGACTTTAGGAGTTCATTTACTGTTTTTGGGTAAACAATATAGAGTAGTTGTTTACTTTAAATAGCATAGTAAGTTAAAAACTTTTAGTTCTAAACCCACGCTAAAATAGGGATTTAATTTTGGTGATCATATACTATTTCTGGCAGTAAAGTGTTTTTTTTGCAGTTATATTTTACTATATCTGATGATAAGTTTTTTTCTTTTGTACAATTCAGCAGGATAGGTTGGTTTTAAATATATCGTGTAATTCACTGCATTCGGTTTGTTAAAAGAATTAAAGATATTTTGTATGTTGTGAAGGTGTACCTATTAATGTCACTGGAACTCCATCGTCAAGCACTTGGCACAATTACATTGAACAATGCTGTAAGAGTTTTTAGAATAAGCAAAATCTAGATATGTGCAATTAAAAAGCTGCCATAACCTCCTTCACTTCAGTATAATAACTAACGCCATGAGAAATTGCTAACCATAGCAAAGATAAGAAATATTTTGCTGTACAAATAGGCATTTAATTCGTTTCAGTGATACTTACAGTTACAACAGTATCACAAACTTTTCTGTTTTCTTTTTTATGTTAAGATCGGCAGACAGGCTGACGGTCCCCTTGATGGTAGGTGGCTACCGTCGCCTATAACACAAGCATTGCCAAAGCTGCTGCAAGTGCACTGCCGACTACAGCAGGAGTAAGGATAAGGGATTAAGAGGGGGATAGGGAAATGGGAAATGTCCTTGCAACCAAATTTACTGAAACTTTGCACTCATGACTTGTATGTTGTATGTTTGTAAGTTGTATGTTTGTATGTTTGTCGAAAGCTTGTATGTTTGTTTCTCAATAACGCAAAAACGGTTGAACGAATTTATTACCTGGGTTAACCTATAGGATACTTTTTATCCTGGAAAAATGTTAGGTTCCCGAGGGATCGTTTTAAATTTGTCACCACTGTTCACCGTCGTCGCAGCGATAATGTCTGGCGTTAAAATTCATATTATATTTTCATTGCAAACGCGTGCAAAGTCGCGGGCACAGCTAGTAAATAAAATAGAGATAACACTTTCTCAGTGTAAACACTGAGCAAATAAGAGAGTAGGTATTGTTATAAAATAATAGAAAAAAATAATTTGAATATTTAAGTACCACTAGAAAGTCATATGTAAAGATTTTCTTTACATATTTAAAGTTTATTAAGAGTAATAAATATATTCTTAAGTTACTACAATCTGCACTTTGCAAGTTTATTCTTTTATTTGGTAAAGCAATAATAGGGTTTATATACAAAAAAATCTTTGATCTAACAATTATCCCATTTCTACTACTCTTGTTGGTATAAGTTATTATTTTTCCTGCTATCGGGAGCAATCCCAAACAATTAATCTTAATTTTATAAATAACCACAAATATCAAAGTTAACAAAAGCATACCTAGTTTACTCTTACGTAAACAACTTGGGTATTTGAAACTTACAAGGGAGATAATATTACAATAAGTAAATATCTAACTTTAATAAGAAGGTTTTGTTTGTATTTTGATACCTCATCTTGAATTACTTTATTAATCTCATCTCACAGTACTTCTCTCGGTTCATCTTTGTTTGCCTCCTTTAATTAAATTTAATACAGTTCGTTACGCGCCTAAAACTCAAGTTCGTGTTAAAAATTAAACATGGAACACAGAAATTGTCGGGACTATGAAAGCAATTTGTGGTCCATTATTTTACTTAATTTTCCAATTAATCACATGTTTTATTCATGAAGATTGAAAATTTAATTGACTCTGTACACAGATCGGCCCAATTGTTTACAATAGAGGTTAAATTATTCTATCTGCTCACCGTAGAAGTGGCCAAATTGGTTTCAAAATTTGAGAAAACAAATTCACGATTCTGGAAAAAATTATGTTGTGATAAGGCAGGCAGGCTTTCAATCCGTTTGATGAAAGTCACATATATTACACCTTACTGCGTTTCATAGATCAATCAGCCATGGTGGAACAAACTCCTTGCTGAGGTGTTTCATTTCGCTACAACATAGGGCTATCCGAGAGAGCTGCAAATGAATTCTTGCAGGTTGGCAGCGAACTCAATGTCTCTCATGTTACTTATGTGCCAAAGCCACAATAATCTCTTCCCACCAAGTGGACGTCGTTTTCCTTTGGCCCTTTATCGGTGTCTTTATTAAGAAACTACTAACGAGGCTAGTTGCTAGTGCGTTGTTGACTCTGATATGATTAGATTTGCAATTTGAGACCGTTTCGATTTGCTCAGTAATACAGTACAATTTAAGTGAGTTGGGAACTGTTACTGTTGAATTTCGTCGAAGCGGCGGCGGCCCGTCGGACCGGTTTAGAGACCACTTCTGAATCGCATCGCCTGACAAAGCAAGCATCTCTTATGTGAACGATATATAAAATTATATGTTAATACGTTACAAGTAAGAGGCGTACACTGAATTTAAACACTTGTCTTTTAATTTTAAAGAAACCGCTTTCTTAGTGATGTAGATGTTTCTTGTTTTGTAACTCATTCCTTGCAATTCGTTCTGGAGGGGATTGTTAAGACAAGGACTAACATCAGACTGAACACAATTTTTACCAAAATGAGCGCAACCTAATGACTTACGAATTAAGGTGCAATATTGCACAACGAATTTTTGTAACTTCTCTGAGATAACCGAACAAAGCCGAGCCGAGCCGAGAACAGATTTAAAATTGGAAGGTTTTTCTTAAATATTGTGTAAAAATATGAGAAATGAAATAAAAGTAGCCGATTAGAACTTAATACAGAACTTTAGTTAATTAAACATAATGTAGTTGGTTGTTGCTGAAAATTTTTAGTACTGTGACGAGAAATTTTTTTTTTGGTCAGTAATTTACTATTTTTTTTTTCTTAGAAAATATATTTTTTTTGTATAAATCCGTCCAATTCAAACTTTTTTAAATATAGTTTATTATGCTCTGTATTTTTATCCAAGTTTCAATTTTACTCTAACAAGTCAAATTAGGCGACGAAAATAAAGCTTTTCTACTAAGTTGTCGCCTTAAAGCTTTTAGTTAGATAACACAACACAGTTAAGCTAAAAAATACTATAGAACTGCAGTTACTCTGAAATAGACGAACTGACCACAACATGATCGTTTTAATAATATTTTAACGCAGTAAGTAATCGTTTGCATGAATTTTATCAACAACTAGCTGATCTCGGCCACGCTTCGCTGCGGCCCATACGGCGGCGTGCGCATGGGGCGCGCGGTACTGGACACTGCTTATATATCCTATTTGTCGTAGCGTGATGTTATATGCCTATAGCTTCCTCGATAAATGGACTATTCAAAACAAAAAGAATTTTTCAATTCGAAGCAGTAGTTCCTGAGATTAGCGCGTTCAAACAAACAAACAAACTCTTCAGCTTTATAATATTAGTATAGAATAATGCCTTCAGCTCTACAAGAAGAACTTTCTCTCATAAAAATTACAAATCTATTTTATTTTCTTAAAGAACTCTCGTCTTATATCAAAGTAAGAACAATTCAACGTGAGTTAGATAATACTAATTAAGGTATTACGACAAAAACCAAACTAAAACTTTCCCTTAATTACAAACATTGTAAAGTCTGGAGAGCTCCAGAGATGTTTCGCAGTGCTTTCAAAGTCAATTTTCTCCAACAACACCACATCTAAAGCTGTATTTACACCGAGTGAACATAATAATTTTCGCGGGTAGGTGAATGTACTCTTACCATTATTCCTTTGCTTGGAAGAATACTTCAATTTACGACGAATGAAATAGGCATTTATTTAGCACAACGGAATTATGAGTTTACAGTTGCCGCTTCAAATAGCTAATTCGATTTTGATATTGGGTGTTTTTTAAATATGATAATAAAATGTGCGCAAAACTTGCAAATAAAAGCAAATATTGAGCCAAATACAGGATTAGATTTCATATTAAGAAGACGACCAACAGAAAAAAACTCATTCTTGTTAGGTATCTATTCTCGATTCTCTTCTCTTATTCCTTTCTTTTTATAAATACTAGTAGCTGTGCTAGTAGTCCCCAGTGGTCTTACTTTACCATAAACAAGTGTGTATTACATATGTTTACCATAAACAAGAGTGTATTACAACGACATACTACTTATTACATACTTACGTGGTGTTAAACTTGTGTGCATCTGTCAAACACGCTGAGTGTGTATAATGTTTATTTTAACTAATTTAATGAATTTCTAATAATAATATTTTTTTACAAAACACTAATGCATATAATATAAAAATATTAGCTTTCTCCTGTCCTCCATATAAACTTTAAGTGTACCAAATTTCATACTCCTCCGTCCTTTCTTAAAAAGGGATCTAAAGTTTTCGCTTCACGTTTATAAATTCGCCTATGTATATTTATCTGCAGAATTTTTTTTTTAAATAATTATGCAGATTATTTTATTTTAAAGCTTTAAAACATTGGCGTGTATTTGTGCCTACATTACAAGTGTTGCGATTGCATGTATGAAATGTTCAGGCCAGTCCGGTGCCAATTCGTTGCATGTTTTTCACTCTGTCTAAAACCGCCCTTACACTGAAGTTATTAACTTTTTACTTTGGTTTTGTGAATTTGAAATTGTTGTTCTCTGTCGTCGTCGGCGCTGCGTAAACGCAATTATAAGTTATGTTTGTTAGTGATGAGGAGAGATTTACTCCTTATAGATTTTCCACTTTCTTGCATGCGCAACCATGCGGTAAATTCACGTTTCGCATACACGTCTTAATAAGCCTCTTGTTTCGCTTATTATTCAGATAAACTTTCTACACTTTATTGATAAAATTCTTTTCGCTCGATAGTAATGTGAGATTATCTTTTTTGAACTATTAAAACTTAATTACTCGAGGCTGAATGTATTGCTTTTCAGAGAGAAAATCACATTCTTTGTTCATCTATTATACTAATCTTATTCTTATATATAAAAATGAATCCTTATTTCTCCTGGTCACGGCATCACGCGTGAACGGGTAGCCGATTTTAATTTGGTTTTCGCTAATGGAAAGAGGGATAAACAGGGAATGTTCTTATATATAAAAATTGCACGCCGGGCCAAGCCGGAGGCGGGCCGCTAGTAATATTATAAAGAGAAAAGATTTGTATGTATGTCTGTAATGAATAAACTCAAAAACTACTGGACCGATTTTAAAAATTCTTTCACCTATAGAAAGCTACATTATCAGCGAGTAATATTTTATAAAGAGACGCGGACGAAGTCGCGTTCAACAGCTAGTATTATATAATTTCGGATTTATATAATCACAAGCAGCTCGCCCCTGGCTTTGCGGGGATGCAATTTTTTCCTGCAATATTATCTACATAAATCTTTCTCGTTGGTGAAAATCGAAAAGTTATATTTTAAATTGAGCCTTTATCAATTTAAAATATTATAAATGGATAAGAAAAGCATTTAGAAATTAAATTTTTGAAACTCTCTATATTGTTTGGAGCGACGCCAACTGAGTTTAGTTTCTGTGATCAATTTGGGATGTGGCCTGAGAATATTTTTACTTGAAACTTATTTTTCGTGCCATTAGTCAGACTTTTAGCGAGGAAAATAGTATTTCTTCTGTTCGGCCTTTGATTTTTTTCTTAAACGGTTGATAAATAGACCGTCATTATCGAGTGCTTTATTTATAAAATTGATAAAGCACACGTCTCCAATTCGAAGTTCAATATTAGCTGTGCCATTTTCGTTTCGCGGTTTCGCGGTTTCTCGCTCCTTGTCTTCAAACGCTCTGTTAACTCAATGTCGTGTGTGTCTTCCTTGTAAGCAAATTACTAATTTGTTAGATGCTAAATGAAACGACCTTTTTCAACCTTGTATTATTTTGGTATCAGTGTAGGATTTTTAATAGATAGCATTTTTTTTTTGTTTTCCATCTAATAACACTATCCACCTCCCGAAAACATCCGTGTAGGAAAGATGAGGCCGAACGAACCTAAGAATCTTATCCAGAAGGTGCCTATTCACTCGAACCTTGAAAAGATTTGGGTTGTATGATCTCGGTAATGGTATAATACAGGCGCCGCGCCGCGCCGGCAGGGCGTTCTAATCCTTAGCAGTGCGCATTATAAAATATGTTTTAAAGCGCTTTGTCCGAATTAGAGGTATTTCGACAAGGTAAGGATAGTAACGTCTGCATGTCCGATAGAAAAAGTGAAGGCGGTATGATCTCATGCAGCTCCTGAGCACACTCTCCGAAGTACATCTTATAGAACACACACAGACAGACAATTTTTTTTCTGGATGAAGGTTCTTTTTTGTATCACAGACAACGCGTTATGATCGGTTGAGAGTTTAAATGCGTGAAAGCGTAACAAACAACTGACTTTCGCATTCATAGGATTGCCTTTGCCAGTACCATTTCGCTATACCCTCCTTATTCCTTATCCTGTATATCATCAAGGTCGACAGCGCACTTGCATCCACTTGCTTATATTAATCACCTGCTTTCAAGTGGATCGTTAGACTACCTGCCGAACCTAAATAAAAAAACCTCTTCAATCATGAGATCTAGAACGATCACACAACATTCCATCATCAGTGTTGCAATAACTTAATAGAATTATTCCAATTTTGTCTGTTGCTATATGCCCGCATGTTTTTTCTGTACTATCTATGATAGTTTTAACTTGTTATGGCTTAGAGTTTTATTGATGCATTTGGTTTAAATAAAGCTGGATGCGGGCTACTTAATAAGAGGATGACGTCAACCATTCCACGCTGGACTTGCGACGGAAGTTTACGGTTTAATTAATAAATAACAACATTTTTTTAATTATCACAAATACAGTAAGCAATTTCATATCAGAATTTTGTCGTAAGACGTGCTAAGTAATCCATCAGAATAACATACTTTTAATGTTATAACGAAATTAAGTTTCATAAAAACTTTTAAGATTGTTGAATTTTCCCTAATGGTCTTTTTAATTTGTTACGGGATAAGGAATGTTTTGCTACTTCACTTACCGTCAAAATATTAAAAAAAAACCACTGTTTTATATAGTTTGCGTTAGTTACACTGTGAATTCTTCAATTAAAGTAACAAATTATACATTATTTCCCAGTAAATTAGATATTATAATACAGACAAAAAATTAATAAATTTATTATGTGTTTTAAACGTTATAATGAGATGTTCTGAAGAATTGTGTTCAGTCGCTTGTGGCTTCTGTTATTTATTTTAGTTACAAATTAGCTCATTTCACCTTCAACATTTTTTTTACATAAAGTTTGGCAGACACACTTACTGTCCACTTAATGGTAAGGGGCAACCTTGATAGGATAAAGTATAAGATATATAAGGAAAAGGTAGGTGAATTTGCCTGGCATGTCTTAATCATCGAAACACAACAGCACAAGTGCCGTTCTTCTATAAAGGGACGGTTGGGGCCATCTGACGGGCTTCTGCGATTATGACCGATATACGTGTGCGAAACACACGCGAATTTCGTAACCACCTTGAAGGTGGTCTCGTTACTGCCGCCAGACTAGTTATAATCGCCGCAAATCTTCTTGGGCCCTTGAGCAGGCGTCTTTCGTTTGCGCATGTACAATTGCCAAATCCGAATAAGCAATACGGCGCAATTGCTTCCTCTCGTACCTACAAATGTTATAATTGCGTCTCGCTCATTCCGTGGTTCCCCACCGCGTCGCAATACCTCACAAGGAGTCCCAAAATCGGTTACTGCATATTTGATACACCAGAGCCCAAGAAAAATTGCACCGATTATACCCATTGTGGACTGGAGATCGCAATGTGCTTTGCCACTAAATACATTTGTCACCTAATTGTCACGTCACACGCTGTTGTGTCAGCCTGTCGCCCAATTATAAAACTGTATTTAATATTTATTTACATTAATTTTATCTTTATTGTAACATCAAAATACACACCATTAGCTAATTCGTTTGAGCACTGAGTATAGCTTACAATCAACTTAACGCAAAGTAAAAAATATCTTTAATTTTCTTTGTTCGCCAAACGCCTTTCTTTGAGCTGAATAAGCTCGCCATGAATTGATGTGGGTTTTATTAAAATACGTTTGCGCTTTGCATTAACTATTGAACGCTAACAAAAGCTTTCCCGTTAAATTATTCGTTAACAAGTTTACAAGGAAATTGAGACCTTATTTTTTGTTTGCTTTTGTTATTGAGGAATTAGAGATCCTGTGGCTATAAAGTTACGTTTCGTACGCAATAAAAATTGTCCAGAAGCGGTTTTTCAAGGCAATAAATGTCGAGCGTGGGAACCGACTCGCGAACTATCGTAGTTCAAAACCAAGGTGCCACAATGCCACATCGACGACAGACAAAACTTATCGCGTTTGAATCACGGTCTAACGTGTGTTTCCGCGATCATTTGCGCTCAGTGTTAACGTGAGATAATAGACCATGTGCCGGTAGGTAGAGGGTTTAATTTGTATTGAACCTCACAGGGGCCTCACCTGAGGTGAATGTATTGGCACGTCCGTGCGGGGGCGCCAAGGTCGCCGCGGTTTTTTGACACGTTGCTTCTATAGTTAGTGGCTACAGTACCACGACTAGCACTAATTACTTCATGGTGTGTTCACTTAGCCGGAAATTATTTGTTTCACGATTTAAACAGGTGGTTTGTTTGTTTCCCCGCTGTGACAGGTTTCCATTTTTACGCAGTTACATTTTGTTTACAAACATTTTTTTAAATGTTTTATTTCCTTTTACATTAGTTTAAAAGTTAAAAAAATTGATTGAACCGTTTTTTTTAAATATGAAGCTAAAATTTAAGGTTCGGTTTAAGTAATGATCCCAATATTTCCTCACACAACTAACTTTAATTAATGAAATTAAATTTTTACCAGTAAATGATACCTAATCTTTATTAAGATGTAAGTTCAATTTTCAATGTAAACTGAATGTGTACACTACAATAATTAAGCGCTCATAAACTCGTGTAAATTTCGTCTTGACGATAAATTTTAAAACAATAATAAAATAAACAGCCGCTGGCCGCGACTTCGTCCGCATAGAAAAATCAATAATAAACATCTAAAAATTGGGAGTAATATTAACACCTGATATCTTTATCACTGTGAAGACATGGTACCGATTTTCTTATATATCTAGATGATCCTCGGGGACTTTTCCAGGATAAAAACTATGTTATTAGTCATTCCAGGTAATAAACTATCTGTGTGCCAAATTTCATCTAAATCTGTTCACCCGTTTTTGCGTGATTTAGTAACAAACATACAAACTAAATATTATTAGAATTACGATAATTTAATGGTAAAAAGTACAACAGTAAAGCGAAACCAAACAGACGCAATTTCACATAATGAAAACGATTTTGACTTTCATATTACATGTATTGAATGACAAGAATGTAGGCTACATTAATAACATTATAAAGGTGTCAGTGCACCTAAGTAAAAATGATACCTCACACCTTAATTCCAACATTGAATGCGTTTCGAAGCAAACGCTTTCATTTCAATGGATGCGAAACGTGATATCTCTGTGGGTACGATGTAATGATTGATGATTCCTTAATCAAAGAAGTCGCTGACCTGTAGGAGTCAGTAATGAGTAGATAGCTTCTGACATTATATCGTCTATATAATATGGAAGTTATATAACAAGTGCAAAATATACATTTACCAAAAAACCTAGACTTTTATAAATCTGGCTAGTAAATATCATTAACTTTATTCGCGTTAATCGTTTCCATTTAACTGCATCAGTTGTTACATAAATTGAAAATTAAAAGACGTCCTTGCAAAACAAGACCAAATTGAGAACATAATTATGGATTTTTTATGTAAGTTTCGTTACAAAGTCTAACCGGTTGACTACCGTCGCCTAATTAACACAAGCAACGTGGCGTTGCAAGTGTGCCGACCTTAGTAGGATTAAGGATAAGGGATTAGGAAGGGATAGGGAAATGGACCCTGATATCCCTTACTCACCGAAGCACAACACACCCACACACGCCCAATCTATGACCACGAAACACACACCACGTTTCGCCCGCCACTAAGACCATCGTGAAATGACAGCACGTGTGCTGTTGTGTTTCGGTGAGTGAGTAAGGGAAGCCAGAGTCCATTTCCCTAACCCCTCCTAATCCCTTATCCTTAATCCTACTGTAGTCGGCAGCGCACTTGCAGCAGCTTTGACGTTGCTTGCTATTTAGGCGACGGTAGCCACCTACCATCAAGTGGACCCGTCACCCCGTCCGCCGATCTTAACATAAAAAAAGTTTTTACGAAATATGAAGGGATTTTTCTCGATTATTTTTTTTAAGACTAAAATATTAACTTGTCCATATCAAGAAAATATATTATACAGGCTAATATGAGTAAATAAAATTTTCATAAAAAAAATATAAAATTTATGGGAGTTAGAAAACGCTCGAGTAGTCACGACTACTCCAAGCGGTGAGAGTACGAAATTTCGTTGTGTGATGATGGAGCAGTTGTCCCCCTCTGTCCGTACTGTTAGTTGCATATCGTTCAAGATGGACGACGGTTGATGAGTTGTTCGACAAATTGCTCGAGCAGTTGGTGTATGTTGCCATACTCAAATATTTAAGTATGTTGTTTGGTAGATTTTAAAAGTTATAAGTTTCGAATCTCGTGTCCAATAATAATGAATAACAAAACTTTGTACAAATCGGATTAGGCATACAATTATCAAATTACAAGTCTATGACAAATCCGGAACTTATGGTGTTAGAATAATAATGTGCAAAATTCAAGCAGCTGTCGCTTCTAACTCGGCAAGGGTCATATTTTTAATGAAAGCATTATTTAGTTTTGGCAACCCTTTGACTACATAATCTAATGGTCTCTTTGACCCCTTTATTTTCTAAGTACGCTCGTGTATACGGATTTATTGTATTGTCGGTATTATACAGTGGACCCCTTAAATTCAGTCTTGATTTAAAATTGCTAATCGGATCTTGCACGTAGTTCTGTAGACCTTAGCTGTTCATTGCTGATCACTGATTTTTCCGCTTCAAACGGAAACTGTTCAAAAAAAACCTTAGATAGATCCTCTAATTGTTTTTAGCTTTTAGAGACAATATCTTGTAATTGAATTATTTAAATATTTTGTGCTATAAATTGTTACTTTCTATAACAGAAATTACTGTCATCGAATAGAGCTATAGTCATCCTGACGTGGGTCATTGACACATGTTGACACTTTATTTAAAAACCGACAAGACACGCGTCACAACATACGTAAGATTTTTACAATGATTTGGTAGTATAATGCCTTAGCTTCTCGTTCGAGACTTCTAGAGAATGTATCGGGAACAGTTTTTATTATTCGGTTTACCAAGAAAATTGATTGAGGTATGAAATATTAAAAGTGCGCAGGATATGTCTGCCAAAAAAGACCCTGTCTACCAATCCTGCCTTTTATTGTATGAATAGTTTTTGCATAGACGAAAGTATATTTATGGCAGTGACGCGCATCCATCGCGGGCAGCATGGTGCTAAAACTATCAGTGCAAGATCCCACCGTAAAATTCTGCACCTATCTGTTACTTGCGGTATGATTTTGCTAAGGCACCCTGCGGCGTTGTATATGAACCCACGTGTAACCTTTAATTTAAATAACATTTCGATCAAATAACAGAATTTTACGGTGGGATCTTTAGACTATATCAGAACGTTACTCATTGCCCAGCCAAGGTAGAATACACAAAAAAACTACACCGCTTTCGATATTGACATGCGTTTTGTTAGTATTATTTAGTCGATAATTCAAAAACTCCTTGTTTTTTGAGTCTAATAAATAAATTCTCCTAAAATGGTATTTGGATGCCCTAGCCCTAGAAAAAAGAGTCCTTAAGGTCCTTTAAGATAATATGACGTTGTCCTGGAATGATGTACTGATTATCCCCTTTAAAAAACGCAAATTTTATAAATTTGGATAGTTATGCGGTCCAGGTCACTCCTAACTCGACTTTCTCTGGATGTCGATTCACAGGATTTTCACATATTTTTTTTAAGACTAATTCTCTAAAAGCTAAGCCATTATGATTCTCTCCGTCTCTGTGACGCTGTATTTAATCTAAAACCAGTTTGGTGTTAGTCGTTGTATTCGGGATTTCTGTAGAAAGAAATAGTTTTTCTTATGACGTTGATTCGAGTCTAGGAAGAGGCATTACAGCGGATATGCGGTCGAGCGATCGTCTCGGTCGGGTGCGCACGCGCTGCCATCGCGCGTCGCTTGTTAGCTCTATTATCTCCGACTCGACTCAGTCGCTGTAACCACCTTGAGATCGAATAACTTGGGACAAATCACTATAATATTATATATATCACTTCTTCTTTATAAATAAAACCAGATAATACATTTTGTGCTCACGAAGTTTTACAATTTGTTTCTTTAAATCTTTTCACACAATCAATGTGAGCATTTCATATTTTGCATATAAACTTGATAATATTGAAATTTGTCGTGTTTAATTACTCTTGAATGTATATATTGCGAGGTTTTCTATTTTCGTAAAAGCGATCTCTTGAATCTATCAGGATAATTTGTATAGACCCAAGTATATCTAACACATACTTACTGTGTGTGAAATTACTTAATATATGTATGTATTAAATTAATAAAGAGTTCGAATAATGCAACACACTAATCTGTTTAAATTCCACACAAATAACAAATAGATACATTGTCTCGCTTCCGAGAGTTACAAAGATAGGAAGATTTTCTTGATTCCTTTTAATACCGCCTAAATATACAGTATTTTAAATACAATTCTTTAATGGCTCAGTTTATAAACGTTCTAATAACCTTAAAATGTGAACAAGTCAATGTTTAAAAAACTTTAAAGTGGAATAAATATAGCCTTGCGGTCACGAGCGTCGTAAATGTCTCGAGTTTCGTCTTGTCCTAGTGTCCATTCGATTAGAGCGTACTTTGTTACGTGATTTAAATATTTACGATGTCACGAAAGTCTTTGACGATTCATTATACACGAATAAATTGGATTACTTCTATCATTTATGTACTTACTCGTAGCGAAGGTCTAAAAGGAACTTTCGAATAAAGAAATTGAACTTTAATATATTTTTTTCTTATTCATGATGCTTTTTCCTAAAATAATACCAACCAATTTACCTCTACTCTTTATCAAACGGAAACATCTGGTATTTATGTCAGTGAGGACTCTTAAACAAACAAAGTCAGCACTGTTACAGCAGTTCTGATACCGGATCTTAAGGAGCATTGAACTAAATCGTGTGATCATGATCAATGTAACGGACTCGCTAATCACAGTCACTCATTGTTATAAGTCGTGGTGGTACCTTACATCAAGACCCTAATTTAAAAGGGGCAATGCTCGATCTTGTCATTCAGTAATAATAATTCTGGTCAAACTTATTGTCACAGCGTGGAGATCTGTCAGTCATACGAGTTAAGAAATTCAAACGTGTTTCAAAATTGTGAAATGTCCCACATTATTATTGTGAAGTAAGTATAATATATAACATACGATATGTCTTGCTCCCTTACGTCTATTTATGAACTCCGAGATATTATGAGTTCTATTAAATTCAGCCCTAAATTCTTCGAAATAAATATTAGTATTATCGTTTGGATAAATAAATTTAGTCTGGAAAAGAAGTTTTTCCCGACACCACAGTCTTTATTTTTTTTTAAGTAACACTCGCGTTTGTACTCTGATTAACAGTCACATTTTATAGTGATGATAAAAAAATGAGATTTTTTTTCTAACATAATAACGAGTCATAAAAAATTCAAGTACAAGAAGGCTATGGTTGTAGTAATGTTTCGTAATCTTAGCTGTGCTACTGACTTTTCCATAGTTCCATTCGCTTACACGTCACGCATTTTTAGTTTGTCAATTAATAGTTATCTAAAATGTTGTACCACATGATTTAATTGTTTAATATTAGTTTCGTAATAATATTATGCGATATATAATTTTTTTCTATCACCTGCATAACTATAGTGGATAAACAATACAGTTCGGACTATTTGTGTGCATGATAACATAAATAAGAATTTTTACATTTTAAGTCTTTACAGTGCTACAAAACAGCAAAAATATGCAATAATACACTTTAAACACTATTTTAATATTTTTCAACACTGTATTGCTTAAAAAATACATTGTATTTTTGAACATTCTAAAATAATACGATATTCTAATTAGGCGACATAAAGTTCGTTATGTGTTTTTTTTTTTAATTTCTGAATTAAATACTTAAATTGACGTGTGATTACACTACACGTCACGAGTCGTGTATAAATGGTGAGGCATTGAAGTTAACGCGGAAATACACTTGCACGTACGTGACTTTGAACTATAATGTAACAATTGTGAGCTCATTTATCTCGGGATTCGTACCGTGAACGCTGTCATGCCACTTCCACGCTCGTCCCTCGACGTCTTGTACCATCTTTGTACAAGTTTTAAGTTTAACATATCTTATGCAAGCTAAATAACTCTCTACCGTACGAAATAAATTGAAATGCATAAATTATGATATAGAAACAAAAATGCTAAGGGAGCAGACAGTCTCAGCCAACATTTATCGCTGAAAGGGTTTCGCTTTTCGAAGCCTGTGGAAAACTAGAGATGCAGTTAATTTTTAATTAAAAAACATAATTAAACGCATAAAATAAATATGCATAAGTCGGCAGCGCACTTGCAGCACCTGTGGCGTTTTGCTTGTGTATAGGCGACGGTAGCCACCTACCATCAAGTAGACTGTCAGCCTGTCTGTCGACTTTAAGGTGTTATTTTCGTCGCCTAATTTGACTTCTTAGAATAAAATTAAAACTATGATAAAAATACAAGTAATTCTATTTTATGAGGAAAAAATAGTACCTACATTACTGTCCAAAAAAGAAATAAATTCGTGTCACAGTAATAAAACTTCTTAACGACTACTACATTTGTTTTTAGTTTAATTATTAGCTTACGTTATATACTAAAGTTTTAACCGGCTACTTTTATTTATTTTGTCATATTTTACGCAGTATTTAAGAAAAACCTTCAATTTTAAATCTGTTCGGTTCTCCGAGAAGCTACAAAAATTTGTTGTGTACTATTGCACCTCAATTCATAGGTTATTGGGTTGCGCCCATTTTGGTAAAAAAATTGTTCAGAATGTTAGTCCTTGTCTTAACATAAATAAAAATAAGAGTAAAAGTATTTATGCGTTCATACCGCCTTCCCCTTTCTTCTATCGGACAGGCAGATGTACGGTTGGTTACCATCCTCACCTTGTCGAAATCCCTTTAATTCGGACCAAGCGCTTTAAAACAACTTTTATAATGTGCACTGCTAAGGATTGGAACTCCCTGCCGGCTTCTGTATTTCCGAGCTCATACAACCCAAATCTTTTCAAGGTTCGAGTGAATACGCATCTTCTGGGTGAGCTCGCTCCATCGTCGGCCTCATCCTTCCTACATGGATAGATGCTGGTTAAGAGCAAACCCATCTTTAATTTAAAAAAAATGCTATGGCAATTTCATGGATAATCCCCATGGTAATGCTTGCATACCAATCTTGTTACTAATCACCTATCATCAAGTGGTCCGTTAGCGTGTCTGTGCCCCTTTTTCATAAAAACTACGATGTAACATGACATCAGAAACGAGTCTATTTGTACGTATTACAATTTTTTCAAGATTCCCAAACCTTGTTAAACGTATATTCTCTGGAGCGTAACATATATTTAATTTGCTTATTTTGAAGACGTTGAAACAGCAGCTTTTGCGTAGGAGTACAACGGCCCGTGATTATGAGTAATAGCGAAGTTTGTTCTCACAGTTAAAACTTTGCAATTGTTTAGTACAAACAGCTAAAGCCTATTAAAACTGAAACCAGTTTGTGCCGAGAGCGTTGACATAAAAGAACACACTACCAATGTTACTGGCAATGATTTCATTTTATTCGTGATTTTTATAAATAGTATGTGATATGACACCATACTGACTGCCCAAAGTGTGGTGTTAATCACAAGATTTGTCGATAATTCCAGCGTTATGCTAGACAGTGTTTTACGTCGTTTATTGTCCGTGGTCGGGTTTCGGTTAAATGTAGTTCAAGTGTATGGGCTGTATTCTGTGAAGTAACCTTGGGAACTTAGTAAGTTCCCAAGGTTCCCTTAGTAAGTTCATAGTAATGAACGTCAGGTTCAGCCGGCCAGGATTTTATGGGTTAACAATAGCACGGCACTCTTCAGCCTTAAGTCGCTGTAGTTTCCTGGAACCAGTAACTTGACAATGGAAGTCAAAATTGCATAGACTCGAGTTACAGTGTTCGTACATGATTTTTTTATACCGTATGGTTCTCGACTAAGAGACTTTAGGCAAATATATGGTTGAACCCACATTATATTAGTTCAAAATAAACTTCCCATATATCAATTTATATAAATTTTCGCTATGAAGGTCGCTATAAATAGCTAATTGTGTCGTACCTGATTTTATTTATAAAATGTCTGAACTGTCTCTATAAACTGTCTGAAATGTAGACCTTGTCTTGTAATACATGATTAAAATTACAATATTATAATTCATATACTTAAGACATTTTCGAGCCGTTGTTGTCGATACGAAGCTGATGAATAAGAATGACAACTTTTAATTTAATTCGATTATATTATTTGACACACAATATCGCATCTGTTTTCAGACAGTAAGTATTCAACGCTGAAATCTTCAACGTTGCGTATGTTACATATTCACACATTAATGAGACAAACATTCAGACATCAAAGAAAAATATTTTCGCACATTATGTACTAATGGCCTACAAGAACTCAAGAACGAACATCAAGAGATAGTTAATTTAGTATCATCACGGCCTTTTAACTCTTATGAAAGTTAATATTTTGCAAATTACAAACATGTCTTCTTCAGATGTGTTCATTGAATAATTTATGTTTAATGTAATTATTTATAGTCTTTGACATCGCCCGATTAATACGATTGAGAAATATTCTTTTAATAATAGGCCTTCTATTTGTTTCTAAACTAGCAACCAGATTCTGATACGGTTTCTTCATAAAATCCATAAACTTCATAAAAGCTTCGGGTGTCGTTTGAAAGTCTTTTCATACACAATACACAATTTCCACATACGCAGTCATTATTTACCCCATTAATACCCATGCATAACCTCACATATATGACTCTGCAACTCTGCGCTGTTTTTTTTTCATCCTTGAAATAAATAATTTTCTATTTATTTTTAAAACATACCTCCTTATTCTTAAAATGCTTGCCAAAATTTTTGTTAATATATGATGTAACTGCTAAATCAGCACGGACTTTTTGGTTATTATATAATATAGACTATTGAAACCTATAGTAAAAGGGTTATTTTGTAATTAATCTTTTTTTTTATGTTAAGGACGGCAGACAGGCAGACGGTCCAATTGATGGTAGGTGGCTACCGTCGCCTATAACACAAGCAACGCCGAAGCTGCTGCAAGTGCGCTGCCGACTGCAGTAGGATTAAGGATAAAGGATTAGGAGTGGATAGGGAAATGGGCTCTGGTTACTCACCTTACTTACTCACCGAAACACAACAGCACACGTACTGTTATTTCACGGTGGTCTTCTGTAAGGGGGTATTTACTGCCGCCAGACGGGCTGTCCAAATTACTGCGAAAACGCAGTGTGCACTGCCACTAATTTCCAAATCCAGACCAGAGCCAAATTTGAAAAGTTGATTTTTCAAAGTTGACCCTGCCGGGAATCGAACCCGGGAACCCTAGAACAGAGCGTTAAGGCAAGCACCCCAACCACTCATCCAACGGATCTCGCGATTTTACCTTTATTGAATTGCAACCACGCGAAGCTGGGGTGGGGTGGTAGTTATAAAATAACCTTTAAAAGTGAATAATTATGTCAGAACAGTAGAGATAGTACATGATTTAATGGTTTTGTTTGTATGCATTTAAAACGCATCGTGATAATTTCAGTTCACTTGGCCTTGATGGTCGTGCATCAACATGGCGCACCTTATCGTCTATTGAACTGGCTGTATCAATTCAAGTAGACGTGGCCCTTTTATTCATCATAATAGTTATAAAACGGTGCTCGCCGCACATTAAAAGTCACGGTGGCGGAGACGCGCGTTACTCTTTCTAAGTGCTTCTGAATTTAAACGTATAATATTATCTAGTTTTAAATAACGTGCATGACGTGTACACATTCTTGATGCCAGCCAGCGTGCATGTGTGCGGGTTGATATACGAGGCAGTAGTCAAGGTCAACAATGTCATTGTACTAGCTCCGAGCAAATTCACACATACGAAACATGCGCATGTGTTATTCTTGCATAAATACAGTAACTACTGAAGTAATCTTATCATTTAGGTCACCTTACCTTGTAGATTAAAATGTGTAAGTGGTTTGCTCGCCTACAAAGTATTGGCACGACCGGCGTCACGCTACGCCTAACCTCAACACCAACTGTATCTGTACAAGTGTTGGAGATCATGCAAACAATAAATAATATTGTCACAGATGTTCTTATTTACAACGAGTCATTTTGTATACCTATATCGGGAGGTTTGCGGTATTCTATTCGAAAATTATACTTTTGAGATTATTATTATGATCAATATTTGATTTAATAATCCTACGATTTACTTAGATTTTAAATCACAATCTATAGTGAAATAGGTAGAGCAAAGACGTATAAAGATGGTGAACGGACATAGTACCGGTATCGTCAAATAATAACTGTGTGACACCCAAAGTAAGTCTGCTCGCTTACCAAAAGACATTTACCTCACTGGGTTATATTTATATTAGTTATATTTACTACGCTTTAGTGTTTATCATTGCATAGATGGATTTCATATTTTAGTATGCTAGTAATATGTAAAATTTATAACGATTTATAACGATCAGTATAATATTAATTTTATTTCTTAAATAGGAAATCTATATAGCTAAAGAACCTTTTATTTTAAAATAATTTTCGCTCGGTTATGCAAAATATATAATTACACAGAAAATTATTTTAAAAACATTATTTAATTTATTATAAAATAATTTCCTACCTAGACAGCAAAATTTAAAATATTCGTAACGAGACGTGGCATTAACATTTATAGACCCTCCATGATAAGTTTTTTAAAATCTTCCTACTGGAACCATTCTGCCGAGAGACCACCCAGACATCTGTCGTTAATATGATTAATAACAATAAAACTACGAAATACCAAAATACAATATTTTCCACACAAATCCCCGTATGAAGACGCTGTCATTTATTCAAGAATCGCGTATTGTTCGCGTAATTTTCTTGGCATCTCTCGGAACGTTTATATAATTTGTCCGACCTTCTTATTTAATTACATCATTGTTTCCTTAATGCTACTAAACGTCACCGTCAATTACTTCAACTATTTAGCCGGCTACAAGCAGTTATAAATATATCAAGAGTACATTTTTTCTCTAGCTAAAACTGGAACCGATGCAACCGACTCACCAATTTGCATTGTAATAAAGTTTCCATTCCAAAGCAAATGTTTGTGGGGAGGAGAGAAGGGCCCGAAATAGTACTGGCAGCTTGTAAGTCAAACCCGAACACATCAATGACTGGGCGAGGCCGAGACGAGCCGCGGCCACGGCGTGCAACTGATTGACGCAAGCGGCGTCAGTTGTTTACAGTACAGCTCAGGTTATTTACATCGGGGTCACAGACACATCGAAGGAGAGCGGGGTTCAGTCGGTGTAATTATCTAACTTAGAACTAAGGTGCTCAGGTGACCAGCGTAACGCGCCAATGACCCCCTTTGACATTACGAGGCCGTTTATGCAACGCATTGCCAACCGTTCACGCCACTTAAACTGGGTGACTCTAGCGCGGACGCAGCAGAAAAAGTGGTGAACGAGATGATTGAGATTGAGTAAGGCCATCTTGCAACCATAATGTAGGACGCTTCTCACTTTAATCGATCAATTGCACAACCTTTTCATATTTCACGCCTGCTTTAGTTTATCAAGTTTCAATTCTGTTCTTATCTTAGCTTAGTTGTATGATAATGTTATCAACGTCATAGTCCTGAGGTCGTCGCCCGTACATACTCATTATGCAACGCGAACGTTCGTCCAGATTTTCGTGCAATCTAGTTTGCTTGTGTCACTGGGTCGATTTCGGTCATTGTACTAACTCAACATCAGGCTCAAATTTATTTCATAGCCAACGTACAACGGGATGTTGTTATCAAAAATTCAAACTATTTTAACAATTCTCTATTCTTAAATACAATGACTAAGGATACATTCAATTAATGTCATAATACTTTTATTTATTCGTGTCTTTAAGAATTATAGTGCATTGAATATAGGACTCTGAAAATCTTTGCAATATCTGCTTATCAACAACTGCTTGGATCATTTCATATCATCACCTCTCTATTCTAGACTGTACATTGGCTGGTTCAGTGCAATACTTACCAATAAATATTATATCTTCAACAATCTGTCTACCATTCAGAGGGCACTGCATTGATTAGATTGTTTTATGACTGCGTCAGTAGTATTATCTTAACGAGCAATATTGTCTAGATAGTTGCCTATTACCGAACGTACAATTTGTAGACCTAGTTATCTATCACTGGCAATTTGCACAAATTGCGATCACATCCTGTATTGAATCTGTTTTCTGTATTCAGTCTTCTAATATTCTGGTTCATAGAAATGATGCATATGCGTTTTGTAATATTCAATTTACTTTATGAACCCCATAAATCGCTTGGAGTTTTCCAATATAATACTATACCAATTCATCTCTTGCTTGGCAAGTAACGTGTTTATCACTCTTTCTTTACTCGTCATGCATATGGTTTTAATCCACTTTCAATTCCTTACTCATCATGCAGAGGTTAAAAGCATAACATGTGGTTTGAATCCACATCAGAATTAGCTGTTGGCACAAAGCGTTTTCTGTAACATACACGTCCTTTAATATTTTGCATTATATATTTAATAATTTTCCAAGTATTTTAATTTTAAAATTAACAAATGTGTACGCATATGGTTTCACATGGTAAACATTATTGCACCTAAAAATTCAACATATAATTGATGTAATAAACGCAGAGTTTTTACCAAAGCATTGAGATGGATGCTCTGCACGTATCTATTTTTATCGAGTCCGGCCATAAACAGCCTGTGTTGGAACCGGTCGGCCCGGCTCCATGGAATGTTCTTCGTCTCGCTCACTACATCGGCTATCACTGCCCAACGACTTTTGCAAATGTGGTGACAATGTATCAAAGTCTTCTTTAATACAAATCACTTCATTCTTTATCTTAATTTCTGTGTCTACTTAAACGACTGCATCCTAGAATAAAACTTTAAGCACAATTTCAAGAAGAAGGTTCTGTAGATTGAAAGTTAATTTATTTCATTGCCGATGTTCCTTATTTCCTTCATTAGAAAATAGTTCTTTTCCAGACAAGGCAAGATCTTACTAAGCTTTATTAAATTGGTTTATAAACACTGTTCAACTACATAAATAACATTGTGTTTCTTCTTATTTATGTTTTTCGTGTTTTCCATACAGCATGGGCCGCGTGGGTTTGGATGTGCCCACATTTTCAATGGCTACATCGAACCGGCGTGTTCTCATGAACATAAGTCCGTCCATACTGTACGTAAGCCATAAATATTACATCTCAGATAACCACCCACGCGCACATTGAGGGTAAAAGCGACAAGTAAATATATTACGATACTTTTGTAATATTTTAGATTAACAATCTCAATAAGAAAATAGTTCTTCTATTTATAGTTTTGCAACGTTTTAACTCCGGATATAGAGGCTATTAACACAAGAATCACCACAAACACAGCAACGAGTGCTGCGCTGCCGGCCTTATTAGTATTAAGGGATAGGGATATGGCTTGGGAAACTCTTACCGATACAACAGCATACATGCTGTCATTTCATGGTGCTCTTTTCTGTAAGGGGGTGAGGTTAAAATCCATGTAGGTAATATCTGGTTGTAATCTCCAGTCTAATTTTATCCTCTAGAAATAGATCTCTCCAGTAGATTTAGAAGGTAAGAAAGTATATACAAGTTTGCTGAAGAGTAACCAAAACTACCTCGTTCTAAAAGGATTGGTGTAACAAAAATTAATTTTTTTGATAATTTGAAAAGTTGCATGTTTTTGTGTTTCGATTAATTATTTTGAAAAACACTTTTTACTGTCTCTCTTCCCATTAATTACTTTATTTGCAGATGGAAAGAAGTTACTATTAACTTTATTAGTTACCATGTAGTTAAATTATTCTATGTATAATAGTACCGTGTAGTTATTACCGCATAAAAGTGACTGGGTACATTTTAAACGTTGTATAGGTGTAACATAGCTCTTAATGTAAAACGTTGCCGCATAAATGCCGCGCAGTATAGGTAACGACCGAGGGTCATGAACGAACCATTACCTTGGAAACCAAGACAATACGTTGGAAAACGACAGCTGTAACAAATAAAATTAACGAACGTAAATTTTGTACTGTAATGTCACACAGCGCACGGAGGACTGAACAAATCAAATTGCTTCATCTTCCAGTAAAAGATTTTGCTATCTGTAAAAGATTCAGTTAAATGAACGTGAAGAGAATTGTAGATATCATTGTCAATACCGTAAAATTTGCTCGCTTTTACAGAAAGTTGGTATAAGATATTAGGATTTAACATGAAAATTTAACCAACCCCAACATGCTTTTGAACATTGACATCGAGTATCAAATAGAGGAGCGCAGACGAGAAGGGAAAGGAAAAATTTTCGCTTGTTTCTGCTTCATCATTGTCGATTCATTCATCATTCTGACAGCCTCGATTATTATAATTTCTTTCCACATACATTTGTGGGAACCTTTCACCATAGTAACGGTAAAAAGGGGTTTTTAATAGGTAAAGTAATAAAAATTAAATTTATATGTATCTACAATGGATTAAATCTAATATTTAAATATTATTAAATACAATCATGTTCAATTATTTTATATTGAATCCTTGAAATTAAATTCTTCCAAGTCTAGATGCAGATGATTTGAAAAAAACATCCAACTAAACTTGGAGAAACACCAGAAAAATTAATTGGCAACTTAATTAAGTCTCCTATAATCACATAGATAAGCACTATCTTCTTTTCAAAACTTCTGCTATAATTCATCATGCTATCTTAGCGCTAACATTCGAGTAAATCAAGTATCTATGACGGCTTTCTGCGACCGATATTATAATGTGTATCTCTATGTAATTATACCTAGAGTTTCCATACATCGCATACACAATGTTTCCTTTCACCATTAAACCATCTCACAATTGTATTTTAATCTACAAATGAAATAGAAACTTGGAGGTTACACAATCAATATATCAACATGATATTTTGTTAATACTGTCTCGTTAATAATCTCTTTCTTTGGTTTTTTTTTTCTCACTGACAACGATCATCGTAGCTGTAACATTTTTATTGCTATTTTCATCCTATCACTCATTGATGTATAAACTGTTATAGCATCTAGCATTTGTTGGAAACTGACTGAGGTTGGCCTCCCCTTGGAACATTGTTAATATATCATGCGACGGTAGCCTCCTTCAATTGAAATGTCAGCCTGTCTACCCGAATTTTCCTTAAAATGAAGTTATCAAAATTGGTAATCTTTTCGGACGACTACACCTCGGTTTCTTGCTTTCGATTTGAGCCTCATGATAAACACAGCCGGACTTCGGTAGAGCTCGTTGTGGGTTCACAATTAAAATATCGAGCATTTGGCTTACGCTTATGTCAGGTCATTAAGTAACAGATTCACGTTAAATTGGAATATTCCGTGTTCGATTTGAAGTAAACGTTATTGAGTAACGTGTTACGGGGCGTGGAGGGCGGTCGACCTTCCGCCGAGCGTGGGCCGAGCCCATGACACACTTCGTAAGATGTGCCATCGCAATTATTTCTGTCTCATCGTTTTCACGCTCAAACACCTCGCGACCACGTTGTCAGATAACTTATGTTAATGAATTTAATGTCCTCATACATTTAGAGTTACGAAGCTATGTAAAAGTTTTATGCGCTCATAAAGCGGACTGTCCGCTTTCAAAATAATAGCGTTATTAAACGTAACGGGGCAACAAGTAAAACTTTATAAATTTAAAAAAATATCTAAACGCAATAGACTCCCGTCAACCTGTCTGTCCTGTTTTCTAATATTTATACTTAGATATCTAATTGGCTGTGACTTGCCAATGTACATACATTATTTTGGTACGAATGTCTACTGGCCGGTTTTTTTCCTTAGTCGCTCAGTCGGATGTCGTTTTTAAGTTTTTGCTCGTTACACCGATCTGGTCACGACGCGATGAGGCCCTGCCGGTGTGACCACAGTAATGTAATATATAAACCATACATTTATTGAACCATTGCTTTGTTATAATCGCTTTAGTGGTGTCTCAGTATTAGTCATATTTGTTAAAAATAAAAACACTTGAAAATTATATCTGAGTACAACTTAACTATACAATTTACTTTGCCATTAAAAGGGCTCTAATAGTCTCTTAGTTTCTGTCAACGAGAAGAACGTTATTTTTTTCTCGATTTAAGTGATAAAATGTTACTTCACACGAAAATTCGCAACATTATAGATACGGCGGCAGTCAGTGCGCATCGAATCTGTCGAAAACAAAGGCATTCTTTGTCGGTGTCGATAAGCATTTCGTCGTTGGCTTATCTCTCCCGATACCCGGTCAACGAACCCAAACGTTCCCGAACGATGATTTTTTTATGTTGCCTAAACATTCGTTCATAGTGATTTCTTTTAAGACTTTCGTTAAGTATAAAGTTTTTTTTTTAATTGGCTTAGAAAACATGTTTTAAAAAACGTTACTGAAATAAAATATATTTTTCTCTATAATATGTTTTCCGTGAATAATTTAAATTTGACTAGCAAAGCAAAGGTTTCTAATCTAAATACAATACATTCAAATATTTTAAAAACTTTAGCTCAAAGTTACTTTTGTCGATACGTTTCGAGAATAATCTACGCATATATGTAATAAAATCGTAAACGAGCTGTGTCTGTACAATAAATATTTAAAAAAAAATTGTACACGTTGAACTTATGTTACCGAGGTCAAAAAAAATATTTTTAAAATTTTTGTCTGTTTGTCTGTGCACGCTGATCTCAGAAACGGCTAAAACGATTTGAATGCGATTTTCACTATGTATCGTAGCAAGCTTCCCGTAACATTTAGTGTTTGTTTCATTCCAATCGGTTTACAAACAAAAAAGTTACACGCTATACCGAATACCACGCGTACGAAGTGCGGGCTCTGCTAATCTATACTCTATCTATACTAATATTATAAAGAGAAAAGATTTGTATGTACCTGTGTATGTATGTTTGTAATGGAATAAACTCAAAAACTACTGGACCGATTTTAAAAATTCTTTCACGTATAGAAAGCTACATTATCAGCGAGTAACATAGGCTACTCACCCTCCCCCCCATCTCCCCTTTTCCCCTTCCCTCCATACAAATGTATGTTTGTATTGAATAAACTCAGACAACTGGACCGATTTTAAAAATTCTTTCGCCTATAGAAAGCTATATTATCAACGAGTAACATAGTATTTTATAAAGAGACGCGGGCGAAGTCGCGTGCAACAGCTAGTCGCTAAATTAAAATGTGAGGATTTCGATAGTTACGATAGAAGAATCTTAATTTTTAAAGACCCAGAGAACTTAGTTGGTAGATTCAACGTAAAATCATCCGCATTCCTAAAGTTCTTACAGCAAATATATAAAATAAATTGTGTTATATTTATCAGAATCGACATGTCTGAGGATGAAGACGCACACACGTGCGCGGCAGTTACTTCATCGATTATTTCATTCTTATTATTTCAACCTCGATTCCCCTTCGATACTCGACCCACTTTACTTCGCTTAGGTTTTCCTTGTTTGCGTTCAACATTCTTTCCTAGAATTGAATGTTAATGACCTAAATAATAAAGGACCGAATGCCTTAAAAATCCAAGTTAAAAATACGAACGAGATAAACTCTTTAAATATTTGACCTAGTGTCTTATTATAGAGCGCATTGGTTTATCAACGTTAACAAAGTGTCGTTGACTCTGGTGACAGAGCCGATTTAATTAGCCCTTCTCACAACACGACTGCTGAGCCCGCGATAACTTTACCAACTGGCTAAAACTTTAGACACGCCTTGACCCGCTTTTTGTTTCGAATCATTTTGAAATGAGGTTAATAAACAGTCAGTCTCGCTAACGAAGATTTTATATTGTTTGTGTTTCTTTCACATATTTTGCAATAATTTTGCAAGTGTAATTAATATGTAGTAAGCCAACAAAAATATTTGGGTTATTTAAGAAGCATTCATTCGGAATTCATTCTGTCTTAATCGAAACTAACTTTTCTATGTTAGCCTCTGTTTGGAAATACATACTGCATTTTCACTCAAGTCAAGCCCTTATCTAATGTCTTGTCTAGACGTTTATTCGTATTATGTTATTCGTAGTAAATCGTAGTTAGTATGATAGGAACAGACGATCCTTAAATAAATTTTTATTGAAGTCACTGAGAAATCAGTTAGGTTTTTTCATGTGTACACCGATGACTTTAATTTTGCACTTATTTGAATCTCCCCCAGTTGTTGCTTTACATTACATTTTCATAATAATGAAGTTTGGGTAATAAATTGTTCTTAAACGAATCATAATTATCATAATTTCAATACTCAAAAGCAATATCAGAGTCAACTCAACTACAGGAAACACTAATTAATATTTCACACAATATGTTAGGTCCCCGACTTAGTTTACTTAAAGATCATAATAAGTCGAAAAGACTATTCGA
The DNA here is from genome assembly GCA_910589475.2 of Bembecia ichneumoniformis. Taxonomy (NCBI): domain Eukaryota; kingdom Metazoa; phylum Arthropoda; class Insecta; order Lepidoptera; family Sesiidae; genus Bembecia; species Bembecia ichneumoniformis. Next base: position 13,923,568 of record OU342524.1, on the reverse strand, counting down.
AAATACGTTAAATGCAAAATAAAAAAGACCGAGACCGATTCCTGTTTCGGTCTCTTCAGAATTCTTTAGATAGTGTCAGGTTAACATCAAAAGTACTGTCAAAACTACTTGTCACGTTTTTTTGATCCGAATTCCCAATTTTTGTTCAGCAACGGGATCATGTCACTAGCTACCTACAAAAAAAAACTGTTGAGTTTTCATATCAAATGCGAAGAATTTTTCCCCCTACCTATTATGCCTTAACTGTCAATACGAAATATATACTATAATAATAGGCACATTAGCCCACCGAGATTAAATTTTCTATTGAGTCCCATTTTTCTATCCTAATTGAGTAATACTAATTATATCGCTGTTCATCCTCATTGAAGGAAATCAAAAGAATTCAATTGAGCCAAGGCGATTTGTCTTAGATTAGGTAACCACGCTTCCAGAAATTATTTAGACTCCACGGAATACTAACTAACATTATAACAGAGAAAATTAGTTTTTTTTTTAATGAACACACATTACATTGTTCCAAATATTTTGTGAATTGTATAGAAAAACATAAAGCTACATTTTGAATCTACGCTGAAAACTTCACACAACGTCGAGTGAGCAGCGAGTGCATGCACCACTTATTCTAATTATATCTCCCTCCCTTTACTATTTACTTTCCATTCCAATGTTTACCCGAAAAGGCGCGTCGGAGCGTGGGTGAGTGCATGGGAAACATTAAATTAGGGAGAAGACAGAGACAAAAAATACAATATGACTTAAACAGTAGGGGGAAACGAGATGGTTTGAGTAAAACCAGAATTCGATCTGACTAAAACATTTCTTTTGAATATAATTTTACATTAACTATGATAATGTATCTATAATAATTAACTGTAATTAAATTTTGTATATTTGTCCAAATGTTACTATGACAAATGGTACAAAAATCGTGTCGTGTTGTTACCTCACGGTCTATTTAAATATACATAAGATGTGACTTTGCATTGTCTTCTTTACGACCGTTTAAAAGCTATAAAAGTAACTTAACATGCAAACTTTATATAATAGCTTAAAAACGTTCACGGCGTTTCTAAAATAGTCGAATGAAGCCGATTTTCACATGACGGTGGATATGTACAATTTAAAGTAATTTAGACATGTGATGCACACGGATGGGATGTTAGTCCCGGATGGATCCACTACGGAAGTAAACATTTCCACGTGCATCCGCTCGTCTAACGACGGAACAGCGTGCATCTTCTCGCTGAAGACGCTCCCTGTGAAACGCGCCCGTTTCCTTTACAACATCTCCAGTTACCCGTAACATTGGCCCGCTATTAAAATACACTAACCGCACGCATTCGCATGACGTGAAAATATATTTTCACCGCAGTGCGATTTCTATTTCAATCCAATTTTCCCGGCGCGTGGAGAAACCGATCGCTCTAGTTGCGTCGGCTCCGGCCCACATCTCTTGCTAGAAAGTATCGTAGCGTAGAAAGTAATATCATATCGTAAGAAAAGACCACCCGATGTATTTGCTCATTAATTTGCTACGAGTTTTTGTTGCTTTTCGTTTTGCAACTGCACTTTTTATATCGATCACTTACTTAACACCGCGATTTTCTCTGCGTTAAATCATAATTAATCAATGTGTAAAAGAAAACTCATTATGTTATCTCTTTACATGATTTATGCAAAAATCTTTCAGGACATAGGCTAAATATTCCACGCGGCGAAATCGCGGGTAATAGCTATATAAAAATAAAGATCGAACGCTTGGCAAAAGTATAATGTCAGGGGTCAATGTATGTTAGGCTTTATATTGCTTTACATATTTTGTTAGGCATTATATCTTTTATTTTTCAACGCTGACGAAGTTGCGGGCACCAGCTAGTTTATTTATAAAATACTTATAATTTTATTAAAACTAGTAGAGTATAACAGCAGATTTTTTTAATGGGCTGGGTGAGGTTATTATTTTTTATATTGTTACAAAGATTTTCGTCAAAATACTTAGATAATTAAAATATCAACACAAACTGATTTATAAATATTGTGATTTTGAACTAAAACATACTTTTATAAAAAAATCATTTTACCATTAAGTAATTTCTCTGTGTGTATAAAACCGAAATTGTATAGCTTTTTGTATAATCCTCTCTATTATTAATAAAATATTATTTAATTTTTATTAATAATGAGGCATGCAAGTTTGTTACGAAACATACATATACAAAATTTATTATTTTGTGATATCAATTGGTTCCACACAGATTCACGTTTTGAACATTACGCAACGAGTTTGAATTCCTAATTCAATATCAAGAATGAAACTATACGTTAAGACGGATAGAGCCATTTTATTGTAGGCTACTTTCGCTACAACCGAATTACGTGTCGTGTGTAGGCTTGTGCAATACTTTTGGGCAACTTTCACTGGCGTGGCTTACGCCAATACGCGGCCTGCCTGCAAAATTATTGCGTCCTCTGTTTCCTGAGGTCACAGGTAGAAAGTTGCACATTGTTAAATCGACGCTCGACTGATATTACTTTTTATATATAAAAAAAAACTTTTTTCGTGTCGTGTTATTTTTATTTTAATGACCAATTGTTCAGACCTTTTATTTAAGGAAATCAAAGTGTTGAATCGTATGAGTGGAATATGAAGATATTATTAGTAAAGAATCGCAAGCTCGCTCCGAGCTCTGATGCTATCATAAATAATATAGGTGCGCGGTGTGAGTGGAGGGAAAGAGAGGGGGGCTGGAAGAGTCAAGGCCGCACGCTGCCCCCGGTCGACGCTCGCGCCCCACTTGTCGCTTCTCGCGTGCGCTCTCTCGCGGACCCGAACTCGGCCGATTGTACACGAAGCGTCACGAACTAGACCTTTCAATGCGCGAGCGCAACACTAAACAGCTGAGACGTAATAACATAACACACTGACTCGGTCATCCGTGCATTCAACTTTTGATTAGCTTTCTTTTTCATGGGCAAGTAATCTGATTAATATATATTTAATATAATTTACACAGTACATATATAAAAAAATACTATTTATCTATATCCAATTCATATTTTTGGTTCCATTCGAATTCTTTGTTAAAATAGAACACAAAAGACTAAAGAAGTAACAGTGAAACATTTTATAACTCCTAATTGATAGGGACAAAGATCAACTTGCCTAGTAGGATGCTATGTAGAACAAATAATGAAGCATTGATCTAACTAAGTGGTCCCGTCTACTGAATCAGAACCAGTTCTGTATCGTCGCAGATACTTTCACCGCTCGAGGTTCGATGGGTATTGCGTCACTATGACCTACAAGTGTTAAATCATCACACTTTCATCATTACACCATTTGTATAATATATACGTAATATATGTGAGAGTTGCCTTTCATTTTAACCGGAAAGTAATAGTCAACTTAGTAAGTAATTCAAAGTTATTACTCGAGCTAAGACAGCAATATACAGTTTTACTGAAGTTCAGCCAAACAATATTTTTTCGATTAAGGCTGTTACTACTTGTCTTACAAACTAGTATTACCTACGTTGAAAGTTATCTGAAGAGTTAATGAATCACAAACACCTACAAGTAAAGTTCCTAATCCTGCCTTTGCTTCTATCACACCAGCTACACATTCATCTTATCAGCTAGGGTTCCTCTGACATGGCGTCAGAGATCTCAATTGTCACTTGAAACTCTGTTCTTCTGCTAGTTTTTTCTTTCTGCTTTTCCGCGCCTTACTTATATGGGAAAGAAACGGGATAACTGCTTTCCTCCTGCTTCGTTTGTGTCATACTTAAAAGAAAGTTATTGTAGTATTTTTGCTAGGAAAAAATTTTAAATTTTTCTCTTACTATATACATACATTATTACGGCAGAACATGCTTAAAAAACAACTAAGATGGCCGACAGCTGCAATACTTCGGGGGTTACGGGAACGCCGTCGCAAAGACGCTTATATACATGTAATGAGAAATGAAACATAATACTAAAAATAAAACATTCCGTGCAGTAGTAATTTAATGCGCAGGTCAGTGCAATGTTAAGATAATTTTATATCGACGTTGCTCGTTTGTATCAAACATTGGTGGTTCATTGCGATGTAAACAACCTCCCTCTTTAAGTCCAATACACTTGACCTCTGGGTGAATTTTTTATCGACCCAGCACAAAATTGAAATTTGTACTTGTGCCGTAAATAAAACTGTTACAAGTATTAATTCCGAATTGAGGTCGTAATAAAAGTCAACCTTGCAAAATGCAGCAACGTTAAGTAGAGTACGGTTATATAGAGTTTTTCAACTGCAATTTACTGAAATGAAAAAGCTTTTTTCGTAATTCTTGTGTTAAAATAATAAAATGTCTAATAATTTATATCACAATCATGTAGTTTGGTCGCTTTTAAAAAATATCTTTCAAATTATAAATATTACTAATTGTATTTCTTTTGATTCTGTGTTAGTATAGCACAGTATAGTCACTGTGCTATATATAATTTCTAGTGTATGATGGACGACCAAGACGGCCTCTGCGTTGTCTGGCTCTGATCCCACATGGAATTTAGTTTAAAACGCAACACAGGTATACTCCGCGGCCACCGACCCGTCTCAACCACACTAATGGACACGATAAAAATGTAAATAAATTTAATGGGCTAACGCCAAAACAACTTATACGATAATTCACCTAAATGTAATGGGCGGGAAATGCCGTCATAATCGCCGAACATAGACATTTGACAAACTTGTTTTCAAATCTTTATTTATGCGAAGATATTAGCTGTTATTAATGAAATTATACCTAGTGTATACTGTTTCGCTCCATTCCACTCCATGCTCAAAGTAAAGAAAATCTTGAGCATGGAGTGACCTACGCACAAAAACTATAGTGGAAATCGGAGGCCACATAGCGTGGCTCACGGACCAGCGATAGACCGCAAAAGCCACTCTATGGAAGGGTCCACAAGGAAAAAAATTAGAGGCAGACCACTGACACGATAGAAAGACGAGATCATAGAAACAGCAGGCACAAACTGGAGCCAGATATTAAAGAATAGAGACATATGGGCATCTTTGGAGGAGGCCTTCACCCAACCCGAGGTCCTAGCAGATGAAAAATTACTAATAATTTAGCAAATCAATTATAAGCAAATTAACCCACTAAAACTAACCTATTTGAAGTTGTGTACAAAAGAATGCAAGAAATAAAAGACTTTATTTTTTATTTACCTGTATATTACTATTAATATGGTAGGTAACTTTTATAATCACCACCTATTCTTACCGGCCAGTCTTAGGCTACAGAATCCTTTATAAAATGAAGCTGAGTTGGATGAGTAGGTACTAGGTACCTAAATGTGTCATAATGTTGAGGGCTGTGATATTTAATATATGTCTATTTGTGTTTCTTTACTAGACTCAAATGAGTCTCAATACGCAAAGATTTTTCTCAAAAATTCATTAATTTTAGTAAGGTGTAGTTAATTAGAACCTTAATTACTTTAAATTACCTTAAGTGGTTTAGTAATTGGAGTGCTTACGACTTAAATATACGAGTTCTTTTTAATTTCAATTACCCTTTCTTGTAAGGAGTTTCGACTCCGTGATCGACAATTTGATGATTAATTTCCATCGCACACAGCACACTTTACTCCGATGTACGCGTCGAATAACAAAATCAAACATTTGGGCTCATCATTATGCGGACCGTCACATTAACCACCTTTTGTTTGGACAGGAAACGTCCGAGCTACTGCCGAAAATCACTTGCGCGTATATGAAAACATCTCTTCGACGAACGCACATTGGCTCGAATGTAAAAACGAAAAATAAAACGATCTTCTCCGACTCGCCAAATGGTTCATGAAAATGTATGCAAATTTTATAGCGTCCGATTTTAGATGTTCTCGACACGGGCGCCGCGGGGCCTCCGGACTCAATTCGTTTATTGCGCAGTTGCATTTTGGGATCGGATGAGTAATTGCGGCTTCTTTGGTTTCAGGTCGCGAAGAATTGTCACCGGCTTCGAGTGTAAATGGATGCAGTACAGACAGCGACGCGCGACGGCAGAAGAAAGGTCCAGCGCCACGACAGCAGGAGGAATTGTGTCTTGTTTGCGGCGACAGAGCGTCCGGATACCATTACAATGCGCTCACTTGTGAAGGGTGTAAAGGTACAATCTTGTCTTAAAATTCAGTTCACATAGCGCAACTGCTCAAAGGAACAAAAATGAGGATATCAAGATACTTATATAATTTACAACTAAAATTTTTTAGTATCAAAAAGTTTTAAAAAGAGAATTGATTTGAATGATTTTTTATTTGGATAAATTTTAGAAATATTTGATTTACAGCCATATCTTGTGCATTGCGTATTTAAAACGCATTTATAATAAACTAGACCATCCCGGCTTCACCCGGATGCAATTCTAGAGTTAGTGTCCATACTAATATTATAAATGTGAAAGTAACTATGTCTGTTTGTTTGTTACCTTTTCACCTCTAAACCGCTGAACCGGTCATCATGAAATTTTGCATACACATTGTCAGGGATGCAGGAAAGGACATAGGGTACCTTTAATAAATAAATAAAATACTAATCCCGAGGGATCATCTAACGCCTGGCAAAGCTATAACTGCAGTAAAGATGTTGGCGTTACATGGCTCATATATTTAGTCAAGCGTTATTTTTTATTTATCAACGCGGGCGAAGTCGCGGGCACCAGCTGGTAGCCTATTTGAAATACCCTCCAAATATAAACCAACTTATAAATTCTGTTCTCTCTTTATAATAATAATACAGATTTAGAAAATTTTCTATAATAACTTATTAAAATCCAATAATTTCAATTTCAATCAAATTTGAATCTAGCTCTAATTGCTGTACTCGTCGTGAGCTTTAAATTCAGTAGGCAGTACGAATATTAATATGGAGGAGGTCCCTTCCACGATACAATGTTATTGTTGCTATGCTAGATGAAACACATGGTCCTTGCACAACGTGCGCCCACGGCTCTGCCAATTCAGTGCTGAATTGGTTCATTGTGTCGATGGCCAAGCATATTCGTGGCCGAGTTGTCGAGACGAGACGTCACAATAGCCTGTCTGCTGCTCGTCTACTGCTTCATTCAATATTTCTGTATATAGATTTACCTACTTAATTCCTTATGAGTGCTTACATGTTCGTTTATACTTAACTAGGGACTTGCCGCGGCTTTGTACGCATACAACTGTTTAAAGGATAATTTATATCTACCTAAATAGCCAAGCTTTAGTTTTAAATTTTGTTAAAGTATTGGTAATCAAGTATTGGTAATCATACATATGCCAGACCGATTGGCGGCACTTCAGAAGACCACCGTGAAATACCGTGACAAACCGTGTTGCTATTTCTGGTGAGTAAGGAATTCCAGAGGCCATAACCCCCATATTCTGTCAGGGTTGGCAGAGAACTTATATATACCTCTGGTTATGTATGCGTTAATAAACATCCGTAGCCCTTTTATAAAGTGGACTTTTAGCCAGTCCCTTAACATAGAAAAAAGTAATCGCCTGAAAATTGCTTATATTTGCCGATTCGCATTCTCTGCTATTTATGAATTTCATGTGAAATATTTTGAATGTGAAATAAATTTCATACGAAAAGACCTCTAAAAGAAAACACTTATAGAGATATAAATACATAATGATAATTTTATTAATGTAATTAAATATATTCTATGATTAAAATTAAGCTGAATATATTTTTCATTGCCTGTTATAAAATTGACGTTGCAATGTCTACGGGGACGCTGTTAATGACCTATGACTTGTTCAACCTTACCCAACACGCCTCGCCTCCATCTTATCAGTTGCATAGGTTTATGAGCTTACATTGCGTCATTCAATTCATACTATAAATGCGGCATAATTTGACCTTGCGAACAAGCCAAGTGAGAGTTGCAACTTTGTACATTAACATGGATATTATTGTACATTTCAGGTTTCTTCAGGCGGAGTGTTACGAAAAATGCTGTGTACATATGCAAATTTGGACACGCTTGTGAAATGGACATGTATATGCGGCGGAAGTGTCAAGAGTGCAGACTGAAAAAGTGTTTGGCGGTTGGTATGAGGCCGGAATGCGTAGTGCCGGAGACTCAGTGCGCCATAAAGAGAAAAGAAAAGAAAGCGCAGAGGGAAAAGGACAAATTGCCCGTCAGCACGACGACCGTCGATGACCACATGCCACCCATTATGCAATGCGATCCACCGCCTCCCGAAGCAGCTAGAATTGTAAGTTTTTTGGCATTCTTGTCTAATTTTTTTGTGTTTAAAATGAAACTTGGTCGGTGAAGAAAGATGAATTGTTAAATTCAAAATGTATTACCTGATCGGAGTTTTGGCCATAGAGCAACTTATCTACTGGAATTATGCTTTTATGTAATGTGTTGAAGTTTCGTTTTAAATGCATCATCACTTATTAAAAAATAATTTTATTCAATTAAAATAGAACATGTTACGAAATAATACAAAATTCTCCCAACTAATCTAACACGAACCCGATCCTGCAATTTGGTAGTAACATGAATTATTAATTGAGTGGTTGTTTCCTACGTGAAGCTGGAATGTTTGCAGCACGAAGTGGTCCCGAGGTTCCTCACAGACAAACTGATGGAGCAGAACAGATTGAAGAACATTCCTCCACTGACGGCGAACCAACAGTTCCTCATCGCAAGGCTTGTTTGGTATCAAGATGGATATGAACAGCCGTCCGAAGAAGATCTCAAAAGGGTAACACAGGTGAGATTTCCCAATCTTTATCAATCTTATACATACTTATTCTTAGTCCTCCTTCCAATATGATTTTCTAAAACTTTTTTGATCAAAGTACGCTTGGCCGAAGTAATATTTTATTTCTGTGAAGCTCCTTGATCCTGGCAGCAACGATGACAGTCTTGAGTTAAAGTAACTCTTGATAGTAATATTTTTAAAACCAATTTATTGTATTGAAACAATACAAATTGTAGTAAAACATTAGACAAAATA